>JACAVU010000004.1:36502541-37702541 GCA_014183005.1 Castanea mollissima
CATAAATCACTCTCAATTAAGCCAGATCAGCCCCCAATAGCTTGGATTAAATTTATTACGCCTTCATTTTTCTTTGGGCCAAGCTTGGAATATCCTGTGTTAGAATCAGCCTAAATCTCTTGAATTTGTCCATTAAGTGCTTCTTTGATCTTGCTCTTATAATAGGCCCAACTAGAACATGCAAAGTAAGGAAATTGTGATCAATCTTAGGAATGGTTAAAGCTTAGTCAATCTTTTTAACTTCTTTGAGGGCTTTAATCTCAGATATGGTTTCCTTGATTTCATGTTGAAGGTCATTAACTATGATTTCTTTCTTAGCTTTGGTAATCCAACTGAAAATTTTCTCTAGGTTAACTAGGGATCCAAGGTGTTTGGGTTTGGTTTCTTTTGTTTCCTTGACTAAAGTGCTTTGAAACTTGTTAAGATATTGAGCTTTAACAACTGGGGCATCAATCTTATCTATTAGGGCGAGGAGAAGCTCTTCTTGTTGGCTAAGAATGTTGACTGAATTAGAGAATTTGAGGAAAAACTCAAGTAAGAAATTTGCTCTAATCTACCCGCAGCCTTTTGGCATAGAAAGAAACATGAAGTAGCTCTTCCATATGTCAAAAATTTTAAGGAAAAAGACTTTCCAACCAAAGCACCCCATCCAAATAAGCCAAAAACTCATGGAATTCTGCAAAACAGAAATAAACGACCTCCTTAGCAAAGGAATCATTAGAAATTCTAAGTCTCCTTAGTCATGTCTATCCTTTTATATCCAGAAAAATGTTAAGATTAAGATAGGTGTACCCAGATTAGTCATCAATTACAAGCCTCTTAACAAAGTCCTAGAATGGGTTAGATATCCTATTCCAAATAAGAGAGACCTAGTTAATAGGCTTAGTAAAGCAGTCATTTACAATAAGTTCGATATGAAGAGCGGGTTTTGGCAGATTCAGATAAAAGAGTCTGATAGGTACAAGACAGCCTTTACCACACCCTTTGGACATTACGAATGGAACGTAATGCCTTTCGGTCTAAAAAATGCGCCCAGTGAATTCCAAAACATTATGAATAAGATTTTCAATCCATTCTCTAGTCACTCTATTGTTTACGTAGATGATGTACTCATATTTTCTGAATCTATTGAGCAACATTGGAAACATTTAAAGACATTTCTCATTTCTCTTGTGGCTTCTTAGGTTTTGACATCCATCATGGTTTGATCAAACCAATAGATAGAGCTATTCAGTTTGCAGATAAATTTCCAAATCAAATCTTAGACAAAAACCCAGCTCCAGAGGTCTCTAGGATCCCTTAACTACATCTTAGATTTCTATCAAAATCTTAGGCAGCAATGCAAACCACTTTTTGATAGGCTCCGGACCAATCCACCTCCTTGGACCCCAACTCATACACCAGTTGTCCAAGAAATCAAAAAATATGTTAAGACTCTCCCTTGTTTTGGAATTCCCTCAGTAAATTCCTTCAAGATTGTCCAGACAGATGCCTCTAACATTGGTTATGGTGGCATTCTCCTTCAGCGTACCTATGTTAATTCCCCTGAACAGATATTTTGTTTCCATTCAGGAATTTAGACTCCTTCTCAGTTAAATTATTCTACTATTAAAAAAGAAATTTTATCTATAGTATTATGTATTTCAAAATTTCAAAGTGATTTATTAAATCAAAAGTTTTTAATTAGAATTTATTGCAAATTTGCAAAACATGTTTTAAAAAAAGATGTTCAAAGCATTGCATCAAAACAAATTTTTGCACGATGGCAAGCCATTCTCTCAGTTTTTTATTTTGACATAAAATACATAAAAGGAACCCAAAACAGCATCCCTGATTTCCTTACATGTGAATTCTTGCAAAATCCAACCCAAAATGTCCAGAAAGAAGCTAGTAGAGCAGCCTTAAAAGCCCCAAACCCCAAAATTACCAAACCAGTCACCTCTCAGCAATACATGTCAAGCAAGGAACCCTGGCCAAATTGTCCCAGCTTCCCTAGCCAGCAAATATGTGGTTTCTACAATCCCTAAACCAAACTATGAGAGGTCACTCCTAACCCAGCCCAGTTTTAGTTCTGCCTTAGTATCCCCAACGCCTAGGGCAATAACCCCATATACAGTAGATGATCCCTTTGGCCCCCTACAAACACAAAGACTAGCCCAACCATCTAGCAAAAAAAAAAGTCCCCTTATGTTAAAAAACCTTACATCCAGCACATCTTTTGTATTGAATCACACATGATCCACATAAAAGATCCTTTAGCTCTAGCAATGGAAGTTTTGCCACCAAATTGGCATTTTCTCCCAAAAGTCCTAGAAAAATCCATCAGATTCTATAAGAGCATCCTCACCCAGGAAAAGTCTACTCGAATAAAAGACATCAAGTCAAAATTGGACCTCTCAGTCGTTCTCTACCGCAAGCTACCACAAGCTCATCATTACCAAGTTCATCAGCTACAAAGAATGGGGTTAGCACCCCTCCCTGCTTAGAACAATAGAAGGCACAAGTCTCCAATATAGTTATTATGACTATATTGATGCCTTTGAGAAAATTTTATTTTACCAAAATAAGAACTTTGATCATTCATGGTTCCTAATGTTCGACAAAAATTTCAATAACCAAATCCCTACTTGGTTCCTTAAGCGGTGAGAAATATTCGAATCAATCTCTCAGATCTTCCCAGAACCTTCCAAGATGCCCTTAGGTATTTCAGCTCAAGATTTCAAGTTGACCATCACAATTCCCAATTTCCAGCAATACTGCATATAACTATCCGGTGCAAAATCCATTGGATCAGCATATGGTCTTATGTAATTAGTAACAATTTACTAAATGGAGAGTTCTCAGTTAAATGGTTGGATAGCTTCAAAATTGATCCAGTCATCAAACAATTAAATAAAGACTTTTGTGCTCTAGTCAGTAGAGCCATTACCCAGAAGACAAGATACTTTCGTCCTCTAGTTAGCAGAGCCATTACCCAGAAGACAAGATCCCAGTCTAGCCTAGAACCTGTCTCAGTCGCTGGAAAATTTAGCAAAGAATTAAAAGACCTTGCTGACCAATTGCTCCTCCAAGCTTCTCAGTTAGAGAAAGAGGAAAAGACTTCTCTAGCCTCTTCTGAAGCATCTACCAATCACCAATCATTTGATCACTTCCAGGATTCTCAAGACCCCTATGAATGCCATAATTTAGACAGTCCTTAGGCTATTCTAGTAGCACCAGTCACTACTCAGAATGGCTCCAAACAGCTTCAAATTCGGTCACTATTCAAAACAGTGCCAGCAGATAAAATACTATTCATGAACAGTACTAGTTGACACAAAAAGAAAGAAACAGTACAAACCGACACAAAAAGACAAAAATGAACAGTTGCACGGCTTTGCCGCACTTTCGATGGTTTCATCTACTTTCGGGGAAAAGCAATTTACCCCCTTCTTTTCAGAATTTCAAGAATCTTCAGCCCCTTAGAACTTTAGGAATCTTCAGAGGCCACTAGGCTCCCCCAAAGGATCCTAAGCTCCTCTCCCAGTCTATAAAAAGGAGTTCAAGTTCCCTTTGAAGGCAAGCTTGGTTCAGAATTAGTTTGTAACCTATATATATATAAAGAAGGGAAAATGCTGAGAGATACTAGATGCATGTTTGGTGCTTAGAGTTATATTTAGCAAATGTAGTTGATGAATTGTATGATGTGATAGAGAAAGATTTGGGGTGTTTGCTTTTAGGATATACTCGTGTTTAACCTACGCAATGCACGTGATCATTTGAAATATCATAAGTAAAAGAGAAATTTGGCTAAGTTAGTTATCAATTGTTTGTTTAATTAATCCAAAAAATTCCATAATTCCATTTACCAAGAAATTATTATTACTATACATTCTAAAGACTCTCACTCATCACAACCCAAACTTTGGTGGTATATACGAAGAATCCTGACAAATTACATTGAAATAAAACGGACATACCTTTTCACTATACAACTAACCCAACCAAAAAGCTTAAATCAAAACTAACCCAACCAAAATACTCAAAACTAACTCATATTTCTTAGTTCATAACCAAATCAAAGGAGGAAAAAAAGAAGAAGAATTGTAACATTCAATTTCAACTGAAGAAAATGCTGCTTGTGGAGGTAATAGACTCCCTTGAGATCTTAAAATGGCAGATTTTGATCGAATCAGCACAGGTGAAACAGAGTGGACACCATCAACTGGTGTTGAAGATCCGGATGGATGCATTTTGCCAGCAACAAAACTGTACCTATTCACCAAAATGACTCAATACAGCATCATTTACATATCCAATAATCTAATGAGCTTATGCAGATAGCCGAACACACATAACTTAAAATAATGGTCAGCCTAGCAGGTAAATCTACTTTGTACTCAAACCTCAACACATCATACTTCTCACTTTTCAGCAACATAACAAAAGGGGAAAATGTATTTATTTTAATCATTTGATCATGCTGTTAAAAATGACGGCAAATCAAGTGTCAAAGAGAAAATATAATAAAATTGTACAATAGAAATACAATTTCACATTTTGAACTTTAGTGGTATTTACGGAGGAGCCTGACAAATTACATTGAAATAAAACAAACTACATTGAAATAAAACAAACGTGCCTTTTCACTATACAACTAACCCAACCAAAAAGCTTAAATCAAAACTAACTCATGCTTCTGGCAGCCTAGCCAGCTAGAAATCAAAATTCTGTGCTGTATGCAGGTATGAAGATATGTATAGAATGAAAATTAATAACTGATAAAAAAAATGTTACAAATTGAAGTTATTAGATTACTTCGCCTATATCGTCTTCTCCAACAACACCAAAAGGTATGATTTTGACACCAACTCTTGCCGCCATCCTGACAAACTCAGACTATTCTGGCCACTTTAACTTGTATTCTTCACCCTGAAGGTACAAAAATCCAAGCATTTCTAAACTATTTAAGTTGTATATTGTGAAGAACACATCTCATTAATGTTGAATGAAATACACAATCAATACATTTGAAAAATAGTAACCATGTCTGCACATGTCAATTCATATAATTGTATAAATCACACCGGAGCCTGGAGGGAGAGAAGGCAACATTTTGCATGATGAGATCATTTAGCATTTCCCCTTAGACTGTAAATTTCATTAGTATTTTTATAATAAAAACATTAAGGTTGAAGGGGAGTTAATTTTCAGTAATAACCTATAAATTCAATAATAACCAAAGCATTGTCATTAACTCATCCAAAGGTTTGTGAACCATACGTTATTTTTTTTTTTTTTTGATGAACTGAAAATTTTGTTAAAGAAAGCACACAACATCAAAACAAAGTCAATGCCTCTTTTTTGATAACAACATCTAAACAGGAAGGGCAGTGCCCAAGATCAAAAGAGCCAACAAAAACATTTTGCAAAGACCACTTTGATAAAATATGGGCTGCCATATTTGCCTCTCTAGGCACCCAACAAAAGGAAAGGCTTGGCAACGTCTGAGTAGATATGAGAATCTCCCCCTAGTGATATTCCTGATTCTCCACGGAACCTGTTGTCCCTTGATATCGAAAGCTTGGTAGAAGCAAAAGCAATCACCTTCAATTAAGACTGCCTCGAAGTTTAGCTGGTTTGCGAGGGAAACTGCCCATTTTATTGCTTCAGCTTCCACTTGAAGAAGAACATTGGTGTTTGCTTTATTGGAGCAAGCAAATATTAATTCCCCTCTCTAGTTTCTTGCAACAGCTGCAATAAAAGAAGTGAATTGTCCTATAGCTGCCTCAACATTTATCTTGAGAGTGCCTTCGACCCCCTTAAGATCCTATAATGGCAAATTTTAATCGAATCAGCGCAAGTGAAACAGAGTGGGCACCATCAACTGGTGCTGAGGACTTGGATGGATGCATTTTGCCAGCAGCAAAACTATACCTATTCACCAAAATGACTCAATACAGCATCATTTACATATCCAATAATTTAATGAGCTTATGCAGATAGCCGAACACGCATAACTTAAAATAATCCCCATTTCTCACTCACCTGTATTAGTGCATCCATATTTCTCTTTATTAATAACTTACAACTGCTCCATTGTTGCCTTAACAGGTGAACTTTAAAGTTCAAAGAAATGATAACTTCAACATGTGGCATTTTGCTAGGCCACACATTTATCTAGCTGCTGTTATTAATCAATACAAAGGCAGGGAAATGAACAATTTTATGGTACAAACAGCTTTGCAACACAGCCTGAGTCCTAAGACAAAGCATACAATATTGTTAGAAATTATAATGAATAGAAACTGTACTTGATGTGGCCCACTGCATAAGCAACAACATATTAATGCCTGTCCAAATCAAGCTTCAATGCTGTTTCTTCAGCTTGCTTAAACTGAAAAACATATCCATTTGCAATCAGTTAGTCTTAGCACATAAAATCTTGGTAGAAAGTCAATAAATAAGCCAGAAAAAATTAAAAAATTAAAATTAAAAAAATAAAAATAAAAATAAAAATATAAAAATATAAAAATAAAAATCTTAACTGCTCTGGAGTTTCAATCTTGTCTCTCCCACTGCAGATCATATCAAATCCTCCCTGATAAAAGAAAAGGCGAGCAAATTATTTTAAAAAAAAAAAACTTGAAATAGAACTTATATTTAAAATGACATATATAAAGAAACAAATTGATGAGCACAATATTGTAAAATACCTCGGGTGGTGTGGCACATAGGAGGTAAAAACAATGGTATTTTCGTTCAGATTTGGTAATCTAGCAAAAATGAGAACTTTCTAGCAGATTTGTTCTAATTTCTGCCCCACTATAACTATATAGTAATGTCACTATGACCTTTTCAAGAAAAAAAATGTCACTATGACATGAAAGAGACATTATAATGAGAAGTTCAAACAGAAACACCTAAAACATATGCATAATTAAGAAATATATATGCAGTATGTATAACTGAAACGAAAGAAATAAAGCGTAAAGATAGTCTTCATTGAAAAGCAAACCATGGAAAACTAATAAAAACCTTGAGTTGTTGTTTCGAATTGTTTTGGCATTGTTAAAGGCCTCAAGAACTGGGTTAGACTGTGATATTAAAAGTCAATGTGGACATAAACCTTGATTTTACTTAATTCTTCCAATAATATGCCAAGCATATACCCATAGGAAAATTTGAAATCCAACTATGCGTCCTTCTACTCCAGATTGCCCGCCTAAGTGTGCAAGATATCTCACGAGCATCTTTGTTGTCTCAATTTTAACAACACCTCTATCTCCACTAACCAAAATTGAATTGTCTCTTCCTTCATTAATCATTACCCTATTTTCTTAAAAAACACATCAAATAAGAAACTACCACATAAGTAAACAAAAAAAAAAAAAACTGTCACATCCAGGAAGTGATGAATTGCATACATTTGAAATGTAATTAACTTGACTTAGATATTTAGGAAAGATGCAGGCCATTAATAGTAGTATGAGGTCTAAGAATGGCTACATATAATTAGATGTAATTTTTTGTTTCACTTTACCGCAATTAATTTATAAAACATACCTATCTAGATGATCTCAGAAGATTATTAAATTTTCTAATGTTGCAACTTGGGTTTTGATGATGGAAAGTTCTAGTATACAGAGTACTAAATTGCCACTTATGTTGATGACATAGTATGCCTAAATGCACATTAGAAAAAATGCAATGACCAATGGCAACTAAAACCAACAAGTACAAACCATGGAGTGGATATAAACTAATGTAAGAGTAAGTAAGACATTTTGTCAAACACATGGTGTGCACAAAATTTCAACATTAGAATGTACCATAAAACCGATAATGAACAATCCTAAGTGTGGGATGAGTACATCAAATAGTTCAAACAATCAAAGCCAAGTCAGAAATCCACACCTCATGTATCAATGTCTAAGAGATAGGATTTTTTTTTTTTTTTGAATAATGTCTAAGATATTAACGATTGTTATTATAAATAAAAGAAATTAATAGTTTAAAACAGAAATATACAACTTATTTACACATTGAACAGTTCCTGTAACACAGCAAACAACAGCAATAACATAACAAACAAATTAAATTATTCCATGAACAGTGTAAAGCCAAAAACCCAACTCTTCCATGGCTTTTATATCATAAGAAAACACATGATATCTGTCTTAATTGATGTTAAACCTTCCAATTCATAAAATAAAATATAGAACCCAGAATTCAAAATCATACTGTTGGTTTTTTGTGACAGTGAGAAACCAACCAGCAAGTGGAAAAATAATATTAATAAGAAAGAAGCAAAATTAAGAAGAAGCCACACCCTATGTGTTCAACTGGGTTTGGTTTACTGCAAATGCATATTATATAACAACAATCAAATGAAAATAGTGTTTGAAAAAAATTAGAATAGAGAAGAACAAATAATCTGAGTATAAAAGAGAAGAAAAAGAATCTGTCCAATACCAGAAAAATCTCATAGACAAAACATTTGACTCCATGCTTCATCCGATTGTGTCAGATCAGCAATTGATGCAGCAATCTCTTCATCAATATCAGAGAGGACTGGCCTGACAGTAGTGAAGGGCCTCCCATAGATCTTTTTGTCCTACTCTCTTTGCACAACACATTTGATAAGGAATGAAGTACTTCATATCGTCCACGATCATCCACACCAGCAGCCGTCCAGAAGAAAAGATCAAGACGGGGCTAACACCATGGCCGTCCATGGACGAAGTCAAACCCACATCACTCGTCCGTAAAAGGCAAGCGCCCCGTCCTGAGTAGATTCGTCCACACGAGGACCCCTGGACGAGAATGTACATTTGGGAATTACTAAATACATTTCACCACTCCGTAATACACACATAACTTCCGATGACCGTTGTATGAGAAAATGCAACTATCAGATGGTTATGGGAGTTACCCAAGAACCCCGGACCTCCTCAAATCCAGGGGAGGTTACAATTTCAATAACTGTCCCCAAGACACTATATAAACACCCATTCAGACCAATGAAAGGTATGTTAAACATTTCCCAAGTGATTGGAACTCCAAAAATATAGAGAGAAAACTGACTTTGCCATCGAAGGGTTCTTGGCCGGTGATCCCGATCACTTTTGATTGCTTTTCTTCCTTTTTCAGGCCATTGACAAAGCAAGTGGTCCATCGTAGTCCGGAGCATCCAGCCTACTGATTTTCTTTGCACCATCAGTTGGCGCCGTCTATGGGAAAAAGCCAAATACTATTCACTGTTCTTTTCATTTGCCTGTGTTTTTTGTTGAGGATCAGCCTTTTCCAGACAAAAGGCTAAATGGTTCAGACAAGATCAAGGGCTACCAGCCCAGGCCATCAGGAGAATAAGAATGCATCTAGCAATCCCCTTTCGCAATTGTAAGTCGGCGCCTGTCATGCAACCACCTTCTATTCAACATATACAATCCATGGCTGCTGCTATGGCAGAACTGACCCATCAGAATCAAGAGTTGAATAGGGAGATCAACCTTAGGAGGCAGCAGCAGGATGGGCACACGGAGGGACGAGCCCAGAGTCAGGAAGGCGGAGGAGAAAATGTCGAATTCGAAAATCAGACAAGGGGTACCGCTTCAAGAAGAATGCCACATTTGGAAAGAGAGATGGACCAGATAAGAAAAGCCATGGAGGAGATGAGGGAGAACATGAGGTGGGCAAACCTAGTGGATGATATGGTTCACCGAACAGACTCCCTTTTCACGGCTTCCATCAACAATCACCCCCTACCTCCAAAATTCAAAATGCCTTCCTTGGATTTGTATGATGGAAATCACGACCCGTGTGATCACATTGCAACTTTCAAGACAACCATGCACCTTCAAGGAGTCCCGAACGAGATTATGTGCAGAGCTTTCCCCACCACACTTAAGGGACCATCACGGGTGTGGTTCAGTAAGATACCCCCAAACTCGGTGGGATCGTTTGAAGAGTTGAGTAAGTTGTTCGCCAATAATTTCATTGGAGGACAGCACCACAAGCGTTCCTCCTCTAGTTTGCTGACTATAGAGCAAGGGAAAAATGAGAGCTTGCGATCCTTTATTACCCGGTTTAATAGGGAAGCCTTGACAGTGGACGAAATGGATGATAAGTTGTTGCTGGCAGCTTTCCACAACGGGGTCAATTCTGAGTTGTTCATTCATAAGGTCTACGAGCAGGAACCGCAGACTATGGCCGAGCTAGTCCACTCGGCCCAGAATTTCATGAATGCCGAGGACGCTATCATAGCCAAGAAAAGAAAAAGGGTAGAGCGCACGGAAGCGGGCCACCATCGTTACTTAGATCAGGGACCTCGTCCAAAGAAAGCTCGGGTGGACGAGAGGAAAGGCAAGGATGGGAAGAAGGCAAGTTCCTCCGCGAGGAATCAACAATACACACCCCTGACCCTTCCACTAGAGCAGGTTCTTATGCAAATCAAGGATGATCCGTCCTTGAAATGGCTAGATAAGATGAAGGGAGATCCCAACAAGAGAAATAGGAGCAAGTACTGTCGCTTTTACAGAGACTACGGACACGACACGGACAAGTGCTTTGACTTGAAGCATCAGATAAAGAATCTCATTAGACAAGGAAAACTAAGGAACTTCCTTGGACGAGACCGAAGAGATGAGAAACTGAAAGCCAAGGTGGAAGAATCATCATGTCCCCCACTAGGAGAAATAAGGGTAATTATAGGAGGAAACTCGACAGCGCAGTCATCCAAGTCGAGGAAGACATACTTGAAAGTGGTGCAGAACATCTAGCTATCTGGACGACAACCTAAGACGAGGGAGGTAGACGAGCAGGCCGTTACGTTCATGGACGAGGAAGCAGGACGACTTCACCACCCACACGATGACGTTATAGTCATCAATCTACTCTTTTTTGACTACATGACCAGGAGGGTGTTGATAGACAATGGCAGTTCTGCAGACATTCTTTACTACCCCGCCTTCCAGTAAATGAGGCTAGGACGAGATCAGCTTCGACTAGTGAGTTCGCCATTAGTGGGATTTGGAGGAATGAAGGTGCAACTGGTGGGCACCATCACATTACCAATGGCCGTTGGAACATATCCACAGCAGATAACCAAGGAGGTAAATTTCATTGTTGTTGATTGTGCATCGTCATATAATGCAATTATTGGAAGACCAACTCTGAATAGCTGGAAGGCGGTAACCTCTACCTACCACTTGTCCATTAAATTTCCTACCGCACATGGAGTGGGCCAAGTACAAGGAGATCAATTGGCTGCCAGAGAATGCTACTTAGCCATGCTGGCGATGGACGAGCACATGCAGGTAATGAGTATAGATGGAAGAAGGATCGCAGCCGAACCCACTGAAGTGTTAGAGGACGTCCCTTTGGATGAGATCCAGCTTCAGAAGTTCACTAGAATTGGGGAAAGTATGGAAGAGGGGGCAAAGCAAGCTTTGGTCCGGTTTTTAAAGAAAAGCCTTGACGTCTTTGCAAGGAGTCATGAAGACATGCCCGGCATTGATCCAAGTATTATTACTCATAGCCTGAACATGTGTCCTTATTCAAAACTAGTGCGCCAGAAGAAAAGGGTTTTCGCTCCTAAGCGAGACAATGCCATCAAGGAAGAAGTACAGAAGTTGGTCGCCACAGAGTTCATTCGAGAAGTTTATTATCCAGACTGGTTAGCGAACGTGGTCATGGTAAAGAAAGCTAACGGCAAGTGGCGAATGTGCGTGGACTTCACCGACTTAAACAAAGCTTTCCCTAAGGATAGTTACCCCTTACCACGCATCGACCAATTGGTGGACTCGACGGCAGGTCACAGAGTTCTTAGCTTCATGGACGCCTTCTCGGGTTACCACCAAATAAAGATGGATAAAGCAGATCAAGAAAAAACCTCATTTATTATAAGCCAAGGGTTGTATTGCTACGAAGTAATGCCTTTTGGATTGAAAAACACAAGGGCAACTTACCAGAGGCTGGTTAACCACATGTTCCGTCCTCAAATCGGGCGAAATGTGGAGGTTTATGTAGACGATATGTTAGTGAAAAGCAAGGATGAGGACAATCATTTGGACGACCTTCAAGAGACCTTTGATACACTGCGATAGTATAACATGAAATTAAATCCAAGCAAGTGTGCTTTAGGAGTTTCGTTGGGGAAATTTTTGGGGTTCATGGTTTCGCACAGAGGAATTGAAGCAAATCCAGACAAAATCTAGGCGATACTGAACATGGAACCACTGAAAAGTATCAAGGAAGTCCAGTCTCTTACCGGATGAGTCGCCGCCCTCAACAGGTTTGTATCAAAAGCCACTGACAAATGTTTGCCATTCTTTAAAGTCCCCAGGAAGGCATTTGAGTGGACGGACGTGTCAAAGGGCCTTCCAAGACTTTAAGACATATCTCATGACAGGGCCACTGTTGAGTCCGTCTGTACCTGGAGAAGAGTTGTATTTGTATTTGGCAGTGTCCCCACATGCAGCAAGCTCAGCGTTGGTTAGAGAAGAGGAAGAGTCCAGAAACTGGTTTATTATACAAGCCGTGCAATGAGAGAAGCAGAAGGACGGTACCCGATAATGGAGAAGCTAGCCTTTGCATTGATCACAGCTTCTAGGAAGCTGAGGCATTATTTCCAAGCTCACACTATCAACGTCCTGATAGACTACCCCATAAAGAAGGCAATGAATAAGTTGGAAGCTGCTGGATGGCTAATACAGTAGGCTGTTGAACTTAGCGAGTTCGATATCAGATACATTCCAAGGAGTGCGATAAAGGTGCAGGCATTAGCAGATTTCATCGCAGAGTTCACCCCCAGCCAGGACGACCTGGACAAGGACGAAGGAATTAAAAAGTGGGTGATTAATGTAGACGGATCGTCAACACTGTATGCAGGAGGGATTGGAGCTATACTGAAGTCCCCCGAGGGTGACAAGCTGGAGTACACGGCTCGTCTACAGTATCAAACCACCAACAACGAGGTTGAGTATGAAGCACTACTCAAGGGATTGGAATTGGCCAAGTCCTTAGGGGCGGAGTCAATAACAATCAGAGGAGATTCTCAACTAGTCATCAACCAAGTAAATGGAATGTGTGATACTAAGGAGGACCGGATGAAGAAATACCTCAGCAGAGTGAAACGACACACATGAAAGTTTTCAGCGATAAGTAAATAAGCCTTAAAAGGCAATTGTTAATAAACTCGTCCAAGACACTCTAGACGAGGAAATTGTACTCGAATACATCTAAAAAAAAAGGGAAAGAACAATAACACTAGTTTAACAAATCGTCTTCAAGAGAAGGGGGCATCAACGTTGGGGTCGTCCTGAGCTGGCTTGGTGGAAGCGTCGTCCTCAATGTTGGCATCGTCTGAGCCTGTTTGAAGGAGAGAACTTGTAGCAGCACCAAGGTTGAGTTTAATGGTGCTAAAGTCAACTCCGGAAAAGTTGTCTATAGCGTCCATCCTAAAATCTTCAAACCCTGCTGCATAGTTCGTGTCCAGCAGGTCAGTAAACTCCTTAGACGCTTTGAATTCCTCCACTGCTTCGTCCTTAGCTTTCTTAAGGAGGAGACTCAGCTCGTCATTCTCCTTTTGAAGAAGGTCAAGACGATCGTCCTTCCTAGCAGCGTCGGATTTCAACTCCCCCACCAAAGCCTTCAACTCCTCAGCCTCATCCTTGGCCTTGTTTGCCACCTCGGCCCAAGTCCTGCACTCGTTTTTTATCTCTTCTATTCTTTTCTGTAGAAAGATCCTCGTCTTGTCCATCTCTGTGGCCTGCCTGGACGTGGCTATGAACTTTGACATTGCCTACATGGGAGATAAGAAAGTTAAAGAGATAAAAATAACATTGGGTAACATGGCCAAACCAAGACAAAGCAAAAATGGTCACCTTAAAAAGATCGTGGACGTCGGAGTGCTCAAACTCCTTTAAAGACATGTCGTAGCACGCAGCCACGTCCTTGCCTTTCACAGCCTCTTGGAATCGTTCCCAAGCCAAATCCTCGTTCTCCAACAAATTTGTAGAAATCCTTTGAGGAGACTGGGACGAATCAGGGGCAGGGGACTTGGACGGAGTGACATTAACAAGCGTAGACGAGTCGACATCAACGACTGGGACGGACGGCTGGAAGGAAGGAGGATCAGGCCTGGCAATTTCGGGCCTGGACAACCCATGCTTGGCCTTCTTTCCTCAACGACTGGGCAAGCTAGCCAAGTCCAAGTTCTTGGACAAGCTTTTCCTCTTATCTCTAGCAGCAAGACGAGGCTGGGGTTGAACTTCAGCTCTAGCCGCCTTGTCGATCACCTCATTTCCCTTATTTCCCTTCATGGTTGTCATTCCTGAAAAAACACGTGAACACACATACATACAAATAAATAATAATAATAATAAAATAAAGATGAAAAATACATATATCTTTAAGAAAAGCACTCACGTCTACGGACGGTTTGTTCGTGCGCTAGGGCCTCGACGGACAGATTAGGGCCAAGTCCCCACCTGTGTAGGCGTTGAAGGGTCACCAACGAGTGAAAATCTCTCTCGGAGTGTAGACGAGCCCTGTGAACGCGGTGGAACTTGCTCAAAGAAGGACGTCCAACAGCTGAAAAAGGAAAAGGGAAATTAAGGTTAGACCACTGCTTAAAGATAAAATATGATAAGACAAATAAATTTTAAAAAAATTAAAAAAAAAAAAACATAACATACCTTCTGGACGAAGGTTCCCTAAAAATCTCCAATATAAGGAGCAAATGAATCTCTACCAACCTCAACAGGATGCCCCGCCCAAAAACCAGAGGCAAAGAAAAATTCTGTCTTCCAATTTCTGTCAGACGAGGGCAAAGACTTAATCAATCTACAGTCATTTTCCCTAGCTGTAAACTGATAGAAGCCTAGAGATTGACTTATCTCAGAAGGTTTATAACAGTACAAGAACTCATCCAAGGTGATAGGACGATTCCCGTCAAATACCTCCCTCCATAAGACTTGCATAGAGACAATAAGTCTCCATGCGTTGGGGTTAAGCTGACACACTCCCAAGCCCAGCCGAATGAGTAATTCCCTAGCAAAGGCATTCAAAGGAAGTCTGAGCCCCCCTAACAAGTAAGCTTCGTAAACACCTATTCCAAAACGAGGTTGGCAACACCATTCACCTCGAACGGCTAACCTAGGATTTAGATCGTCAGGAATTTGGAACCAACTTCTAAGAGCATCTAACCTCCTCTCGTCCATCCTAAAAGGGATCTCTATAGCACAACTATAAACATTTTCCTCTTCGTCCAAAGGGGAGGACGACAGGACGCTCGTCGAGGTATTAGCCCCAGAAGCTGCCCTCTCCTAACATTTTCTTGTAAGGTCTCGATGGGAATTCTTGGGACGCCAGAGGTATACTCCTCTGATGTGTGGCCACTACTACTACTATCGTTGCTGGAAGTATCATAACTAGAAGAGTCGTGATACTCGTCTATGGCTTTGACTACACAGTCGCTAGACGAACAGGAAGCCATTGAGGACGTCCTAACACTTAAAAAGTAAAGTTTGAGAGTTAAAGTAAAGGGCATACCTGGCTCTAGAAGGAAGACACTAAGGACGCTGAGAATACTCCTAGACGAGGCGATGGACGAGGATGTCAAAACAGAAAATCTGAAAAAGTAAGGGGGGCACGAGAGGGAAACCACTATTTATAGTTAGAAAAGTCTCGATATCCACAACGACAAGACCAATGGGAAAACGACACGTGGCGCCTGCCTCAAAGGAGTGAATCGACGCAGCCAACCACCTATGAAAGTATGACACGTGGTGCGATAAAAAAAAAAAAAAACCTGGTGATACACTGCATGACCCAAGGACGAGGGGCAACTGATAAGGAATGAAGTACTTCATATCATCCACGGTCATCCACACCAGCAGCCGTCCAGAAGAAAAGGTCAAGACGGGGCTAACACCATGGCCGTCCATGGACGAAGTCAAACCCACATCACTCGTCCGTAAAAGGCAAGCGCCCCGTCCTGAGTAGATTCGTCTACACGAGGACCCCTGGACGAGAATGTACATTTGGGAATTACTAAATACATTTCACCACTCCGTAATACACGCATAACTTCCGATGACCGTTGTATGAGAAAATGCAACTATCAGATGGTTATGGGAGTTACCCAAGAACCCCGGACCTCCTCAAATCCAGGGGAGGTTACAATTTCAATAACTGTCCACAGGACACTATATAAACACTCATTCAGACCAATGGAAGGTACGTTAAACATTTCCCAAGTGATTGGAACTCCAAAAACATAAAGAGAAAATTGACTTTGCCATCGGAGGGTTCTTGGCCGGCGATCCCGGTCACCTTTGATCGCTTTTCTTTCTTTTTCAGGCCATTGAGAGAGCAAGTGGTCCATCCGAGTCCGAAGCATCCAACCTACTGATTTTCTTTGCACCATCAACATCCGTTAAACAAAAAATTAAATCAAAATTAAATTGCTGAAAACTATAACAGAACAAAAGGGCTCGATACAAAATTGGAACAGAAAATTAATAATTCTGTTGATTCAGTGATTACCCAAAACTGTAACCATTCTTTTTTAAAAAAATCATAATTAATAATTCTGTTGATTCAATGAATATATTGAATTGATAAGGCTTGTTATACATTAAATTGAGTAGACAAACATTTCGAGAGAAAGCCAAAAGCCCAAAACAGAACTGAATCTACACAAATACCTAAACCTAAACAAATCCATCAAAAATACCCAAAACTGAGTTGTGCTTAATGCCCAAGTATTAAAAAGTTTTTCTCTATGTGTTTGCCTACGGTTCCAGCAGTCTAAGGCTGGTGTTCTAGTGAAAACTGATGGTCATGGTGGCCCTTCGATATTTCTTCCAAACTGTCTCTCAGTTACTCTGTTCGCACCTTTCAAATTGTCTCTCAATCTCTCTCTTATCTGAATTCATTTATGCGTTTTTTAAACCATATATATTTATTAAGAAACCTTTAAACGTCTTTGAAATTTAAACAGTGTATTAGCATTCCCAGAACCGGTGTAGCCTTTCGCTTTTAAAATGTACATGTGTGTGATTGAAGAGCGTACAAAGGGAAAGAAACAATGTAATATTTGTAACTACTGAATGAACCCTAAATCAAAATCAAGCCAATTGAAATACCAAAAGCCTAAATCATATTTAACTGGCAAGTGAAAAAAACAAAATTGGAAACTTTACCAATAAAGCTTTTGGAGAAAGACCAATCTGATCACAGTAAACATGTTCTTGACATCAAACTGTAAGGCAGCGACTCCAAAAAGACAGTAGCAGGACGCTATACAATGGGAGGAAAGCTTTTTGTGAGAAGTCAGGTTGATTTTAAGGGACATAATGTAACACCCGCCTCGTAATTGCTTCTAGAGTGGAATTGATGAATTATTTAATTTATTTGGAAGATGATATTATTTTATATTACGGTCACTACAAAGAAAATAAATAAAAAAAGATGTAATGTGAGAGTTATTTTGTGAGTTATTCATATTTAACTTTTGGTCTCTTTATCAGTTAAGGAAAAAAGATAAGAGATTTCCTATTTGGATTAGAAGTTTAAGTGTTATTGAAATTCTTTAGAGTTTTAGCCTGTCTAAACAACCTTAATATGAGTTTTAGTGGGAATTAAAGTCTTGGAAGCTTATTTAAGTTTTTAATGGGTTTTAAATTTCAGCCCAAGTGGAAACAGTTTTAAAGTGTTTCTTGCTGAAAGACAGAGAGAAACTGTGAGATTACAAGAGAAGTAAAAAAAAATTCTGGAGAGAAACTGTGAGATTACAAAAGAAGTAAAAAAAAAATTCTACATCCGTGTGTTCAGGTATGCCTCTCTCACAAAGATCTATGGGATAATCTATAATGCTAGTGTAGTATATTAGACTACGTACGGACTCATGACTTAAGCTTTTAGGGGATTTGTTATTTGGGATTTACACAGCTTATTACTTGTGGTGCTGACTTATTGAACTTGGTAATCTATAGCATGGTTTCGAGTTCCAATATATTTGTCAACACATGCAATAGAATACTAAGTCCTACAGTTAAAGATTTTATGCATGCTATATATTTATTTTGGGTTAATATGATCTATAAGCATGTGATTACTTGGAAGCCAACTTGTATTGGGAGAATTAAATAACATGGAGATCTACATATTTGGCTCATTAGAATTGTTTACTAGGTATTGATTTTGGAGTACTTGATAAAGCAATTGAGTACTAAATTAGCTATGGTTTCAAAATAAGTAGTGAGATATGAATTTTAAGAGTGACATTTATATATTTATTGCTGTCTTAGTGTATCCATTCTTATTGAGTCCTCTTGTCCTTATTTAGGTTCTAGTTGATATTGATTCAGACAATTGAGGTGAAGCTTGGTTTAACAACTAGAGATAAGTGGACTTCAGAACATAACGTCTCTCAAGATGTGTATATTTATATATATAATTGCAAAAGTGAAGTTTTCAAAAACTTATACCATTGTCAATGTTTTATACAAATACTTGAATTTTATTATTTCTTGTATATTGTTTTGAAACTGTATAAGTTAAGAATGATTGAAAATTATATTTTTGAGAAAGTATTTGTTATATGATATGTGATTGGTATTGATAATACTGTAATAAAGTAAGAATATTTTTAAACGATCAGCTAGACAGTCTGCAACCTTTGCCAACACAGGGTTAAGTGTTGGTCTTCGGCCAATGTAGTGTTATTGTAGTGTGGTATAGTGTTATCATTTGCTCTTCGGAGCCAGTGTTATTGTTTGCTCTTTGGAGCCAATATTGCCTCTTTGAGGTTAGTGTTGTTGTTTCCCATGGAAATCACCCATCGAGTGTTTAGCAGCTTATGTCTTTATCTGACTAATGTTTAATGTTTTTCATATCGAACTACTGTTTTATTGTTATTGACCTTTATAAATGGAAAATTTGTTTATTACTATAATATATTGTTTCTACCTATTTAGTGTATTTTGGCTAACTAAAGTATTATTTTATTTAATGATTACAACATTATAGTCAAATGTTTTATTTTGGACAGTTTTATAGAATATATTTTAAAACTGTTAAAACTATTTGTAAATGTTTTGTAAAGGCTATAATTTGTCAATAATATTAATGTTCTATTTTGAAAGACATCCTCATGTTATGTAGTCTCTTATTGGGCTTCTAGCTCACCCCCCATTTCTCCGCCCTTTCAGATTAGAGCAATGGAATATCTTTTGAAGGTAGATCATTGAAGCCATAGATTGAAGACTACTTTTGGAGTTATGTTAGTTGATGGACGATTTTAGCATATTTTCTTAGGATAGTGAGTTTGACATTTGTGGAACTCTTTCAGATTGTATTTGGAGACTTTATTGTTAAAGTTTTGTTTTAATGGATTTCATAGGAAAGATTTTGATGGCTAGAAGTTTATTTGTGGATATTTAATTACGCTCTGTTCCATTATATCATTGTTGATTATTTATAAGACAAGTTATGCATCTAAATCCTTGGTATGGGTTTGGGGTGTTACACCTAAGAAGTTCTTCATCGTTGTAAAGAGAAGGATTTGGTAAATTAGAGAAAAGAAAGAGAGCAGGAAACAGCTTCGGTGAGGATAGCAAATTGATGACTAAAGGCAGTGACAGGGGAGGGTTGGGGAAAACGATGGAGACCATATCTACAAACATTTTGATAGAAAACCCTAAAACCCAAAACAAAAACAAATCAAATCTAAACCTACCCAACAAAAAAAAAAAAATCAATTAAAAGTAACATTTCATACCTAAATCTAAAAAAAAAAGGGAAAAAGAAAAAATTTACCGGTGCGGTTCCGTCGATTTAGGTGGTTGGTACATGACCTAACAACTTCTTTCTATGCTTGCTGTCCGATGGTCTAAGTCTGGCCAGGGAATGGACAATGGCCGGCCTTGGATCTTTCTCTCTTTCTCTTGGGGTCCAACGAACAACTCTGCTCTCTCTCTCTCTCTCTTTCTCCCTCTCTCTCCGTATACAGGTGTCGGGGACGTTTTGCGACAAGAGCCAAAAATGTGAGAATGACCCAAATCTTCCCTTGGGTTCTTTAGAAGTGTTTATTATGAAAAATCTAGCCCAAAATTCCAAATGTATAATGAACAAAAGGCTAATGGTGCTTTTACAAGAGAAAATCAAAATGCTAATAACAAAAGTGTAGAAAAAGTATAAAAAACATAATAGGTCTGAAACTTTGACCCAAAGTCACCGAGAAGAGGAAAATGAGAGAGGTTGTAAGGAAGAGAGGGAAGGTTCTCCTGTACCCATATTTCCACCCCTAAGGTTCAGAATTGTAAGAATATTTCCTAGCTCAGTGGGTTTTTACTCTCAAGTTTCAGCTCTATGGGAAAAACGTAATTCAACAGGTCTAAAACTTCAACCCACAGTCACCGAGAAGAGGAAATTGAGAGAGGTTGTGAGGAAGAGAAGGAAGGTTCCCCTATACCCATATTTCCACCCCTAAGATTCAGAATTGTGAGATTGTTGACTGGATGAATAGGTTTTTGCTCTGTAATTTCAGGTCTCTAGGTAGAACGTGGTTGGTTTATTTTGAATCTGATTGAGGCCTTTTGTATTGAACTTGGGGTGCTCTAAGTGACTGTTTTTGTTCAATATAAGAGGTTTTGAACCCTAAGGTATGAATTAAAGAAGTTATGGTCAAATTTGATTTAATTGGATAAGAGGGATGCCTTGCTTTTTGCATAATTTGGGAAATAAAGAAGTCTAAATTCATGGGCTGATGTTTCCTAGACATGGCAGGTCCTTGGAGATTGCATTTGGTTGTTGCAATAGACCAAGCCAGCCACTTTGGGTCAGCTATGTGTTTTAGGCAAAAAATGGTTATAGCAAAAAAATTGGGCCACAGTCACCTAGAGTATAAAAGCTGTTTTGGGGTGAAAATTTTGGGTACAAAACCTCTTCCATGAGCTTGAGGTGCTACCAGTGTCCCTTGCCCACTTGGTAGCACACATGAATTGGGCTCATGCAAAAGGTCCGAAAGGAACCGACCCACACCTTCCAAACCATACTTCCTCAATTTTCCCTAATAAGTCGTATGGGATTGGGTCATGCTTAAAAGAATAAAATATAATATAATACATGAATTGAGCCCATAAGGAAGTCGGACTTTGTTGAATCGAGCTTGTAGAAAAAATGTGTCGCGAAAATGGGTATCAACAAAAAGCAAGCCTTTTGAATGTAATTTATCCATTTAAGCAGTTAGTGCTGTATTTATATTCAGAGACCGTTAGACTATTTTAACGTTGTGATAGAAAGCCTCTTCAAACAATGCACCATACGATTTTTTAAAGATTAAATTGTATACGTGTCTAAATTTAAATAGGCACTTTCCCTACATTGCAACACCTCCTTCATTGTAGGAATCAACTTCCTCTTAGTTTCTGCTATTATCTATACTAATATTTAAGGAGCTTTCCTTGTTTAGATTCCTCATTTTTTTAGTTCAAAATTACCCCTATAATCCTATGTTTAAGTAGAGACAAAACTAAAGGACAATTTGATAAAAATGTCACCCTAACTCTCACTAAAACATTGCCTATTAAATACGATAACTTTCCTGTTAATTTTCAAATTACTTTATCCACTTATAAATTTGATTTTCAAAATAAAAATTATATATATAAAATAAAAAAAAAACACATTTTTTTCTACAAAATTGAACTGCTAGAAAAAAAAAGCCTCATCGCTCGCACGTGCTTTGCGCGTGTGATGAGGCTAGTATATAGTACTAGTGTTTAATCCGCGCAATACGCGGGATCATTTTATAATTTAGGCTCACCTTTACATCACTTGCACCATAAAATTCCTTTGATAGGTTTGACCTTTTGTGTTGCATATAAGACATGCAAAAATCATACCCCATCTGTGGTTAACATTGACAATAACAATCTCGACTTTGCATGTTACCAATTAATTTGATCTATATTTGTGATAAAATTGTATATATGTTAAGATTATGCTATTCCTTTTCTTTTTTTTTTAACAGATTAACAGCTTTCCTATTGAACAACTTGGACTTCAAAAAAGGGAAAAAGTAAGAGACCAAGCACAATAGATTAATAGGTTTCCTGATATTTAGTTTTCCAAAAGTTGGAGATCTACTGTAATGGTCTACATTTTGATTTTCTCAACACCAAATATTTGCCTTGTTCATGGCCTTCAGTTGTTATTTGTATAATATAAACCTAAAAGGTCAACAATCAAGCTTAGTACTTAAAATTAGGACTTAGATTCATTACTTGAAATTAGAAGCTTTTTAATGTAGCACCCATAAAAATGCATACTCATTGTTTTTCAATTTTCATCAATCTTGTATTCCCAATATAAGACTGCACTGAACAGTGCGGCAATCTAACAAAGACAAATGAATTACAATCTACAATTATAACTGAGTTCAAAATTAGAATCACATATATTACAAAACTTAAATTCATGTTGATATAAGAGTCTTAGGATGCTCAGATTACAAAACCATAGCCTAAATACAAAAAATTAAATCTCTCAAATCTGAAATAAAACAGAAGATTAAGAAAATAAGAAAAGGGTATGAAGAATAGAACTTGGTGCATAATTCTTAAGCATGTTTTACGCTTCCAAGTCTTCTATTTCAGCAACTATTTTTCTATTATGTAAGAAAGTTATCCATCCAGTCCTTTAGGAGGTCCTTTTGGCATAATTTCCTTTGTGACTTTTGGAATGTCAAAGTTGATGTAGAGCTTTGTTGCCCATGTGAATGACAGTCAATAGTCACCTACAAATTTTTTTAATCAGTTAGGCATTAACATTTGTCATGTTTTCATTTAAAGTATATGAGAATAATATCTAATAATATTTAAAAGAAACACCCAGACGATCAAATAGTTAAACTTAGAGGTGAGAAAAACATAACTTTCATTTCACAAAAATGATATAACTCTCATGCTCAACTCATATTGCAAAGATCAAAACCACATCTATATTTCATGCCCAACTGACAAAACACAAAGTAGCAAGCACATATTAAGTTTAAATATAACTTAAGAAACAAAAATGCTCTAAAACAGAAAATGTAGTGAGCTCAAGTATAAGCTAAATCTGGTTTTCACTTATACTTTACCCAAGGATTTCCATAGGTAATAGTGATCTGTGCTATTATTCTCTTTAGACTCTATGATATATCTACTTCCTTTAATTAAATTTAACTTGGCATGATGTTTCTCCGGATAATAGTGATCTATACAACTTTTCTCATCATAAAGTCATCCTCATTGATTTACTGGAACAATTTATTTTTTTACGTACTTAAGATTGTCCTTCCAATGTTCAAAGATTTCAATTGAAACCAAATAATGAAATCATCTAGCTGAGCTGGTTTTTGGTTTGCACAACATGTGAAACCAAAAAATGACATCTCTTAACCATTAGAGCAGAGATTGCAAACTATTTTTCATGTTGCATCAAATGCTATAGCCTTACTTCCTACTTTTAAAGTCCTACAACAAAAGGTAAGATCCAATTCATGTCTAGTGGAATTTCAAGTGCATTGTATCATGCGTGTAATGTGTAACTAGTGTGCTATATCTTTTACTGCTCTATAGGTGCATGATCTATGCAAAACATCTTGCTTAGCTCCACTATTCATAAGATTTTAATTTCAAGTTTAACACTTTTACTACTGCTTTGGTATCAGTTTATGGTTTTTTGGTTTTCTCTCTTGGCTGTGGTGAGCACTTTTGTATACCTAACTATTCTTACTGAAACTGCAAAGAGGACCATCCATATATAATTGCAGCCATTATTTCCGGTTGCTCAAAAAAAAAAAAAAGCATAGCAATTTTAAATTGCAGCAGAGAAAGATGAAAGAAATACTGCAAACGAAGCCTAAGAAAACATTGAAAATATGGGCTGAATTGTAAAAAGTAATGCAGCAGTTCAGTGAAAATTTAAATCTGAAAAATGAAGGTTTGGACCACGACTAATAATGCATCCATAACAATGCAGATTTTATGTGATCATTTAGATACCACAGGGAGGAAAAAATATATATATCTTTTAGATGCAAACCCTTGGCTTAAGCCTTCAGATATCTCTGAAATTATCCTTCTTGCAAGTTCAAGTAAAGCTAAAACACCAACATAGAAAACATAAATTTCGTGGGCCAAATAATTTAGTTAAGAATTACAACACACTCATTGATTTAAGGAAAAGAAATTTTGAAATATGGATCTATAATATTGCAGAAAAAAAAAAATAAAGTTTTTCTAGTCCTCTTAACTACCAAAGTTTTGAACCATAAATTAACATTCCATAAAGTACATCACTTTCCTCTACCTAGAGGATAACATGTGTCAGAAACATGTACAAAAGAAGGAAAATACATAAAAATGTTTATATCTCATGCACAGAGAGAGAACAATTAAACCTTCCTAAAGCAAATTATGTTGCTATTTGGCTTGAGGTATCTCTAAAATTAACCTTTCTTGTAACTTTATAAAATCCTAAAATAGAAATTTAGAAAACTTTAGTAGCTATAATTATCATGAATCAAATATTGTCAAAAGCAAAAATGGATAACAAACCAATTCCAATTTATCAAATTGTTTGAAGCTATGGGCGATAAGTTGCAGCCCTATAATAGATAAGATTTTGGTCAGAATCAATTCATGGACATCCAATGTTCTGTCATTTGTTGTTTGGTATTCACATATATTGGACCAGCATGTTTGTTCTACCTTAAAAAATCATCAAGCAGAGAGAGAGAGCTGGTTCAACTGGTTTTTGTGAAAAGGCATTGATTCCTTGGCTTTTGATGCTAAGTATTTTTGGGAAGTATCTAATTAGATTAATCAATAATTTTACCAAGGTCAAAACAGATTATGCCCATCTGCCTTTACTGGGTGCTAGAGCCAATCATTATTTCTCTCATAAACCATGACAGGGCACCAACAACAATGCATATATAGGAATATAGACATTAAAAATGCCTTTAAGCTAAGTATTGCATTGATCTCAAGACAACCAACAAATACCAACTGAATGACTTATAAAGCTATTTTATTCTAAAACCACAATTGCTAAGCTTGAGGTAAAAAAGCCTTTAATATAAGTATTCAAGATGGCCTAAACTACCAGCTAAAGGTCTCATAGAGTCACTTTATTTCAAAACCACTGCCGCTAACCTTAAGATCAACATTGACAACATATACTGAAAGAGACAAATATATTGAGGGATGGAACAGCAATCTAAATGTATGAAGAAACATTAGCAATAGCAGTACCTTCCCTCACCAATTCCTTACTTGCATCACCTTCAACTAAGTTGAAACCCCATCCTTCAAGACTTGAAGTGTCCCATCTTCTAAACCTTGGTTGCTTCAAGATGATTTAATTTGAAATAGAGTAGTGTGAGAGTTATTAACAACTATAATCAAACACATTGAAGGCAACCATTAATAAACAATTGAAACAACGCTGTTTGATGACTACCAAAGGCTTTCTGTGGGTATTTAACACTACGGGCTTTTGGGACTTAGTGGTCAAATCTATGATACTTATACTGTCTCTTTCCCTATATTTTTTTTTTCCCTAGAGCCTAAGCCATTGCGTTGGCTTGGATCATGTCCTACAGGAACCCGCGTTATACTTTTCATACTTCTCTTTTTGATGATAATACAATTTCTGCCTTTTCAATCTAAAATAATAATAAACAATCAAACTAGAATTGAACTCCAACTGTTGAACCAAATTTGGTTTACCAAATAGAGAAAATCAGTCACCCCACTAAACATGTGGCATAGTATTCTTAAATTTCACTTCTAATTTGCAAGTTGTAAAATCTACACTACTAATTAATAAATTAAATAAATAAAGAATCAAACCCAAAAGAAAAAGAGGAATGAATTTGCCTTTGTTGTTTCCCATCTCAACTGTATATATTTTTATATTCCATGACCATTGATCCTTATATCCTCACTTTTGCTTAATTCTTCCAACCTAAGCTGTGTATCTGTATAATTGAATTTGTGCACAAACTTTGATAAATCATTGGGTTTGGAACTCTGCACTGGCTGTCATTCTGTTTGATATATATATATATATATATATTATATATATATATAATATATAATATATATATATAATATATATATAAAATAAAATTTTGATATTGTTAATTTTCATATATGTTTCTTTACTTTTCTTTATTTATTTAACATTTGCTAACTATTCCGTGCATCGCACAGGTTAGCAACGCAATGTGATTATTCACTTGGATTTATACTCCATAACAGAATATAATAATGAAAGAAATTAGTGAGATATACTCTCTAAAAAAGTGGAGGTTCTGATGTGGAGATTGGGAAATCTACAAATAATCTATTTATGCATCAGAAGTCAGAACAGTGACTAACTTGAGGGAAGAGAGAGATTACATGTTACCATAAACTATCACTTCCAAAGCATCTTTAATCAAAGATTAAAATGAATCTACAATTCAAAATAATTCCAGCAATTACCTGTGTCCCAAATTCTAAGTTTCAATCTTTTTCCACCAACTGCGGGCAGCTTAATCTTAAAATTTCATCCCACTGAAATTAAAAAGAAAAAGGGAAAAAGGAAAAGGGAAAATGAGACTATTTTATGACAAATATATACTAATGAATTTCAAAACAATGTGTAATTCTTATGTGATATAAAAGGAAAAAGGCACGCAAATAGCCCAATTACATTTTCCACCCCAAAAAATAAAATAAAAGGAAAAATCAAAATCAAATTCAGCTATCCCCAAAAAATAAAAATCCAAAATCAAAACAAACACTTTAAACTCCAAGCAACCATATCAATTCCCGCTCTGTAGGAAAAGGAAAAAGGAAAATTACTTGAGTCTTACATTTTAGCACTAACAATCATGGTAACCCTGTCCTTAGAAAAAGCATGCAACCTTAGTAAAAATGAACATTACAATTGGCAAACAATTTTAATCACCATTGACAGCTGGACCCATATTAATTAGTCATTGATGATCATAAAGAGGATCTAAAACGCAACATCAGGCTCATTACATCAAGACTACATGAGTAAACACAATTCTCATACAGTCGCAGATATCTCAATAACATGGCACTACACAGTACTAAACATTAAATCATATTTGTTCAGCCACAATGGCCTAATGCTTGTTGTGCTGCTTTTATCTCTTAAGCTTTATCTTACATTTGGCTTCCTGGACAGATTCTACATCTGCTTGCCTTCCTGCTTCCACTCACCTTAAACTAAAATCATAATTAAGAAACAATTGACCAAAAATTCAGTTCAAGCCTTTCTTCGAATAGTTTGATGGGAATTTAGAAACCAAGGAAAAAATTGATTTGAAAAAAACAAAAATAGATAATGGAAAATCCTTAAGAGAGAGAGGTTGAAGGTACCAGTGAATGTGGAGATTGTTGGAAGCTAGCCAATCAGTGTTTTCCATGCCCAACAACGATAGAGATAGATTACATGTCACTACTTTCATTTTCGCAATAAACCTAATGAAACACACATGGACAATTTTTATCTGTTCTGAAAACCCATTTATCAATGAGGTTTACCACAAAATAACTGAGATTATTCAACTGACATGATTATCATTTTTCTTGCTAACCCTTCTTAGGCAACACTTATGTTCTTTTACTAATTTAATCAAAAGTTTAAAATGCGTGTACTTCTATACACCACTGAACTTTAAGTAACTAAAGTAAGTCTAGTAGTATGGATCCAAATCTGGCAAAATATTGTTTCAAAGCTAGCAAAAAACAGAGAAATCCACAAATACCGAAAACTGGAATGAAAGACAACACAAACCAAAATTTAAAAAACGGGTACAGGGAAACACACAATCAGTAAAATTAGAAATGCTATAAACCACAAACCATTTTGATTTTCCTTTTTTTCTATGTCTTTATTACCAACTTTCATGACTCTTCTCAATTTTTTTGGATTATGTTATTCAATTCCTCTTGATTTAAAAACCACAACTTTTGGGTCTCAACAACATACTAATGGACCACAAATATTCAGTCAGGAATTTGAAAGTAACTCAAAAACATCAAACAAACATATAGTAAAAGACAAATAGTAACAATGAATGCAAATATTAATTACATTACAATTCAAAATTGATTTTTTCTTATTTAAACATGATAAGTCACAATCCAAATTGAGTCGTGTGAGTTCATATGTAAAGAGAACACTTCAATATTTGCATTCATTAAGGATCTTAATTCTAGCAAGAACCAAAGAAATTAAAATCTAACTGTACCTTTTAATTCTCTTATTGCAAAAGTCCCAATGTCTTTATCTGGCACAGGGAAACGGTATTCTGCAACTGGAGGGAGAAACAGAAGAAAAAGAAAAAAAAAACAATTCAGAAATTAATTTAAGTGGCAAACGAAGAAAAAAAAACTGCCAAACAGGAACAAAATTCTAACCAAAAAAACAATAATCGACAAAACAAAAACCAAGAAATTGAAAAAATAAATGGGAACGAAGAAGTCTCTCCTTCTCTCCTTCTCTCTTATTTCTCTGTTTTTGCCCTCTCCAAACCTAAATCATACATAACCCCAAATTTCAAAAAATCAAATCAAAACCTAAAGTTACCCAAATACCTAAATAAGAATCAATCCAACCAAATTTCTCAAAACTAATTCATATTATATACCCATACCCAGATCTAAGAAAGAATGAAAAAAAGAAAAACTTACCGATGGTAGTTCTCTCAATGTCTATCTCCTTCTCATCTTTGTATCGCAAGGTTTATCTTTTTCTCCTTCTCTATCTCTGGATCGCAAGCATCAGTGTTAAGAAAATTGAAAAGGAAGCGCAAAGAACCCTTCTCTCTATCTCTGACTCTCTTTTCTCTCGATCTCTCTCTCCTTTCTCCCCTCTTTATTTATTGGCAAAAATAGCAAATTAGCCCTTAGTTTCTAAGTATATAGTTAGCAGGCCCGGTTAATAAACTATATAATTTACTAGCATCTCGAGTCTTAGAGGCTCGATTTTAGCCCATAAATCGAGTATTTGAGGCTCGATTTTTGCAGGTTGATGTGGACTTTTTGCCACGTGGCGTCCACATGAAAATCGAGTCTGTAAGACTCGATTTATTTGACGTGGCCATCTCAGTATGACGTGGTTGATCCACGTGGCAAAAGAGGAAACTGAAACCGAGTCTTAGAGACTCGATTTTAGTTTGGGGTTTTTTCAAACTTAACGCCTCTCACACTGCTACTCTCCCCTCTCTCTAACACACCAGACCCTCACGCTCTCACTCTTCCTCTCACCCACCCTCACTCTTACACGCCGTACCTCACTCAGTCTCACTCGCTCACCCTCTCCACTCTCACTCACTCACCCTTACTCTGCGCCTCCACTGCCTCCCTCTTGCTTACAGAGAACAACTTGTAAGGTAAGTGAATGTATATAACTTTTTTCTTTGTTCATGGATTATTCCGAAATTGCTAGAAGTTTGCTATGTTTTTTGCGTTGAATCTGGGTTTATTAGAATGGGTATTTTCTGTGTGTGTGTTTGGTTTGGGATTTTGGGTGTTTTTGTTATTCAATTGTGCTATTGCTTATGAGTTATGGGGTGTGTTTGTATGGGGTGTGTTTGTAATAGAAGCTGTATGATTTTGGGTTGCAAATCAGAATTTTGGGTTTTAAAAATGCTCTGTTAAGTTCTTAAAGTGCTTAACCATTGCTAAGAAAACTGTCTACAGTAAATAACTATATCTAGATTTGTAATAGAAGTTGTATGATTTTAGCGTGGACTGTTTTTGTTATTCAATTGTGCTATTGCTTATGAGTTATGGGGTGTGTTTGTATAAGCTGTGTTTTGAGTTTAAAGTGAGTGTATGTAAAAAACGTATGAGGAGTTGTGGTTGCAATTCAGAGTTTTGGGTTTTGAAAATGTTTTTTTAAGCTCTTAAAGTGCTTAACCAAACGAACCCATGGTCTTTAGTTTTTATTGTTTTCGAGTCCAATGCATGTTACCTAAGAGGGTTTTGGACTTAAGTTTTTATTATTGTTGAAGTTGAACTGAACAACTCCATGTTTTAAGATGTTTGTTCGAGTGGTCTTGTACTTTTGCATCTACTGATCTATTGTGGATTTTATAAATTCACTTTCTTTTCGCTTGTGTTTCTCTTGTAAAATGTTAGGAGGGCTTTAAGGAGACTTGTTGTTGAGTGGCCTAGGGGATGAAAGGTAATTTCATTAGGTGAATGGAGAGTGGAGACATAGTTAGCTCTACAACACAATTTAAGGAGCATGGGATTGAGGGGGTTTTAGGCTTCGGAAGCTTGGATTTTTCAATCAAGCTCTCTTGGGGAAATAGCTATGGCATTATGCCACAGCATTAGTCCTTTTATGGATTAGGGTTATGGGAGTAAATTTGGTGAGATAGGGATCAATGATGTTTTGTTTAGTTATACCTACTTCCAATAAGCATATTGTGTGTTCATTTCTCAAACTAACTGCTTATCATTTTTGTGTAGTATGGTTGCTGCAAATGCTGGGCGGATTAACTATACAGAGCCTGGACCCATTGACAGGTCGGTGTTGTCAAAGCAGCTCAAGCATCGGTTCGAAGCTATTTGGAATGGGCAGGTAAAACATAAAACTAAAGATTTAACTAATGTACATGCGTTTAATTTATACAATGTACATGCATATGCCACCTATATATTAATCCATGGTTCGATTCTGTGCAGGATCCAGGATCCGTTACCTGCCGTAGCCGTAGTTCAGAGTTCTCCAATCGAGAGCCAATAGTGGACGACCGAGTCAGGAACATCATCAAGGCAGTTGGTTTGGAGGGACTCCTTTGGGTCCCGGGTAGAGAGATTGACCATGGTTTGATAACTGCCTTAGTGGAGCGATGGCGGCCCGAGACTCACACCTTCCACATGCCACATGGTGAGATCACCATCACATTACAGGATGTGGAGGTTCTTCTCGGGCTTCCTGTTGATGGTGACGCTATAACAGGGAGCACGCAGAAAACTTGGGTGGATGTGTGCCAGGACTTCCTTGGCTTTCAACCTATAAATCAAGACAACCATAAGCAACTTACTGGTCAGAGGATTCTCATCAACCGGATTTTGGAGCAAGTTGCCGATCCATTGCCGCCTAATGCTAAAGAGGACCAGCTGCATAAGTATGCACGATGCTACATCCTAGCGCTATTGGGGGATACAATATTCATGGACAAATCCGGTGATAGGGTGCATCTAATGTGGGTGCAACAGTTGGAAGACCTTCGTAACCCACGAAGGTACAGTTGGGGAAGTGCTTGCCTTGCATGGTTGTACCGAGAGCTATGCAGGGCAAGCGAAGACACTAGTCAGATTGGTGGGTGCTTACTGTTACTCCAGTATTGGGCATGGGCCAGGTTCCCCTATTTGTGCCCCGCAGTTAAGCATGGTCCGCCAGTGGGTGCTTATGGTCCTCCAGTTCGTGGTTAATTGTCCTTGAAGTAAGTCTTTACCTCATGCACGTCATCTACATTATGCGATCATTCCCTAAGCCTATAATAATGTAACTTGCTTTTATTTATTTATTTTAAAGGCTTCTAGCAATTTTTTATGTCAACATTGTGTAAATTTCAAATAGAGGTTCAATATATATGATTACGTTAATGTACTCCAATTTTGTGATTGTCATGTGGCTTGTATGTGCTTTGTTTTTTATAATCGAGTTTCTTATTCTATTGTTATTATTAAATAAGTAAATATCTATAAGATGATCTCAGTAGTTATATGTGATTACATTATAGTTTTAACATTGGAATTATCTCTGTACGAAATAATCGAGATATTGATCTATTGCAACTGATTGTAGGTGGTTGTGGGTCTCAAACAAGAAAAATAGGCATGCCCACATCTTCAGGGACAGGTATCGCGAGCAAATAGCTTCAATGTTGCCAGGCCAGGTATGAAAATGCATTGTTTTACATGTTTAGGAACAAGATATTAGATTGAGGGGATTTGAAATATAAACATTGCTACCTAATGTGTTGTGTACTTGTTTTTTGGTTGTTGTAGGTGGTGTGGCAGCCATATGAAGCTGAGTTAGAGGACCTTCCGCCATGGTGCGTTGCAGGGAGGGCCGTGTGGACGGCAACGGTGCCGCTTGTATGTTTCTACCTAGTAGAAAAACATACACCGGATCGTGTCGTTCGTCAATTTGGGATGATCCAAGAAATTCCTCGCAATGTTGACACCGACACTGTGATTCATGGCATTGATTTGAGGGGGAAGGTCGGTGTTGATTGGACGCAAAAGTATGCTGTGCATATCGATGAGTGGGGTAATCGCCTTCAACGGCGTTGTGAAGCAGTGCTTGGTGATATGCCTCCATAGCACGAGTACCATGACTGGTTCAAAAGGATAACTCGGAGGTTCATAGGTAGGCCTGGTGCTATAGTGACTCTGCTGGTAACTTCTCAATGCCTTTTACATCTTACCATACTGAAATAGCATGAAACCACTGTTTAGATAACATGATAGTATCACATTTTTTGCTTAGCACTTGGTCTTTCTATAATTTGCAATTATTACTAGCACAACCAATTCTGAACCAACATTTATTTTATTATCGATTGGCATTGTTGATTTGGTATTGCATTACTAATATGTGTGGTTTTTCCATGTGCAGATTGAGGGATATGTCCGTTTGTTGAGGCGTCATCCAATGGGCACAGAGGACCACAAGGACATTACTGAGGTCCTAACGGCAGTGCATGCAATTGAACGTGTACAACATCCTATTCCTGAGGCCCCGAATGAGGAGGCACCTACTCCAACAGGCCCAAGCACGAGCACAACCCCTGCCGGATGTCGCCCTTGTCCGCCTGTTGCTAGCCCTCGGGTTGTCCCTACCCCCGATCCTTCTCCATGCACCCCACATCCATCCCCTTGCCCTACCATCCCTTCATCAACCCCACATCCATCCCCTACCCCCACCATTCCTTCACCCACCCCACATCCATCTCCTCGCCCCACCATACTGACACCCACCCCACATCCTTGTCCTGTGTCTGACATTCGTCCACCTACTCCACGGTCATTTCCTCAGCTGTTACCCATTCCATCCTTTGACCTGGGTATTGATCCAACTCCACCTGACATGCAGCAAGAGCCACCCTCCCACAGTACATCTATTGCCCCGTCTTCAGCCATCGACCTACCCCATGTTCAGGCTGAGCAGACTGTTGGGTTACCTGTAGTGGCAGAAGGTCGGCCAAAACGCATATCAAAGGCACCTCCTTGTGGGACAGGGGGGCATAAACATGGACACAACGCTGGGCCTGAGGCATCTGACGAAGAACATGCAAGACCTCCTCCTCATTATACTAGACGGCATAAGATTCAAAAAAGGTAACTCAAAGCTAAATGTGAAAAAACACACTTTATAACTAGTGGTATTCCTCTTTTCACATTTCAATCTACTATTGATTACTTCATGATATTATTATGGAGATCAATATGGTTTTAACGTACATTTTTTCGAAGTAGGTGATGGGAACGAGTGGTTGAAGGGGGCCAAAATGACAGTGATGCGGGTGTAGAAGACGGTGAGCAACTACTCTGACTTTGGCGGTTAAATCAATGGCCATTGTCTGCTACTATGGTAAAGTCTTGGGCTGCCAAGCCTAAGTACATCTAATTAACATTTGCCTATACCCTTGGATGCTTAGTTTCTGCCCAAAGAATAGGTTTTACTTTACTAATTGATGCTTGAAAGTTGTAACTCAATAAATTAGTGATCTGAGTTCTGAGATTAGTTTTGTATTAGCCAATGGGTTAATTGCTTAGCAAAAAATTATTAGAAAACAGTCTTTTTTTTTGCTGCTGCTGCTGGTTCTGTTTTGTGTGTGTGTTTTCATTTTCCTTTTGCAAATGATCCTCGGATCAAATGCCATTTCCTCCCTACCTAAATAAGAGGTGGAGGATAGCTCAAGGATTGAATCCCATGCTGGTGGTCATTATGTTCTAATTACCCATATAAAACAAGTGTTTTTCTATACCTTTTTTCTTAGTTTTTTTTTTTCCCAGGCAGAATGATAATTTTGTGCTCTCCTTTTCAGGCTTATCAAAGAGTCTGGCAGACAAGTCAAGGATTTGGAGAGTATAAATGATCCAGACGCTAACAAGATGCTGAATGATTAAAAAACAGTCAATGGTGTGTTGTTAAAGCTGATTCCTATTTAGCCAGATCCTATTATAGATTTTTTGCCAAAATTTTAGTTTTTTGTCAGTTGATTAAATCTTGCATTCCAAATGCACTGAATGATGTTCATACTCTATGCACATCAAAAAAAAAATTCATATGTTGCTCTTAAAAAGCAGTACATTAGCATCAGTCAGAATTTTCCACTATTTCAGATCTCTCACACCCATTTCCTTCTATCTGTTTCTCTTTTATATCTAAATTTGGAAATTGTGCAGGTTTCAAGTATTGTACCTTGCTGTGAAGACAGTGAGAGAGTCAGGGCATCAACACGTCTACTCTGCCGTTGAAAGACCCCTTCAGCTTGCTCAAGCCGCCGCCATCTTGGAGGTTCTGTTCTACTATTTTTATAATTACTTTCCCAATTCAAATAGTCTCAGATTAACCTGGATCAGGTTTGCACATGTTTAATTTTCTTAACTTCTTTGGGCGGTTGTTGTTGTTGTTTCGGATTCCCCGATGAAACAGATTTTTCATAGTCTAGTAGGTGAGTTTTGTTTTGTTTTGTTCTGTTCTGTTCATCAATAATGTTCCCTAAAGATCATGTTTTTATGTTAAACGAATACTTTTTGTTTTTGTTGTTAATAAATTTTTAAAAAAACAGGTCTGGTGAGATCTCCAGTATCAGCAACATTGCCATAAATAGCTTCAAGGTTGTATTTGACTTGGTTCATCTTGTGGAGTTTCCCTCAGGTTTGCATCAATGAATGCATTTCTTTTGTAATACTCAACTGTCAAAATATTGTTTTTATTATTTTAGACTATATGTGATGTGTAGTTTATGATTTTGCCAGACTCAGACTCACATACTTGTGACCTGCCTAGTCATCAGCTGGTCCATCACGGAGGCAAGTGTTACATGATTTTCAGTTTTATTCCAACTGCATTCTTGGGTTCCTGTTTTGTTCTGTTTTTACGCATGTGTCAAACTGTTACCAATAAAAGGATTAGTGGTAAAGTGGTACAAATTTCTAAACACCACCTCTATGAAAAAATTACTGTACCATTAGTGGTGGCGTGGTACAAATAAAACCCCACCTACATGAAAAAATTACTGAGCATTAAGCCCTATAAATATGTATTGCTGAGTTTGATATCTGGGTTTTGTTTAGCACTTTAAAATTAGGAGAAAAAACTACAGTGATTTAGAATGAGGAAAATTCCAATCTTTTGTAAAATTTTAGCCCCACAGGGTTTTTATGTTGAATCAAATCTCAACTTTTGTTGGTTGATGCTGCAGTCTGATATTGAATGTATAGTGTAAGCCTGGTGTTCTTTTTTCTTTATTGGAGCATATGGTATTAGAAATGATATTAGAAACCTTTTTTTCTTTGGTTCCTGCAGATTATTCGATATTCTTTCTTTGGGCTGAAGGAGGCGCTTGGTTTTGCACCTTCATGGCTCTTGTGGCTCAGGTATAGACTATGTATGTTTCTTCCCATTGGACGGAAAGGGAGTGATTGCTTTATTTCATTAAAATTTTATATATGACATGCAGGTATAGCACCTTTTTGTGCTTGTATCCAACTGGTATCTCTAGTGAAGTCGGTCTAATATATGTTGCCCTGCCATTCAGCAAGGTAACAATTTTAATGATGCAGAAAAGCAAGACTTCGTTTGCTAATATGTTTCGGTAGAACTATATACCTATTAAACTGAATTATCTGATATCTCCAACAACTTTAAATTACTACTTCATGTATATATCAAAATGAAGTTGTCCTAGTGAAGTGTTATTTAATTGTGTATTGATTAAACGCTGCAAAGTGCAGTAACAGTGGTTTTGGAGTGTGGGAAACAACTTCAGTTATTTCAATTAGCTCCTTGCATCATCTATTTTGTGAAGTTAAAAAAGTATCTCTTAATGGTGAAAATGCTGCAATGGTTGATTATGTCTGTAGAACTTTTTACATATTTCACGATCTCTTTCTAGCCCCATATTCAGGAATTTTATGACTTATGAGAGTGTGAGAGCTTCGATCAAATGCAGATCCCTCCAAAAAAAATAATAATAATAAGAGAGAAGAAGCAATCTCCTAGCCTGTTAGATATGCATTCCAAGTCCCATTTGGGTTATATAGCACAATTTTATGGATTGTTTGACAATCTCTTAACAAGCATTGACCTGGTTTTAAATGTGCTGATTTCATAATTTCTGTCATTCATTTTTACAAGTAGGACACACAAAGAATGGTCAACATGAGAAAAAAAGATTGGAGTGGGGCTGGGAAAACTAAGTTTGGTGACTTTTTAATGATTATCTTTTGCTCTCTGCTTACAATGCTTTGAAAGGCATTTCCATTTCAACAATTAGCTTGCAATTTCAATGAAACTATTTGTTAAAAATGTGTGAACTGAACAAATTGAGGTGCTTGCAGGAATCTGAAAAGTATTGTATAAGGATGCCAAACAAATGGAACTTCTCTTTTGATTTCTTCTATGCTGCAATTCTTGCACTCGGAATCTATGTCCCAGGCATGAACTCAGATTCTTCTTTGGAAGATAATAACTCATTATCTAGTTGGCTAATTTCATTTGTTTGCAGACTTCTTAACTGATGAAATGACATTATATATTGTAGGCAGTCCTCACATGTATGGGTATATGCTTGGGCAGAGGAAGAAAGCTCTCTCAAAGTCCAAGAAGGAGTAGAATGGCATAAAATTATTTTAATGTCCTTGTAGGTGTGAAATGGAATTCTATTTATAAAAATGTTGTATTTAGGTGGAACAATTTTCGGTTTAGTATTCTCAAATTAAAGACAAGAAGAAAATTGCCTTGTGTTGATTCAGAGTCTAGTTATCAGATTGATGATTTTCTAACTTGGGTTCCATGAGTAATGTAAATCTTAGCATAAATTCGGCTTTGGCTTAGGCACACACAAGAGGCCATTGAAGCTTACACAGACATTACTAATCGAGATCTGGCAAATGAGTCATCATTGGCAGTGGCAGTGAACAACCTCATTGCATTGAAAGGTCCAAAAGATGTTTCTGATGGCCTACAGAAACTTGATAGGCTGAAAGAGAAAGATTCACAGAACTTCCAGCTTGCTCATGGACTTAACTTGAAGCTTTCACCAAAACAAAGGGAAGCAGTATATGCAAATCGAGTTCTTTTGCTTCTCCACGCAAATAGGCTGGATCAGGTTTTGCACTCTTTATTTTTAACCTTTCTAATTTCAATCTAATCCTAACAAAGTGAGCCATTGTTGGTGGGATGATTTTCTTGATCAACTCTATCTCTCTGGATTCTTTACAGGCTCGAGAACTTGTTGCTGCACTGTCTGACATGTTTGCTGATAGTGTGATGCCTGTACTGCTTCAAGCTGTTGTCTTTGTGAGAGAGAACAAAGCTGTGAGAGCTGAAGAAGTTCTAGGACAGTTTGCTGAAAAGTTCCCTGATAAGTCCAAGGTTGTTCTCCTAGCTAGGGCACAGGTTGCTGCTGCTGCTGGTCATCCCCAAATTGCAGCTGAGTCCCTGGCTAAGATGGTGAGCAGTGAAATTTTTGTAATTGGAAGATGTTCAACAACTACTACTGACTCAATTGTTCCATGTTTAATTCAATATACATACTTTCTCAAACACACTTTAAATTGTTCAATCCATGTTTTTTTTCCAACAAATTCTTCTTTAAATAGATTGTTAACCATTGCCCTAAGGGCATCTGTTAACATTTTTGTTTAAAATTTTAAAAATAAATTAATATTGTCCAAGTCTTATCACTCTGTTAAGCCACGTAGGATATATAAACTAATGGACATAGATAGAAGCTTGAAAAATAGAACATTTTGCAAGGTTTTAGGGAGGAAAATTGAACACTCTTTTGCTGTGACTGGGTCCAAACCAACTTTCTCTTCAGCAATTAATCTTCAATCCAAGAATGGCATAAAATCAGCAATTTCCCTTTTCATGGCTGAAACTATATGTTTGAAAACAATTTATCTAGCTTTTTTTGCTAAAAGTATGCACAGAAAAGTAATAAAAATAAAAATAAGTTTCAAATAGATTATAGAGTTCGGGCTATTAAAGTTGATCTTACAGGATATGTTTTGCGGTGTACAACCACTGATTAGTCAAATATTGTTCTTTGTTAATTGCATCAAACTATAATTGTGTGTTGTAAAATCTTTGTTTAAACACAAATGACAGACTCCATTATTCATTTATTGGTAGCACCTTTTATTCAAAGCTGCCCATTTCTTTATGTTTATATACAGAATTTTTCCTCACATGAATTATAGGGATTTTGATGGTAACTTATGATTAAATACAACATGGCAATGGTTTATTATGAAGTTCTTTTCTATATTCAGAAAAATCGTTATTTCCTCTGGCCTGATTTGCAATGACGTGTAGGATTGTTGGGGTTGGCAGAAATCCTCAATAGGGTAGTCGAAGTTAGCTTCATGATTGAATTAGCAAAGTTTAAATTTTTATTGTGATGTACATGCCTTTCACATGTTTGAATTATAAGTAGATATGGGGGGTTTGTTTGTGGGTAAATGCATGCGAGGTAAAAAGTCAGAAAATCAGCTCTGTGATTTTGGAAGGAGTTACAGTACCAAGAAACTGAGTGCTTTGGTGGTTCTTTTGGTATCCTCACATTACCATCTGATTGTGAAATATGCATTGAACTGTTAATTAAACAAGAAGTTACCATAGATTAAAAAAAAATGTATGTTTTCAAGTGATTGCCTTTCTGCCCAATTGTACCTAACTAATATGACCAATGGAACATGATTAATTGTCTTGTTTAGTGGTTCATGTTAGATTTAAAAATGTACGCACTCTTCATTTTTGTAGGACAATAGCACATACAGAGTTGAAGCTGGAATTGGCCCTCCATCCCTAATAAACTTTGAAAATAGGCAGAATGCAGATTGATAACTCTTTCAAGATGCCTCAAGACAGTTAACCGCAAAATCAGCTCCATATATTGAAAGTGGTTGAAGTCTCCAACGACTATGTGTCCATAAACTCACATCATAACCCACACCGCCAGATAAAATCAATCATTAGGTAGAAATGTTGCTGATTTCATCATTTTATGGAGGTTCATATGGCGGCCGGTTTTGAAGTTCTGGTTCAGCAGCAGCGAGATTCTCTTTAGCTTTAATGATTCTTTCTTGACGAGATTCTTCTTGCTTCCTTAGGTCTTCCATTTCTTTATATTTTTCCCTCGTACTTGCACCCCCTATAGAAAATGTAAATGAATGGAAACCTGAGCATTTAGGATTTCAAGAGTGAAAATGTTGCTGATTTGTGCTAGAGACTATCTTTCTCTTCAACTTCACAGCGAAGTGCCTGACATAGTGGCCTGCGTGAAAACCTTGCTGGAAACAGTATATGCATATCGTGTCACTTTAGGTGCTACAAAGACACATTCAATCAAGGTAAATTATTCATTTCCAAATGAAGCTAAATTTCTACTGGAATAGATTTTCCTGAGGATTCTCCGTACAATTTAGTGGTTTTTTGTTGTCTCTCCCAGTGGATGCTCCAAATGTAATGGTGCAATTGGTTACATTGGCTCCATTGGAAATGAGAAGTTTGGAGAGGAGATGACAAAAAATTAAAAATCAGCCGGTGTTAATGTGAGTTTCTCTTCGTCTTAGACTTGCATTGACCGTTGGTTATGTCTTCACCTTTTTCCTCATGTTAAGACAATTATGAAAATTGTAATTAGGTACATTATTAGAAGGATGAATCTACATCAACTGGAACCTGTGCTGTTCAATTCGGTCAGCAGTGTTGGTAGGTTGTGTTTGTTGGACAGATAATTTGTCTATTGTGACTTTGGTGTTAGATGTTGGAACATTTACAGTGTTCAATTCTAATCTGCAGGAAATTGGAGTTAATGTCACAATATTTTTTTTATTAAGCTTGCGTTTTCCTGATGTTACCTTCACTGGCGAAATTAAGGACAATGCATGTTAACGTAAGTTTTCTATCTTATAACTTTTGAAGAGTTAATTACTAACTTTTGTCAAGAAAGAATCTCATGTGGTGCCTCGTAGCTGTACGTTTCTTGTCACATGATTGTATTTATTCTCAGGTTTGGAGGTTCATTTACATTTTCTATAGGGTGTGCAAGTACGAAGGAAAAATATAACGAAATGGAAGACCTGAGGAGCAAGAAGAATCTTGTCAAGAAAGAATCATTAAGCTAAAGAGAATCTCGCTGCTGCTGAACCAGAACTTCAAACCCAGCCGCCATATGAACCTCCATAAAATGACGAAATCAGCAACATTTCTACCCAATGATTGATTTTATTTGGCGGTGTGGGTTATGATGTGAGTTTATGGACACATAGTCGTTGGAGACTTCAACCACTTTCAATATATGGAGCTGATTTTGCGGTAAACTGTCTTGAGGCATCTTGAAAGAGATATGACAGTTTTTTTTGCTGTCATAAAATGTATTGGTGTACCTATAAAATAAACTGTGATCTTGTTGTTGTATTGGTGCAAGAGTCCCCAGTGGACCACATTGTATGTATAGGTATTCTATTTGCAACTGTAAAGGCTGGAAACTAAAGTAATGGTCATTATGTTAATGGTCAGATATTTAGATTTTATGTTGTAACTTCTTTAGTTGCATCAACTTCAATCCAATTCAAGTACTTAACGTAGGCCACCTAATCCAATGCGTGATTTTTATTATATAAAAAACTCCACTTCTCAGTCTTGATAAGCCATGTATAAGAGGAAAAAATTTATATCTTCTATCTCTGCAATACTATTTAATTACAGAAGTTTGAAATTTCATAACTGTAGTTTAGATGTGTTTCATAGTTTTGTTATTTATCTGAAATTAGTTATCAAATGTATAAATCGAGCCTTTGAAACTCGATTTTTAATGTGGAAATCAAGTTTCAAATTGTCGATTTTTAAATATATCCCCTGAGAACATAGTAAAAAATAATCAAGCCTTTGAAACAAAAATTAACCAAAGGAAATCAAGTTTGAAAGGCTCGATTTTATTATGTGACTTTTTAAAAATATATGAAAAAGATAAATGAAAATCACGTGTCAAATTTCTACAGTAGGAGAAAGATAAAATATAAATCGAGTCTTAGAGCCTCGATTTACATATAAAATCGAGTTTAAAAGACTCGACTTACATTGAAGTGAAAATCGAGTTTAAAAGCCTTGATTTACATGTAAAATCGAGTTTAAAAGCCTCGATTTACATGTAAAATCGAGTTTAAAAGCTTCGATTGACATTGAAAATCGTTCTGATTTTAATTTACTGGTTTTTAAAAAATATATATATATAGGAAATGCCGCCTTTGAAGATAGAGTTTCAAAGCCTCGATTTACATATAAAATCGAGTTTAAAAGCCTCAATTTACATGTAAAATCGAGTTTAAAAGCTTCGATTTACAGTGAAAATCGCTCTGATTTTAATTTAGTGGTTTTTAAAAAAAATAATATATATATATATATATATATATATAATATATATATATATATAGGAACTGCCGCCTTTAAAATCGAGTTTCAAAGCCTCGATTTACATATAAAATCGATTTTGAAAGCCTCAATTTACATTGATAATCGTTTTTCAAAGCCTCGATTTTCAGTGTAGTGGTTCTTTTAAAAATAATAATATTCCGTGGAATGGCGCCTTTGAAAATCGAGTTTCAAAGCCTCGATTTACATTAAAATTCCAGTTTCTACCGCCTGGATTTTTTTACTTTAGTGGTTTTCTAAAAATATCATCCCGTGGAAACGCCGCCTGAATTTAACCAAAGGAAATCGAGTTCCAAAGACTCGATTTCCACTGGGATTTTGTTTTTTTTTTTTTGGTTGCAGCTACTACAGCAGTAAACAAGATTTAGTTTTTCCCTTCCCCTACAGCAGTAAACAACTAGATACAACCAATCAAAGGGAGTAGTACATCAGAAACAAACAACCGGATTCAAACAATTACTATTCATTGCTGGCTAGGCAAAAGCTGCACAACGCAACTAATGTGACGAGTACAATGGATAGCAAATAGTTCAATTACAACAACATTCAACAATAAACAAAATATAGAAAATAACAACTAACTAAAATTAACATAGTCTACATTCAGCAACAACATTCAACAAAGAAAAAAAAACACACTTGTACATAACCACAACATTCAGCACATGCATATACAGAAGATAACCACAAGTCCCACGTACATTGCCAAAACTTCAATCGAGTCTTCGCTTGCCTGACAAACATGAAAATACAATCGTTAGTTTCCAAATGCGAAGAACAAAAACCAAATGAAATTCATAGCATATATAAAAACAGTGAGAGCACTTGCCTAGTTTGTAGCACTACCACTTGTCGAAGCCCCACAGGAATCGGGACAGCTTCTACGGTTATGCCCCTCTTGATGACACACTCCACATCGCTGCCTCGGTTGAATCTCCCTCAAGTCCGGATCTTCCCTCCGGCTTCCCTGGTCTCGTCGTACCCCATCCATTTCATTCCTTATTCTTGAGGCCACAGGACGACCTTTGGCCCGCAACAGCTGTGGGTCAGGCACACACAGTGGTCCGCGAACGCCCTTCCACAATGACTCTGACTTTGGCACCACAAACTTATGTGAATATGTGTGAATGGCGTTGTTCAAACTATAACATGGGTCAATATAGCTGGTCGCATCGAGGTGCAGACTTTGGAGAACTTTAATTGCGTGTGAACAAGGGATCTTCAAGCTTTGCCACTTTCTGCAACCACATATTCTATAAAATACGTGCACTTCATGACTGTGGTTTCCCCCTCCACCTCTATGGTCGTTGTACAGGGTAAGCACTTGATATACACCAGTTTCATGATTAAAATTCCTCACAGTGTGACCTGCAGTTTTCTGCGCATTTTTGTTATAGATCTCCATTGCATAATCACTCCACACCTTACCTCGAGAGAGATCTTCCGTAATTTTTTTATGTCGATCGTGGAAATATGTAACAAGTTTGGACCAAGTAAACTCAACCATTGCCGCAATGGGCAAACCGCGGGCACCTTTCAGTACCCCATTAAAGCACTCAGAGATATTGGTTGTCATTGCCCCGTAACGTCTTCCACCATCATGTGACTGAGTCCATTTGTCCAGATCCTCACTGATTAAATATGTGTATGGCATACAACGTGCAACATGGCGATTAGTAGGGTCTACACCCCTCAGTAAATTAATCTCGGCCTCCTTAATGATTTGCATTATGGATTCAAATTTAGCTTCATGGGTCGCATATCCAGCTTTCAAGGCCAATGCCTTTAGAATCGGGTCATCAAAGCGTCTGTTGAAGTTGCTAGCAACATGTCGAAGGCAATATCGATGATATACCTGTTCTGTTCCGTCCCTCCCTCTAGGCCACTGTCGAATGGCGTTTTTGATACCTTTATGTCGGTTAGAAATAATGCAAATGCCATTGGCAGGTGTAACATGCTCAATCGAAGCCTTGAGACACTCTAAAAACCACCCCTAACTAGCCTCTGACTCCTTGTCCACAACAGCAAAGGCAAGAGGCAAAACCTTTTGGTTGGCATCGGTTGCCATTGCAATCATCAAAACCCCTTTGTATTTACCATACAAATGAGTCCCATCAATACTGATCACTGGCCTGCAATATTGGAATGCAGCAATGCATGGAGCAAATGCCCAATATACATAGCGTAGTAACGCAGAATTCTCGTATGGTATGGTGTGATAGTTGTACTGGGTACCCGAATCCTGATCCAAGTATGCCAACAACAACTTTCGCAACCTTTGGTAAGACTCCTCCCAATCCCCAAATATCTTAGCAATTGCCTTTTGTTTTGCGTCCCATACTTTATAGTAAGAAAGCTCATGTTTATACTTAGTATGTATGATGTCTCAGAGATCTTGTATACGAGCAGTGTGATTTTGTCGCAATTTTCCCACAATTTTTGATGCAACAAAATTAGAATCCATCATTTTACCATCTCTTCGCAGGCCAAAGGGTATACAAGTGTGTGGACCCACATAAGACGTGACCATCCATAGACCATTAAGTTTAACATTCATGAATGCCCCAACGTACCACTTACAGTTGTCATCAACGCATGCAGCGCACAATTTACTTTTGGTCGACCTCCGGATTATAAAATTTCTATTATCATTTGCTGCGTATATTATCAATGCACGCTTCACCGCCTCCTTATTTGCAAAAGTCAACCCTTTATGAAAATGCATCCCATCTTCCCAAGTAGAAACAAATGGTATTTGAAGACGTGAAGGATCAACCATATTTTCCCAAGTATTTGCGAAAAATGAGTCGGCAGGAGGTCTATAGGCAGTGGTCGTATTTGTATCATGCTGGATGCCAATATCATCGTCTGCATCACCTTCATCATGGTACTCCATATTTTCCTCTTCAAAATTGGGAACGACTTCATGGTCATCCATATCGTTCTCAAAGTCACCTTGCTCAATCCTCTCTTCGTATTCATCCACGTCATCAATATTTTCACCATCATTCGCGGCATGATCTTCGTCTTCGTCTTCCTCTTCTAAATGTGTCTCTTGAGGATGGAGGGGTTCACTAGTACTAGCAACATGATCTTGAGATGGGAGCATATAACCTCCCATTGTAGTACATCCATCATCTAGGGCTGTAAATTGTAAAGCCGTAGTTGTTTGTTGCACCACTTCAGTATCAACTTCTACAAGCGGCTCCGAACTTACGTACAACTCAGCAGCATTTACTTGGGGCATTTTTTGGATCCTATTAAACATCATCTTTACATGTTTGTCATCTTTGATTGCCATATACCCGTAATTTATTCGTTCATGAAGGACTTCTTGTAGGTAACGATAAATAATCTTGATGTCATACCAAGTAGGGTTCAAATTCAATGAGTGCATTATTTTCCTCTTCAAATCATCCAACGTCTTCAATTTACGACGTATCATCATGTAGTAGCATTCAATACCCGGCCTTCTAAATGGGAATCCGTCAATCTCTCCAGGATTGTCAAGGGGTCCACCATAATATACATTTATATCAATATTCTTCAGAGATTGTGAACCTATTAGAGAGTAAAGTATAATATGTTAGTGACATATTTTATCTCTTTTATTTAACATCAATTACAAAACCTTGAATATCTACTCAAAGTACAAAAATTACAGCTTCTCACCCCACAATTGCATATACTCACCCCACATCACATACAAACACACTTAATCATTATCATTTCGTACTCAAAAAAATAAAAAAATTAAGGACAAAACTCACCCCCATTACAAAATTTCGACTCAGTTCTAACAAAAATATGAATAAAAATATCAAACTAAACAACAAAAGTCATGAGCATGTGCAAATGAATGAGTGTAATTTGATCATGAGTAATCAAAATTAGACATATCATCTAATTTCAAAATCAAGGCATTAATATACAGTTAAATATACCAGATGTGATATACAAACTCAAATTTAATACAAATTATGGAGAAAATGAAGCAGATAAATTCACCGAAAGCTTGCAAAAAGACTTCCTAGATCATGAATAAAATATAATATATATATATATATATATATATAATATATATATATATATCTTTCTCCTCACTTTCTAAATATATATATATAATATATATATATATATTTATATAAATATAATATATGTATATAATATATATATATATAATATATATATATATATGTATATAAATGGATTCAGATCCTCTAGAGTTCCTAGGGTACTCTACCAAGTAGATTTTATTAAATCCTAACCACTCTTAAATGATTTAATGGTCTAGATTCTGCCATGTCAGCATTTCATTAACAATCATCTTAATTGTTTTTTTTACAACATTATTTTATTATTTTAAGAATATTATTAATGAAATGCTGACATGGCAGAATTTAAACCATTAAATCATTAAATAGTGGTTAGGATTTAATGAAATCTACTGGTAGAGTACCCTACGAACTCTAGAGGATCTGAATCCGTATATATATGTATATAAATATATATATATATATATATATATATATATATATATGTATGTATGTATGTGAGACTGAAGAGACCCTTACCTGACATGAGGATGTGCAAATATGCTACTAGGATTGTATGAGAGTGAAGAGAGGAGCAATGTCTGTGTGAGAGTTGAGAGAGGAGCAATATTTGCTGAATGTGTATGAGATGGTTTTGCTGAATGTGTGAGAGAGAAGCAATGTTTGCTTTTCTGTACAGTTCTTTTTTTTAAGATTCCTGAGACCATGCTTTCTTTTTCTGAAGATTCACGAGATTGCTTATTCAGACATGCTTTCTCTGCCCAAAGCATGACTTAGACCATGCTTTCTCTGCCCAAAGATTCATGAGCTACTGACTTAGACATGCTTTCTCTGCCCAAAGATTCATGAGCTACTGACTTAGACATGCTTTCTCTGCCCAAAGATTCACGAAATATTTGCCTTCAGCCAAGACATGGAAGTGACATATGGGACTTAGGCATGGGAAGACCCCACTTAAAAATCGAGTTTCTGAGACTCGGTTTCCATTTAGTAAACCGAGTCTCTAAAACTCGAGATCAAAGTGGCATCCTACGTGGACTTCACCATAAAAATCGAGTCTCTAATGCTCGGTATAAAACTCGAGTCTTAGAGACTCGATTTCCAGGTGGAGGCCACGTGGCAAAGAGGCCACATCAATCTGAAAAAACCGAGCCTCAAAGAGTCGATTTTTACGCCCAAAATCGAGCCTCTAAGACTCGAGATGTTAGTATGTTATATAGTTTCGGAACCGGGCCTGCTAACTATATAGTTGGGAACTGAGGGTTATTTTACTATTTTCTCCTTATTTATTTATCTATACCACTATTGAAGGCTTCCCTGTTTGAATGCCACATTTTGAATAATATGTAAATTAAAACTCTTACACTTTAAAACCCACAAACTCACGTCCGTTTTGTAGTTTCTATAACGCTTTCTATTTCTTATTCTTCTTTAGATTGAAGACATTTAGTTTAGCTCTACATCCTCATTTCTTTTTCTTCAGATTATCTTCAGATTAAAGATATTTATTGTCAAAGGCTCAACAAATTTCCAGGTTCTATCTTTTACAAATTCTTTTTTGTTTTCTTTTGTTTAGTTTATGATTGACTTTCTTTCAGCTCTACTTTTTAAATGTAATTTTGAAATGAATGGTTCCTTCATATGCTCTACCACTGTACTTCTTAATGAATTGTCATTTCATGTTGTAGGTATTGTCATTTCATGTCTTTTGTATTGTGATACAAAAGAAGCAATCAATCAACAAATTTTCAGGTTCTATCTTTTGCAAATTCCACTTTGTTTTCTTATCTTTGGTTTATGAATGACTTTCATTAAAGTTTTTAATTCTAAAAAATCTTTATCTTCTATTTCCTCATCTTTTTTTTTCCCTCTGCATTTTTTTTTTCATTTTTAAGAATTTTTTTTAGCTTTCTATTTAGTTTTTTAAGAAATGAATGGTGTTAAAGTTTTTTATTTTATTTATTTTTTCCCTTCTATGTTTTCTTTTTCTTTTTAAGAAAAGCTTTCTATTTAGTTTTTTAGTTTTTTAAGAAATGAATGGCATTAAATTTTTTTTTTCTTATTAAGAAATTTTTTTAGCTTTCTATTTATTTATTTAAATAGTTGATGATGTGGTGATTAGATTTTAAAGAGTCCATGATAGAGTTAAATTCTAAAAAATCTTTATCTTCTATTTCCTCACTTTTTTTTTCCCTTCTACGTTTTTTTTTTTTAAGAATTTTTTTTTAACCTTCATTGTATATGTTTTTGGCGTTAAAGTTTTTTTTTGTTTTTCTTTATTTAGTTATTTATTTAAAAAAATTTATTTAGTTATTTATTTAAATAGTTGATGATGTGGTGATTAGATTTTAAAGAGTCCATGATAAAGTTAAATTCTAACTTTGGTTTGTTGATTAAATTTTTTTTTAGATACTTGTTTTAACCTTAATTCTTTTATTTCTCTCAGGTTCATGTACAAACAAATTTTTTGGATTGTATTAAGGAGTCATTGGAATGGAATATTAGATAAGTTCGAGTGAGAGACTTTACAAGAATTATTATATGTATTAAACCTCACATAAAGTGGTTGTTATCTAAGAAATTGTTGTAAAAAAAATTTCTTTCGTAATAGAAACTATATTTATCATTTATATAATTTTATGTCAAATTCAATTTAATTTTTTTTCCATAAGTACTAATTTACTACTTCATAAAAAATGTTACGTAACTTTTTCTCATATTTAAATGTTGTTGATGTCTTTCTCCAAAAAAAAAAAATATTATTGATGTTGTTGATATATTTTTAAATTTAAACTACCCACAGTCCTATCTTAAAAAAACTACCACATGTTCCTGCTACTTCCAACATTAATCACAAAAAGTTTCTTCCCTGTATACACAACCAAAACTACCCCCACCTTCTATCCAAAAAAAAAAAAAAATCCCACGCGCTCCCTGATAAGCCAACAATCTCGCCTACAACACAACTTTATCTACATCACCTATGTGGTGCGCGCAAAGTCCACAATTAGCCAACACTGTCAACAAACCAAGCTTGAAACCATCCCACATTCTAAAAAAATAAAAACTACCCCATTCTTATATCAAAAAAAAAAAAAAAAATCTAAGCAAAAACCAATTTCAACTGCCTGTAAAATTATGAAACTAAATTTAGCCTTTTATTTTCTTTCAAAATCAGATATGTTAGTGCCTAAATATAAGGATAAGGATGGAGAAGTTATAGTAGTGGTTTTATAGTAGAAGTCTTTTTTTTTTTTTTTTCCAAAATATGGAAGAGATTTAAAAAAAAAAAGAAAAAAAGAGAGAGATAGAGATAGAGAGAAAGCTATTTTACTTAACGGTCAAATCATGTTCATGGGTGTGCCGAACCTCCTTAGATCTCATTGGTTCGCATACTCCATTAAGTGAAAGGTGCAAACGCCAAATCTGCATGAACTATATTCCGCTTTCCAACTTTCAAGCCCATGCTTAAACTAACTTGGAGAATTGCATTGGTTTACAAAATATTTTTTGGAATTTTTTAATGAGAAAAGTTTAAAGAATTTTTTAGGAAATATCTTTAAAAATATTTTATTGAAAACAAATTTATAAACGTCAATTTGGATATTGTTCCTATTGCTATGACCTTAAACTACATTTATTTATTTTTCTTCTCAACAAACAATCATGAAGTTTTTATACAATTTTTTTTCAAGATACTTCAATCATTAATTCCCAATTGTATTAGCCTTTTGTTAAGGTTAAAGCACCATTTAATACTTTATTTAAAAAAATCTCAAAATACAATTGTGGTTTTATACAAGTAACATGTATCTCTTGCCATAAAATTTTCAATTTAAACTTTTATTTACTTATGTTATGGATATGTAGTAAATGACTAGATTTTAGGATTAAAAAAACTACATTTTAGGATTAGACAAAAATGGTAACTGTCATACATAAAGTTTGAAAAAAGGAACAACATCAACAATACTAGAAAAAAAAAAAAAGTGGATGAATAGTTACTAAATTTTAGGATCTTTTTATGAACATTTCCTTTAACAAAAAGCTTATTAATTTACTATTCCATAGAAAATGTTTCGTACCTCACAAAATACAACATAAGTATTGATAATGATAGTCTGTCAGTTTAAAACTCATCAAATACTCACTAATGTAAAAATTAGTAGAAGCATCCAAATCCCAATCCAAAAATGCAAGCCATGTATTTTTTTTATGGATAATTAATGATTTTGTGAAATAAAGTAAACATTTTGTAAATAATATTTTCGTCATATTGATCTTACAAATCATTACCTAAATTTAAATATATTCTCAAAACTTCTACCTCAAATAATAATTTAATAATTTTAAGAAGTGTAACTTATTTCTCCTATTTTACTAAAAATTTATTACAATTACACATATTATTACAATTCTTACATGTGATTAATTTGTTTAAAATTAGTTCACTTTTTTGAGGTTTTAATACACTCTATTTGTGACAAGGAAAAATCTATTCATTATTGTGTATGTATGTGCAACAACCACTATAAATTTTATTTAATTCTATGTAGGAATGAGTTCGCAAAATACAGCGATGGTGGATATTGATGACATAGAATGTCGTCGAGAACAATGGAGATATTATGCTCGCTTGAGAATACAAAGAGAAGACAATGAAAGCATAAATATTCGATTGGCAAGACGTCGTGCCAATTACGCAAGACAAAGACAACAAACTTTGGGTGGTGATCACATTTTAGTGGGAGGCCCAACAAATTTGAATGACGAAGATGTTATACATTTTAATTCAACATCAACAAACCCATCACTAATACCGCCTAATCACGAGGCTGGACAAAGTCGTCGTCTTACACATATCCGTAACTTGGCACGCAATATGCCAGTTTAGCATAGGGCTATGCAAGAAGTCAATGGTGAGATTATACAAAATTCATATTTTTTGGCATGTTAGTTGTATGTCAATGTATACAAAATTACTAAGTTAATGTTTATAATATTAAATTTAGGTCTCCCTTGAACATATCCAACTATAATGGCAAATGACTTTGAGACTGGACCAAGTCATATAAATTCTGATGTTAATGAGCAATGAGGTGCGCAACATCCATAAGAAAAAAGACAAAGGAAAAATTAAGGACGATGTGATCTCTAACACTAATGCCAACAGAGACAAACGGAGAATGAAAATCAAGGACAATGTGGTTTTCAACATCCAGGAGAAAAAGAAGATACAAAGAAAAAAAACCAAGGATGTTGCAATTTTCAAGACCCAAAATAGTAAAGAAAAACTGAAAATGAGAGTCAAGGACGATGCGATAATAAAGCAGGTATAAATCATTACCACGTCTACTTTAAAAATAAAAATAAAAACTTAATTACATAGTTTTTATATAATTTTAAAAAAAATTGATAATTAAATGATAGTTCTTCAAGTCCCAAGCTGAAGTAGACCATTTCACATACATGGAGCTATGCAATATTATCACAAGGTCAGTTCAAATATTTCATTTTACAAGTTTATACTAGATATCTATTGTGCTTATTATTATTATGTACGTTTTAAAGTCTCTATTAATAACACAAACTAACACATTTTGTATCATAGGTTCATGGCAAATGCTGCTGGAAAGCAATTAGAATGTGGAACAAATAGCATTGCTCCACCAACTTCTCCACCGTAGCCAGCATAATATTAATAAGTTCACATATTCATGTTTCAGATGTAGTGCATTATTTTACAGTTTTACCTAATGTAAATATTTCAGTTTTCTACATTGATCCATCAACTTCTTCATAATTGCTTTTGTAAAGGTCATCACATGTATTTTATAAGTAGTTTTATTGTTACAATTTTACTATGCATTTTCAATATATGCATTATTTATAAGATTTATTCAGAGTATCTTTTTTTCCTCCCCTAAAGGTTAATACTAAATTATTGCATCATCTTCCAATCAATAACATGTTGATTATTGCATAAATAAAATTGGCAAAAATGGATAATAGTTACGGAATACTAGCCTCTGAGCACGCGCTCATGCGCGTGTTCAGAGGCTCTTCTATTTTTTGGGTAAGAGTTAATGTAGAGCATTTATTATAATTTAGAATTACTACTTTTTTCAATCACCAAAAAAAATCTAGGGGTGTGATGAAAAATTATTTCACCGCACATAATACTCATTTTTATCATAAGATTGTTTGCAAATTATTTGCGGTGAAATAATTGATCACTACAGGTGAAATAATTTTTCATCACACCCCTAGACTTTTTTTGTGATTGAAAAAAGTAGTAATTCCAAATTATAATAAATGCTCTACTTAACCCTTACCCAAAAAATAGAAGAGCATCATAGCACGCACGTGAGCGCATACTCAGAGGCTAGTTTTTTTTTTTTTTAAAGCGGTTAGTTTCCTTTTTATACCAAGAGGGCTCCAAACAGTATTTTAACGCAGTCAAACATTATATTTATTGCTAAAATGGTGATATAACTTTACTAAACACCGTAATTTATCGCTTTTTATCCCTCTCTATCTTTCTCTCTATTTCTATCTCTGTGTGCATAGTGTTGTAACCGGTTAATTTTGTATTTATAAGAGGCTTTTAAACGTTGTTTTAGCATTGTCAAACAATATAATTTATAGCTTATTAACTAATTCGTATCTGAATTTTAGATAGATATTTTTCCTACATGACAGTACCTCCTTAATTGTAGAAATCAACTTTCTTTTAGCTTCTTATTATATATAATATATGATATATGATATGATATAATATATATATATATATCTTCCAAAAATTTCTAGCCCAAATGAAAAAGGAAGGTTCATGTGAGACGTGCCTCTAGATGAGGGTTCTGAGTATGTTTGATTCCTTTTTTGGAGTTGATAGTTTTTTGGTACAGTGGTACTCATTAATCCGTCTGGAGATCATGAACGCAGTCATCAACCTGTTTACAGAGTGACAAAGAAAGGGAGCAATTTTAGTGTTTTATTTAGGTTGGGGAAGGGAGGCGAGCCATAATCGAAAAGTTAATTTCTGAATTAGAATGTGAATGAATAAGGTGAGCTGGAATTACATTGATTTTTTTTTTTTTGGTTAAAATACATTTTACACCCTTTAACTTTAGTGTTGTTATCATTATGATCCTTTTTAAGTATCAAAACTTGCAATTAACCACAAACTTTTGCATTGTTGTCAATTTGACCATCCCATCATGTTTTGTTGACTATATCTAAATGAAGTCATTTGTTTTGAAACATTAAAAAAAAAAAAAAATTTAACTTGATAGACGAAAATATAGTATTTTGAAAGTTCATGGGGTTAATTGCAAATTTGGAAACTTGAGGCACCAAAATGGCAACAGTTCAAATGTTCAAAGGATTAGTTGCAATTTCTGAAACTTGAAGGAATAAAATGACAACACCACCAGAGTTAGAGCATCCACAGCAGTGGAGCTAAAATTTTAGCAATTTAGCTCCACAAAAAGTTACTTTATTTATTTTGCCTACTCATTTTACAAAACATGCTCCAGCAGTGAATCTATTTTAGCTTTTAATACAATAAAATAATATAAACATCACAATAAAATAATATATCTACTATAATAAAATAATATATCCCACTACCAAAAAAAATATTCACAGCACCAACCACAACCACCTCTACCATCAACCACAGCCACAACCATAACCACAGCCATAGCCACAACTACACCCACCACCACCACCACCATCACCAGTACACAACAGGAAAAAAAAAAAAAAAAACCGAAATCTCTCATCTTTTTCCTCAACCGACACCAAACAAAATCACCAATCACAAACAAAATAAAAAATCACCAATCACAGAGCTGGGCTTTGGTGAGGACAGTGTTGGCGTGGGTTTGATCGGCAAAAGAGATGTGGTCTGATCGGCAGAAAACCGAAGCAACGGTTTGATCGGCGTCGGGGGAGCATTGAGATGGAGGATTGGGCGGAGGCGTGGGACTGATTGGCGGAAAACCAGAGCAATGGATCGGCAGCTTAGGGCTTGGGTCGGCTTGGGTCAGTGACATTGAGGCCGGCGGCTTGGGGCTTGGGTTGGCTTTGGCCAGTGATGTTGAGGCCGACGAAGGTGTGGGTTGGAGACTTTGAGACAGAGAGGTGGGAGGGACTGAGAGAGAGAGAGGCAAGGGCCGGCGGCGGTGAGCTTGAGAGAGTTGAGAGCTTCAGATTGAGAAGAAATTTAGTGTGACTGTGAGAGAGAGAGAGAGAGGGGAGCGTGAATGAAGAGAGTGGTTATTTTAATCTGAAAGGTGAATAATTTTTTTTTTTTATAGCTCTCAGCTGCAGTGCTCATGTATTGATACATGAGCACTGTAGCACTTTAGCTAAAAAATTTTGCTTTACCTCCACTGCTACAGGAGGATTTTTGTATTTGAGTGGAGCTAAAATAGCTATATAGCTATTTAGCTCCATTGCTGCAAGTGCTCTTTAGAGGGACTAAAATGTATTTCAGCCTTTACATTTTCTCATGTCAAAAGATCTTGACTTTTCTTTCTTTTTGAATGTTTTAACTTATAGTTGTTGCTTGCTTTGGGAGAACTTTTTAGACATAATTAGGTATTTTAGAATTGTAACAACAATGTTGGATGCATTAGTTATCGGTGATTCCAAGATGGTACGAGGAACCTCTATTTGTTTTTAAAATGGAGTAGGACCATTCAATGCCAAAGATTTAGCTTTTCAAAAATTTGAAGGTATACACTATATCACGTCATTTAACATCAATTATCAATTTTTATTCGGTGGAATCAGATTTTAAATTACATAGTGCCATTAACCTGTTTAGATTTACGAAAAAAAAAAAATGAAATTCTTACCATGAAATGAACCCTCTATTTCAAAGCAAATGTAGAGGGGGATCATGATCTAGTAAATTATTAAAAATCACAAGGTTTTTTTTAAAAAATAAATAAATTTAAATAATTATTTCAGTTCTTTGGTGTGGCAATTTTAGACTCTCTGCCTTGCTGATAAAAGGTTGTTTTAGGTAAAATAGGTTATAGATATAATTATATGATAATCTCACTACTAATGTATTTTAGTGCTTTCGTCTTTAACGTTATTTGCTTATAACTACAATTGTTATTTCGTATATCAGCAGCCAATGACCTCTGGGTGAAGTTGTAGGTATAAGACACATTAGATGCAATAACTTACCCCCCCACCCCCCCAAAAAAAAAAAAAAAACTGAAAATTGGTATTTGATATGGCTTTGTTTAAAGAGTCGGACTAGTTGGCAAGATACTTGTCCTTGTTGTCTGCGCCTTGAACAAAACAAATGGTAAGAAATCATACGCATTGGCGATGTCTACATTTTCACATTATAATTCAAAATACCTTTTTATTATTATTATTGTTTATAGATAATTCAAAAGTTGTGAGAGGGGGTATTTGAACACCAGGAAGTGTGATTACTAGGGCTTTTGGCTTCGTCTATTAGTGGCTAGGGCTTTTGGCTTCGTCTATTAATGGCCGGGACAGTATGAACACTGCTGTTAGTGAGGCATAAATAGGGAATATATGAGTTTGAATTCCTAAGTTTCAGCTGAAATCAACTGAAAAATACTAGATGTGCACCACCTGTCAAGCAAGGTTTACAATTCGGGTGCATCCTCGTGCACCTCGAGTTGGGATGTCATCTTTAGACTATAAATTTCTAAGAAATTTAATGGTCAGAAAATCACTGTCATCTTTAGATTTAATTGTCATATTAGCTAACTTAATTAATTTGAGTGAATATTATATTATTTTCTTTTCTACTGTCTTTCTTTTTCCTAATTAATTCATCTCTAACCTTGCACAAGTGCCTATTCTTAATTCTTGAGTTGTAGATTTTCTTCCTCATAGCCTTATTCTACTCTGGTATTTACATATTGATTATTTGACATATAAGGCCATTTGGCAAATGATTATTTGGGTCTAGATTTAGATTTCTTTATTTTGGATTCACAAATCTTGTGATGGAATGTGAAAATCAACGGCAAGTAGATGCTCTTAATAAGGGAGATATTTATCTTAGTGTGGAAAAGTTACTGTTTAATGATATTAGGCTCTTAGATATTGTTTTTATAAGGGTAAAAACAAATGAAACCAAATCCAATCTTTAGAGTGAAAATAAAATTTTCAAATTGTAAAGATTATGATGAGATTAAACTAATAAAATTATCGAATTGTAAAGATAATGATGAGATTAAACTATCGAAATTTGATCTATAGTGAATAGAATTTGTTTGTATTTCAAATTCTAATCCCTACCGTATTAAATCTCTCTCTCTCTAAACGTTTATTATTTAAACTTCACGTAATACTAGATAAGAATAAGTCCATGAGTAAGGAAATCTGCAACTAAAGAACATTGAAAATAGGCATTTTGTACAGAGGTTAGGGATGAATTAATTAGGAGAGAGAAAGAAAGTAGAAAAAAATTACTAGTATAATATTCTCTCAACTTAATTAGGTTAGCTGATGTGGTCAACAATAAATTTTAAGAATGACATAGATTTTAGGTCATTTTTAACTATTAGATCTATTTGAAATCTACGGTTTAGAAAATGTTTACTTTTATGGAATTACACCATGTGTAACTTGAACCTATATATACTAGCAATTTTAGCTACTTGTGCCAACAGTGTTAATTCTCTCCTAATTCTGGTATGGAGGCTTCATCATGGCCAAATAATTCTTGATTGTGGGGGTAAAAATTTTATTGCTTTCCACTTCACTATGGTTTTTAACATTCTCTACTGGGTTTCTTAGCTTGAACCTAGAGCACTCAAATTAAGCTCAATTGCACTTACCTGATAACCAGTACTGTCACTAACTACAGGGGCACGACACAATGGACAATTTTGGATTTTTTTTGAAAATAACTATAAAAACCAAATTATATTATTAGTTAACCAAGGTTTGACACTATTTTGGTATCTAACAAATCGAGTCCTTTGGACTCGATTTTGGAATGCTAAATCGACTGCACTGAACTTGATTTCAACATCCTCCACAACTAATGTGGATACTTGGTCTACGTAGGCATGAAAATCAAGTCTGTAGTGCTCAATTTTAATACCCAGAAAATCGAGTTTGTAAAGCTCGATTTCGTTACCTAGCAATATCGACGAACGAAGCACTAGAGAACGAAGCAACCTAGGTGGCGAATGCTTCAGGCAATGGCAGCGAAGGCTAAACATGTCGGACTTAATGTGGGTGTGGTTTCTTGCTGCCGCTCCGATGATGTTGTTGTTGCACTGTCAAGGCTGCCAAGCTGGGTTACAGCTTCCACGGACCTCTCGTGGAGCTCGATAGTCCATCGCAGTCGGGGCTTTGGATTCAAAGTGAGAACCAAGCAAGCATCACCCGGTAAGTTTGTCGAGGAGAACCCAGGCAGTAATTCTGACTAAACCCAGGCGGCGAAAGCTTCAGGTGAGGGAAATTTGATCCGATCAGGTATTTGTTTTGTGTTTTGTATTTGGTTTTGTTCATGGGTTTTGGGGCTTGGAAGAACAAGGAAGTTTGTTTGCAGATGTTGAAGTAGACGAACAACCAAATCGAGTCCTACGGACTCAATTTCTATTTGATAGAATTCGAGTCCATTAGACTCAAGTTTGATGCCTACGTGGACCAAGAATCCACATCAACTACTGAAAATGTTGAAATGGAGTTCAGTATAGTTGATTTAGCACTCCAAAATCGAGTCCAAATGACTCGATTTGTTAGATAACAAAATAGTTTCAAACCTTGACTAACTAATAATATAGTTTGGTTTTTATAGTTATTTTCAAAAAAAATCTGACAATTCTTGTTTAATCTTAACCAAGTATATATCTATGCAAGGTACATGAAAAGCATGACAACACTTAGGCAAAAGTCTAAGACTTCACCTTCTTCAAACTCACTCAAGCAAACCAAGCACTCCATCCCATATATCAACCCCTCCCTTTTTCTATACTTATACGCCTTGATAGAATAAATAATAAATTGTTGGAGAACAACGGTGTTGATGTACCATATGAGGTGGTCAATCACAGGTTCATGACTTCAGATCTTGACTCTCTTGAGTGAAAGTGAGGGTGAGGGAGAAGAGAGGGAGATGTAATCTTCTGAGGAAGAGAAAGTTAGGGATTTTAGAATTTTTCCCAAGCTTAATTGTGAACAAAAATTTTGGTTTTTTTTTTTTTTTAATTTGAGGTGGATAATGAAAAAACAATTTTTGTATTCCATTTGACATGTCATAATTTTCCATCTATAGGACAACGGCAGGAACCAAATTGACACAACACTAAAAAGATTAGGGACCAAATTGACAAAATTAAAAAGTTAGGGACCGAATTGACAAATGGTGTAAAGGATAATAACCAACTTTATAATTTACTCTTAATTAATTATTGGCTTTCCTTGGCTGAAGTTTTTATTATAGGATCATTTTAATAGATGCCCTTATATTAATTGTTAATAAACCGTATAAGGAAAGTTTTGACATCATTTTATTAGAAATGTTAAAATCTATCAACAAAATTAATTGTTTTATCATTTTTTTTTTCATAAAATATTTCTAAATATAGCTTATAAACAAATACCAAACCATTTTCTAACATTTCCCTTTTTATTCAAATTCAGCACTTTTCCTCCGGTTCAAAAATTTATTAAATATAAAACTCATCTTTATCCAACAATTGTTGAAAGGATAGCACTCAGGCCGTGATAACCGACAAGGATGGATTTAACTTCTCCTCGTGATTGTATGAACTAATGAGGACAAGACCATTAGATCATTTGTAGCAGATTTGCAAAAAAAAAAAAAAAATGTCATTTTGACACACCAAAAGCCTACTTTATTATTTTACCACATCATTTTACAACATCCCATTTATCAGATATTTTATTTTTCAATTCTATACATTAAAATAATATATTAAATTCCTCTCCCATCATCATCATCAACACCACCAACAACAGCAACTACAACAACAACCATAAAAATTGTTGCGATCACAATCACCAGAAAAAAAAAAAAAAAAAAAAAAAAAAAAAAAAAAAAAAAAAAAAAAGAAAAAAAAAGCACACACACACACACACACAACCACCAAAATCAACCCACAACTGTTGCAGAATCCACCAGCAAATCACAACCACCAAAACATAAAAGCAAAAACAAAAACAAATCAAAACAGAGATTGGCACCCCCATCGATTTGCCATCACCGATTCGCCCATTACCAACTGACCCACCCACCACCACCGATCCACCCATCACCATCTCAACCCACCCACCACCATAACCCATAACCTGAACCCACCCACCGCTGATCTGCCCATCCGAACCCACCCATTGCTCAACCCACCCATCAAACCACAACCAAAAAACATGAACAGAAAAAAGAAAAAAGGAAAAAAAAGAAGAAGAAAAGAACCTGAAATAGAATAGAGAGGACAGATGGTTGGCAACGTCGAGTGGTGGTCTTTGGTGAGATCAACGGCTTCGAGTGGTGGTCTTTGGTGAGATCAGCGGCGTCGAGTGGTGGCCTTTAGTGATCGGTATGCTGTGGAAGACGAATAGAGAAGACAGAGAAGAGAAGATGGAGAGAGAGATATCTGTGATGAGGAGAGAGAAAATGAGAATAAAATAACAATATATATTTTGCCATTATTTGTTCGTACCGTGCCAAATTGTGAAGGCACTGCAGCATGTTGCAAAAATTTGACACATTTAGTACATCTGATAAAAGGGGTTTTTTGGTGTTTGGTGTGCCAAATATGCCAAATATTTGGCATTTGGCATATCTGCTGTGGATGCTCTTAGTAGCCATCCTCAATAGCCAAAGATTTTTTGATTATTTTTTACGCTAGGTAGGTAACTGTAATTGGAAACGCTATTTAAAGAAATTTGTCCCAAGAAATGATAACCTTTATGTCTAACAAATCACCCTTAGGAGCGCTCGATTTGACATAATGTGACGATCTTGATGTGACGTACATTACCTTAATATGACATTAAGATATTTAGTTTATTTGATTTTTTCTAAGATTACAAAATATATAGCATTACCTATTTAATAAATGGGGATAATCTTACATTACCTATTTATTAAAGTGTTATAATTTATTTTATTAAATTATTAAATTTTATTTAGTTTATTTGATTTTTTCTAAGATTACAAAATATATAGCATTACCTATTTAATAAATGGGGATAATCTTACATTACCTATTTATTAAAGTGTTATAATTTATTTTATTAAATTATTAAATTTTAACTAATAAATAGGTAATTTATTACTTTCAAAAAAGTGTTATAATTTATTAAATTGACAAAATTGTCTATACCAATAAATTTTAAATACAAAATTGCCCCTTTTATATATTTTTCACAAACTTAAAATATGAAAACTAAAACTCTAGCCATCCCTTCTTTCTCTCCCTTATTTCAAACCTTAGCCTAGCTCAAATCTTTGCTCCAATTGCATCCTCAAGTCCAAGGGAGATGGTATCACTGCCACTAGACTAGTAAAGGGAGTGATTCTTTCTCAATGAAACCTAATCGCATTATTCTGCCGCGGTTTGGACACATGTCAGATTTGGATTTGAACGTTTTCACTAGGTTTCACTCTTCATGTTGTTGTTCTTCCACGTGCTTGCATTCATTAAGGTGTTCAAAGAAATGGTGATAGGAGAGACGATGGTTCTAATGGAGAGATTTGAGTTCGATGTTGGTGTCACTGCCACTAATGATGTTTGTTAATCAAGTCTGATTTGATGAAGAATGTGATATTAGGTCAAGTTCTATTATATTGGTTTTTAAATCTTTAAGGTTGTGTTTGGTTGAATGTAAAATGTTTTCCAAGTGTAAAATATTTTCAGGTGAAAATATTTTTCGGAAAAGAAAATATTTTTAGGTGTTAGGTGGTATTTTAAAAAATACTTTGGAAAATATTTTTTAGTGTTTGGTTGTGTTCTTGAAAAATACCATAGAAAATACATTTTCTATTTGTTGCTCACATTTTCTCAGCAACCAAACAAGTATATATCATCATTTCTCAGCAGAGTTACATAAAAGAAATAAAACCCAAAAAACAAATTCATCAAATCTGGTCAAGTTGAGAGAAGAAGGAAGAGAGAGAGGCGAGATCGCATGATTTTCAGGCGAATGCGAGATCGCGCAATCTTAGGCAAAGGCGAGATTGCGCGATCTTAGGCGAAGGCACTGCCTCGCGATCTCAGGCGGAGGCGAGATCGCGCGATCGGGGGGGACTGGGTTCGACGAGACCGTTGCTGGGTGCGATAAGACCTGTGCTAGGTGCAATAAGACCGGTGCTTCTGGTGCAATTTCCTTGCTGTTTCTCTCTCTCCCTCTCTCTCTCTCTCCTCTCTCTCTCTCTCTCTCTCTCTCCTATTTTCCTGGGATGGAAATTATTTGAAGGTAAAATAAAACCTAAAATTATTTTACAAGTGAGACAGGGTATTTTACAGTCAACGCAGGAAATAAATTCCGTTTGACCCAATTTTCTGTTGCTACCAAACACAAGGCTCGATGTAAAATGATTTCCTGAAATCATTTGAAGGTAAAACAGACGCAACCTAAATCTAGATTTAATTTCCATTTTTTGTTATATTATAATGAGATGTCAAATTTGCGTGATTGATCTGACTGCTTTAGATTTATTTTTGTTTTTCATAGTTAGATCTTTTTGTCATTGATTGGTTGGAGAGAAAAAATAGAGTTGTCATTGTTTGGTTGTTGAAAAAGTGGAAGAAAGTGAAGTACAATTATGTTTTGTTATTTTGTGTGTTTTTATTTAAAAAATTATTTATTATTTTAAAGGATATTTGTGTAAATTCATTAGTTATATTTTTGGAATATAACTAATGAACCAACATTGTGATGTTACAATCTTTTAATGAGATTCCATGAATCTAACATTACAAAAATGCAACTTTACACCTTGACGTAATATCAAGCGAATCAAACGCCCCTTTTAAGGTATGGTGCCTTTTGTTGTTCCTAAGAATAATAATTAACAAATAAAAAACTTCAAAATATCAATTAAATAATCACATATTACATAAATTATATAATCTACTATAAAATTAGAGAACAATGGAGAGATATTACATCGATGATAATTCAAAGTAGTCTCATAACATTAGAAGCAAATTGCCATCAATTTATATCTGTTTTTATATAGCGGGGTTGAGACGTGGACCAAGTCATTGTCTTGAGACGATATTCACGTCTACGGAATTTCCAGTGTAGAAGACCAAACATAATACATGCTGCCCCCGGGATACAAGAACTCAGCCATCTTCACTGATTATTCTTACAAGTCTATACTGTTTGTAGGATAGAAGTTCTCAATAGTATTTTTCTTTTACCTAGAAATATAGTATATACATGGATATATTATTTTCATGAAACTAGAATTTGTACTTATCCAATACATAGGGAGTTTTCTTTTTACATAAAAATAGTGCCCATAAGAAAATTGATTTTTTCATATCCGGACATGTTGGCTGCAAATATATATATATATATATACACACACTAAATAATTCATACCCATTGAAATTGTCTTTGATGAAATATTAACATTGGTTTGATTTCCTTGTAAAATCAAAAAGTATAACTCCCATATCAAAACATCAGAGATCATATGAAAAGAAAACATTTTATAAGGAAATGTATTTGACAAGGCAATATTGCTATACACATTAAGCCATTAACATTCATTAAGTTAGTAGTAGGCCAAAACGGGCATTTGCTCTTTTTGCCAAAACTTTCCAACAAAATGCCCATGTTCTGAAAATATCTAGTAAAATATCTCTATTTTAAACTCGATTTTTAGAAAATCGAGTTATGTGAAATCAAACTTAAAAAAAAAAAAAAACATGGAACTCGAGTTCCATGTAAAATTTCTCACATTACTCAATTTTCATCAAATTGAGTTTTTCATAACTTGATTTTCTAAAAATCGAATTTCAAAACAGGAGTATTTTGCTAAATAGTTTCAGAATAGGGGTATTTTGCTACATCTTTTGTGTGAAATGGACAAATGCCCATTTTGGCTGTTAGTAGTATTTATTTCAGCCAACTCATCATAGGCAGATTATGAAATTATATTAAAAACGTATATATATATTAAATCAGCAATTAATCAATATTTTTAAAAAAATTATTTTATATAAAACTATTTCAACACATTTAAGTTTGCAAATCTCAAATATATAGATTGCTCAACTCATCTTCTCCCTCTTAGTGCACATTAATACAAAATACATCAAGAGGCTTGTGGTTTAGTAGCATTGCTTGCTCTATTTTATAAGAACCAAGATTTGAATTCTCATCCTCTATTTATTATGTGCTTGTGTATATATATACACACACAAAGAACACACGATACGTAACGAATAACAAAAGCAAAGATATGAGGCCTGTCTATTTGTTTTAATTTAAATTTCAAGACCAAAATGGGCAAATACCAATTTCACACAAAAAATTTAGCATTTTGCCCCATTTCCCAAACTAATTAGGGAAACGGCCCTCTTTTGAAACTCAATTTTCTCAAAATCGAGTTTCAATGTAAAACTCGATTTGTAGAAAATCGAGTATGAGGCGATTAAACTTTAAAAAAAAATTTGCATGGAACTCGAGTTCATGGAGCTCGAGTTCCATGAAAAAATGCCACTATAGTGGCATTTTATTTCATCCATGCAAGTTTTTTTATTTTTTATTTTTTTATTTTTAAGTTTGATCTCTCCATACCTATAACTTTCCGTGAGCCCTATAGTGGCGTTTTAAAGCCCTATAGTGGCGTTTTTAATGGAACTCAAGTTTATCCATTCAAGGTTTTTTTTTAAGTTTGATCACCCCATACCTATAATTTCGTTCAGAGAGCCCTATAGCGGCATTTTTGCATGGAACTCGAGCTCTTTGAACTCGAGTTCCATGCAAGTTTTTTTTTTTTTTTTTAAGTTTGATCATATAGCTGCATTTAGGGAGCCTTATAGCGGCGTTTTAAAGCCCTACAACAACGTTTTTGCATTGAACTCAAGCTCTATGAACTCGAGTTCCACGCAAATTTTTTTTTTTTTAAGTTTGATCGCCCCAGACTCGATTTTCTATAAATTGAGTTTTACATTGAAACTCTATTTTGAGAAAATCGAATTTCAAAAGATGAGCATTTCCCTAATTAGTTTGGAAAATGGGGCAAAATGTTAGATTTTTTGTGTGAAATAGGCAAAAGCCCATTTTCCCCAAATTTCAAAGTATAGTTGTTTTGAATTTCAAACTTATTTAAGGTACAACTTTTAAAAAAACTCATTTTGAAAAAAAAAATGAAAAATATGTTGTTCCAAATAAGCAAGCAAAATTTTAAGACAATATGTATAGGTATTGTTGGATCACTTATAACAGCTAGAGAGCAATTCCAACACAATGATTTGGTATGCAATCATTAAATGCTATTTGGGGTTAGGGCAAAATTTAAGTATAGTTATTTATGAGTTAAACTTTAGGTTCTTTTTAACTAAATTCAATTATTTGACTGCATTGGCTAATGATCACATGGTTAAAATTTTGGTGTAATCAAATCATACAAAATTTCTGAGTCACAATCAAACAACAAAAAAGCAAATCATTTTCCCCGAAAGATCTTTTTTGTTGAAAATATCTTTTGTAGACAAATAATTATGCTTAAATAAACTATGATTTTGATTGGGCATTAAGCACCAAAAAAAAATGATTTATAAAAAGGTGAAAAGTGGAACTAAACTTTTTTTTTTTTTTTTTTTTTTTTTTTGAGAAACTAGACTAGGAAGTTCCTGGCTGTGGAAAGTGGAACTAAACCTTAATTATTTTACAAAAAAACTAGTGCCTTTATAAGTATATAGTAGACTAAAAGATTCAATTGTCTTAATTGTCTCACTTTAAGATGATTAATTGAACATTTTTTTCAAGCAATAATTTGATATTTACAACTGTGTGGGTAAAAATGGCCAAAACACGCATTTGGGCCTTGGGCCCGATTTGGCAGTGTGAGCCTATCCGAGCAGAGCCTTTGAGACCCATAAACTAGCTCTTGCTAGAAAGGTTGATGAGCTTGTCCGAGGAGAGACATATCCTCTGCTAAGTCAAGTGAAGATCGTATGACACATTATGATGTTTGGGGAAAGAATTTTGGAAAGTTTGTTGGGTAAAGATGTGTTTCACACAATTATAAAGAGGGGAAACATATGAGAAATATTAAGGGAAAATGCTACTACCACCGCATTAAATACCCTGTACCTACTTCTCTGGCCGCATTAATGGGGAAATGACCTCTGAATAGTAATGTTCAGCCTTCCAACTATTGTTTGAAGACTTCAAGAAGGTGGTGGATGGGACAACTATCTAATTGGGTGATCTGTGCTACATGTGGAAGATGAAAGGGAGAAAAAAAGGGATATAAGAAAGGAAAGAGGCATTAGGAAAAAGGGGGATTGGAGAAAAGATAGAGGAAGAGATAGAGAGAGCACTGTACATATTATCTTCAGTCTTAATCTTTTATTTAAAGAAAGAAAGGCAATACAAGTAATCCTCGGCTTACATCCGAGGAGAGTTTCCGTTATTTTCATCCATTGATTGCATAGGTAATGGCGATCTAGCCCTTCTATCTGTTGTCCAATATCCATAAAGCCTAGGTTTTAAGCTCACGCTCTACAAATTTCATTGTATAAGACTTTTTGGGCCTAAGCCCATCACTTGTTTGGGTCCGGGTATAAATTGTGCTCTTACAATTGGGGCCGTCTCTGGGAAACCTTATGCTTAAGGAATTGGAGCACTATGGCAGGCTTAGAGCTGCGTCATGCAGAGTCTCAGGGGTCCCAGCGTGAGGATCATTTCCAACGTCTTGAATGTTAGAGGGATCGAGAGGGTAGTGTACATACAGTGCACCTTGGTGGGAGTCGTTCGCGTGGTGGAAGCAAAGTCCCCCAAGAGGATGATGCAAATGCCATGTAGAAGGAGATTGATTACCTTAGGAAAAAGTTGTGCCGTGTGAGACGGAGGCGGACACCATCTCTTTCTGATCCTTCTTCTGAAAGCTCCCAAGGTAGTAGTTATAGGCCAAGGTCCAAGACTACTCCTAGCGAAACTTTCTCATATGAGAAGGACGACCTTCTTGGTTGTAGGGATAAGAAGTCTTCCTCCAGGGGCTTGGAAAATGATGCTATGAGCAGAGTGTTGCATTAGATCTCCAGGTCACCTTTCTCGTGCAGGATTGAGAAGGGAAAGCTTCCACGCTGGTTCATTCAGCCTATGTTCACCATTTATAATGGTAGAATGGACCTAGTGGAGCACGTGAGCCATTTCAATCAGAGGATGACGGTACACTCTAAGAATGAAACCTTAATGTGCAAAGTCTTCCCCTCTAACTTGGGACCTGTTGCTATGAGATGGTTTAACGGCCTGAAGGCGAGTTCTATTGATTCCTTCATGGAGTTCACTAGGGCATTTGGGTCTCATTTCATTACCTACAGTAGAGTTTCTCGACCTTTGGATTCATTGTTGTCCATAGTCATGAGGGAGGGGGAAACCTTGAAAACATATTCTGATAGATACTAGAGATGTTTAATGAAATCAACAGCGATATTGATGAGGTAGCGATTAACGCTTTCAAGGTAGGCCTTCCAATTGATCACGACTTAAGGAAATCTCTGACCAAAAAGCCTATACGGAGTGACGTCGGCTTATGGATCGTATTAATGAGTACAAATGGGTCGAGGAAGATCAGCAGCAAGGTAAGGGCAAGGCGAAGGTTATCCCTCAGGAGAGGAGGGATTTCAGGTCGGATAGATACAATAACAACAGGCCGAGGTGAGATTTCGCTAGGCAATCTAGTTCAGCCACTCCTCAGGTGGTCAACACCGTATTCTGAGAACCGGTATATCAATTGCTGGAGAAGGTCCGGAAGGAACTATACTTCAAATGGCCCAGCAAGATGGCCAGAGATCCTATGAAGTGGAACCAGAATCTCATTTGCCACTATCATCAGGACGTGGGTCACACCACCGAGAATTGTCGGACACTATGGAACCATTTGGAGCAGTTGGTTAGTGAAGGGAAGTTGAAGCAATTTTTGTGGCATCCCAACAGATAAGGAAGCCATTCAAGTTCGATTAATCAAAGAAACAACTCATCCAGACCTCCCTTAGGAACGATTAATGTCATTTTTACTGCTTTTGGCAGGACTGGTTCCTGTCCTACTAGGGTGATCTCAGTGTCGCATATTCTCGCCGAGGAGTCTGATATACCGGTTCTCAGATGAAGATAAAGTTGGGACCATTCAACCGTATGACGATGCCCTGGTGGTTACACTGAGGATAGGGGCTATGATGTGAAAAGAATAATGATTGATTAGGGTAGTGGTGCTGATATTATATACCCTAATTTGTTTAAGGGGCTTATTTTAAAGCTAGAGGACCTTACTCCTTACAATTTGTCATTAATAAGTTTTGAAGGGAAAGCTGTCATACTAAAAGGACAAATTCGTTTGCCTGTACAATCAGGTCCAGAAACAATTGATGTGGATTTCATTGTGGTTGACGCTTATTCCCCATACACGACCATCGTCACATGGCCTTGGCTGCATGCTTTGGGTGTTGTTTCCTCAACTCTACATGTCAAGGTGAAGTTCCCATCAGAGGGACTGATTGAAGAAATTCTTGGGAGCCAATCAGTAGCAAGACAATGCATATAGGCTGCAATACTGCATCAGGCCGAACCAGAGTCCTCAGTCTCAGCTACAGAGGACTTATAGCAATTAACGTCTCTGGATGCGTCCAGTGCGATGACAACAAAAGAGGCAACATGTGAAGGGTTAGAAATATTTCTTATAGGTAATAATCCTAAAAAGTTCTTTCAGGTTGGTGTTCGGCTACCACATCAAGAGAAGATGGAATTGGTTATGTTTTTGACAAACAATATCGACGTATTTGCCTGGGATCCTTATGAGGCCTCTAAGGTTGATCCAAGCTTCATTTGCCATCATTTAAACGTCAATCCTGCTATTGTCCCGAGGAGGTAGCCACCTCGGCGTTCTTCTAAAGAACATGCCGAGACTATTAAGGAAGAGATGCTCAAGCTTAAAAAGGCTGGGGGCAATTAAAGAAAATTTTTATCCGAAATGGTTGGTGCACACAGTAGTGGTTAAGAAGAAGAACGGAAAGTGGAGAGTGTGTGTAGATTTCATAGACCTGAACAAGGCTTGCCCTAAGAATTCGTTTCCAATGCCTCGCATAGATCAGTTGGTAGCTAGTACAGTTAGATATCCTCGGATGAGTTTTTTGGATGCTTTCCAAGGCTATCACCAAATACCGTTGGCACTGAATGATCAAGAGAAGACAGCCTTCATTACTCTTACAAGAAATTACCATTATAAGGTGATGCCTTTTGGTTTGAAAAATGCAGGGGCTACCTATCAAAGGATGATGACCAAGATGTTCAAGTCACAGTTGGAAAAGACTATTGAAGTGTATGTGGATGACCTGGTGATGAAAAGTAAGGTCGTGTCCATACACGTGAAAGATTTGAATGACACTCTTTTGGCATAAGCTCTAGTAAATTCCTAGGCTACATGGTGACTCATAAAGGAATAGAAGTGAATCCGGCACAAGTCAGGGCAATTAACGGCGTACAACCTCTTCGGAATCCAAAGGAAGTGCAGAAGCTAACGAGGATGACTGCTGCTCTGAAAAGGTTTATTTCTTGATCCACTAATAGGTGTAGACCTTTCTTCCAATTGCTGAATAAGTGGAAGAGATTTGAATGGACCGAGGAGTGTGCCTTAGCTTTGCAATAACGTAAAGAGTATCTTTCTCGACCACCCATCATGTCTCGGCTAAAGGTGGATGAAATCTTGTTTGCATATATAGCGGTGACCATTCATGCCGTCAGCTTGGTTTTGATACGGGACGATAATGGTATACAAAGACCAATTTACTATGTGAGCAAATCTTTGCATAAAGCGGAGGTGCATTATCTACCGTTGGAGAAGGCGATTCTGGCCGTAGTGCATGCTACTTGTAAGCTTCCTCACTATTTTCAATCTCATACAGTTGTTGTTTTGACTCAACTCTCTCTTAAGTTGGTGTTGCGAAATGTTGATTATTCGGGGAGGATAGCGAAATGGGGAACCATCCTGGGGGCTTTCGATATTAAATATATGCCTCGCACCTTTATCAAAGGCCAAGTCCTTGTAGACTTAGTGGCAGAATTCACTGAACCTTCATTAGAAGAAAGTGCAAAAAGGTCGCATATGGATGGAAAATCAGTTGGCGTGATTTCGTGCAAGGAATTTTCGATTTGGAAAGTGTATGTTGATGGCGTGGTGAACCAAAGAGGATCAGGTGTGGGGCTAGTTTTGGTATCCCCTGAAGGAATTACTTTTGAGAAATCGCTGAGGGGGGGTTCTCGAACACTAATAATAAGGCTAACTACGAGGCTGTATTGGTTGAGATGGATATGGTTTAGAAAATGGGGGGAAAGTCAGTCCAAATGTTCTCGGATTCTCAGTTAGTCGTGGGCCAAGTGGTGGGAACACTAGAGGCTAGGGATCCAAGAATGCAAGAATATTTGACCCGGGTCAGGTGTTTACAATCCAAACTTGACTCTTTTACTTTGATGCATATATCTAAGAGTGGAAACACACATGCTGATTCATTAGCCACACTTGCTGTTAGGATGTGTGCCCTTAAATCCTATTGTATGATGCTAAGTATGTAATTATGTATGACTTAATATTGTGTTTAATAAAGTTGTTTTGCTAGTATCTAAAATAATGGTAACATGAATATTGAGACATTATTATATAGTCCATGAAATGCATAGTATGTGATTTATGTGAAAAGTCACAAAAGATATAAATCACAAGCTCTTTGTAAACTCAGAATTTTAGTTCGTAGTCAATGATGAAACTGGGCATTTCATCTGCGAAGACTATAACATATCCAACTAAGATGATTTGTCTTGATCACGAGGTTTGTGAATAAGTGACTGTTTGATAATGAGCAAGAAATATCCGTTGTTTTGCTAAACAGGATGGAAATGGAGATTTCTAGTTGATATGTTGATATATTTTAAGAGTTAAAATATATTAAACTGAACCGGTGTGAGATTTATTATTCTCCTAAAGACTATCAAATGAATAATAATGAACCTGATCATGAGGTGTAGGTTGATTTGATATATTAGGAGTGAGGTCTAAAGAAACGATCAAAATCTCAGTATGTTGGGCAACCACATTTAGTGTTGATGGAACATATATTCTTAAGATGAAATTCATAGTCTCATAACGGAGATACAAAATATTCCCTAGAGATACAAAATATTCCCTTGAGATAAATTTAATGGGTTTATTAATCAGAATGTTAGGCCTAACTACTTTAGTAAATAGTTACTAGAGTATATATTTTTGAAATTGGATTTCATAAATATATGATGAATAACTTAAAGGATTAAATCGGATACTTAAGGATAAGCTGTAGTAATTTACAAAGTGGCAGTCTACATTCATGACTTTGTGTTACTTCGAATATTTTATGAAGGGGTTGCATATATAATAAAGTCTTGGGATATAATTTATAGACAAGGCCTAGAGTGCAACTATATTTATATAGTGATATTAAATATAGTTAATAGTAACTTTGGACTTGTCAAGAGTTGATAGAATAGCCCAAGGTCCATTGGAGCTAGTGTCTTATTGGTTCCTTTTAGTCCCACCCCAAGCCACACACTTAAGCCCAATTGGAAAGGCCCAAAAGGCCAACCCAATTAGATAATCGGTTAGACACAAAGAGATCACCATTGCGAAGTGGTCTAAGAAGTGTTAGACACTCCTTGACCTTCTCCCTTTGGAACTGATTGAGATACCACACATCTTAGGCGTTAGTGGAATTGGCGTGAAGATTGAAAGTGTTCCCAAGAGATTTTGATCTTCATATTTTGAAATTTACCACTCCAAGGTACATTCTCTTGTTCTTAAATTCTGAAACTTATATAGTACATGTTAACTTTTATGAATAAAGTAGATTCGTTTATTTTTCCGCTGCGCACATCCATTTTTCCATCAAATGGTATCAGAGCGGTCTTCATTTCATATTTGTTTAACATGTTTATAGTTTTGGAATTATAGACAATAGTTTCATATTGTTAGAAATTTGTTTTCTGCATGGTTCTTGAAATTATTGTTTGATAAAAACTGATTTTGACGTTATGATGTAGTTTAAGTATGTTAAACTGAACTTTAAGGCTATAACATCAATGTAATTCAGTTTTGATATCAATTTATCTTCATTATGATCGTATGCTGGTTGTTTTATACATGAAAATGTAGAAAAATTGTCTTAGAAAAATTCTCGAAAATTCAAAATTCGTGACGCTCGATCAATCGAGGATATGTCAAGCATCTATCGAGCAGACAAAAGATCTCTCGATCGATCGAGGATCTATCGAGCTTCGTAGAACTTATTCTCGATTGATCGAGAATCTGTCAAGGATCGATCGAGCAACCAGAACCTTTCTCGATTGATCGAGGTACATCATCAATCGATCGAGGACTGTGGATTCAAAATTTTTTTAAGTGTTTTTACATATATAAAGAGCAAGGCAATGTGTAATTAGTTTATGCATGTTTAAATTAAAAAACCTTTATCTTAAAACATCTAGTGGGCGAGAGATATAAGAGCTGCATCTCACAGCCTCCATTGTTAGTTCATAGTAGTGTGAAATATATACTTTGTCTTTGCCTAAAGCTTAGCATTTTATGCGGAGAGTATTTATTTCATGGTCCTACAAGATTGGATTTCTTGGTTTATAGTGGTTTGATCAAATGTCTTGTCTTAGCTACGAGCTTTGCATTCCATGCGGATGGTGTTTTATCATGGCACTACAAAATAAACCTGTTAAAGGGATGAAATGTGGCTACACATGATTCTAGACAATGGTATACACTAGACTAAGTATTATAGTATCATCTATGCTGAGTTTTTACTATTATTACTTAGAGGCTAAATTTAAAAATGGCATATTATTAGTGTTTAATAAGAGTTATCATGATAGTACTAATAATGAGACTAATTCTCAATCAATCATAGTATTTAATGTTCATTCTATGCTGAGGAATATTGAATATGAGATTGAGTTGTCGCTGCATATATTATATTATGGTTTTATGAAGGTTCCATACTATATGTTTATATGCTAAATTGATAATGTCCTGTTTACTTATTATATTCATGTTTATTATTTTCAAATTTGAACATGGCATCATTTAGCCCACTTGTTTCTATTCTTAATCAAAACAAACTGACTAGATCTAACTATGTTGACTGGAAAAGAAATTTGGACATTGTTTTAACAGTTGAAGAGCACAAATATGTGCTCATCCAACCATGTCCTAGCTTTCCTTCATTAGATACTCCTCTTGAGGAAAAACAGCGATATAATCGTTGGCAAAAATCTAATGAAATGGCCAAGTGCTATATCCTAGCATCTATCTCAAATGTTCTATATCATCAAATGCAGGATATAGAACTTGTTTCGGACATTATGCATATTCTGAAGGAGATGTTTGGTGAGCAAGGTCATTCAGCAAGGCAAGAAACCATGAGGCAAATTTATAATACCAAAATGGCTGAAGGTACTTCAGTTAGAAAGCATTGTCTTACAATGATCTCTAATCTGAATACATTAGAGGTTTTAGGTGCTAACATTGATGGAGAATCCCAAGTGGATATGATACTCCAGTCACTACTGAAATCATTCAAGGAGTTCAGACTGAATTATAATATGAACAAAAAGGTTTATTCATTGTTTAAAATAATGAATGAGTTGGTAGCGGCAGAAGGCATCCTTGGTACTTCTAGTGTTAAAGCCAATGTTGGTGAAACTTCTACTTCTCAACTTAAGTCGAAAGGCAAGGGTAAGAAAAAAAAGAATAAGGACTTCACTAAACAAAAGGGTAAACAAATTGCCTTGGGAGTTGCCGACAAAGGAAAGAAGCTCAAAGGAAAGTGTTTCCATTGTGGTGAGAAAGGACATTTGAAGAGAAATTGTCCAAAGTTTAAGGCTGCCAAGAACAAGGGTATGACAACTTCCTTTCTTCTTGAAATATGTTTGGTACAAAATCCCACGAATTCCTAGTGTGTGGATTCAGGTTGTACTAATCATATCTACAATTCTTTGTAGGGGTTTCAGGAGACCAGAAAGCTGAATGAAGGAGAATTATTTCTTACCTTAGTGGATGGGAGTAGAATTCCAGTTGTAGCTGTTAGTGTTGTTAATTTGTGCTTTGAGTCTAGGGTTTTAATATTGGAAGACTATCTATTTGTACCTAATGTTCGTAGGAATTTAATTTTTGCAACTTATTTAGGTAAATATGGGTATTGTATTATCCTGAAAGACAATGTTGTAATAAAGAAAGATAAAATGTTTATATGTTCTAGCAATATTGTAGATTGTCTTAAAATTTTAATTCCTGATAAACATGAATTATATAATTCTGAATTAGATAATAATTCACATGTGAAATCATTAAAGAGAAAGTTTCTTTCTTCTAGTGATGCATATCTTTAGCACTTGCGTTTAGGTCATATTAATTCAAATAGAATTCAAAGACTGATCAAAGATGGACTTTTAGGGCCTATGGACTTTGATGAATTTTCAGTTTGTGAATCTTGTTTGAAATGTAAAATGACCAAACAACTTTTTAATGCAAAAGGTAGAAGAGCTCAAGATTTTCTAGAACTAGTACATTCAGATGTATGTCTATGTCAATTCAAGCAAGAAGTGGTTATGAGTATTTCATCACCTTTACTGATTACTCTAGATTTGGTTATGTGTACCTAATGAAACGGAAGTCCGAAACTTTTGACAAGTTCAAAGAGTTTAGGGCTGAAGCTGAGAATCAATTGGGTAAACGCATAAAGACCATTCGATCTGATCGAGATGGCGAATACCTTCTTGGTGATTTTAAGGAGTACTTGACTGAAAATGGGATTATATCCCATTGACTGCACCTGGAACTCCATAATAAAATGGTGTAGCAGAAAGAAGGAATATGACTCTTTTAGATATGGTTAGATCCACAATAAGTTATTCAACTCTACCAATTTCTTTTTGGGGATATGTCTTATGTACTGCAATGTATCTTCTGAATTTAGTACCTTCGAAGTCTGTTCCTAAAACACCTGTAGAGTTGTGGAATGGGCGTAAGCCTAATATGAGACATCTCCATATTTGGGGTTGTCCGACACATGTGTTAAAAGGAAAGTCTGACAAGTTACAGTCTAAAATAGAAGTGGTTTTCTTTATAGGGTATCCAAAAGGAATAGTTGGAGGTTTATTCTATAGTCACATGGATAATAAAGTGTCTGTTAGCACAAATGCCAAATTCTTGGAAAGTAACTATATGAATAATTTTACTCCTAAAAATAGAGTTGTCTTGGCTGAAATGAATGAACCTGTAGTTAAACAACCAATGGATGAAACTAGGGATGATATGGTTGTATTAGATACACCGCAAGATACTACTCATGAGATATCTAGTACACAGGAGCCTCGTCGTAGTGGGAGAATTGTTCGGCCTCCTGTGAGATTCATAGGTTTGGGAGAGACTTATGAAGCTATCTTAGAATAGGCTGAATCAGATCCTTACACTTATGATGAAGCAAGTAATGATATAGATGCACATCATTGGGTCCAAGCTATAAAATCTGAATTGGATTCTATGTATTCCAATCATGTGTGGGATCTTGTAGAGGCGCCTAACGGTATTAAACCTGTTGGTTGCAAATGAGTTTACAAGAGGAAGAGAGGGATAGATGGAAAGGTTGAAACCTTTAAAGTAAGACTAGTGACGAAAGGGTATATATAAAAAGACGGCATTGACTATGATGAAACTTTTTCGCCACTAGCCATGCTTAAATCTATCAGAATTCTCTTATCCATTACTGCTTATTATGATTATGAGATTTGACAAATGGATGTCAAGACTGTATTTCTTAATGGCAATCTTGAAGAAGAAATCTACATGTTGCAACCAAAATGTTTCATAGCAAAGAACCAAAAACATTTGGTATTCAAGTTAAAAAGGTCCATTTATGGACTTAAACAAGCATCTAGGTCATGGAACATTAGATTTGATCAAGCAATCAAATCATTTGGTTTTGAACAAAATCTTGATGAACCATGTGTGTACAAAAGACATGAAGACAAAGTAGTAATGTTCCTAGTGCTTTATGTTGATGACATTCTACTTATTGGAAATGATGTAGGAGTAATGTCATTAGTTAAAGTTTGGTTGGCAAGCCAATTTAATATGAAGAACTTAGGCGAAACTAACTATATTCTAGGAATCAAGCTTTGGCGAGATCGAAAGAATAGGATGTTAGGTTTGTCACAAGCTGGATATATTGATAAGGTTCTAGAATGGTTTAGCATGCAAAACTCCAAGAAATGATTACTTCCTTTTAGACATGGAGTTTCTCTTTCTGATGACCAAAGACCTAAGACTCAAGAGGAAGAACATATGATGAGACAGGTTCCTTATGCTTTTGCAGTGGGAAGTCTCATGTATGTCATGCTTTGTACTAGACCAAATATTTGTTATTTAGTTGGCATGGTCAGCCGATATCAATCAAATCCAGAACTAAAACATTGACAAGCTGTAAAGTATATTCTCAAGCATCTACGGAGAACGAGAGACTATATGCTTGTTTACCGTTGTGAGGATTTGGGGTCCGTTTGGATAGAGCTTATTGCTGAAAACTGAAAACTGAAAACACTGTACCAAAATAATTTTTAAATGTGTGAATAGTGCCGTGGGACCCATTTTTAATAAAAAAAATTCTGTAAAGTGAAGTTTGTGGGTCCCGTGAATAGTACACAGGACCCACAAATGTGCTGAAAAGTCAGCAAAATGCAGCTACTGTTCATGCACAGTAGCATGAACAGTAGCCTTTGTCCCCCCTGACCCGTGCAGCAGCAGAGGAAGAAAAAAAAAAAAACAGAAAACGCAGCAGACGCGGACGCTATATAAGCTGTATCCAAACTCAGCTTTGATTCCCTATGGCTATACGGATTCAGATTTTTAGTCGGATCTAGATTTCAAAAAATTCACGTCGAGATGTGTTTTCACCTTGGGAGGTGGAGCCATAAGTTGGAGGAGTGTTAAGCAATCTTGTGTTACGGACTCCACCATGAAAGTCGAGTATGTTGCTGCTTGTGAAGCAACAAAAGAGGCTGTTTGGCTCAAGAAATTTCTTTCTGATCTTGGTGTTATGAGAATTGAGCAAGTTCCTATTACATTTTTCTGCGACAATAGTGGAGCAGTTGTACAATCCAAGGATCCAAGGAATCATAAGAAAGGAAAGCACATAGTGAGAAAGTATCACATCATTCGAGACATTGTTGGTCGTGAAGATGTGGTAGTAGCAAAGATTGATGGTACAAAGAATCTAGCGGATCCCTTTACTAAAACCTTGCCCCAAAGGACTTTCAAGTCACATTTGGAGGAGATGGGAGTTAGATTAGTGCACAATAGTCTTTAGGACAAGTGGGAGATTGTTAAGATGTGTGTCCTTAAATTCTATTATATGATGCTAAGTATGTTATTATGTATGACATTATGTATGACTTAATGTTGTGTTTAATAAAGTTGTTTTGCTATTATCTAAAATAAGGGTAACATAAATATTGGGACATTATCATATAGCCCATGAGATACATAGTATGTGATTTATATGAAAAGTCACTGAAGATATAAATCACAAGTTCTTTGTAAATTCAGAATTTTAGTTCGTAGTCGGTGATGAAATTGGGCATTTTATCTGCAAAGACTATAGCATATCAACTAAGATGATTTGTCTTGATCATGAAAATAGAGATTTCTAGTTGATATGTTGATATGTTTTAAGAGTTAAAACATATTGAACTGGACCGGTGTGAGATTTATTATTCTCCTAAAGACTGTCAAATGAATAATAAACTCACGACTTATATTTACATGAACTCTTAATCCTGAGAGAATAATGGACCTAATCATGAGGTGTAGGTTGCTTTGATATATTAGGAGTGAGGTCTAAAGAAATTATCAAAACCTCAGTATGCTGGGCAACCACATTTAGTGTTGATGGAACATATATTCTCAAGATGGAATTCACAATCTCATAATGGAGATACAAAATATTCCCTTGGAATAAGTTTAATGGGTTTGTTATTCAGAATGTTAGGCCCAACTACTTTAGTAAATAGTTAGTAGAGTATATATTTATGAAATTAGATTTCATAAATATATGATGAATAACTTAAAAGATTAAACCGGGTACTCAAGGATAAGATGTAGTAATTTATAAAGTGACAGTCTACATTCATGATTTTGTGTTACTACGAATATTTTATGAAGGGATTGTATGTATAATAAAGTTTTGGAACACCAACTAGATAATTGGTTAGACACAAAGAGAATACAATTGCGAAGTGGTGTAAGAAGTGTTAGACACTTCTTGACCTTTTCCCTTTGGAACTAATTGAGAGACCACACATCTTGGGCGTTAGTGGAATTGGAGTGAAAATTGAAAGTATTCCCAAGAGATTTTGATCTTCAGATTTTGAAATTCATCGCTCCAAGGTACATTCTCTTGTTCTTAAATTCTGAAACTTATATAATACATGTTAACTTTTATGAATGAAGTAGATTCGTTTATTTTTCCACTGCGCACATCCATTTTTCCATTACTTGCAACATCTTCGGCTCAAGGTTTGCCCTGAGTCATTCTTGTTGAAGAGTTGTTGAAACCTGCTCAGATAGCTGTTGGAGCTGTCCATATTCATCAAGTTAGGTTCAGACCTAGTTGGATGGACCCCATAATATCCTTTCTTAAGAGCGATGTCCTACTCGAGGAGAGATTTGAGGCAGATAAAGTTTGTAGAAAGGCGCCCCAATTCTGGTTGTCCGAGGATTAGAAGCTGTATAAACGCTCCTTTTCTGGGCCATACTTGCTGTGTATACACCCTGAAGCAATGGAGTCACTGTTGGAGGAATTGCATGAAAGGATTTGTGGAAGTCATACAGGTGGAAGGTATTTAGCTCATAGAGCTTTGATCCAGGGGTATTGGTGGCCCAACATGTAGAGAGAGGCCCAGAATTATGCGAAAAAGTGCGACCAATGCCTGAGATTTGCTCCTAACATCCATCAGCCTGGTGGTGTACTTAATCCTTTGTCTAATCCTTGGTTGTTCGCTCAATGGGAATTGGATATAGTAGGGCATTTCCCAAAGGCTGTGGGAAATAAATGGTGGTTGCTCGTGGGAACCGATTACTTTACCAAGTGGGTTGAAGTTGAGCTTTTGTCAAACATTAGAGATGTGGATGCAAAGAAATTTGTTTGGAAGAACATTATCACTAGGTTTGGGATACCTCATACTCTTATTTCAGATAATGGGCTGCAGTTTGATAGTAAGGCTTTTAGAAAATATTGTTGTGACTTAGGCATCACGAATAGATACTCCACTCGAAGTATCTGCAAGGAAATGAGCAGGTTGAGGCAGTTAACAAAGTTATAGTTAGTGGACTCAAGAAGAGGCTGGATGATGTAAAGGGAATGTGGATGGAAGAATTACCACATGTTTTGTGGACATATTGGACTACACCACGAAGATCCACAAGAGAAACTTCTCCATGACTTATGGGGCCAAGGCCGTGATCCCTTTGGAAACTGGGTTTCCAACGCTGAGGACGAGCTCTTTCAGCCTAGATAATAATGATGGTTTACTGGAAAAAAGCCTGGATCTAGTTGAGGAACGGTGAGAGACCGTTATGGTTCAGCTCACTTATTATCAGCATAAGCTCAAACAAGGATATGATGCTCATGTGAAGTTAAGGTCACTTGCACTAGGAGATTTAGTATTGAAGAAGGTCTTGGGTACTGCCAAGAACCTAGCATGGAGAAAGCTGGGACCTACCTGGGAAGGACTATACCGAATCACTTCTGTAGCGGGCATAGGGGCATATCGTCTAGCAGACTTAGATAAAAAAGTTGTACAACGTCCATGGAATGTAAATAACCTACGAAAGTACTATTATTAATGAAAGACTCTTTTGCCATTTTTTGTTCTGTTATTGTTATGTTGTGATTTCGTTCATTCTTATAAGTATCAAACAGAAACTTGGTCATGTATGGCTCCTCGAACTACATACCTCGTGAAAATTGATATATTATTAAGTGTTAAACAAAACCTTAGTTATATCTGGTCCTCGGGCCATTGACTTTGGAGAAATTAACATTACCGTTCATTCTTATAAGTATCAAACAGAAACTTGGTCATGTATGACTCCTCGGACCATATACCTCGTGAAAATTAATATATTATTAAGTGTTAAACAGAACCTTAGTTACGTCTGGTCCTCGGGCCATTGACTTTGGGGAAATTAACATTACCGTTCATTCTTATAAGTATCAAACAGAAACTTAGTCATGTATGGCTCCTCAGACCACATACCTCATGGAAATTGATATATTATTAAGTGTTAAACAGAACCTTAATTATGTTTGGTCCTCGGGCCATCTACTTTGGGAAATTAACGGTTCAGTTTATTCTCTCATATATTAGACATGGATTTGGATATGCTTGGATTTCTAGGCCAAATTAAACATCAAATTAAGTCTTAAATTGTATTTCTCTTGTTTTAAGTTCAGATATATTCATACATATTTAACTGTATGCTGTTTCACTTTGGATATTACGGTTCAATACATAGTTTATAAACTGATGATTTAAGTTGATAGAGTGAGCATAGTTTCACGTCAGATTACTAGTATTGACTGAAGCACTATAAGGATTTTCCTGTATGTAAGAATATTAAGTCAATCGTGCTATGCATGTAAGGTGCATTAAGGTAAAAGATACAAATATTTCAGTAAAAGAAATTGTCAATAAATTAAAAAGCAATCTTTTGAATTTTACTTTGGAAATGAAGTTCTAAAAAGGATCAAAATAAAATTCCTAAAACAAAAAAAAAAAAAAAAGAAAAAGCCACATAAAGAGAAAGTCCTAGATGGCCTATGCCTTGAGTTTAAGTGGAGAGTCTTTGTTGGACTTCTTTGCAGCATCTTTCACTTTGTCCTCTTCCCCTGTCTACTTAGGCTCACCTTCGGACGTGGTTTAGACTTGTTTTCCTTTGTCCTTTACCACTGGTGGAGGAGCATTTGGCTCGGCATGCTCGCCTAGGTGCTTTCCAGCCTCATCACCTTGTTCCTTCTCTTTCTCAAAATCAGTAAGTTCTTTGGGAGAGGGAATAGGTTCTTGAATTGGAGGTGGCTGTATCGAAGGCACTGCCTCGGAGGTAGTTGAAATGAGGGGAAGGTTTTCAATCACTCAAATGTCCGCTAGAATCCAAATGTTCTCGGACTTCCTCCATTCAGAAGTAGTCTGGACTCCTGTCACATTTAGGGCTTCTGCCCAAACTTGTTGGCAATACTCCCTATATAATTCTACTAGCTTCTCGATCAGTCGGGTTTCTATTGCCTCAACCCCTTCATTGTAAGAAGCCTTCTTGGCAGAGGTCCTCTTCTTTTTGGCACATAAGTTTATGTTGCCCCTCCATTTGAGCCTTGGTAGTTTAAGGCCGGCCTCGGTGATGTTTCTCTCTCTCTTCTCGTCTGCCGATTTTTTGGCCAGATCCTCGTTGTCTGCCACAGCACGGCCTAAAGCCTTCTCGGTCTCAACTTTAACCTGGAGTTTAGCTATAGCCTATTTCCAAGAGTCCTTCACCCACTTCTCGACAACAAAAACCTCTTGAATGGCCTGCGTTGAAATGTTGAGCAAGTGCATTATGGTAAAAACAACATAGAAACACGTATGAAAGACTTTATGCAGAAAGGTAATAAAAACAGTGAGATAGAAGTAGTTGGAGCATACTTACCAAAGCCAAATCCCTTTTTAGGGAGAGGAAGAGGTGAGGTTGGGTCATACTTTCCAAAGCCTCCATGTCCTTTAGAAGAAGAAGAGGCTGTTTCTAGGGCGTTCACCAAGTGAAGGCTATGTCCTCGCTAGAACTCCCTTATGCTGGAGTGGCAAGGGATTGGAGCCCCATCTAATTCCAGTGCAGGGGACCAATTGGCCTTCATGCGGTGCACCTCAGCTAGACTATGGCTTTCCCCACTCTCTACAGAAGGGGCACACGTTCTACCCTTAGCAACTTTTTGTTGTTGTTGTTGCTGCTTTAGCTTCTTCTGTTGTGCCATTTCTCTCTCCTCGGCCTCATTTTTTCTTTTCTTTTCTTTTTGGGGTCGGAGATAGGAACCTTAAGGTCAGAAGAAGGAGGAGGTGGTGGCAGCTTGGGAGGGGGTAGAGATCCAGTTGAATCCTTTTTGGGAGCTTATGTGCCCCTCCTGGACATCAATGCTCTTAGGCTGGACATCTCTTCTTCCTTGACACTAACCTCAACCTGCATTTACTAAGTCTTTTATATCAGAGCCCTCTGCAAGTTCATTTTCTTCATCCGAGAGGATGACAACGTGGCCCTCTTAAGGTCTTTCAGCTTCCTTAAGACAGAACTGATCAATTTCCTCTTCAAGAAATAGGTGCAAAGATGTTGTCTCTTCTAGGATGGTTATTTCCTGGGGACGTGTCGAAAGAGGGACCATTCTAATTGGTCGTGTGTATAAGATGATGGAAGGATCGTCCGGTAGCTCGTGGGCAGAAAGAAAGTTAGGTCTTGAAATGTCTATCCTTCTACGTCTCTGGTCACCCACGATGATTGCGTTGCCAATATCTTAGAAGTCCTCTAACAGTGGGTTGTATCCTAATATGAGATGGACTGCTCTCACTTACAGGTCTTCACTCACAAACACCTCGGATTGTAGAACGTAATTGAGGTCTGCGACACTACAAACGCTCAGACGGGGCCGTATGTGTTGCTTATCTGCATAAATATTCGAGAATACAAGCATGGTTAGATCAGCAATGAATACCAAATAAAGAAGTAATAACATACAATGTAATCAAAAACGGTAAAGTTAAAACAAGTAAGTCACAGGTTAGGGAATCTAATTTCTATGGAGTCACGCCTGGGGTTCCCCATTCGACTGAGCAATGAGGACTGTCATGCCACATTCCAGAAGCAATTAGGTAATCGTCCTTCATACCTTTGTTGGATTTGGGAAGACAAGATATGAGTCTAACAATACTAGATCTAGATTTGAGATAATATCCTACGTCTTTAAGCTTATGGCACTCGTACATATAAACGACATCGTGCCATGTGAGGTTCAGACCCATTTACTCATCTAGAGCATCGACATAGCCTAAAACTCTAAACATGTTAGGTGTGCATTGGTCTGGGCACAACCTATGGTTGCGGAGGTACTCACTGGTTACATTTTTCATAGGAAGTGTCATCCCGCCCTCTAAAAATGCGGTGATGGGAATGACAACTTCTCCTTCTTCCCTATCGTCAGCTATGGTTTCACGGGGGCAATATCTTAAACCTACGTTTTGAGGAATACGATATTTAACCTGAAAACCCTCCATACTGGCATCGGAATCTACTAGACACTTGAATCTACCCATTTGGTTGGGGTAAGGATGAAATTTTGGAGAGGGGAAGGATATAATTAATGGCCGAGAACAACAGCTGAGGAGAAATGAACTTAAAAGTTTGAGAACTTATGGGAAAGAGGTAGACGGTTCTTCGTGAGCTTCTTGAAAGGAGAGAGAATAGGAACTTTTGAGATTTGATTGATTTTTGAAGTGAGAGGTTGAATTTCGATTTCCTAGATGTTTTGGCGTATGGGAAGTGGCATTGAATGGGAGTTATCCCGCCCAAATCTGAGTAGAAGACTCGACCCGTTGGATGTGCATCACATCGTTGGTTATGGGAGACAGGGCGTTACTTATAGCAATTAATGCGTGTCTGACAGATTTCGAAGCGTCAGTGGTGGTTTAAAAGAGGCGAGATGATGTTTTCATGCGTACTGATTTGAAAAGCGTGTGAAGGTTGTGGTGATGTGTCAAAACTTCACTTTCCTTCCTAGATGGGGAGAAAAACGAAGTTTTGAGGGGCTATTGTGTGGGTAAAAATGGTCAGAACACGCATTTGGGCCTTGGGCCTGATTTGGCGATATGAGCCTGTCCAAGCAAAGCCTTTGAGGCTCACAAACCAGCCCTTGCTAGAAAGGTTGATGAGGTTGTCCAAGGAGAGGCATCTTCTCGGCTAAGTCAAGCGAAGATCATATGACACGTCATGATGTTTAGGGAAAGAATTCTGGAAAGCTTGTTGGGTAAAGATGTGTTCCACACAGTTATAGAGAGGAGAAACGTATGAGAAATATCAAGGGAAAAGGCTGCTACCACCGCATTAAAGACCTTGCACCTACCTCTTTGGCCGTATTAATGGGAAAATGACCTCTAAACAGTAATGTTCAGCCTTCCAGCTATTGTTTGAAGACTTCAAGAAGGTGGCAGATGGGACAAGTATCTAATTGGATGATCTGTACTACACGTGAAAGATGAAAGGGAGAAAAAAATGGATATAAGAAAGGAAAGAGGCATTAGGAAAAAGGGGGATTGGAGAAAAGAGAGAGGAAGAGATAGAGAGAGCACTGTACATATTATCTTCAATCTTAATCTTTTGTTTAAAGAAAGAAAGGCAATACAAGTAATCCCCAGCTTATGTCCGAGGAGAGTTTCCGTTATTTTCATCCATTGATTGCGTAAGTAGTGGCGATCTAGCCCCCCTATTTGTTGTCCAATATCCGTAAAGCCTAGGTTTTAAGCCCACGCTCTACAAATTTCATTGTATAAGGTTTTTTGGGCCTGAGCCCATCACTCATTTGGGTTCGGGTACAAATTGTGCTCTTACAAGAACCATGGAAAATGAAATTTGAATCATGATTTTTAATTAGAGGAGAATAAGTTATATCATTGAGTTATAAGGCTTTTAACTTGTTGATATGATTCTTTTTCTTTTTCTTTTTTTAAAGAAACTATGGTTCTTAAAACAAATAAACTTTCACATTGATCTAAAACTTGTATGGTATATTTATCTTTTCTTATTTTACTTATTGCTAGAAGTTTGGTTGATGACATTACTTACCATAAAATTGATTCGTAGTTATTTGTATGGGCCAAGGTGAGCAAAAGGAAGATTGGACCTAGATTGGAGCCAAAGAGGGCCCATAAGAGCATTCGTAGAGAAGGTCTGAGCCCAACACCAGGTAATCTAAGGAAAATACAAATTAGAGGACCGAGCCAAGGAAGGGGAAAAGCTTGGGAGATAAAGTAGAAGACTAGAGTCATCAGGCCATGCCTAAGACAATGTTTGGCGAAAGGAACAGTTAGGCCTGTCCACGGGTCAGGCCGGGTCAGTTTAGGGCCTAAACTGAACTCAACTTGGTTGGATCGGATTGTTGGATTTCAAACCCGTATTCGACTGAATATTCGGGTCAGATCTGACGATTTGGGTAATCTAGTGACCGGTTCGGAGTTGTCAAGTCTGGGCCTCAGATTAGGCCGGAATTTTTCACATAGTTAAAATTATCCTAATTTCAATTTTTTTTAGGCCTTTTTGGCCCAAAATACTCAGTTTGGCAGTTTAATACCCTATTTGATTTCATATTTTTTGAATTCCCTATATATTTCAAATTGGGCCTCTTTTTACTTAATTTAATTTAAAATAGGGCCTCAAGCTTAGCTTAGCTTATATTATGAACTACAATGGGCTTGTTGGGCCTTCAGGACATATCGAACCCAATATAATCTTGTAGTTTCTCACAAATTTTCACATATTTAAACTTGGACTATGGATAGAACAACACAACACAACACAACAGCAGGAAAAAAAAAAAAACCTATTCTTTTTTATCACCTATGATCAACACACCAAAAAGCTTTTTTTTTTATCACCTGTGATCTCTGAAACAATAGAAGCACATAAGCAGTGCAGTACATATCAATCCAAATGCATAATCTTTCCCACATTAACTACAAAAAATAAACACAATAAAATAGACTATAGATAGCACAACCCAACCTACAAAAACCCTAATTTTACCATACGTGATATGTTAAACAACACATTAAGCACCTAGACAGTAAGCTAGTAGCTCAACACCTATTAAACCTGCCAAGCACAGCAAATAATATTTCCAGGCTTCCAGCAACAAATAAATCACAACAGATTATACTATACTGCAATATTCCAATTAATGGATATATATACTTAGAATCATAGAGACAGTTACTACAAGTTTTTTGGGTAGTAAACCATCAGGCAGAAAGCTTGCTAGTTCCAAGCAATATAATTAGTTACAATAATCAAATACCATAGGTATTTCCAAAAAATTGTTTTTCCAAAGCATTGAATGACTACTATAGTTTATAAGTCTAGAACTAATAGAAAAGAAAACCTATGAACTAAGATTTCTTTTCTATAAGTATTGACAGTTGAGTATTGTTAGAACTTAGAAAAGAAATATATCCAAAAAAAAGCTTCTAATATATTCTCACAAAGTTGTCTTCTTTACAAAATAAATGGCCATCCTCCTACAATAGACAAAAAAATATTCAACAAACAATGCATTAGTGAAAACTAGTAAAGCCAACACATCCTTAGCAGCTTTAGACAACACTTGGTACCTACTACAATTGTCCCTCCACCACTCCAATATCTCAAAATTAACATGCTTTCTACCATCACAGTTTTCAGCCAAATACTTTTCAAGCTCCTTACTACGACCTATAGATTGCTTAACTTGCAAAAAACGTTCATATTGCGAGTGAACCATGACGTATGGATCACTAGCATCACTTTCCAATTCTGTCCTCTCACTCCCACTTTGTTCTTGCACATTTGGTGAATGAATAGAAGAGTAAAAATTATACAACTTATACAAAAGATCTTTCACCTTATCAACCATCACTTCCGCCATTGAATTCCTATAAAAATAAAAAATTTCTCCCTTTCCCCCAATACTTCTCAAATTTAGTTTGAATGTTTGTGGCTGTGTTTTTCAAGAGAGTGTTTTGGGATTTAACTAAATTAGAAATACTCTCTTGAATAAGAAAAATCTCATCATAGAAGCCATTTGAAGTAACGTACAAAGAACTAGAGAACTTCTTCGTTGCATTATAAAAAAGCCTTAAGAAAGTCACAAATACCCTACAATTTTAGAAATCACTCATACAAGGAGATCCAAACCACCACTATCTTCCTTGGTCCTAAAGTACGATGAATAACCATCATCTTCAAAATCCATTCAAATGAACACTTTCTCAAAATTTTCAGCAGATTATAACATGAGATAGGTCGAGTTCCACCTTATAGGTACATCTTGACAAAGAAGACTCTTGGACTCTATACCCAACCTCTCTATAAAACTCCTAAAAGTTTGATTTCTTTTGGGTGAGAACTTCACATACCTCACAGCTTCACGCACCTTAGCAACAGATGCATCGATCTTTTTCAAACCTTCCCCCACAATCAGATTTAGGATATGAGCACAACACCTCATGTGCATGAACTCATTTCCTAAAAGTGTCCCATTCCAATCTTTGGTCACCCTTTGTAAAAATTTAATTGTTTTTAAATTTGAAAAGCATTATCCATTGTCAAAGTGAATATCCCATCAATGCCCCACTCACGCAAAGATATCTCAATGTTTCTACTTATAGTCTCCCCCTTGTGGTGATGAGAATCAACAAGCATTCAAGGATCCATTGCATGTTCCAGTTGGGCCTATTACAAGAGCAAGATCCAAGAATATCAAAGAAGCACTTAATGCGCTGATTCAAACCCAAGACATTCCAAGTTTGGCCCAAAGGAAGATGAAAACGTAATAAATTTAATTCAAGCTATTTAGGCTGATCTGGCTTAATTGGGAGTGATTTATGGCATGAATTAATGGCTGATTGACTTTCCAGCTTTATATCAGTTAATGCAGATTTTTTCCTATTTTGGATCTGCTAATTTCAGACCAAATCAACTTTTATTTAGGGTTTTATTATTTAGTACATTTTTAGGTATTTTCCTTGTTTTTAGGTGCATTTAATGCTTTTTAGGTCAAACTTGATTCCTGATATGGTAAGGTATCAATTAGGACTTATTTTAGAATATATTTTATTGTCTGTCAAGTTTTATGGAGCTCTTAAATAGGCTCTGAAGTCTGTAAACGTTTTTCGAAATATTATTGAATAAAAATCAGAAAAGGTGAGGATTTTATCTCTTTTGGTTCTTCAAGAACTGTGAACTTATCAAGGATTCTTCCTTGTGGCATTCAAACTATATACCTTTGGTTCGTGATTCTTTATAATCATTGGGTCAAGGTCAACTTATACCTTTGGTTCGCGTTTCGATTATAAACGTTGGGTCAGGGTTTCTATCATAAATCTGATTTTTAGCTTTCTTGGGTTAAATATTCCAATATTTTTGTTGGGTCTCAAAGCGTGTCAATTGAGGTTCGCATCATATGGTCTTCAACTTGACAAAAATTTAAAATTCTCTTAAGCAATTTCCAAGCATCATTAATAAAGTGACATATGAGACACATATAATTTAAATTTTGAATAGAAGTCTATGTGTCTGTAGTGAGACACACCTTACAACCCTTCAAGGATTTCCTTAGCTTCTCTCTCTCACTATTATAAATGCCAATCACATCTCTACCCACAGTTTGACGAGATGGGATATCCTTTAATCAAAGCTTAGGTTTTAAGGTAGTTACATAATTCTTAAACTGATACCTTTCAACAAACTTAAAAGGCAACTCATCAATTAAAATCATTTCGGCCAATGTCTTTCTAGAAGCCTCAACAGAAAGGTTGTTGATACAAGCTAGAACCCATCTTCTCCATCCTTTTTGGGTTTGAAAGCTAATATTTTTTGCCATTTAACTAGATCTTCTCTATTAGGGTTCTTGGGACATTGGCACATGAGCTAACAAATTACTAGTACCACAACTCTTACTATCAGCATTATACGATTTTTGGCAATAATTATAAATAGCCTTAGTTTTACTAGTATCACCCTTTCCTATCTTTATTTTTTCAAAATGGTCCCAAACAACTAACTTTTTCCTACTACTACAAGTAACACTAGCAGGAACTATCATACTCACTTGGCATGGTGGAACTGGGGGCAACTTAGCAGCAGCAGCTGCTTCAGCTTGGGTAGCAGCAGATGCTTCAGCTTGGGTAGCAGCAGAAGCTTCAACTTGAGTGGAAATAAAACCATCATCTTGTGTAGCAACTGGTGTTTGGACAGAGGGTTCATTAATGGAGGTTTCCATGACTAAAAAATGAAAAATACATATTAGCGAACTAGAGTAACAAGTATAATTCATAGCTTTAATAATAATAATAATAAATAAATAATAAACAATCACCACACAAACCAAAAAGGAAAAATAGTATCACACTCCATACTATTGGCCACATATATGGTAAAAGAAAGGCATGCATTTTCCCAAATCAAATCCAAAAAAGAAATTACACACTAGGTCACCAATTCCAAACTTCCATATCTACGAAGACCATCTAGGCATTGATGTTAACTCTTAACATTCAACACAAGCAATTGAACCTCCAAGACTACACAACACATCCCAACCAAGCTCAAATCAAGAACCAAATTAACTCATCCAAGCCAAGACCAATACCCCCTTTAGCACCAAAATAACAGATGATTCAACTGAACTAGCAACAAATACAAAACTAATACTCTACTCTTCATAGTAACTACCAAATTTTTAGTGTCAGCAAAACCCATGTCACAAATGGAAAATCAAGAATAATGTGCCTAGAATTAGCTTATTTCCCTCTTACATAACTAAAACAAATCAACAATTAACCCAAAAAAATCTTTTACCATTGTCAATAAATCTCTAAAAAAATTCAAACCCATTAACTATTTGAGTTAAAAATAAAGAAATTAATAAAAAAAAGATCCAACTCTTCAAAAATTACATTCACCAATCAAACATTGTTAATCACAGCAAAACAAGGAAATATATATGTATATGAACAGCGTACCTACAGGGTGTGGACAAACACCGGCAAGGTAAGGACAACACACCAGTGGTAGCTATGTTGTGAAGGGTAAACAGGATCAAAAGTTAAAAAAGAAAAAGAAAAAAAAAAGAACAAAGGACAAAAGTAAAATAATTAGGGTTTCAAGGTGTTGATGCTCATTTTGAGAAGCCCAATAGGAAGAGGACGCCTAACAACGTGGGAAGAAGAGAGTTAGCAAATGGATAGAATAGCCATTAAGCTCAAGCGGCATGAACAATAGATTATAGGTCCATAAAGCAAATAAATGGATCTTGAGGAAGCAAACAGGCCTAAAAAGGCTCGAAAAGAGAGAAGTAGCAAACCCATGGACAGTATATGATGTAAAAAAGTGAGAATGGGTCACAACAACCACAGCGGGCTTGAAGTAATACAAGTAAAGAAAGTAAGGGGTAATGAAGAGTCCATAAGCCCCAATGATGAAGGATAGAATAATTGGGCCAGGGAAGCTTAAGGAGTTAGTAAAAGCCCATGAGAAAAGTAGAAAGGGCCAAGGATTCCCAAGGAAAGTAAAGAGGCCAAGGATGCCCAAAAGGAAATAAATAGGACACAAGAGCCTACAAATAATGTAGTAAAAGGCTCAATGAGCTCACTGGGTCATCAAAAAAAAAGAAAAAAAAAAAAGCAGCAGGCTCAAAGAGGCCTAGCAGTTTTGGGTCAAATAACATCACGGTAGGAATAATAGAATGATGCGGTAAGAAATGATAGTAGGACTGCAGGAAGAAGCAAAAGAGTGGTTTGAAGGAGGGAAAGCCCACAATCAAGCAAAACCCAGCCTGTAAGGGAGCAAGCTATAAAGAATGGGAAAACAGGAAATAGCTCATGCCATAAGAAGTTAAGGACGAATGGCAGAATATGCAAAAGGGCCTCCAGGCCAACAAATGCATGAGCAACAGGCAGATTTTGGATGAGTATGGAAGTGAAGCACGCATAAAACCCAGATACCACCAGCCTGTACTCAGCCAATACAGGAAGTTGTGTGTCATGGGTCAGAGGTAAGAGGGCATGGTCTAGCGGTGGGGAGAGGGGAAAACCTCTTTTGGGAGAAATGTCCTGCTGGGATGACATACTGCCCAAAAAAAGTAAGGATGAGTTAGAACCATTAGATGCATGCCATGAGGGACGGAGAGAGAGAGCACCTACGCCAAGCAGGTAAGAATGCCACGGCAAGCAAACAAATAAAATAGTCATCTTCGTCTAGTGATGTGGAGTGGCGCGGCCAGCACATATAAGTGGTGCTGGCTAGGCGACTGACCAATTAGTAATGGTTGGGCAAGGACACCTACACTAAACAAAGACGATTAAAGGCTAAAATAGTAAAAACCAGCCACAGCAGGCATTATAAAAAGGACCCTTGCCGTGCATAGAGGGACAGTAATAACAACCTTCGAGAAGAGAATCACAACAACTAAGTAAGCATTGAGAAAGAAAACGAAAAGAAAAGAAAGAAAGAATTAGAGAGAACAAGAAAAACAAAAGGGAGAGAAGAGAATCACAACAACTAAGTAAGCATTGAGAAAGAAAACGAAAAGAAAAGAAAGAAAGAATTAGAGAGAACAAGAAAAACAAAAGGGAGAGAATAGAATGGTAGGCATGCACTAGATATGTTGATTCCCTTTCTCCCTCTCAAACCCATGCTCTCTGCTAAAGGCAAGGGATTTATTTGGGCACAAGTCATTTAGGCCCGTTCCCTTAAAGCAGTTAATTTCTTCCCGGAGAGATTATTCGCATTGATAAAATGTCTTTCTTTTCTACTTAGACCCCGTAACATAACTTAACATGGCAAACTATTATTTCTCTTTGATTTAATAAGCTTATTATTACCTGTCCCGTATTTATTTTTGTTGCTATTTCATAAAACATGCATTTCTTGTAATGACCCATTATTTACTTTTGTCTATATAGAGAATGTATCTTTTTTATTATCTTTGTTATATCTGCCTGCCGTAATTACTTTAGCAGCTCTGCCTGCCATAGGCATGTGATTAAAAATCTTGGTAAACAGGGTATAGTTTGTGCATAAGCTAGACCAAGGTGGGTTGCAATTGAACCGGTCCCAACTCCTTGATCCAAAACACTTGGGGCCCAGTACGACAGGAAGCAATCCAACTCAATATTACAAAAAAGGCCCACCACACAAGGTTTTTTTTAGTTAGGGTTTCATATTTTTGGGTTTATTTGATTTAACCAACGAGGCTAACAACAAAAGAAAGATGAGAGACAGAGAACAATTACCTACGGGGTGGGACAAACACTGGTGGGGTGAGGATAACAACGACAGTAAATGTGGAGGGCGAACTAATTAGACAGTAGCGGCGACAGCTAGGCGGAGAGAGGAGTGGACTACAGCATTGGAGGCGGCTAGGGTTTGGATGTGGAGAATCGTTTTAAAAGAGTTGAAGATCCAACCAAATATAGAAGTGAGGGTTTGAGAAAGTTTGAGAGAGCAAAATACAGAACTGGGACTCTAAAAGATTGAGATTGATTGAAGCTAAAAGCTTTAAAGTGAAGAAGTGAAGAGGTGAGGAAGGGTGAAGAGGGGAGGAAGTGTGAAGGTAAAGCCATGACCCAGACCCATGAATTTTGCAATCTGAAGATTTTGAACTCTGAAGTGAAGGGACTTGTTAGAGATGGTGAGATATCTGATCTTTGATATGGAATTCTCAATTTTAAATTAGGTCTTCATTTTGTATTATAACCGTTGAGATATCTAATCTTTGATATGGAATTCCCACCGTTAGATTAGGTCTTCAGTTTGTATTATAACCATTGAGATATCTGATCTTTGATATGGAATTCTCACCATTAGTTTAGGTCTTCATTTTGTATTATAACCGTTTGATGAGAATCAACAAGCATTCAAGGATCCATTGCATGTTCCAGTTGGGCCTATTACAAGAGCAAGATCCAAGAATATCAAAGAAGCACTTAATGGGCTGATTCAAGAGATTTGTGCTGATTCTAACGCAGGACATTCCAAGCTTGGCCCAAAGGAAGATGAAAGCGTAATAAATTTAATTCAAGCTATTTAAGGCTGATCTAGTTTAATTGGAAGTGATTTATGGCGTGAATTAATGGCTGATTGACTTTTCAGCTCTATATCAGTTAATGAAGATTTTTTCCTATTTTGGACTGCTAATTTCAAACCAAATCAACTTTTATTTAGGGTTTTATTATTTAGTACATTTTTTATATTTATTTCTTTGTTTTTAGGTGCATTTAATGCTTTTAGGTCAAATTAGATTCCTGATAGGGTTAGGTATCAATTAGGAGTTATTTTAGAATATATTTTCTTGTCTGTCAAGTCTTATAGAGCCCTTAAATAGGCCCTTAAGTCTGTAAATGTTTTTCATATAAATTATTGAATAAAAATCAGAAAAGGTGAGGCTTTACTCTTCTTTTGGTTCTTCAAGAACTGTGAACTTATCAGGGATTCTTCCTTGTGGCGTTCAAACTTTATACATTCGGTTCGTGATTCTTTATAATCATTGGGTCAAGGTTAACTTATACCTTTGGTTCACATTTTGATTATAAACGTTGGGTCAGGGTTTCTATCAAAAATCTAAATTTTAGCTTTCTTAGGCAAATATTCAAATATTTTTGTTGGGTCTCAAAGCGTGTCGATTGAGGTTCGCATCATTTGGTATCAAAGTACAGGTTCTAAAATCAGTTTCCTATCCCTTTATCTTTTGTTTCCTGCTATCATCCTATCTTGTTTCTTTTGTGTTCTTTATTTACCGTTTTCATTTTTTTGTTTTTGTTGAAGTGCACGAGGTTAAAATTGTGCACCCAGCTCCAAAAAAAAAAAGACAACAGAAAAGAATTAGAAAAAAAAAAGAAAAAAAATTCGTTTATAGTTTAATTCACTCAGACCAGAATATCGTTTTCTTTTGTCCTCTTCCTTTGATTTATTGTTTTTGTCATATTTTCTTGCCGTAGTATTTGTTTTTACACTATAAGTAGAATTTCTTAATCAAGTTTATTAGTTTAATGCAGAACTGAAAAGGGAATGCTACATCGGGAAAAAGCCAATTTAAGAGTGAAACACAAGTGGGAGTGACATAATTTGAGTGTAAACACGTGAGAGAGTGTTGTGAGGAATTATTTCTAACAATTCTCTGTTGTTTTAAAAGTATGTCTTCCAGGTGGGAAACATCAAATAGGGAAGGAGGGGAGGAGTCGTCTATCATTTTGCAGGCTATGCAACAACAATTTGAACACATGAACGTGGTGTTTAATGAGATTCGGGATCGGATGGATAGATAAGACACTATTATTGCTACTTTGCGTGAGGAGCGTCCCCAAAGAGGCCCTAATGCTAGAAGGCAAGAAAGGCGTGCGTACATGGATGATTATGATTAACTACCACGAGGATAAGTTTGAAGATGAAGAAGATCAAGCTTCATTGAACAATGAGGGCAGGTTTGTGCCAAGGGGAGAAAGGCGTGGTAGAGGTTTCCGAAGAGATCCAAGATGGCAAGATGGAACTGACAGGAACCTAGGAAACATAAAAATGAAGATACCAACATTCCAAGGGAAAAGTGATCAAGAAGCATACTTGGAGTGAGAGAAGAAGGTGGAGTTAATCTTTGAGTACCACAACTACTCCGAGGAGAAAAAGGTAAAACTCGCTGTCATTGAGTTTACTGACTATGCTATTATATGGTGGGATCAACTTGTGATAAACAGAAGGAGAAACCATGAGAGACCTATTGAGAGTTGGGAGGAAATGAAGGCCATCATGAGGAGACGGTTTGTTCCTAGTCACTACTATAAGGACTTGTATCAGAAATTACAGAGTCTTACTCAAGGCTATAGAAGCGTGGATGACTACCACAAGGAGATGGAGATTGCCATGATTCGGGCAAATATAGAGGAGGATAGAGAAGCTACCATGGAAGGTTTCTAAATGGGCTGAATCGGGACATTGTGCCACTTCAATCAGTCAAATCGTACTCAGCTTCCACTCTCAGCAACATCGTTGATTTTGAATTTTAATTTGAGATTAACGGTTGATTTGTATATTGGGAATTTGTGTGGAAAAAGTAATAATTGCTTACTGATGTCTGGTGGGATTATACACTCATAAAGTCTCATACATGTTTCCCCTCTCTCAGTTTGATACCAAAGGTCCAAAACGTGTGAGTTGGCAATATGGGGCTCTAGGCATGTCAAATCATCTTTCTTTTTTTTTTTTGTAATTTTATATAAATAATTCGGTCGGTTTGGGTTATTCGGGTGAAATTTTTATAAACCTGAATCCGAACTGAATTATTCGATTATTTTTATTCGGGTGGGCGAATTGGTTGGTCCGGGTCACTAGACAACCTTAGGAACAGTATTTGGACCAAATGAGATTTGTTAGAAGTTTCTTGACAAAGCCATTGTCTCCTTTGCATTAAATGTACTGTACCAGCCAAACATTCCACATTAATGGCTAAATCCAAACATTCCACATTAATGGCTAAATGACCCTTTTGAACAATGCCTCAACAGCTTGTTACCTACTCAGCTCAACCTCAAAAGAATGGAAAGGGAGAGATGTGATTAGGTATCTTACCTGAAGGATCGTCCACTCTACAAGTGGAAGGCTAAGATGGAAGCACATGAACTATAAATAAGAAAAGATCTCATATGTTGTAGGATCGAAAATTGTCAAGCTAAGAAAGAGATAACATTATAAACACATGGGGAATTTCGCCTTGTATTCACACTATTGTAAGGTGGCGTTTAGTATAAGGTAATGTTTTAGGATTTCTGGAAATGTTGACAAATTCATACGTTTGGTTGCAAATCACATAAGGGAATCAGATGCTAAGGGTATTTGGATTCCCATTTAACCCCCTTCTTTTAGGAATGTGGATTCCCTTTGAAACAGGTAGGTATCTAGATTTCCAAACTTTTAAAAAACACATTTGTTATAAATTGACAATTTTACCATTTTTCACTTATCATTTAACCAATGGAGATAAAACATACTTATCAAAAAAAAAAATTGGAGATAAAACATAAAACAAATCATCAATATCTATTCCTTTATTTTTATCTCTTCCCGCCACAACAATATAAATGCTAAAATAAAATGCAATATTTATATCTCCTATTTGGGATTGGTTATTTGCTAAAATAAAATATTTATATTTATTAACAAAACATGATGTTGTGATTTTCATAAAGAATGAGAATTTAAATAGTTATTTTTGTATTATACATGTTATTTTGAAATGATAGACTATAGTTTTAATGAATTTATCTTTGTAGGACTCAAATTGTTCCTAAGTCCAAAATAGGAAAGGCAATAGGCCCAATACAATGAATTTGTAAAGAGTAGGTTCAAAATCTCGATCCTAATGAGCTTGTAAGTCAATTATAATGGGCCAAGATCACAATAGAAACAAGTTTGTATGATATAAATTGTCCTCGGACTCAATTCAAGGAGGCTAGTTCTTCTTTATATATTTCTCTCCCTTAATGATAAATTACAAATATTGTTTCTCAATCTACAGTATTTTTCTTCTCTCCCCTTTTTTTCCCAATCCCCATTCCTAAGGGACCTTTTTCTATTTTATACTTCCTTGTTCTTCTCATTCCCTCCCTCCACGTGTAGGTCTAGACTGCTAGTGTTGATACTTGTCCCATCAGCACCTTCCTAAAATCTTTAGGTAATAGCTGTAAGGCTGAAAATCACTGTTCAAATATTACTTCTTCATTAATGCGGCCAAAGGTTTGGATACAGAGCATTCAATGTAGTGATAGCAGCTTTCTCTTAGATATTTCATAACTGTTTTTGTGCTTTGTGTCCCTATGAAACATATCATCATCAATAGGATCTCCTAGAAGATCATTCTGGTCAACAGGACATGCCATCTAACCTTTGCTTCGCTTAGTAGAGAAGACACCATTCTTTGGATTGCTTCCCTCAGTTTCTTCGGTCGCAACTTGCTTGTGGACCTCTAGGTCTGACATCTTCATTACTATTAATCTGTCCTTGGACAAATGAACAACCTCAGATAAAGCCCATTATATAGTTGATTAATCCTTTGACAAAACACATTTTACTTGTATTTGGGTAGAATTAAGATGTGCTTAATACTTCAAAGAACATGTTATTCAAGTCTAGTATTAAAGCTATGAAGATTGGCTCAAGAAAAAAGTGAAGAAAAAGTGTTTACTAGAGCTAGACAGATAGCTGGACACCTGCTGGACACTTGCGAACACCTGCTTGACACCTGCTCGACAAATAGCTATCTATCGAGGTTTAATAAGGCTCGACACTTGCTATCTATTGATGTATCTATCGAGGTTACGGAAATTAGAATTTTCATATCTGATTTTTGGGCCAGACTTTTGTATTTGTGTAGGGTTTCTTTTCTCACAACCTTAGACATATAAGACTTATTTTAGAGGTCGTCACATAAGAGAATACAAGAAGAACATGTGCAAAAGGTGATCGAAGCCTTTTCTCTCTGAAAGAAGCTACTGCGTCTTTGCGACTTAGGGTTTTGTAACCAAGTGCTTCTTAATCTTCATTGTGTCGATGAAGTGAAGAACTTTGTAGCCGACATTCTTCTTCCTTAAGTTGGTGAGTGAGTCACATATTAGGATTCGTGTAAAGGAGTGAGTCACGTACTGGAATCCGTGCATTCAAGGGTGACGTTCATATATTGAAGAGTTTAGAGGTTCTGAAGTGGTAGAAGGTTTTTGCTGTAAGTTCATCTACGGGGATTGTAGAGCCTAGGGACAAAGGTTTTGTACTAGATCTAAAACTTCTCTTTACTATAGTGAATTGCTTTTTGGGAAGGTTTCCTCTTAGGTTTTTTACTGTGAAACTGGTTGGTTTCATTGGTTTTCTTAGATCATCATATCTTGTCTTATTTATTTTTCCGCTGCACTTAGTTTTGACATGATATTGATGTTTGGTTGTTTTAAAAAGTTTTATTCATAATAAACCTAATTAACAACTTGGGTTTAAAACTTGTTAATTCTATCAACCGGTGTCTAAATTTTTCAAATGGTATTAGAGCGAGTACATTTTAATTAGATTAATTTTCTGAGTGTGATCCTTGAACCCTGTTGTCATGGAAACTTTTGGTGAGTTATTAAAAGTTTTAAGCTTTTTGACTCAATTTAAGGGGAATTCTAATTCCTCTATGCCCTTTAGTAGTCATACTAGGACACGTGTCTTTTCATCTTTACGGCCAAAGACTCGTGCTGTATGGGTGAGAAAGGAGCCTATGATTTAATTGTCTTTTCTGTTTGTCCTATGTTTTAATTCTTTCTATCTAAAGTAGGGCTCTTTTTGCTTGATTTCTTATCTGCTTTTGAAATCATGCTTTCATGCATTTGCATTTTTCTATCATGCTTTCATGCATCTGCATCTTTCTTTCATGCCTTCATGATTGTTTGTCTGTTTTTGTTTGATTATTTAGTTTTTATTTAGTTTTGTTTTCAAAATAAAAAAATTGGAAAAAATTAGAAAAATACAAAAACTGTGTGTGTATGTGTACATCGGTTCTTGTGAACCTTAAAATGGCCATTGAAACAGAGTTTTCTAAATTTTGTATCTTTTGTAGCTTAGATGAGTATCCCTATGTACAACTAAGCAAGTGAGCTTTTTAACTCTTTGTTTGTGATGAGTAAAGTTAAGTGATCTCTTGTACTTAACACTCATATCACTTTTTTTTACGGGAAGGACTAGAAAATCCTAAGAGAAAGGCATAAATAACCATCTCACCATTATTGCCCGCCAATCATGAAATCACATCTGTATGCTTTAGCATTGCAAAAGTACAATGTCAAAAAGCCTAACATAATTGAGTATTTCTTTTCTCTTCTTGTATATTCATGCATGGTTTGGTTAATACAAGAAAATATGCAAAAAAATAAAAGCAAAAAGAACAAAACTCTTTAAAAACATGACTGTAAGCGTGTTTTCTAGGAGATGTGGGAGTTATAGGATGTACCTCGAAAATGATAGTCCCCATCAAACAGTTATGATTGTGTGTGAGTTAAAGTGATTTTCTCATATCTCAAATCGTCATAACATAGAGACACTTATGCAATCTTGCGATGTTTTCACACATAACACGCAATACTCTTTGCTACTTTTGATACATGTACAGGTACAATATGATTTGACAATCACAAGGTTTACATGTGTTGATGTATACTCACTAAACTGTCTTGACTTATTTTTGAAATATAAAACGGTTAGACTTGTTTAGTGTATGTGTGTGTATGTGTTTTGGGATCCATGTACTTAAAATTATTGTTGAGAGATGATTTTGATAGTCTAATATGTTAACTGGATCATTGGTTGAGTTGTATGCGTGATTGTATTCATGTTTGTGTTTTTCTCTTCTCAAAAAACTACTTTTAAAAGCTGGTTCAACACCTCCTCGATACTTGGCTGTTTGGTAAGCTTCTTAGCTTTTTCTTATCATAATCTCGACAACTTCTCGACACCTAGTGGATCGATCGAGAAAACTTCTGTCCTCTCGATAGATTCTCGACACTTGGTGGATCGATCGAGCTTCTGTTCTCGCATCTTTGCTTTGTTCCTCAACATCTTCTAGATAGCTCTATCTATCGAAGTTGCTTTTCGCGACACATTCCTCGACAGATGACTCGACACCTCTCGATATCTGTATCTGTCAAGATTTACTGAACCTCTATTTAAAGGTTCTATGCGATCCGGCTTCTCATTTCTCTCGATCTCTCTCTTGATAGATCTGTCTCTTCACTACTCCAAACCTCTACCCAAGGTTTCTTCAAATTTTTTTCAAGCTTTCCTTTACTTGGTAAGCTTCTAATCTTCTTCATTTACATGCACTTCATGTTTTGAAACCTTGGTTTTTTGGGGTTCTTGAAAAATTTTGGGGTTTTTCAAAATTGATGAGTTATTGTTGCAATTTTTGGGATGGGTTTTGTAGACTTGATCTTAAAAACTCCATGCATTGCATCGCATTCGTATTTTAACAGTATTCTCATGCATTTAGATGTGTGCAAACAGTTTGCGTGCTGGTAGGTTTGGATTGGGCTGAGCCCATGATATTTTTCATATTGCATGTCACATGTTCTTGCAGTTCCCATGCATACGTTTTCTTTTTTCAATATACTTGTTATATTTAAATTGTTTTAGGACTTTTCTGTGTGTTTCTTTCCTTCCCCCTCTCTTTTTGTTTACGTTAGTAGTGTCTATGACACCAAAATGTAAGTTTGTTCCATCCCAGAACCCTCTCCATTCTAGGGCCTTTTCTTCTTCTGATTCCACTCCCTTTTTTGTTCGGTTCAGTGATGAGGATGCCCAAAAGGATATCTTGGAGAACTTTCCTAAACGAGGTGTTCATTCAGAATGCCAAGTTATTCTAGCAAACTTCGCTGACACTGAACTTCCCGATGTCATTCATAAACGAGAATGGGAGTCACTGTGTGACGTCCCGGTCACATGTCCTTCCGTGCTAATCTAGGAGTTTGACTCCAACATGCATGGAACTGATACTTCAGTACGTCTCTTTCACACTCGAGTTCAAGGTACGTGCATAGTAGTCACACCGGAGTTGATATCCGATGTGCTTCATATTTCGAGGGTTGCGCATCTTGACTACCTCGGTTGCGAGCGTCTACAAACTGTGTCCAAAGACGAGATGATTTCTGCCTTTTGTGAGCACCCAACTGGTTGGGGTGAGTGTCAGTTTACATCATGTCGGCCTTTTGCTAAAGGTCCTCGTTTCTCGAACATGGTGATGACTTTTGTGTTGTATCCTTTCTCTCACTACAACTCTATCACAGAGCCTCGTGCTCATTTTCTATTGTCTCTTCTTGAGGATCTTTCTATAGATTTTTCCTCACATTTTATCATTTCTATCATAGATGTGTATAGGGATACGACTACCCATGATAAACTCATCTTTCCTTTTGTTATCACGAGGAATTTACGCCATTTTTCCATCCCTTTTCCCGTGTCTAACCCCTTTCATGTCATGTGTGCCATAGATGCCGCTACCGTAAAATGTAGTAAGGCGCAGTTTAGGTCGCGACAAACGGTTTCAGTAGCTCCTTCGTCCCCTCTGGCTCCATCTTGATCTGCTAGAGCCTCATCTGCTCCCTTTTCTTCTACGAGCGATGTGTCACTAGGAGACATCATGGCGCAGCTTCAGCGCATGAATGCTCGCCTAGATACGCTCTCTACAGAGTTGAATCAATTGAATGTTTGTGTTGGTCACATTGCTCGGCGATAGACGACCATGGGTGGTTTTGCTCTTGGGGTTTCTCCTCCACCACCTTCTATGGCTTCTAAGTCTGAGGATGATGATGGTGATGACAATGATGCTTCGAATGATGATGATGGAGATGCTAGCTCTACTGATGAGATGTCTACTTGACACTCTAACCTTTGTCACTCGTGACAATAAGGGAGAGTAGTTTTAGGTTATGAAAGTAGTCATACTTAAGGGAAGAACTTGTATAGGGCATTTTTTATTAGGGGGAGTGTTGTTGTTTTAAGGGATGTAGTGAAGATTGCTTGTATCTTTTTCTTTTCTCTACTTTAGATACATTTTCTTCTTGTACCCATTGTCAATTGTGACAAAAAGGGGGGAGAAATTGGAGAAAGTGTAGTTTCTTTCTTTAAGATTCTACAAGTTAGGGGGAGAAATACATGCCTTTGTAAGGGGGAGATGTGTTTCATCTTGTTAGGGGGAGTTGTTACCTCCTTATTGTTGTAGGACCTACTTTTAGCTTCTTTTTCTTGTACCTAGGTCTTGTGATTATTTTTACATACATTGTGCTTATCTTTGATATATATGTGATAATGCATGTTTTCTTCACCTATCTCTACATATGTTGTTTCTTCTCTCTTTATATATATATTTCTTTATTTGTATGCAATTTTTTTAATTTCTGTTTCATACTAAGATGCCTTAATGAGTTTTGTTTAAAGTGTTTCAGAAATACAGGTTACCAAAATCTTTCATGCCATGAACTCTCTTCTTGCAAAACTTTTCAAGAGTTTGTGTTAGGGTAGATTTTATTGTATTTAACAAGTAAGTATGCATTGAGTGATTTATGACTTCTCTCATATGTTCATTTGTTTGTTGTGATTTTGTCACGGATTGCCAAATAAGGAGATTATTAGGGATATATTTTATGTAGTTGGCTAATCCTTTGACAAAACTCACTTTACTGGTATTTGTTTAGCTCTAGGATGTGCTTAATACTTCAAAGAACATGTTATTCAAGTCTAGCATTAAAGTCATGAAGATTGGACTAAGAAACAAGTGAAGAAAATGTGTTTACTAAAACTGGACAGATAGCTGGACACCCGCGAATAGCTACTCGCACCTGTTCGACAGATAGCTATCTATCGAGGTTTGATGAGGCTCGATACCGACTATCTATAGAGGTATCTATCGAGGATACAAAAATCAGAAATTTCAGATCTGATTTTTGGGTCAGGCTTTTGTATTTGTGTAGGGTTTCTTTTTTCACAACCCTAGACATATATAAGGTTTATTTTAGAGGTCATTACATAAGAGAATATAAGGAGAACATATACAAAAGGTGACCGAAGCCTTATTCTCTTTGAAAGAAGCTACTGCGTTTTTGCGCCTTAGGATTTTGTAACCAAGTGCTTCTTGATCTTCATTGTGTTGATGAAGTGAAGAACTTTGCAGCCAACATTCTTCTTCTTTAAGTTAGTAAGTGAGTCACGTACTGGGATTCGTGGAAAGGAGTAACTCACGTACTAGGATCCGTACATTAAAGGGTGGCGTTTATATATTGAAGAGTTCAGAGGTTTTGAAGTAGTTGAAGGTTTCTGCTGTGAGTTCATCTACGGGTATGAGGGATAAATGTTTTGTACTAGATCTAAAACTTTTATTTACTATAGTGGATTGCTTTTCGGGAAGGTTTCCCCCCATTTTTTTACTGTGAAACTAGTTAGTTTCATTGGTTTTCCTGTGTCATCATATCTTATCTTATTTATTTTTCCGCTCACTTAGTTTTGACATGATATTGATGTTTGGTTGTTTCAACAAGTTTTATTTATAATAAACCTATTTAACAACTTGAGTTTAAAATTTGTTAATTCTATCAACTAGGGTCTAAATTTTCCAACAATATCAACTAAGATGATTTGTTTTGATCATGAAAGTGGAGACTTCTAATTAATGTGTTGATACGTTTTAAAAGTTGCGACATATTAAACTGGACCGCTGTGAAATTTATTATTCTACTAACGACTATCAATTGAATAATAAATCTTACGAGTTTTATTTACATCAACTCTTAGTCCTGAGAGAATAATGAACCTGATTATAAAGTGTAGGTTACTTTGATATATCAGGAGTGAGATCTAAAGTCACGATCAAAATCTCAGTATGTTGGGTAGTTGCATTTAATGTTGATATATCAGGATAGATGTGTTGATATGTTGCAAATATACATATATCAGTATGTTGGGATATAATTTGTTAATAAAGCCTGAGTGCAATTATATTTATATAGTGGTATTAAAAATAATTAATGGTAATTTTGGATTTGTCAAGAGTTGACAGATGCCTAAAGCCCATTGGAGCTAGAGTCTTAGTTGTTCCCTTTTGGTCCCACTCCAAGCCCTATATTAAAGTCCAATTGGAATGACTTAAAAGGTTAGCCCAATTAGATTATCAGTTATAGCTATAATGAGAGAAACATATAGAATTTTGTATGAGATGAAATGATGTGTACGTGAGTGAAAGCCACTCTCTTATTTTCCTTTGAACATATACATGTAAACTGATTGAGAGACCATTCTTCTTGGGCGGAAGTAGAATTGGAGTGAAGATTAAAAGTTTTTCTTAGTACTTCTAATCTTTGGTTTTGAATTTCACTACACCAAGGTATGCTATCTTGTTTTTAAATTCTGAAATTTACATAATACATGTTATCAATTGCGAATAAAGTAGATCCGTTAATTTTCCTCTCGTATGTTTTGTGTGTAATACAAAATATGTTTTTCTAACACAAACGCCACCTACTAGTTTTCCTCAACTATTTCGAGGGGAGCTAATAAACAACATTGGGATATTATTTGTCCTTAAGCCATTTTGATTCCAAAGTTTCTTTCTTTATTTGAGTCTCTTTTTATTGCTTAATTGTTAGCCCAAAGATCCACTTCTTACAAATTAATCGTTTCAAATAGAGGACCAGCCGAAAGGGGGGTTGCTTGATTTTTAGCCCAAATATTATTTACTTCATATAGGAACAAATTTTATATACTTAAACTAATATTAACTTATTAAATTGCATTAGATGGAGATATGTTCCCATAAAAAGAAAACAAGAAAGAGATGATAATGATCCATTGCACGGGATTATATATAAAATTTGTAAAATAAGTTGAATTGAAGACAAGATATAGGGGTGAAGAGCCTTATAGCTCAATTAGTTAGTACTTCATGGTGATTCCAACAAAAATATTCATGGTTCAAATTCACACTCTTTCAACTATCAAATTATTAAAAAAAACAAAGACAAGACAAGGAACTATAGAACATATAAAAGATGTAAACTAGTTTGAATTGAAGACAATAAGATCATACGCATACCTAACAAATTTGTCATACAAGAAAGAAAAAAAAAGAAAAAAAAAAGAGAGCAAATTAATGCACATGCCCTAAATAAAATTTATAGGGTTTGACATACCTCTAGTACTTAAAAAAAAATGAATCTCCTTTTATTTTAATGAGAGATTATCACATCATCCACTAACAAAATAAAAGATGGAGATTAAAATCCACTACCACTACTGCTACCACTTGCCATTGTATATATAAAATAAAATGACATGTTCAATTAAAAAAATACCGGAGGTAAGCCAAACCCAAATTCATAAACTTACTTAGAAATAAAGGGAAAATGTACATGGATGTATTGCGCTAAATGTCTATTTAGTGAAGTGGTTACAAATTACAAAATTTTTTGTCCCTTTTTGATTAAGTACAACTTTTTAAAACTGATGGGGACATTTTCAACATAAAAAATATTTATAGGCAAAAGGCTAAGAAGAGCAGATAGACTCTATAAGGTCGTCGGCTTCAAGGTGACGTAGGATCCTTAATAAGTTGACGTCACTAGTGAAACAGAAGAGAACGAGGCCGATTGTTATATCTCGCACTGACGGGAAGAAAGGAAGTGACAACGGGCCACAAGACCGACAGGTTGGGTAGCCCAACGGTTTTGGCGTGGCTATGTGTGGTCCTCACGCATGCTAGTATATGGAAATGCCATGCACATCACGTATCAAGGCCTTATTACGTGTCTTTCTCGTATGGAAAGACACCCTATAATCACGAAAACCTTAATACAAAATACCTTCCACAAGGAAAGATTCCTACTTTTGGAGGATCTCGATTCACTATTCACCATTATATAAACACTAGACTTCCCATTTCCTCAAGTACGCAGAAACTCCTTAGTTCTCTCATTATAGAGTTCTTAGAGATTTCTCATTCGTAGATTTGACCTTTGGATAGTTCTTGGCTGGTACCACACCGGTGCCTTCTATTTGGTCCATCTATTCTTATTCCACAAGTACCCTTTGGAGCACTTTGGAGCCTACTTACTGACAATTTTAGCACATCATCAAAAACTATCCTAAATATAATTGAACATTATTATAAGGTAAACGTTTGACCCAAATTGGTTTAAAGTTATATTAATTTACCTTTAGTTGAAGAAATTATTCATAAGTAGTTTTATATTTATTAAATAATATTATAAATTGTAATATAAAAGTTTTATTTAAAATTTTTAATTCGGAGCCAAACCTTGTGTTGAGGTAGCGAGAAAAAGAAGAGTGAAATGAAATGGGCCAAACCAAGGGACGAAACCCCCCCCCCCCCCCCCCCCCCCAAAACCAAAATAGGGAAATACAAAAATGATAGATTTGGTTAAAAGCATGCAGCATGCTTCACAAAAACGCCGAGTCGCCGACAGAAACACCCTTTGCCTTGGTTTATTTTCTTGCTCCGAGAGAGAGACCCTCGTATAATCAACAAAATAAAAAATAAAAAACAAAGTCTCAAGAAAACCAGAGGAAAATCTAAAAATTACGACTGCATCCCCATAGTTGCTACATCCACAACCTCAAGCCCAAACACCATTTCTCAACCAAAAAAAAAAAAAAAATCCCCCATCTCTTGCTCTCTCTTCTGCCATTATTCCTCCGATGCCCTAGCACTTCCGGCGCCGGTGCCACTTATCGCCGGCGGGACTTCCGGCAAGGGCGACTTGATAGGGTTTTTGGCCGGATCGTGAGAATTTAGGGTTCGTTGAATGGCTCCGGCGCGTAGACGCGGAGCGAACAACAAGGCGAAGGACAAGAAGAGCCAGTTAAGTGTGGGCGATCTTGTCCTTGCTAAGGTCAAGGGCTTCCCCGCTTGGCCTGCCAAGGTTTATTTCTTCTCTCTTTACTACTATTGCTACTGCTACTGCTACTGCTACTGCTAGGGTTTTATTTTTTATTTTTTATTAATTAGTATATGTGTTTCATTGTTTTTGGGGAACTGGGTTGTTGTATCTGACTATGGTAGTTGTTCCTTTTTTTTTTACCTCCCAAAAAAAAAAAAACTCCACTTATTGGTAATTTTGAAATAATTTAGGTTTTTGAGGCTCTTATATTATTTTATAGACCCATCCCTTTGTCAGTAGCTTTTGTTGATTATGTGTTTACAGATTAGCAAACCGGAAGAATTTAAGCATCAGCCTGATCCCAAGAAATACTTCGTCGAATTCTTTGGTACAAAAGAAATGTAAGTATTTCTTATACATTGTGATGTAATTTCATTAACTTTTTATTTTTTATTTTTAATGTATGTTTCTTCTTGAAATATTATCTTGGAAAGGCTAAATATTTGTTGTCGTGAACTTGAAAACACTATCAAAGGCTAAATATTAAAAAACATGTTGACTATTGGTAATTCTAAGGAGACTGACGGGGTTGATAATTTTGGATTGGTGCTCTCTCTCTATGTGCAAGAACCAAGGAGAGAGTGTCGCTCATCTTTTAATCTAACATTACTTATAAAAAAGGCATTTGCTGTACTCAGGTTGTCATTGTCAGTGGTGAGCTATTTTTTTTTCTTGATAAGTAATAAGATTTATTGATATCAAAAAAGGGATGCCCTGGTACACAAGAAGTGTACAGGGGTCAACAAATCAAGTTAAATAATTACGTAAATCAAGAAAAGAAGAGAATAATTGGTTTTGCAAAGCTGACAACCAATCAAACATAACTTAAGTTCTGATATAGATCTCTCATTATCTGTTGGTTGGCGAGCTATAGTTTGCCTTGGTGATTGTAGTATAGACTTTAGCATGCATATGTTTATCACCTAACTTTTGGCCTGATAAGTCTTCTGATTGAGGGACTTATAATTATTGGAGATACTTTGTAATGACCCTAGGAAGAGCACTAGCGACATCTGCCTTATTATTCTTGTAATCACTTATAAACCCAATATTCATCTAGTAAGTACCTTATGTGGGACTTAGCACACGCCTGCACAGTACACTCCAACGATATCCAATCAATCAAATACACACAATTTGGGGTATCACGTACTTGTTGACCAAAAGCAATGTTAGATTGAATTTTTCCAAATTGGTATTATGTGTGCTACACATTTGACCTCATATATTTACATTGAGGTATTGCTGGTCCCTTATCAAGCATTCACATCTCCCATATCCTATAGCTCTGGTTCGCTTGGTTTTCATAGTGGAGAGAAAAAAGTATTGATGGGGACAAGATCTGGAATCTAATTATAAATCATGATGTGAAGTTTTATGTAGAAATAACTTGGTTGTTTCAGAATTGTGGGGCAGTTTTATGGGTATTGTTAAGAATTTATAGTTCTTATACAGTTCATTGTTGAAATCATGATAAATTAACTTCAGCCTATCCCTAAATCCATAAATTTTATGTTGAGCAATGCTGTTCTTGCAAAAGTAGTTTACTAAGAGTTTGCTCAAGGCTCTAGGTTGGGCTTTGTTCCCAAATGTGGATTGAACAAGATCTTTTCAATAAACTTGCTGCTGAAAAGTGACATTAGATAAGAAGCCCATACATTCTTTGTTCCCAAATCTGGATTGAACAAGATCCTTTCAATATACTTGCTGCTGAAAAGTGACATAGAAAAGAAGCCCATACACCACAATGTATGGAAAGGACATATGCAGCATGCACTGCATTGCCAATTCATAGGTAGGGTTGGGTGTCACACTTCTTGCCAGGAGAACTACCATGCCAGTAAGGGCTTGTAAATAAGGGCGGCAGCTTTTCAAAAATATTTAAAGCTGAACTACTTTGAGAAGTATTTCTTAATTTGCTTCTCAAAATCCCTAAAAAGCATTAATTGCCTCACAAAATTGGTGAAGAGCATACAAAAACCCTTGGCTGAGATGAAGTTTGCTTCTCATTTTTAATAGCCAAAGCACCCCTGGAAAAGCTTAAGAAACTAGGTTTTAGTATGGAAATTTTGTAAGATTAATTTGTGTGGGCATTTCCATTAGGGGAGATCAAATTTTAATTTGATTATCATCTTTGAGGATTTTATAATTGAAGGAAATATTTGGAGGTTACTTGGGAGATTCTTTGACATGCTAAACTTATTATGATAATGTGGGTTGACTTTATAAATTGTGTAGGTTTGTATGTAATAGTTGGTTTTTTTTTAGTGTTGATTTTTAAGTTTTTACATATCGCAACACACATACATTACCTCTCTATCAATCTATTTGATTTTCAAATAATTGTTTTTATGTGTTCTTGCATTAAACTTTTACCTATAAAAAAATTGTTTTTATTATTGACCTGTGCTAATTACTGTGTGAATTTTGGTTAAAGCTGCCCCATTCAGTGGCTTAGAATGAAATGAAAGTAGTAGAAAAGAGGTAAATAATGCTTGCATTTGAATTGAGTGGAGGTTTATGATATATACTATTATATAAGTGTGTATTTGGATCTTGATTATAGGCCAACTTATTATTTTTTTGCCCCCTACTATTTACGGGTCCCACGTGAGTCCCTTACTTATTTAATTTAGTATTTATCTTTTATTTATAGTATTTTCAGCAAAAAGCTAGATAAGTTGTTCCCAAATGGACACAAAGTGAGGCCTTTAGTTGGTGTCACATTTTGAACTCTATATGACTTGTCAATACACTTTTTTTTTGATAGCTAAACTTGACTTGTCAATACACATATGCGTATTAGCTATTGGTAAACTTATCTCATTCATTACTAGGCACAAATGAGCAAAGTGCTTGTTTAAAAACCTTAACAGGCCATGATGTACTCTTAATAGGCCATGACGCACTCTTCGTCTAACTCATCAAACCAATTTAAATATAAAACCAATAATTCCATGCGCATTAGAAGCAGCAAAATTCACAGCATCAAAGTATCATTTGTTCATTGTTTACATATTATTGGTATGCATCCTCATTGATGGTTTTTTTTTTCACTGTAATAATTTCAGTTTTCTTCACCATATATTGTATTACTTAATTTATGATATATTTAAGAAATATTTGATTAAGTTGTTTTTGTTCATCATATAGTAGCTGGATGTGTTTGTTTGATTTTAGTGAGGCAGCTTTAGTGTAATATATATTCTTAATCCTTGAAACATTGTTTTTTTTTAAATGGCAACCCTGAGGGGTAGCACAATTGGTTGCGTACCACACCCCAGAATATTCTCATTTCTTGATATATTATACTGTTCTAATACATTTAGTGTTTGGGTAAGCAATATTTGTGTGATGTAGAGCCTCGCTATCATATGTGTCTGCTGCTGGCTGAGACGACCAGCCCTGTGCAGGAACCCATTTGTGTTATCTGTACACCAACGTGTGATGTTTACTGTTTATTGACATTATCCTATCTGAGATCCACACATCAAATTTTCTTTCTCTTTGGTTTGTGTACGTGGTTATTATTTTAACTGAAAACTTTGTCCATTTTAGGTGTTTAGTAAGAAATCTATGATATACTTGGTTGTGTGAAAACTGGTTGAAATTCTGTGTTTATCTCTCTTATGGGATGGTTCTCCCATCCATTTCTGTTTGCATTGTGTTTCTTATTGTCTCATTGATTAAGTTGACAACCTCAGGAATTTAGCTTCTTACTTTTACCTTTGGTTACTTCTCCTCCATTCACAGAGGTTTTGTTGCCCCTGCGGATATTCAGGCATTCACTAATGAGGTAAAGAGTAAATTGTCTGCCCGATGTCAGGGTAAAACAGTTAGGTTCTTTTCTCAAGCTGTGAACGAAATTTGTGTGGCGTTTGATGAGCTACAAAATAAGAAATCAAGTGGTTTCAGAGATGGTGCAGATAAATCTGATGTTGGGTGTGAGGCTCTATCTCTTAATGAGGTAGAGGTTGACTCAAAGGTTGAGACGGGTAAGGCGACATACAGTGGAGAAGCTTTGAATGAGTCTTTAAGTGATTCTGGCTCTAAGTTGGGGCGTTGCTCACAGAGACGAGGTGGAACTGACATTAAAGATGTAAAGCCTTCTATATCCTGTAGTGCAAATGATAGTTTGTCTCCAGTTATGTCCCCTGAGAAAAACAATAGTAAAAGCGGTGGTGGAAACCGTAAGGAACATGTATTAATGACATCCAGTCCAGATAATTCTTCCTGTCCAAAGGAAGAAGCAAGTGATGATGAATTTGTAGAAGATGCTGTTTGCACTAAGCAACATGGTAAGGAACAGAAAGTATTAACAAGTAGTAACAAGTTGAAGAAGATGGGTACTGTGTCAAAGAAAAGACGTGAAGGTGCTGTTGAAGTACACAAAATTGGTACCTCTGCTGTAATATCATTAAAGGATGGAAGTGATAGTTATTCTGTTGATCGCCTTGAATCTGTTGAGCAATTGAAAGATGGAATTAAGGGCAAGATTGCCTCTAGCAGCGTGTGTGAATTTTCTCTGAGCCCTCTTAAAGCAGATTCTGATATCAATGCTGGGAAAAAATCAAAAGATCTGCTAAAAGCTAATACACATGTCATTGTTGCGGATAATATGCTGGACTCTGGTGTTGTTTCTGATAAACAGATCAAAGGAAAACTTTCTGGCAAGGAAAAGAGGACCCAAGATAGACATGGAAAGGCTAATGATGGTGCAAATGATATACTTACTGCCAAAAAATTGAAGCGTGTAGATATAGGGGATGATGCCATACATGGATCACATGCAAAAAGAATTAAGAGTGTTTCTCCTAGTCCTAATGTTGACAAGAAGGCGTTAAAAAGGACAGAGTTTAAAAGATCAACTATGAGTGTTAAAGCAGAAAGTACTTTGGCTTTAAGAACCCAAACTGGTATTGTTGGATCCAATGCTTCTGGGAATGAGGCTGTGCTACCTGTAACAAAGCGTCGACGCCGAGCACTGGAGGCTATGTCTGACTCAGATACTCTTACTACCGATGATAAAACAGAAATTATACCTCTTATAATGAAGAATGATTTGTTATGTTCTAGTAATGTGAGGGTTTCAGGAAGCCAGTTGCATAAAAAACGGAGAGCTGTGTGCCTTTTTGATGACGACGATGATGAATCCAAAACTCCAGTCCATGGTGGATCTGCCGGAAATGTCAAAGCACCTTCATATGGTTCATATGGTTCAGATGCTACCAAGAGAACTGATGCAAATAATGATGGTTCAAATAATGCTCAGCAAGGAGTGTCTACTAGATTTGGGGATTGTTGTTTAAAGGAATCTCCCTCCCAATCACATAATGAGTCTCTGTCACCAAGTGAAGTTCAAACTGATGAGAAGAGGCCTCAAAAGGCAATGGCTGTGCAAGTTTCCCACAGTCCAGGGAAATTTGAATCTGAGCAATTGTCATTCAAGGAGCAATTGTTGTCCAAGGATCAGTTGTCATTCAAGGAGGCTAAGTACGTGTTGGTGTCTCCTGGAAAGTCTCCTCCATCAGGTCCTGCCCCCAAATCAGTGGCAGAACAGCATAAAGTGGCCAAACTTGGGGCTAAAGTTTCTGTTACTGGTACTCAGAAGAAGGGCCAGGCTGTGTCTGCTAAGGGTTTGGGTGTTGTTTCTAATAGTATGAACTCTTCTCAGAATCAAGCAACAATTCAGAGAAACAGGCCTTCGTCTTCTGGAGAAAGATCTAAAGCCACTCCTAAATCAATATCAAGGATTGATGAATTGACTATATTGACTGAAAATTCAGTAGAGTATAATTCTTTGCCCAATGAAAGGTGTGCTAACTTCTGACTCCATTTTTTCTATCTTGTTTATTTATTTTCTGATCTTCCTAATTTATATGGTTGTGTTTGTGCCTCATTACAGAGACGAAGCTGGTAGGGAAAATAAAAATAGTTCATTGATTGATTCTAAGACTTCAGAATCTGTTATGTCCATGAAGCATCTTATTGCAGTAGCACAGGCAAAAAGAAGACAAGCTCACTCTCAAAGTTTCTCTCATGGAATTTTCAGTTCTTTCCTGTGTACCACTGATGTACAGGGAAATAGCCCGAGTCCATCTGGAGTGCAGTCTCTTTTAACTGGTGGTGCCAGCAACGTGATGCAAGCAGATATCCAAGGATTTAATCCTTGCTCAAGTTTGGCTTCTCCATCAACTCATGTTCACCAGTCTGCATTGCGAAATCAAGTTGATATTGAAGAAGTTGAGGAGAGAAGAGTTAGTTCAGGGCACAGGACTGCTGGTGGCTCGCTGAGTGGTGGTACTGAAGCAGCAGTTGCTCGTGATGCTTTTGAGGGAATGATAGAGACTTTGTCAAGGACTAAAGAAAGTATTGGACGTGCAACTCGTCTTGCTATTGATTGTGCGAAGTATGGCATTGCCAATGAGGTCGGTTATTAAGTATTCTTCCATTATTTCAATTGGCTCACATAAAAGGTGTTTATAGATCTGTTAGTTGATGAGTCACAAATATCTTTGGTCTTGAACTTGCCAACTCATTGCACTTTTTTAGGTAAAATTATCGCTTCCACTTTTCTTCTTGATGAGATATGTGGTCCAAGTAGCGGGTGTTGTTAATATGTTTTGTCTCTAATGCGGTATTTTTCCTATGCAAGTTTTAGCTGAATTTTACAGTGCCATATTTTCAGAAGTCCTCTGGTTTATGGGTCACTTGTTATAGTTTTTCCTCATGATATCTGTGGCAAACTAATATTGGATTTTAAAATATGACGTTTTGAGATCAAATAATGTTTGTATCTAATACACCTCAACTGGGCTTTTAATTCTTCTAGTTTCATATCTTGTTTCTGGTTGTTTTAACTTTTGATGTGTAGATGAGGAAAATGTTTGGCTCTGGTTGTGTGCAACTCTCTCTTTGATAAGAGTTTTTTTTTTTTTTTTTTCAACTTTTATTTGGTAATTTAGAGTTTTGAAGGTGACGTTATAGTTAGCTAGTTTATCTAATTTATAAGCATGTTGGATTTGGTAGTTTCCTAATTGTTCATTTCATCCTAGATTTTTTTGTATTTTTTCAATTTTCATGGAAGTCCAATCCTCTCTTTTAGGAATATTCGATTAAAGAAAATTTATTAATGAATTCACTGACTCTAATTCCTCTAATCAAAGTCTCTTTGAAATTTTCTAACATTCCAGCTTTTCACCTCTACATCTATCTGGCCGACCTAGTGTCCTTTTGGGAATAGCTTATTTCCAGTAGCTTATTTGCATAATGTGAGACAAAAGCTAAAAGCTAGCTTATTTCAAAAAAGCTAAAAGTCAGATTATTTGAAACAAAGCAGAGACAAAAAGAAAAAATTTGTATCCAAACTCACCCTACAGTGAGTGAATTTTTGCATCACTAGCTAATGAGCATGCATACAACTCTGGGAACAACACCTTCAAAGGATGATTCTCACAGTAGTTGTCATGTCAAATCTGTACATGATTACCATCACATACATCAAATTACATGACTTAGAAGTCTATCCCATCCTGCTTGAATACTTTTTCCTAGACAACAACCTTGACTTTATGACATTAAATAAAAATACTAATAAACTTAATTAACTATTAAGACCTAAAATAAAATACAAACAATTGACCTGTGAAAATTGGCACCTCCTAGTTCTTCCAATCAACTATCAAAAAAAAAAAAAAAAAAAAACTACTAAATTAAAACAAATATTCCTTTGTGTTTCCCAAATTAGAACTACGGCAGACACTTCTTGGGCTTGGCCTTAACCTTAACCTTTGGCTTCCGAAGAGGATATTGTTTCTCTAACCAGACTTTGGTTGCGCTATCAATTTTCCCCTTCCAAACCAATCTTTCTAAGTGAACGGTACCAAGAACAGTGACAGTCAGAACTGTGGAGCATGTACAGTGAGGAGATTGATAAGAGTTCTGTGGAAGGTGCCGCCTAGACTAGGTAGTAGGCATACCCTATTGACAAATTCTAGGGTTACATTCAATTGTTTCTTGTTAAAAATTTGCTTTAAAGTATTTATATATATACACACACACACACACACTTTACATCCAATCAGTCTATATTGATGTCACAAGATAATAACCAATCAATGGTGAGAATATTTTGCACAACTTTTACTTGGGACAAGATTCAGGAGTCCTGACATAAATTTCTCTTTGTTGGGATTATGTTGGTCATTATGTCTTATGAAAGAAAGGGAGGTCGTGGTGTAACTTTGAAGAGAAACCATGCATCTGGATGAATATGAATCTTATGTTTGTATGCAGGTTGTGGAACTTCTCATCCGAAAGTTGGAAACTGAACCTAGTTTTCATCGTAAAGTGGACTTGTTCTTTCTTGTTGATTCCATCACCCAATGCTCGCATAGTCAGAAGGTATAGATTTTTGGGACCTCTCTCTCTCTCTCTCTCTTGCTCTCTTCAATCAGTGCTGAATTATTTTTTCAAAATGAGATCTTCTAATAGGAATATTACATAATATTCAGGTATTGCTGGAGCTTCATACATTCCCACAGTTCAAGCAGCATTGCCACGACTTCTTGGTGCTGCTGCTCCACCTGGAGCTGCTGCTCGTGAAAATCGTCGTCAGTGTCTTAAGGTGAATTTACCTTAATATGAGTGTAGGAGAGCCTTTATTTTTTTGTCTGAGTTAAATAAAACTATGTTTCTTTACCAGGTTTTACGGTTGTGGCTTGAGAGGAAAATCATACCCGATTCCATTCTTCGGCCTTACATGGATGACATTGGGGTTTCAAATGATGATACGACCGCTGGTCTTTCACTTAGACGACCATCACGAGCAGAGCGAGCTGTAGATGATCCATTGAGAGAAATGGAAGGCATGCTTGTTGATGAGTATGGGAGGTCTGCAATATATTTCTTTCTCCTCATTTTCTTAGTTCTCACTTTTCTTGTTAGTTGTCATTCATTTGATTACTAGTCCCTTCAAGAGTGATTTAACTTATTTGGACATGATTGGTTTGTTTGTACTGCTAGACTATATAGTATAGCCATGGTCATGGAGAACAGTTCTGATACTTATATCACTTTCTAGCTTAGTAAATAAAGAAAAATTAGACTATGGCTATGGTTGTCCCTGAAACAATGAGTAGTTTATTTATAATTTAAAGTGATGCTATTATCTACATGAACACTGGTTGGGTTTGTCAAATTTAATTACTAGAAATTTTATCTCCTTGTTCTATTGATTTTAGGAAATCAATATCAGATCCTAATTAATTGAGATATGGTCTGTTTTCAGTTTTCTGTTTTGCTTCTTGCCTTATTCTTCACTTGGTTTCTGTTCTGCTTCTTGCCTTATTTTGTAATTTGAGGAGTGTTGTGAGTTGTTATTGGATTAATAATGTTCCATGTCGGCATTGTGGAAAGACATCTTGGTGGTGAAACATATAGATGTGAATGTGAGCCAGTGATTCCAGTTTCATACAAGTAAGATGCAGTTAAATACATGGAAGATTTGTTGGCATGGTATTGTTAATCATTTTTTGTAGGACTTGGATCTAATCACATTTGAACTTGTATTTGGTTATTCATTGGGGACCTTTTGAGTATAATTTGCAGTTTGTCTTTATACCTGCCATTCATGTGCCTTTTCTATCTTGAATGGATTATCATTTTTAAACCATGTCCACATTAAATTCGTTACATTTTTACTTGGGGAAAATTAGGAAACCTGCTCACATATGCTTATATGCTGGATTTGCAATGACTTTTTAATAACTTTTTTTTTCTTGGCTGTTGTATCAGTAATGCTACCTTTCAGCTGCCCGGTTTTTTATCTTCTCATGTATTTGAAGATGAGGAAGAAGATTTTCCAAGCAGTTCATTTAAGGAAGCCGGTGATGCATCAGCAGAGGAAACCACCCCCGCTTTGGGAGAGTCAGAAACATGTGCTGTTCTTCCTAATGACAGGCGCCATTGCATTCTAGAGGATGTGGATGGTGAGCTTGAAATGGAAGATGTTTCAGGACACTTGAAGGATGAAAGACCCTTGTTCACAAATGGTTCTTTTGAAATGGATTCACAACATCAGAGTTCAGATGGGACCATAGAACCTGCTCCAAACAATTCCTCTGAGTTACTCCCACTACCAGAGGGTTCTCCTCCGTTGCCTCTCGATTCTCCTCCTCCTCCACCTCCTTTGCCTCCTTCACCACCTCCACCACCACCCCCATCATCTCCGTCACCACCACCACCACCACCTCCGCCTCTTCCGTTACAGCCACCACCTCCGCCGTCACAGCCACTGCCTCCCCCATCTCAGCCACTACCTCCCATGTCACAGCTACCCCCTCCTTCTTTGCCACACTCTGGCCCCCCACCATCATTGGTCCCTCCAGCATCTTTACCAACTCAGTCTTCATTACTCTCCCAACCATTTTTACCACCTCAATTAACCGTGCAGTCTTCACCACAGTTGGCATATCAACCAACCATACCTCATGAATATTGCAGCACAGCTAGTGTAAGACTTCTGATTGTTGTTTTTTATTATAAATTTTTTCTTTGTTGTATTGGTGTATCTATTGTAACAGAATTCTTTTCCTGGACACAGGGCAACCAAATTGTCCAAATGGCTGGTCATGGCGTTCATGTTGATAATGCTCTGAAAAGTGAAATGTTTCCGCAACAATCATCTAGCTTTATTTCAACAGGATTATCCAGTTCTCAAGAACCATCTGGATTTAATTCTTCAAGGCAATTAGAATATGGACACAATGATATTTATTTAAACCCCCAAATTTCTCAACCTAACCAACCATTTCAACAAGGTAATACCTCTTTTACACAAAGACCTCTACACCCTGCCCCACCTCAGAACACATCCAGTCATTTTTCTTATACAAAGCCGGCAGTTCAGCAACATCCTCAGCATCCATACCAACGTCCATACTCTTTACCATCTCCTCTGGATGGCCAGAGGCGATTTGTTGCTGATGAACAATGGAGGATGCCATCAAGTGACTTTAAAACAAATCAGCGTGGTGGGTGGATGAATGGAGGGAGAACACCAAACGGAGAAAGAACTCCCTCATGTTCAGGACCTAGCTATGGCCAGGAAGGTACACAATAATTTTTTGCTAATCTTTGTGGGTTTATTTAATCTTATTTTTGTGTGCATTATATTCGCATGAACGCTTTTAACCTGGTGTGAATATGTGACATTGATATTCCATGTGCCATGTATTTTAATTTTTTGAAAAATTGGTCCTAAAAATGATATTTTGGATGCGCCATTAAATATTATTCGGTCATAAAAACTGTGGCTGCCTGAATATTCAGTCCACCTTTCTCCCCCTTCATTCCAAACATACCATAAGTGTTAAACTTCTACCATGGGCTTCTTTTGTCTTGACCTGACTACCAGTTTGGAAGCATATTAATTGTGTCAATTTCATTTTAATTGACGTCGGGAACTGTTTTGTATTTTTTTATTGGTCAAAGTGTTACACATACACTTGTTGGATCTTGAACCTATGACACCCTCCACCTTATGCTTACAAGGCGATGAATAATCGCACTTTCAATAATGTAGAGCTTTCAGTTATGGAGTTGCCAAGAGCCTTAATGCTCAGTGGCAGTGCTTGCTTCCCTTTAAAAGGAGAACCAGGGTTTGAATCTCCCCTCCCCAATTGTTGTAACTATCGATATACATAAAAGGTTATGGAGCTCAAAAATTTGTTTTTGAGAGTGTTGTTTGAGTGGTCTTTTACTTTTGGAAATAGTGATGAGCATTCAATTGTAGATTTCATTGGCGCTCTTTCTTTTAAAGCCTAATTTTTCTCTGTTGTAATGTTTGAAGAAAGCTTGAGAAGACATCCTTTGTACTAAGCTTTTCTTGTTAGTAAAATCTATTGCTTATAACAAAAAAGGCTTAAAGTTTGGAGGGTTATAAATTACCGATTGCCCCATAAGTTTAGGCAACTAGAATATTGTGAATTTAATCATTGTATCTAGCACTCCTCCTTCACATGTGGTTCTAAAACTTCCCTTATTAAGTGGAGCCTAACGCTTAAGAATTTATTTATTTATTTTTATTTATTTATTTATAAATCCGGTAAGGTGGAGACAAGGTTTGAAACCTAGGACCTCTTGCTTTGATTCAATGATAAATTACATGTTGTTCCAAATGCTTGAGTTAGGAAATTGTAAATTTTATCATTTAATTGAGTTTGTTGGATTTAAAGTCTTGGAATACGCGTCGTATTTGTGCCTTTTTCTATTATTGATATGTACACATGCATGAACCTATTGGGTCTTGAACTCATGATCTCATCCTCCATGCCATTACATGTCGTTCCAAAAGCTTGAGTTGTTAGAAAATTGTGAACTTAATCTTTTAATCGAGTTTTTAGGATTTAAAGGCTTGGAATACGTGTCCCATTTGTGCCTATTTCTATTATTGATATGTACATATGCATGAACCTACTGGGTCTTAACTCATGATCTCATCCTCCATTCCATTATTTGGGGAGGAGGAAGTGCCACTTGGGCTTCAGCTCAGTTGCTAGTTGGGACTTGTCACCTGCGAAATATATACTTATCAATAATTGGATTTGGAATAGAACACTGAACCTACGGAAATATATTCAAATCTTTTAGGGTAAACTACATATTTGGTCCCCAATCTTTAGGTTATATGTTAATTTGGTCCCTAACCTTTTGGCATTGTGTCAAAATAGTTCCTTTGGTTAAGTGATGGATGGAAAATGCAAACATGGCTAACGGCCAAATTAAAATATTATTTTTTATGCCACCTGGACTTCCACACAAACTACCACATGGTAATTGAAAAAAATCAACATTTTGTAATTCACTTTTACTCTCTCTGTGTTGTCTCTCTCTATTGGCTCAGCATGCATGACTGAAACTCTGTAAGCCCCTTCAATGTTGCTTGCCACTGCCACCATCGATGGTGAACTTTGAACACAAAGCTCTCTTATTTCTTTCTTGGCCTCACACAACTCTCTAAATCTGGTTTGAACCACCATGTGAGCTATCTTAAATCTGAACGTGCAGCAGTTCTTGCCCTCTCAAACCTTAAAATATTTTTATTTCCTGGAAAACAAAAACTCTTAAGAACTGCTTCTTCTACCTCCTTAAATTAGGGGGAAAAAAAAATACATAGATTCATTCCAGCGAAAATCCCATATAAGCTCAAAACCCAGCTATTCAACTTTTTTTTTTTTTTGCCGACTACCGGGCTATTCTACTTAGAGAAAACGAAATAACACTAACTAAAACTACATCAACAACAATCAAGTTTCAGAACACACACCCACACCGTACTTGGGGCAATTCAAAGTCAAATCATATTAAAATCACATGCAAAGCTATGCCAATACAAAAATTCCCAGATGCTTACACCCAAACAAACAATTTCAAATCACATAGAACACACACTCACATCCATACCCATTTACAAATCAACTAAGTATTTGAAACATTCAAACCCAGAAACCCATTCTGAAAAATAATTTAAATTCCAAATCAAGTCATACCTACCTACACAGCTCGCACAAACGAACAATACCCACAAATGCAAAGGGCTTCATCCGCTTGAAACAGACCCGCTTCATCCACTTTAGCTTCTCCTTAGGTACCAAATCGAAGACATTTAGAGGCTTAGAGCTTCGATCTTGGTAGACTGGTGAGAGAGAGCGAGTTAGAGTGAGAGAGCAGGAAGTTGTGAAAGAAGGTTTGGGTTTGGATTTGGAAACCACTGCCGTGATGGTGGTGGTGGGCGGAGATAATTGCAGTGGCTGTCACAGAACATCCAGGTTCAGCCATGGTGGTTCGAACCAAATTGAGAGAGAGAGAGAGAGAGAAATAAGAGAGAGTTTTGGGTTCAAAAACCACCACTGCTGGTGGTGGAGGCAAGCTGCATTGAAGGAGCTCAGAGAGTTTTGGTCATGAAGGTTGGGCCAAGAGAGATATTAAAGAGACACTTTAATTAAAACTGGGTGGCAGCTTATGTGGAAGTCAATGTGGCATAAAAAATAATATTTTAATTGGCAGTTAACAACATCAACATTTTTCATCCATCATTTAATGGTATGGACTGGTTTGACACAATACCCAAAGGTCGGGGACCAAATTGACACATTGAAAATGCTAGGGATTAAATTGACACATAGGCTTAAAGGTTGGGACCAAATATGTAGTTTACCCAATCTTTATATATTCAAGTCTTAGCAATAATTAGATTTGGTTATGGCTGTTACACCACTCAATACTTTTTAATTGAATGTGAATTTTGATAAATCCACCATTAGATTACTTATCTTCATATATTCTCCATACTTGCAAAATTTCAAGGTGATTAAAGATTAATAGCCATGTCATTAATCAACTGTTTAAATTTATTGTAGTTTAAAATAATGCATAAAAGATGAGTTTATGAATCGAATGGTAAATAGCATCCAATTGATATGAAAATTGGCATGAATGTTAAGAACATATAAAATTCAACGGTGAGATATTTTCAACATATGAATATAATAAGTTATTGGGTGGTGTAACATTTCTTAGAATTACACTGGGTGTAACTTGAACCCAACCCCCCCCCCCCCCCCCCCCCCCCACACACACACACACACACACACACACACACACACACTCATATATATGACTTGTTTGCATTTTGTATATGAGCATATACTTAATGTGGAAATGTGTTTTTCAATTAGAACTTGTTTGTCCACATAACAGAAGGGAAATTCAGGCAACTTTTCTCTGACGAATTCTGCTTCTTACAGGGATATTTTCATTTTCTAGGTCCAACTGCTTTAAGCTAAGTTCTATTTTTGGTGAGGATCTGCATAGTTTGCAACACTGACGCTTTCTACTATGGTTTCAAATCTTGTCTTTATGACAGGTTATTTTCATCCACCTCTTGAGAGGCCACCAGCAAATAATATCGGTTTTCAGCATCCTGCCCCTAATAATCTACCTGCTGGAGCTCCAATAGCAGGTGACCTCCCCTTTCTCAAAATCTGGAATGTTTTTGTCTGGAATTAATTTTTGGAACTGTCTAGAGAGCATGGATATATGCCTATGCATTGGTTTGTCCTGTGTCCTATAAATAGATAGACTATATGTTTTGATATGCCTTAAATGAATGCCGGACAGTTGTATGTGTCAAGCATTGAGTGTTATCTTAGACATGTCTTGATTCTGGTCCAAACATGTTGATCTGCTTGTATCTGATTTTTTTTTTTGATAAGTAATGAAATTTTTTTTATTGAAATATCAAGAAAAGATTCACCCAAGTATGCAGGAAGTATACAATAGGGACAAAAACAATCAAATACATGAATTACAAGCATCCATCAAAGAAAAAACCGAAAAATTAGAATGACTGCCTACTGCAGACGGCCAATCCAATTAAGTTACTAAAAAAAAAGTTTCAAGGTCAGGAATTGTCCTGTCAGAATCCTCAAAGTTCTGGTTATCTATTTCCGCCAAATGCACCACATCAAGCAATGAGGAACGGCCATCCATATAACACCATTCCGATGTCTCCCAAACTTCCTTGCCAACAAGCCTAAAGTTCAACCATCGTCTTTGGCATTATCCAATGAGTACTAAACAAGGTGAACACCATAGACCACAAGACCATAGCAACAGGACTATGGATAAGGAGGTGATCTACTGATCCCCATTGCTTTTACACAAAACACCAATCTAAAATCCAAATTTTCTGCTATTGTAAATTATAAATGATCAGATCTCCTGATCTGCTTGTAATTTTTTGTAAGAAATATAGAACAGTCGCCTTCCCCCCGCTGCCCCCCCCCCCCCCCCCCCCCCAACACCTACCATCCACACAAAAAAGGGGGTGGAAAACAAAAGTGAAATTTAATCCACGTGTTATGGTGAGAATATTATTAGGCTGAAGAGAAGATAGGATGAGAGAGAAGAAGAGGAAGATAAGGGAAGGCTGTCAAGTTTGAGTTCACTCTTCACTCTTTTTATTTGTTTTGTTGAATAAATTAAGATTTACATTGCCAGATTAAAATATAAATTAAGGTTTACGTTCTGGGAAAACTTGAAGTATTATTGAATAAATTAAAATTATTTACTTTCTTGCTTGAGTTGCAACTCTTGCATTGATGAGCATAAAATCATCCTTGCTTGTGTTTGTGCTTCTGTTGTGGCAGAGAGTGATGTTGATTTTTTGACTTCACTTATCCCCAGGTCATGGCGTCTCCCAGATGTTCCCATGTAGACCAGACATTTCTGCCCTTAATTGTTGGCGGCCAGCTTGATAGTCTAAACTCAGAACTTCAGTAAGTTTTCAGTACTTTGTTACTTCTTGCAATTCAGCCAAAATGGCTTTTTGTTCTCCAAATGAAGTGGAAGGGTTACAAGTATGAAGTCTGCTAGTAAATTGAGATCTTGCTGCGTTTAAATATATATCTAGGTTTACTTGAGTTTAATATTGTGAACTATTTTCATAATTTTGTGTTTTAATAGTTAGTCGAACATTTAGAACTGATTACCTAGTAAATTCTTGGATGGCTTGAATAAACCTTTTTATTTTATTTTATCCTGTAGTGTTGCTCTTGTAGGCACTAATTAAACACGTACTCTCTCTCTCTCTCAGGTGATCATTTTGTCTTCTCTACTGTGGGTGGCACAACATGTGGCAAAGGATTATTACATAATGCCTCAGAGTGAGATTCAGTTTCAGGCCAAAATCCGACTACCACTTGAAGGCAGTGTTAAGAACTAGTGGAGGCTCTTGGCAGGACTGTGTATATTGTAATTTTTCCTGACAAATGTATCCCTGGGAACATTTGCTTCCAAGTGTAGGCCCATGTTTCTGACTTGGTTAGTGCATCTGTTTCTTGACTCTTGTAATTACTTGAGTATCTTGTACATAGCAATCAATTCCAACAATGAATTTGAGACCTGGCCAATTCAAATTATTGAATATTTAGGCATTGTTTGCTTATATATTGTTTTGTGATCTGTTCATCGGTTGTGTTACATACTGATGTAACATGTCCCAGAATTTGATAAGTGTTTTCTTCTTATCTGTATCCGTCTTGTCAATTTTTTCAAATTTCTAGATATGGGGATAGGTTCAAGTTACACTTGGTGTAATGCTTTTTTCAAAGATATGAACTTCACACGTTCATTATTCTTGCTAAATTTCAATATGATCGAACATTAAGAGACTACCTCATTTAAGAGATGTTCAAAGCTATGTTTTTATATAGAAATCTACTAAGAAATGAGTTTTGTATCGGATGGTAGATGAACATCAAAATGAATAAACTTTGTCATATGCATAATAAACATATGGAAAACATTTACTCCAACTGTGAACTCAGCAAAATGTTTATCTAATTGAAGGGTATTTAATGAAATATTGCAAAGTGTCAATCTAGATGTTGAAACTTTATTGTTTGGATGGAGGAATTGGTTTTGGAAACACTCACAGACATTTGGAACCTTGTTTTGTTATGTTTAATGTGTATAGTGTGGAAGGAATGTAATAAAGTCACTTTTGAGAACATTGAGAATTCTCTGGATTAGCTTCATTTGTGCTAATTCACACTTTGTTTGGTCTCTAGTGTGGGATTTTACTGATTGAAGTTATATTCTTGAGTTCCAAGACTCTTCATATTTCTGTATATATGTGTGTGTATATATATATTTTTTTGTGTTTGCTTTGTCGTCAACATGAAGTGATCTTCTCCATTAAAAAAATTTATTAATTATTAAAAAAAAAAAAGCATTCTAGATGTAACATGAACCCAATGCATATCTATACTATATGAGTGGGGTTGAAGTTATGCTTGATGTGACTATACTCTTCAATGCTTTTTTTTTTAATAAAGTTTTTATAAAACATATTTTGAAAAATTGACTGGATTTACAATGTCTCCCTCTACTCTTTATACCAATTGAACATAAAGAGGATTAAAGATTTTTTTTTAAGTAACCTGTTGGCCCCAGTTTTTTTTTTTTGGGGTAGAATTTTTTTAAAACTATTGCATATTGTTGTAGATAATTTTTTGTTTTTATTTTTTTTCCATATTACACAAAAAATGAAGGGTTTTTTTATTTTTTATTTTTAGAAATGACTTTAGATTGATGTGAAATCAAATTGCGGGATTGTCAAAATATTATTCCAAAAATTTTCAGTTTAATATTAGAAAGAGAGTGTGACTTATATTAATGTACACTCACGCATAGATATGTGTTTGTGTGTGAATTAAAGACGATTTGTAATTGAATGATGGTATCTTCAAAAGAGTAATCGTATTAAATTTTTTTATGGTGTTATACTAAGAAAGAGTTGTACTGATAAAAAAAGAAAAAGAAAAATTAAGCAAGAGTTTTACCAGTTAACTTTTGTGACAGTGGGTTGTGTGTTGTGGGTTACATAAAAGACCCTTTCAACAACGACAATAAAGCCTTAGTCCCAAGTAAGGTTAAGAATGCCCACCATGGGACTTGAACCTGCAACCACAAGGTTAAGAGCCTTTCCCCCCCTTCCTCCTAAAATGTAACGTATGTTGGTAAAGTTTAGTGAGAGATCTGCAGGTCTTTGTTGACTCTAGTTGCTCTTCAAGCATTCTATTCTTGAAAATCTTAGAAGGTGTTGTTGCTCATGTTGTGAAATGCTTGTTAGGAAGCTGAACAACTGTTGGTCTGCCAGACCATTCCAGCTTAACTTTTTATATTCTTTTATTTTGAAGTCATGGTTAGGGTGGATGTTTATTTCGGAATAAGTTGCACAGGACTTTCTTTGGTTAGGCACAGGAGATATAGAAACCTGTGTAATAAAATGTGAAATCAAGTGTGCATGTTATATAGACTGCATGTTTTCAAACGGTGGGATCAGAAATGATTGATGTGAATTTAAGCAGGTATGTTAATTACATAGACTCTGTAATCAAATGGTAGGATTAGATATGATTAATGTGAAATCAAGCGTGCATGTTAATTACAATGACTAATCAAATGGCACGATTGTCAAAATATGGTTCCAAAATTGTGTGTGTATATATATATATATATATATATATATATATATAATATGTGCACACGCACACATATATGTTTGTGTGTGCACTTATAAAAAAAATGTTTGTGTGAATTATGAAGATAATTTGGAATCAGTGGTATTGTCAAATAGTAATTGAATTTAAAATCATGTAATGGTGTAATATTAAGAGTGAGTCTTACTAGGTTAACGCTTGTGACAGTGGGTTGTGTTGGGGGTGGTGACAGTGGGTTGCATAAGAGAGACCTTTACCATTCAAAAATTCTTTCCTTCTGCTGAATTGTCGACCCATTCCCCCCTCCCTTTTAAAGTGGGTTAGGAATCTGTTGGCAAAGTTCAGTGGTAGGTATGACTTGGCTCTAGTTGCTCTTCAAGCAGTTTATTCTTGAAGTTCTTTTAGACATCTCTGATCTTTTGATACTTAGAAGGTGTTAATTTGCTCATGTTTGTTGTGAAATGCTTGTATCATTTGCTCAGTAGCTCAAATGGCACATCTTTCCTTCTAAGAGCAAGGTGGAGGGTGAGGTTGTGGTTTCAAGACCTATCATGTGCATGTGTACCAATAATTTTTTTTTTTTTTTTTCCATATTTTGCTATTTTTGAGTTTGGTCTTTATTCACTTTCTTCCCAATGAAACTTTGTTTTCTTTGATATTTCATTGATAGTCTGATATTGGAAATAAATTTTTTTTCTCTCTTGGTTCTTCACTGAAGCAAAAATGTTCCCTAAACCTGGGATCTAGAGTTTTCTGTTCAGTTGACGACATAGTACAAACTAGAACGCTGGAACTACAAAATTAAAGAACAGGGAAAATAAAGATAGAGAAGCTTAGAGTCAGTACCTAGGCTTGCTTGGAGTATGCACTGAGTGAAAGAAAACCTCTAGGAGTTTGCACCTAAGGTTGGTTGGAGTCAATATCAGACCATTGGGGCAATTTCAGTTGAAAACCAGAAGTATGGGAGAGTGCCTGGGCTAACTGTAAACCCAGAAGTCTCTGGTTTGACTCATAGCTTGAGGCATTTCGTGATTTACCTGATGCACACTCAATGGGGGTGTATAGGCATTTGTGGTTAACCCTCAAGGGTGGTCCCATTGGCCCATACCTTGAGGGGGTTCCTTGTCATTAAAAAAATTTCAATAGTAAACCAATGGTCTATTGTCTGGTTGGTTGTCCAAAAACACTAAAATTTTCGTGATGCAATTAAACAGCCCATGCAAGGATAACTGTAAAACATTCATGAACTAAGTTATCAGCATCATAAAGCATAGAACATCAAATCTTAGCATGTTTTACTAAAAATTATGACAAAAATTGAAAAAGATTTGATTCTGATAATTTTGTTCATGAATTTTTATTGTTATTCTTGTACGGGCTGTTTAATTGTATTTTGAAATTTTGTAGTGTATTCTTGCAGTTACAAAAGTAAATATTATTTTTTTCATGGAGAAAAATTAAATATAGACTTTGTTAAATAAGTAGGACCTATTAGGTGGACCATTTACCTGGGTATGGACTATGTTGCTTTCTGTTTTGTTATTGTTGCTGTTGGGTTAATTTATCCAAAAAAGAAAAGAAAAGAAAAGAAATGAAAAAAAAAGGGAAAAACAAAAGAGTAGTTGATGTTGCACAAGTAAACTTAATTATGGTTGTGTCACAGATCTTATTTTACTAAATATGTGAGTCTTGTTTAGTTTATGGGCCTTTGTATGTGCTTTTTGCATAGTTTAGTAGTCAATTCCTTTCTTTTTTGAAATGAACGGAAATATTATATATTAGTATGGGGAGGTACCATCCTGCCTACGAGGGCAGGTTATAGGAGTCAATCTTATTGTTGGGACAAGTTTAGAGTAAAAAGAGTGAATCTAATCTATATGTCATAATAAACAAAAGAAAATAGAGTCGATGAAATGACCTTGAGTACTGTGGTTATTGTAGGCTTGCACATGCCCTTGTGTAATTTTTTTCGATCTTTTTTTTTTTTCCTGTTCACTTTGATATTTACTTTTCTGGACACAACTTGCAAGATTCATCATTTTTTTTTGTTGCAATCAGTTGATCCCAAATCCATAAATCTTTTCCTTTGATTGTTGAGACACCTCAAAAATTAAAATTCCTCAATTTAACCACCAAATTACTTATCACATCAAATTTTAGGGCCCATAATGTAAAGATTTTGCAAGATAATTGCTGGAACTTTTTTTTCTATTTTTGGTTCACGTCAAGGGTAAGAGCTTAAGAAAATTAGAAGTAAGCAAAAGGATTTAACCTAGACTTATGAAAGATCCTGGAGAAACTTGCCCTTGGGTTTAAATTTTCTCTCTTTGGTTGGTGATATGGGCTGCATCAAGTAGTCACACATTTTGGAAGTTTAGCCCTCGCAAAGTATTGTTAGTAGTGGAACTTGGTGCTCTTATAACTCTTAGTGCCAAGGGAAGTGCCGTTTAGTAAAGCACAGTTGAATTGCAGTTAAAGGGCAGTAAGCGTGTGCTTTCTAGTGAAGCTCCAGGTTTGTTACAGACTCGGTCATGAGGAGGAAACTAATAATATTTTTCTGCTCATGGTTATTTTGTCCGTAATCTCTCTCTCTCTTTATTTTTTATTGATAAGATTGAGTATTATATACTTTTGGATTGTATTGCCATTAGATTTGCAACTTTTACTTATTTTGGTGCCTTTTGATGTTTGATTTTTGTGTGTTTCATGTAACACCAAGTGGTTGATTTTTGTCATTGCTACCTTTGGTTGGGGAGTATTTTGTAATGCCACAGAAAAACATATTTTGTATAGCAGAAGATTTTAGTATATGATGTTATCTAGACATGTCGGACATTTGGAACTTGGTTCCAGGGTGCTTAATGTGGATTGTGTGGCTAGAGCGGAACCGCCGTTCCTTTGAGGACAAAGAGAAGACCTTGATTGAGCTAAATCTTTTATGCCAGCGTAGTCTCTTAGAGTGGTCTCGATGTTGGGGGTTTACTATTTGTTCTTCTCTCTCTGTGCTTATGTCCTCTCTTAGCTTTTCTCTCTAGTAGCTTTTCTCTTGTTGTTCATCATCATGAACTTCTTGTATGACTTCCTTTCTTTCATTTATAAAACTTTCTGATTACTTATCAAAAAAAAAAAAGTAATTCGATAATTGCTGTGCTATCCTTTGATAAAACTAGTAAATTAAATTAAATTTATTAGGATTTGAGAGATTTTGAGGAGATGGACCTACAACCTTCGGCAATTGTAAAAAAATTCTAAGCATTTTAGCTAATAAGCTAAACTAGTCACCATTTTGGCTCTTTTATGCCCTCAAGTGCGCTCTTGGGCTTGGCTCGATTAAAAGCTTGTTTATCTAGAAACTAGCCTAGCTCAATCCTTATCTTTTAGGCCTTGTTTTGTAAATGCACTTCTCAAATAAATTACTTGTTTGTAAAAACTAATGAACATACAATCCGAGCTTAGGCTTGATATGGGTTTGAAAGAATCCACAAAATGTCTTATATTTTCCCTTATTCCTTAGAAAAGAGTCTGGCAAAGGGTGGTATAAAGAAACCTCAGCAATCCATTATATATCATCTCTTATCAATTTCTAAGTGTTTCAGCCATTTATTTCCCTCTCTTGCTCAGCAGATTTTGGGCACCATTAATCCCTCTAAAATCTTCCTAAAATCCAACAAAAATAAAATCCTAACCCACATCGGATCTGTCATCAATATTTGCTTACTTGAGTTTCTCCCAAAATGTTCTCTTGCTATAATTTGTTGGATTTAGTTATCAACTTTCCTTGGGTCAATTTCCCTTGTTGGAATAATGGTTAAATGATTGAATTCAGTTTTTCTTAATAATTTAGGCTCTGAGAGTAGTTTATCATGGTATTAGAGCATGTGGTTTTGAGTTCGAATCTTATCTCCTCTCCCACACGTTAGGCTTCGTTTATCAAGGGAGAGTTTGGGCCCAGACATGAGGGAGAGTGTAATCAACCATTTATAACAGCTTAAGCTTGTCGCACTAGTATTAATTTTAAAATTCCTAAATTAGCAGCATGCAAAGAAAGATAAACACGATGAAGGTCACCACCATATTTTGGGGCACACGGTTGTGCAAATGAAGAAGATGATTATAAGCTTTTCATAACCAGATTATGTTCGCCACCTCTTCCATTTACTTGTCTAATTTGGTACCCAATATTTTTCTCTAATTGAGCAGCGTGTAATAAATTCTTCCTTGTCTTTCATTACCTTTTATTTTATTTTTGTTTTTTTTTCCTTGTGTTTAGTTATGCATTACTGAATTTGCTCATTTGGGAGCCCTCTCATTTGAGATTGGGATTAATTATCAATTTACTAGCACCTTCTATAATTGCCTCAATATGTAAGTTATAAGAAATTTCTCTAACTGGTTATAGTAAGTCAACCTAGAGGAGTCTTTCTAATTCTCTAGCTTGAATATGAGTTTTTCCATAATTAGTGTTGGGATGGCAAATGTATCCATAATTCCTATGGTCGACTTTTGGTGTTGGGATAGAAAGCTGAGCTACACTTGAGGTTTTGCCAAACATGCTTGTCAAGATCGAACAGGGTAAGTGAAGCTTGGCTTGAGTTTGAGCCTACTTTGACTTGTCTCACTCATGTCCAAGACAAGCCCAAACAACTAATATATGTTTGGCTTGGTTATGGTCCTCGATTTATGTGATATGCTGGATAGCTTCTTGGTTGAAATTGTTTTGAATGTCTCTATTTATTTACCATAACATGTTCTAAGTACTTCTGCATTTAAAACTGCAAATATAATCTGGATCAGGATCTTGAGATGGATAGGAGTTGTGGTTTAAGAAGTAAAGAGAAGTTTGAAGTCATTCCTTTGGTTTTCCTTGTGTTTTGCTTTTTATATTTACAGCATGGTTATAAATTGAATGAGGATCTTGAAGGGGGTGATTGGAAAGTAGTAATTCTATTTAAATAGAAGCTTAAGGCTCTCTTTGGTTCTGTTTACTTGTATTATATTGTTGGCCTGATAGTTCTTGGCTGCAGTTCTGATTTGGATGAGGATCTTGAAGGGACCTTAAAAGTAGTAAGTAACTCAAGAGTTAAATAGAAGGTTAGACTTGTGTCCTTTCTTCAATTTACTGGTATTATAAATTTGAGTTTGACAGTTTTCTTTGTTGATGTCTCCTCCTAGGTTTGTATAGTTGATCAGTTTCAATTCTTCCTCCCTCCTCTCTGCTGATAATGATTTTGAGGCTATTTAGATACAACAATGATATTTGTGCATCTTTGATATTACCTGTCTTTCATATCTGACCTTTATCTTCGATTTTAATATGAAACTGGCATCCTGTTTACCTACAATTTCCAAATTGCTTACACTATTTTCTTGTCTTATTTAAGCTGTGTGGGACAGTTGGTGTTCCAGAAAGTTCTCTCTTTGAATGTTCTTGTTCCTTGTAAGAGTAAAAAAAAAGCATGTAAAGTTATCCTGGTGTTAGTATCGCAGAATGTTCCACTTGAAAGTTTTTATTTTTAGATAGGTCATGGAAGTGGGGAAGTTTTGTCTATATATCACCAACAGTATTTTATGTGCGCTGCCTGAACCCTGAAATGTGGTTCACTTGAAGTGTATAATTTGATAGATACTGTGTTATTTGCTTGTCTTTTGTCTCTTGCTGAAGAAGAATTCAGTTCAGAATAACATTGTAAATACACATCCTATTATTACAGGTTATGGAAAACCACTAAAAAATGAAACGCTCATCATTTTGGCGATTTCCAATTTGGTCACGCATAATGTTGAGGTAAATACACATACTTCATGGCAGAAATTACTACTGCAAAATGTTAAAGAGGTAAATATTTGAGGTTCTTGGCAGGATAATGCTCATATATTTGTTAATCGAGTACAGTTTTCATAAGGGTAATTGTACCGTTGTAACTATAGTTATCTTATGCTTCAGAACTGCTGATGTTTTTTTTTTTTCAATAGCTTTTGATTTTATTGTATGTAATTTGCTTCTCTGTGAAAAACTTCCAAGCATTTTTTCCTGATGAGTGGAGTATGATACTCGTACATGCTGCATAGTCACACAGACTGTTACACCGAGCAATTGGTTGTTCATTACTCATTATTCATTTCTTTACAATATAGTCTTCTTTTACAGGGATATTGGTGTTTTGTGTTATTAGTTTTCTTTGTCTTCTTTCCAAGTTTTCTAATTCTTGTTAGGGGAAAGGGAGACTAGGAACGGAGGAATAGAGGAGGGAAAATAAAAAGCGTTTGTGTGAGAGGAAGCAAAATGATTGGGGTTATTTATGGGGGCAAATCACCCGTCTACCCTAAACTGTCACACTTAATCCCTGAACCATTGCATTGAAGATGCACGATTATAACTTTGTTTTAATGTTTTCTCTACCATATCTTTTGGTGTTATGTCGGATGGAATTTAGTATTGAAAGATCAATTTATTCCTCTTTAAAACAAATTGATGGGGTAAATTGTTTTTTCAAAACTAAATTCCGTCAATTAATAGCAAAATATTCGATATGGGGTTAGGTTTTAGTTATTTTTAAAATTGGGGGTCAATCATTTGTTATATATATATATATATATATATATATATATATGAATGTGTGTATGTTTGTATGTTTGTATTTTTTTTTACTGTAATTGAGATAGTTTACCGTTGAAAGTGTAATATGTACTTAGTTACAAGGTTGCATTTTATTAGAAAGTGCCGATTCTAGATTCTAGTTTTACTTTTTAATCCTCTCTATAATTCCGAAGAACAGTAAATCTTGAATTTGCATCCTTTTTTTTTTCCCCCCACCTCTCCTAGCAGCAATGTCTTCAAGTGGTACCAGTTTTACTTAAAAAAGAAGACTAAATTGCAATGTACAAACTTAAAGGTGGGTAATTTTGATTTCACCCCTTAAAAGTTTAAATTAGATTTGTACACTTTATGTTACATATCATTTAGGTTTTAGACTTGTCCTTGCATTGTTAAGTTTCATCTCAACTCGCTCAAAATTACGTAATTTTATGGATCCTAAATTTGGAACTTGAAAGGAAAAAAATTAAAATCACTCCAAACTTCAAGGGTATAAAATTATAATTTAATTGAAATGATATAGAAGTAGTGTAGAATTATCCTTGGGTCTTGATAGTTTCTCAATGGCATTTTATAAAAATTGGAGGTAGATGAAAGGAAGATAGATGTGTTTCAAGTTTTCCATCATTTCCATATACTATTTGAGAGGAGTTTCAATGTTACTTTTGTTGCTTTAATTCCAAAAAAAATCAAGGGCTCTTGAGGTCAAGGATTTCTGTCCCATTAGAGCTTTATTACACAAACTCATTGCCAGAGTTTTGTCCAGCCGATTGAAAATGGTTCTAGAGAAAGTGGCATCTACATCTCAGAATGCTTCTGTTGTATTTGTTTATGGGCGTCAGATTCTGGACTCGGTGTTGATAGCAAATGAGTGCCTAGTAGCGAAATGAAGTTTTGTTGTGTAAGTTGGATTTGGAGAAGGTTTACGATCATTTCATTTTGGAATTTCCTCTTACACATGCTGAGACGACGTGGTTTTAGTGACAAATGGCGACTGGATATATACTTGCTTTTTTACAGTTCGGCTTGTAGTCTTAATGATTTTCCATGTGGTTGGGTCGGTTGGTTTGCTTAATGTTACATACATTGCAATCAATTTTTGTAATAGATTATGGTGTTTAGTTCATTAATTACATTCCCATAATAATAAAAAAATTGTAACATATATATATATATATATATATATATATATATATATATATTTAGAAACAAACACACATACAAGGGAGAGGGAAAATTGTTCTAACACAAAGACACATAACTCCACTAAAAAGCCATGGTAATTTTAAGGGAAGGTGAGACAAGTTCTACTATACACAGCACACTCTTTTAAGTAAAGTGGGACAATTAACTTTTTTTTTTAGAAGCAAACACACACACATACAAGGGAGAGGGAAAGAGATTTTAACACAATGACGTACCACAATTCTACTCAAAAGCCATAGTAACTTTTAAAAGAAGGTGGGACAAGTTATATTACACATAATATACTCTCTTAAGTAATGTTGGACAATTATCCATTCTTTTAATTTTTTTTTTAATTTTTTTTTGAGAAACAAACACCACACACAAGGGAGAGGAAAAATGGTTCTAATATAAAGACACCACAACTTGATTCAAAGCCATGGTAATTTTTTTAAGGAAATGTGGTGCAAATTATACTACATACAACATACTTTCTTAAATAATGTTGGACAATTACTTTTTTTTTTTTTTTGAGAAACAAACACACACACACATACAAGGGAGAAGGAAAGGGATTTTAATATAAAGGTACACCATAACTCCACTTAAAAGAAACGTTAATTTTTAAGGGAGGGCGAGACAAGTTATATTACATACAACACTTTTAAGCAATGTAGGACAATTGCCCTTTTTTTTTTGTTGAGAAAAACACACACACAAGGGAGAGGGAAATGAGTTCTAATATGAAGGCACATCACAATTCCATTCAAAAGTCATTGTAACTTTTAAGAGAGGGTAAGACAAGTTATATTACACACAACACACTTTCTTAAGCAATGAAGGACAATTACCCTTTTTTTTTTTAGAAACAAAAACACACACACACACACAAAAGGAGAGGGAAGGGGGTTCTAACACAAAGGCATACTACAACTTCACTCAAAAGTCATGGTAACTGATAAGGGAGGGTGAGACAAGTTATACTACACACAACACACTCTCAAGTAATGTGGAACAATTAAGTTATTATAATAATAAATTGATTGAAAATATAAATCAAACACCTAAAAATTTTAGAATTGCGCCTGAACAACTAAATACCCTTGGAAGATCGAAACTGACGAAATTACTCCTAAAATTTTAAAAAATACCCCAAAATGACCAAAATATTCCAAAACCTATAAATGACCAAAAATACTCCAAAACATTCAAACGACCAAAATAATTCAAAACCTCTAAATGTACCCCAAAATCACTAAAATACCCACAAAACCTTTAGATGACCAAAAATACCCTTAAAACCATGGAAATGACCAAAATAAAACCTTTAAATAACCAAAACTATTTTTTTAAAAAAAATAATTTAAAATACTCAAAAAATCTAAAATTACCAAAATACCAATCTATTTTGGCATACTATTTTAGGATAACCATTATATATATATATATATATATATTATATATATATATATATATATATATATTTCAAAATATATAAAATTTATTAAAAATCTTAAAATTAAAAATCCATATTTTTCCTACCAATAATAGAATTTAACAAATGGCGTACATTTTTTTTGGAGCAAATTACAATTTACCCACGTGTAGTTTAACTAAAATTTAAGTTGTTTATTTGTGGTTTGAAATTTGATACTTTACCCATCTGAGGTTTGACTGAAATTTAAGTTGTCTGCCTATGGTTTGAAATCCCATGATGCAAGTGTTTCGCTAGATTCTTTTTTATCTTACTTGATGTATTTTTATGTTTTTTAGAGGAAAGAGACAAAAAAGTGGATCGAAATTACATATTTAACCCTATTTTAACAGAGATAGGTTACGGAACTCTAATTGAGCTAACCTCAAGTGGATAAAATGTCAAATATCAAACCATAGGTTGGTAACTTAAATATCGGTCAAACTAGAAGCGGGTAAGTTCTAATTTGCCATTTTTTTAAAAAAATTTAGGGCATTAAAACATTATTTATACACACACACACACATACCTAGATAATAAAAATAAAAAAAAAATTGAAAAAAAAAAGTACAAGTGGACAAAAAAAAGAGAGGGTATACTTTTATTCTCTGGTAATTTATTTCACGTGTGGGGCTCAAAGACTTCAAAGAAATAAAGTGTCTAACTTTTAAGTCCCATTCAAATTTGAAAAAGGCAATACAGGTGGGTTTTAGATAGTTCAACTAGTAAAATCTCTTATTGTCGAATAAGAGATTTGAGTTTCATCCCTTGCCTACACCAAAAAAATATTGGTGTCATAGTCTAATGATAAAGAGCAACATTAGGAGCGAATGCTATATGTTAAAACTATCTCTAATAAAAAGCAACATAGAAAAAGAAAATAAAATAAATTATAAGAGAAAAATTCAAAAGCTCACATACAACAAGGGGAAAAAAGAGAACTAAAGGAGTAGCCAACAAAGGGATGAAATGAAGGAGGAAGAAAAGGAAGAAGAAGATGGGCTACTGAGTGACCCTTTCTAGCCATGAGTGCTCTTGATCTTGTGGCATGAGTATGTGCTCAAGGCATTTGTTGCAGGTAAATATTCTTGTCATACTATGTGCACAGTCACCGTAGTGTGACTGTCCTGATCTATGTCACCAAGTGACATCAGTTTCCCCATATATTCGATACATATCAATGTGCTTAATGCTTTGAGGGGCTTCAGGTCGTCCTAGCATGAACATGTTGACATGTGCCATATACACAGGCATGAAACCCTGCTGGTGTGCCATAGCGCACTAAACGTGAAACTCTATTGGATTTTTGTTGTGAAAATGGGGCATCCCCATTGCCATATTCTCACGACGAAGCTTGGTGAGAATAGTGTTTTGAGTGCTATGACGCACCTGAGGCAAATTTTCGCCACGAAAATAAGGCGAAATTTTGTCGGATTTCGCCGTGGAAATTTGGCAACAATTCCAAACACGCAGGGAAGCATTGATTGAGACCACACCCTTTCCGAATCCAAATCTCAAAGCCCAATCCCGTTAAAGCTGTGAAAGCTAATGCCAATATCTCATTTTCAACTATTGTTGAGGTTTAAAAAATAACAATGATGTACCAAGACCCAAAACAATGCAAAGGATTGAAGCCTGAGAAAATAATAAAGCATTTGGGCTCCCAATATAAAAAGGGGGAGAGGTCCAAACCCATTAAGGGTCCATCAAGAAAGGCCCGAGTCCATGAATGGGCAACTTTTGACCCCCATGAAATAAAGGAAGGAAAAAATCCCAACCCAGTCATTAAATGTTAAAAAAATCACCAGGTAGTTCGGGAGAATAACCGGGCCAGGATACCTGGGAACTCCCAGGAGCCTAGGATCCTTGGGACGAGTAGCAAGGCTAGGTTTGGATTAAGATTAGTCAGGGGGGTATGCCAAGAAGATAAAGAACAAGAGTAGATGTGTCCTTATCAACCACCCAATGATGTAGAAAAGGAATCAAAAGGCTTGGGAACCAACAACTCATGAAGAAAGAGCTGGTACCTCGGGGAACCCAGAAAGAAGAACCATGAAGGAAGGTGGCTGAGAAACTTTTAACTTGGTAGGAAGGAATCAGCTCACATGGGAAAAATGACAAAAGGAAAGGCAGCCAAAAGTTGAATCTGAAAAGGTGGGATGTAGAAGCCTTGAAAGAAGAAAGACCAAAGGTCAGCCCTGTAGGATACCCTAGAACGAAATGAGAGGCTTTTGAGGAAGAAACCCCAAAAGAAGAAAATAATGAGGAATGAGGAAGAGACCATCCACCAACATTGCTGGCACAACATTAGTTCTAGTACCTAGGGGAGCAAATGGTGGGAATCAGTGGTACCCCGGAAACCCTAGAATGGCACTATAAAAGGGGAAGCAGCCACCAGCAAAAGGCATTAAGCAACAGTCCATTAGAGTGAAATTCTTGAGAAAAATTTCTTTGAGAATTTAAAAAAGAGAGAAAAGAAAGGGAAATACCATTTGGTATCCTCAAGCAGCCACTAGAAAACATACTTGGATTCAAAGGGATTCAAACTTTGCAAGTCTTAGAGCCCTGAAAAGCCATCTAAGTCTATAATTTTTGAACTTATATGGACCTTGCAACACATCCTAGTGAGCGTAGTGTGTCATATAATCAAGAAAGTAACAAAGTATATTACATTATTTCAAGAATCCCTGTAGTTTTATTTTGTGCATTTCTTTATTATTTTGTTCCTTTGCTTGTTAGGCATCTGTATATGGTACTTGTATGTGGGCTATAGACTAATATTGTGATATAACAATTATTTTATTGTTAGTTATTGCCCTGTTAGTGGGAAATAGTTAGTTAGTTAGATAATAACTAGGGGGTTAGTGAGGGTAGTTCGGGTCTGAATGGTACAAGAGGAATTATTGAATTGTATTAGCCATTGATGAATAATACTATGACTAAACACACTTTCTCTCTCTCTGCTCTTCTCCTCTATTTTCGTCTTCTTCTCTACATTTTTTCTATGGAGGCCTAGGTCCCCTTGAATTAACCTACCCTAAATTTCCTACCCCAACTCAGTTCCTAACATTAGTATCAGAGCAGTTTGATCCCAAATCACCACCATGACTGAAACACGCACAAGTTCACAAAACTTTGAAAAAATCGCAACTCTGACCAAGATTTCAAAGACCCGTGAGCATGCATTATAAGAGATTCATAAACAACTATGAGCCATTAATGTGTGTTCATGTAGAGGATGGCTGAGAATGATGAGAAAAGACAACAATTCCCAAATTCTGGATCACGAGATCTCACCAGCAATGCCAACAATCTTGATTCTTTAGCTGTTCATTCCATCAAGAATATGAAATTGGAGTTTCCTCGTTTCCATGGAGAAGATCCAACTTACTAGGTGTATAGAACAAACCAATTCTTCTCTTATCATAGTACTCCAGAACATTAGAAGGTAGTCATGGCTTCATACCATCTTGATGGGGAAGCTTTGATTTGGTTCTAGGATGTTGAATAAGCTGGGGGATTTGCTAGCTGGGAAATCTTTGTTAAAGCCCTTCAGATTCATTTTGGTGTCACAACATATGATGACCCAATGGAGGCACTCACTAGACTTAAACAAACTTCTACTGTTGTTGCTTACAAAGGTAACTTTGAGATTTTGCCAAACAGAATTGTTGGATTGTCTGAGTTTCATAAACTGAGTTGTTTTTTGAGTGGGCTTAGGGATGAGATTAGGTTGCCAGTAAGAACGTTAATACCTACATTTCTTAATGAAGCTTTTGGTTTAGCTAAAATCCAGGAAGTGTACCTATTGAGTTGTAAGAAAAGTTTTAGTAGGACTGTGATTGATAGTGGTAAACCTTCAATTTTGGGTTTACCTAAATTTGAAGGAAAGGGTGATTCAAGGGTTAGACTTCCATTACAGAGGTTAAATAGTACCCAAATGGAGGAAAGAAGGAAGCAAGGTTTATGTTATAATTGTGATGAAAAATGGCAAATGGGGCATAAGTGCAAGGGAGCAAAGTTGTTCTTGCTTAATGGTTGGAATTTGGAAGCTAATCACAAAACTGATCCCAAGTTTGGTTTGCAATTGGTTGAATTGGAGGATGATGGGGTGGTGATGGGACATTCAAATCTTGTGAAGGACATGAGGCTGTGGTTTCTCCTGCTGAAATCACTTTGTATGCCTTGGTAGGAAATCCTTCATCTCAGACCATGAGGGTTAAAGGGAGGATTAAGAATCAATAAGTAGTGTCTCTCATAGATTCTGGGAGTACACACAACTTCTTAGATGCTGCAAAATTTCCTACCTTACAATTACAATTGGATACTTCTCAGATTTTAGAGATGAAGGTAGTTAATGTTAGTATTATCAAGACTTTGGGTGTGTGTTATGGAGTTACTATTTCTGTGCAAGGATACAAGTTTGTAGTGGACTTAAATGTCTTACATTTAGGAGGGTGTGCAGTAGTTCTTGGAACTCAATGGTTGGTTACTCTTGGAGAGATTATCTGGGACTTCAATTTATTAACCATGAAGTTCTTTTATTTGGGTAAAAGGGTCTTACTATAGGGTCTACACCTCACAGGGTCCATTTTTCTAGATGCTGACAGTCTCTTTCATGGTTCAACAAAGAAGGGACTAGTCCTTCAAATTGAAGCTGTCAACAATAACTCTACAGAACAACCCTTGTTACCTGCTACATTGTCTGATTTCCTGGCACAGTTCTCTAAAGTGTTTGAACTACCTGCTAGTTTACCCCTAATTTATGGGCATGAGCATCAAATTTTTTATGATCCTAGTGTCTCACATTGGTTAAGTGTAAGCTTAACCATGTGTTTATAAGCTCTTTGGCACCCTCCTCTTGCAAGCCAGTTTTCAAATGTGAGTTCTACTAATGAGTTTGTAACATTTGGTATCACAGCCAACCATAACCCCAATTAATTGGGTGTAGCTCATTGAGTATGGAATCAAATGAGTTGCAGCTTTGTGATCGGATCCTAGAAGGAGCAACCTAGAGACTGGATTAAAATTATTGATAGTTGAGTGGAGCCACCAAAAAGAGAAAGGGCTACAAATGGGTCAGTGTCACTAGAGTGAGTCGTCGTGGCCGTTGGCTACAGAGCGTGGTCACATGTTATGATCCTAGTCTCCCACATTGGTTAAGTGTAAACTTAACCATGTATTTATAAGCTCTTGGGCACCCTCCCCTTGCAAGCCGGTTTTCAAGGGTGAGTTTTACCCATCGGTTTGTAACAAAATTACACTTAAAGATGGCACTCCACTAGTTTGTGAAAGGCCTTACAAGTATCCTTATTTTTAGAAATTTGAAATTGAAAAAATTGTCCATGAATGACTTGAACTTGGATCCATTCAGCCTAGTTAGAGTCCTTTTTCTTCACTTGTCTTACTACTTAGAAAGGCTGATGGTAGTTGGAGGATGTGCATTGAATATAGGGCCTTAAATAAGGCCACCATCAAAGATAAGTTTCCAATTCCTGTGGTGGATGAGTTGCTGGATGAACTTGTTGGATCTACCATCTTTTCTAAGTTGGATTTAAGGTCAGGTTACCACCAAATTTGTATGAAATCTGTGGATGTTCCTAAAACTGTATTTAGGACACATGAAGGTCACTATGAGTTCTTTGTGATGCCCTTTGGTTTGACCAATGCCACTTCTACATTTCAAGCTTTTATGAATGCGATCTTTAAGCCTTTTGAGAAAGTTTGTCTTGGTCTTTTTTGATGATATTTTGGTCTTTAGTTCTTGTCTATCTGATCATCTTTCTCACTTAAGAACTGTTTTAGAGGTTCTGTTATCCCATCTGTTATATGCTAAGAAGTCCAAATGCGTATTTGGTTGTACTGAGGTAGAGTATCTGGGTCATATTATCTCTGGAGAAGGAGTTAAAGCTGATCCTAAGAAGACTATGGCTATGCAACAATGGCCAATTCCATAGAATGTCAAGGCCTTAAGGGGTTTTTTGGGTCTCACTGGGTATTATAGAAAGTTTATTCAGTGTTATGGGGCTATTGCTCAACCCTTAACTGACCTTCTTAAGAAAGAGGGATTCCATTGGTCTGATAGTGCTCTAGCTGCTTTCAATAAACTTATGGATGTAGTAGCTCAACCCCCAGTTTTGGCTCTTCCTAATTTTTCAAAGCCCTTCATCATAGAGTCTGATGCCTCTGGATTTGGGTTAGGAGCTATCCTAATGCAAGACAATCGACCCATAGCTTTCCACAACCAAGTCTTGAGAGGTAAACATCTTAAATTGTCTACCTGTGAAACTGAACTTCAAGCTTTGGCTACTGCTGTTAAGAAATGGAGGCCTTACTTGCTTGGTAGGCCTTTCATTGTGAGGACTGATCACCAGAGCCTTAAGTTTTTATTAGAGCAGAGGATTGCTACACCTACTTAGCAGAAATGGCTTGCCAAGCTATTGGGGTATGCTTTTGTAGTGGAATACAAGAAGGGTGTTAAAAATAAAGTGGTTGATGCTTTATCTAGGAGATCTGACCTCTTACCTGCAATGTCTTATCACATTAAGTTGTCTCAGCACCTTTAGTTGTCTCAGCCACAAGTGTCACAAAAGACTAGTTGCTTATTTCTCCTCTCGGTTCCTTATCCTACTTAATTGACTATTCTTAAGGACAGTTACACTCAAGACCAATTTTTGCAGCACCTCATTCAATCAATTCAAGCTAGTACTTCTACCAAAGGTTTTACTTGGCAGAATGGCTTGGTTTTTTACAAGGGTAGGTTCTTTTTGGGTCCTCACTATCCTCTAAAGTCACAAGTACTCCATTTAGTTCACAGCAGCCTTATTGTTGGCCATTCTAGTTCATACCATAGAGCAAAAAAGGGAGTTCTTTTGGCATGGCATGAAAGTTGACATTAAGAAATTTGTTAAGGAATGTGATGTGTGCCAACGAATCAAGTTTGAAACTTCTGTCCCAGCTGGTTTACTTCATCCCTTGCAAATTCCCACTACTCCTTGGACTGATGTGAGCTTGGATTTTATTGAAGGTCTTCCTAAGTCTCAAGGCTTTGAGGTGATTTTAATTGTGGTGGACAGACTAACAGAGTATTTTCATTTTATTCCTCTCTCTCACCCTTATACCATTGCTAAAGTTGCTTCCTTGTATATACATTACATTTTAAAACTCCATGGCATGCCTGCTTCTATTGTGAGTGATAGAGATGTTGTATTCACTTCCTTGTTCTGGTCTGAGCTCTTCAGATTGCAAGGAACCAAGTTGGCCATGTCTACTGCTTATCATCCTCAGTCTGATGGCCAAAACTGAGGTTGTTAATAGAAGCTTGGAACAATACCTGAGAGCCTCACTAGTGATAAGCCAAACAAATGGGCAGAGTGGCTTTCTTTGGCTGAGTTCTGGTTCAATTCTAATTTTCATACTAGCCTAAAGTTGACATCTTTTGAAGCTTTGTATGGCTACCCTTCTATTGCAATCTTATGTTCTTGGCACTACTCGAGTGGATGCCTTGGATTCTCCTTTGAGTTAAGGGGAGGCAATAATAAGCATGCTTAGAAGTCATCTTGCTATTGCTCAAGCAAAGATGAAATCTTAGGCTGATAAGCACAAGTTGGATAGATCATTTGCTGTTGGTGAATGGGTATACTTAAGACTACAACCTTATAGACAGAGGACTTTGGCTTATAAAGGGAAGTGGCAGCTTTCGCCAAGATATTTTGGGCCTTTTCAAATTTCGCAAAAGGTAGGAACTGTGTCTTACAAGTTGGATTTACCTCCTGCGTCTAAGGTCCATCTTGTCTTCCATGTCTCTTGCTTAAAGTTGAAGCTTGGTCAACAAGTCACTCCTATACCAACCTTGCCACTTGTGGATGAGGAAGGGTAGGTCACTACTGAGCCTATAGCTATTTTGCAATCAAGGACTAGAACTTTGAGATCTCACGTGATTATTGAGGTTCTGGTGTAGTGGTTTGGCTATCCTCCTGAAGATGCAACCTAGGGGTCTTTGGGCAAGGTGCTTTTAATGGGGAGCATAATGTTAGGCACCTGTATATGGTACTTCTATGTGGGCTGTAGACTAATATTGTGATATAACAATTACTGTATTATTAGTTACTGCCTTACTAGTGGGAAACAGTTAGTTAGTTAGATAATAACCAGGGGGGTTAGTGAGGGTAGTTAGGGTCTGGATGGTATAGAGGAATTACTAAATTGTATTAGCCATTAATGAATAATACTGTGACTAAACACACTTTCTCTCTCTCTCTACTCTTCTCCTCTATTTTCCTCTTCTTCTTTACGCTTCTCCTATGGAGGCCCAAGTCCCCTTGAAGTTACCTACCCTAAATTTCCTACCCCAACTCAGTTCCTAACATTGCTGTCTTCTTGTTGTTTAATGCATATATTTCTCGTATGTTAGCATGTATGTGTGTTGAGGACCAAAATTTCACAAGAAAGCACATTCCATGAGAAGTAAGGAAAGACCATGAGCTTTAACAAAAGAAGGCCTAATTTATGAAGCTAAGAAGGACCATGAAGGCCCAAAGTCCCAAAAATAAGGAAAAAGAAAGGAATAATAATAATAATAATAATAATAATAATAATAATAATAATAATAATAAAGAAAAAAGAAGAGGATCTTGGTCAGGCCAGAGGAAGGATCTCGGTTGGGCCAGAGGATATGCAGCAAGAAGAAGGATCTTGGTCAGACCAGAGGATATGAAGAAAGAAAAGGGATCTCAGTCAGGCCAAAGGACATGTAGCAAAAAGAATCAACATTAAGGCCTTAGGACCTTAATGTGTCCTTTTGAAGCCTTGAGAAGAGAACCTTGGCTAACACATGGGAAAGCCAAGATGTATGTTCATATTTCCAACAAAAACTATTAAAAACCCAGCAAAATAGGTATTTTCTTCGTAACCCATGGTCCAAGCCCGTGGGATCCCGAGTGAATAGTAAGGGAGAAGTGGTTTGGTTAGTAGGGGAGTGATTTCTGGTGAAAGGAGGATCCCAAAGCTTTTCCTTGGTTCATATATTTGCTTGGAATGCATGAACTAATGGAAAACTCAATTCCCCCATGTGCATGACACCTCCCTACAATTTCCTCTCAACTGTCATTTTCAACTAAAACTGTCATCAAGTACATTGAGCAGCCCACCCATTCATTTGACTTTCCAAGAAGAAATCTTTCATTTATAGCTAAAGCCAAATGCCCCTTTTGAATTATAATTGCCAAAATAAGCTAAACCTTTGCCCAATGTACCTTTTCAGGCTCCAAAGGACATGGTTTTACCCAGCAGACTAGGGACGTCCTCTCTCGGGGTACCAGATCATGTCCATTATAAAATGAACACAAAGGCATAGCAGACAGGGGGGGGGGGGAGGAAAATGTGGATTCAGAGGGATAGTTTAGAGGTTCAAAAGATATATTCTTAGAGCTTTAATAGCCCAGCAAGGAAGAGAAAGAAAGAAGCAAAATAAGAGAGCCAAGGTGGAGGAATTCGTCCCATATCCTTGAGATCATTCAAAACATCACTTAGCCTCCAAAGAAATATATGCCAAAAACATGCACACATCAGATATCACTCTCTCCCACAAAAGTCCTCCTCACCTAACTATCTTGGAAGACAATGTCCAAGCAAGCAAAGCCACTTGGACTTGAGTTCCAAATCCCACAAATCTTGTGCAAAATCACTAAGTCTGTGAGAATTGGGGCCAGGATCCTCGTGGCTGAATCTTTTTCATTAAATTCATTTACATATATGTATATGTATTAAAATGTATATCCTAATCTAAGAAACTAACAATTATTTGAAGATATGTGTATTGTATAATGTGTTCTTATGTAGGACCTATAGAGGTAAAGAGAAATGACAAAACTCTATTGCATAATAAGTATGGAGAAAGATCGTATAATTCAAAGAATCAGCATTCTGGGTTCTTACAGGCCTAGTACCCTGGGAACCACAACATCACGTCCGGGGTACCACGATGTTACGCTCGGGGTACCAAGTGAAGGAATTCTTTTAAATGTTCATACAATAAAGAATAAGCCTCAAATACTATATTTCAATCTCCTTCTCATTGTGAATATTATGAATACTTATTTTACTTATTTCGTAAGAGTAAAAGGTCATTTTATGACACTAAAACACTTATAATTGTATTTTATTGCTTAGGAGGAATTGTATTTTTTGCCTTGAGGAAATTTATGTGACTTGCACACAACTTGGTTCATAATCAACTCTCATTTAGCTGCGGTGAACCAAACCCAGTCCACCAAACAACAAGTAAAGGGCTCAAGAACCTTGTTTCTACTTGGGCTTGGGTACTGTCCAAGAAAGGACCCTCACAATGTGTTGTAGGATTCGTGCTCTATGCACCACCTAGTTCGAATTAGTCCAATTTAGCTACGGTGAACCAAGCTTAGTCCCTTAAAATAATAAGCATTGAACCTAGGATCCTTGTTCATACTTGGACCTGTGTCCTAGAAAAAAAGCACCCACACATTTTGGCGGCTCTACTGGGAACTGGGTAAAGGAGAGGGAAGAAGCAATTCCTTCGCAGAGCATGGCTCCAGGACTAAGGAATAGTAAAGGTACCAATGTGCCACCTGCAACATCTGAGCCCGTAGGAGAAAATGAAGTAGCTTCCAAACAAAGGAACAAAGTATCTTTGGTGGAGTAGGAGGTTGTCTTAGGACAAAGGCGCACGGGGCATGAGCTAAACCTCGCGAGAATGGCAGAATTGCTGAAAGATTTGCAATAGGATATCCACCTCCTTAAAGAAGGAAGGACCCAAGAAATCAGGGATAGTGCCCCCCTGTTGTCAACCAAGAGAGAGCCTAACCAAAGGGAGGGTCAGCAATAGGATTGGGAGCTAACCCCCAGTATCTCACGCTAGTAGATGTCAATGCCCTTTTGAAGCAAGAAAGGGAAAAGCTTTTGGGGATCCCCAAGCAATTTTCTCGGGATCTCCCATTCCTACTAGAACTCCTTGGAAAGCCTTTTCCCAAGGGATATGAACCCCTAAGTTCCATCCTATTGATGAAAGAAATGGAAGTGCTATGGAGCACGTGACTAGGTTCATTCATACCATGGGCCCTTACGCAGGAGACAAGGAGTTATGTCTAAGAGAGTTTGCTAAGTCCCTGGTGGATAGAGCATATACATGGTACACCACTCTGAGGCTTAGGTCCATCAAGACATGGGACGAGATGATGGAGAGGTTTTGTACAAAGTACTATCAAGGTGAAAATAAGGTCACATTCCAAAGACTTCAAATGAAAAGGCAAAGGCCTGGAGAGGATCTCGTCCAATTCATCAAAAGGTTTGAGGACATTTCTCTGGACTGTTATGGAGATCATGAAGAAAAAGAACTCGTGGAAACCTGCATACATGCTCTTTGATTACAGGCTTAATCTTAAAAATCTATGCATAACACAGTTTGTTGACCTGCTACAAAGAAGTAGGAGGACTGCATTAACCATGAGGACAAAGAGAGTGCTAGTACCTCGGGCCATGACAACATCAGTAGGAGAAAAAAGGAAGAGACTGAAGGAAAAATGGCCAAGGAACCACCTGTGATCCCATGTATGGCTGAAGAACTGAATCATGTTTTGGATAAATGGATTGGAGATGGAATTGTTAGGCCATTCACTGTATCCAGGCCACCTACTGAAGAAGAAAGGAAGAATCCTTTGTTTTGCAGGATTCATAACTATGTTAAGCACTCTACCAAGGATTGTTGGACCCTCCGTAGGCTTTTCCACAAGAAGTTTAGAGGGGGGGGGGGGGGACCCTAGAGCTCACTCAAAAAGAACCTATGGTGCAAAGGAACCCTTTACCTAGCCACAAGGAGAAGGGAGTGGTGACTATAGTGATCCATGGGAACCGGATAGAAGTAGAGGAATCTGAAGGATCCTTCCATCCAAGCACAGTCAGGACCTTTCAGAAGAACCCCAAGTTCAAATTACTATTCAACCAATTAGGATTTGGGCCAGAGGCAAGAAGGATGGCCACAAAATCCCTCATGGGCATAGCAACAGATTCAAGAATGGAATGTTTCATAGCAGAATCCCATGCCAGCTGAGCCTACTTGGAAACAACCAATGCAATAACCTTCATAGCTGAAGACATGAAAGTTAAATATCCAGACCCCTTTATCTAATGACCATCATAAGCGGTGTCCAAATAAGGAGAGCACTGGTAGATATAGGGGCATTACTCAACCTCATAGCTCTAAGTACCTTGGAAGTTGTGGGCCTGACCGGCAGAAGGATCTCGGGGGCTCCCATAGAGATAACAGGATATAGAGGATCAGTGAAATCAATTGAGGGATATGTGTAGCTGGCCTTGAGGGTAGGCCTAATTGTTACCCTGATCAGATTCCATGTGATTAACTTAGAGGTTTCTTACCATGTTCTATTAGGACTCCTCTGGCTTCATAAGCATTGCCTTATTCCCTTCATGTACCATGAATGTGTTAAAGGGAGACCCAATGGGAGGCCCATAAGGATCCCTGCCAACCAGAACCCTTTAAGTCAAGGAGAAGTGTTGTGGAAACAATGTTTTATGACGAGTTGGAACCAAATGATGAGAACCCCGTGCAAGGGACCCTAGGAGCGCCTGTCTTGGAAGAAGAAGAATGAGGAGGCATGACCTAAGGAACCTCCAGGACAGAAAAAGGCAAAAGAAGAAGACCAACTCCTTAGGATCCCGGGAATGCGTAGTAGTATAAGAGCCTAGAGGGAGGCTAATATATCGTTTATGAAGGTACGTAGGACCTGAATGCGTAATATAGGAGGGTCCCGGACCGCCAGATTGTATAATGGCTTAGGAAGAAATCCTAAAGGACCCAGTCAAGGCAGCACAAATTCAGCCCAAGGAGGAATTGGAAGAGGTAAACTTAGGGGCTGGTCTGGGATCATAGAAGCCTGTTTTCATTAGCAGTCAGTTGACAGCACAGGACAAGGAACAGTTAGTAGCATTACTCAAGACGTATGTGGATGTGTTCACATGGACATACGACAAGATGCTTGGTCTCGATCTAGGACTGGCAGTCCATTCCCTCAATGTGGACCCCGGAGTCAAGCCAGTAGTCCAACTAGCTAGGGTCATTCACATTGATATAAAGGCTCAAATAACTCAGGAAGTCAAGAAGCTGCTAACAGCTAGGTTCATCAAGCCAATTCAGCATCCCAAATGGCTTTCTAACATAGTACCTGTAAAGAAAAAGAATGGCCAAATCCGGCGTTGTGTGGACTTTCGCAATCTAAACAAAGCATGTCCTAAAGATGAGTTCCCCCTACCCAATATTGACCTCATTGTAGATTCAGTTGTAGGAAACTCTATGTTCTCATTTATGGATGGATATAATGGGTATAACTAAATTTGGATGGCTGCCAAAGATGTAGAGAAGATAGTATTCAGGACCCCAATTGGAAACTTCTATTACACTATGATGCCCTTTGGCCTTAAAAATGAAGGGGCCATGTACCAGTGAACCATGATAGCTATTTTCCATGATATGATGCATAAGGAAATGGAGGATTATGTGGATGACATTGTGGTAAAGTCAAAAACCAGGGCAGGACACTTCTAGGTACTTGAACAGGATTTTGAACGGTTCAAGAAATACAAACTATGCATCAACCCCATGAAGTGTGCCTTTGGAGTATCTGTTGGAAAATTTCTTAGGTTCCTAGTACATCACATAGGTATAAGCATAGATCCAGCTAAGGCCATAACCATTGCAATAATGAAAATGCATTCAACGGTAAAAGAGCTTAAATGTTTGTGCCAGGATTATCTTCTGTCACAAGTGGTTTATCCAAACTATTGAAAAACGGGGCTGAATTTACTTGGAGAATTGAACAGTAGGAAGCCTTTTAGAGGATCCAGCAGATCATGAATCATCTTCGTACTCTACAAGCACCAGTATGGGGGCGACCATTGTTACTGTATTTAGCATTGAATTCCCAGGCTATAGGGGCCTTGCTAGCACAAGAAGATGATGATGGGAATAAGCAACCCATTTGTTATGTGAGCAGGACAATTAAAGATATAGAGACTAGGTACCCCAAGATCGAAAGAGCATGTCTGGTGGTTATCTACGTGTCTCAAAGTCTAAAACGGTACTTCTCAGCCCATCAGATCCTCTTAGTAACCAAGTCACATCCTATAAAAGCACTCCTTCATCAGCATCTCTTAACAGGAAGAATAACATAGTGGCTAGTTTTGCTCTCTCAATATGACATCGGTCTCAGGACCGCCAAGGCCGTCAAAAGCCAAGCCATAGCATATATCCTAGCCCTGTTCCCAGGGGAAGAGGAGTGTTCACTAAGCAAGGAGATCCCTAGAGAGGTGGCAGTGGTAGAACTCCTAGGAAAGAAATGGACAATGAGGTTTGATGGGTTAGCGACAACAACTTCAAATGGCTTGGGAATTGTGCTAAGTTGAGAAGATGGGGATACCATGCCATCATCTTTCAAGCTTGGGTTTTCTTGTTCAAATAATGCTGCTGAGTACGAGGCATACTTGACTGGGTTGGCCATAGCACTCAACATAAGAGTAAAACATATGAGGGTTTTAGGAGACTCCAACCTCGTGGTCTCCCAAGTAAAGGGTGATTTTGCATTAAGAAAGCAAAGTTTGGCAGTTTACAGAACCTGGGCACAGAAGGTGGAGTAGAAATTCCAGACCTTCAACGTGGAGTACGCCCAAAGGAGTGAGAACAGGTTCGCTGATGCACTAGCTACCCTGGGGTCCTAGATGCTATTTAAAGGAAAAGGTACTTTGATAAGGGTGAGTAAACAGGAACATTCCACATAGGGATCCTCAAAAAGATGTTCCCTGAAGAACCAAAATAGAAAGATTGGAGAGATGAGATAAAAGGGAAATAGAAAAGTGGGGATATAAAGGAAGCATCAAAGAACTAAAAGATTACACTGTAATAGAAGGAGAGCTATACAGGAGGCTGCCCGGAGGGATCTTGTCCAGATGTATCAATGGTAAAGAAGGGAAGCTGAGGTTAGAAGAACTGCACGGCCAGATCTGTGGAATTGCAGAGAAAATTAGTCTATACAGAAGGATGCAGCGCATGGGATACTACTGGTCAAATATGAACAAAGAGGCTGCAACTGTACAGGAGGAATGTCAAAGTGTTAGCTTTTAGTGGACAAAGAGCAAAGTTGAGCTGTGTTTGTAACTGAAGATTGGAGAACCCCATTCATGGAATACTTGGCACAAAGGATCCTACTAACTGACAGGGCATTAGCACACTAGCTCAGGAAACTTGCCATCAGACACTTCTTGCAAAACGGAATCCTATTCAAAAAGGGGTACAACGAGGATTCCCTAAGGTGTATGGGGCCTAGGGAAGCCAAAGAAGTAGTTAAGGGAGTCCACTCTGGTGATTGTGGAAGTCACCCAAAGAGGAGAAGACTTTACAGGCAGCTGTTGCAGTTGGGGTACTATTGGCCTATAATGAAAAGGGACTCCGAGGTGCTGGTTAAAACTTGTCATGCATGCCAAGTACTTGGAGATGCAATCTATACTCATCCAAATGTGCTGCAAGATATGACAACATCATGACCTTTCCACACTTGGGGGCTTGACCTTATAGGGCTCATAAACCATCATTCTAATGGCTATAAATGGATCTTGGCAGCCACCGAGTATTTTACAAAATGGGTGGAGACCATCCCTTTGAAAAAGGCAGTGGCAGCTGTGGCAAACTTTATTTGAGAACACATCATTACACGGTTTGGGATCCCTAGGAGTTTGGTTGGTGATAATGGACTCCGTTCATAAAAAGGACATGAAGAACTTGATTGAGGCATATTATATCAAGCATGGGAGGTCCACACCATATTATCCATAAGGAAATGGTCAGGCAGAGGCTACTAACAGGGTGATATTGAAAATCCTCAAAAAAATGAAGCATGAGTATGGGGGAAAATGGAGTGACCATTTGACAGATGTACTCTGGGCATGTAGGAGCTCCTTGAAGACAACCATATGATTCTCACCATTTTTCCTAGTTTATGGGAAAAAAGCGATCAGCCCTGTGGAGCTAGTCATCCCTACGCTAAGAGTAGTACTCGAAGAAATCCAAGAAGGCACAGATGGCACAAATAGTGAAAGGAGGTTGGCAGATCTGAGGGGGTTAGAGGAGGAATGAGAGGTGGCCAAAAGGAGTAAAAGGTACTAGCAGAGGATGCTATGGCATATGGGCAGATAGTGCACCCTAGAATTTTCACGGAAGGGCAGCTGGTGTTAAGAGCAGCAAAGCATGTGAGGAAGATTGTCTCAGGACCCTCCAAGTTTGCTCCAAAATGGGAGGGACCCTATATCATCAAGGAAGCCCATGATAGCGGATATTACTACCTCACAAAGGAAGATGGGACCATCCTGATAGACCCTATAAATGGGAAGTGGCTGAAATGGTACTATGCTAGAAAGGGGGAGATTTTAGTACACCAAGACCCTTTTTTCTACCAACTCTCCAATTTGCTAAGTGTTTCATCATTCTTTGCTTTCGAGCTTTATTTAGTTTATGTTTTTTTTTTACCTTTCTTATCGTTTAGGAGCCCAAGGTAGAAGGACATTCTATGATCCTTATTATCTTTGTCGAATTCTCCTATGTTCCTTAGTATGGCAACTATGCTGTGTTTCAATGAAATCTTCTTTCTTTTTTTTTTCTTTTTTTTTTTAAATCGAGCTATGACTAAAATGTACAATTGCGTAGTGGGTAAATTTGGGAGGGGTACTTGGGCCAGCGCAAAAAAAAAAAAAAAAAAAAAAAGGGTGTTAAGGTCTAAAAAAGTCACAATACTACACCAAGACCCAAAACAAAGTATTGAGAATTGAACTCCATAAAAATAATAAAATTCTTGAGCTCACAATAAAGAAAGAAGAAGGTAGGCCCAAATTCATTAAGGGTTTTAAAGAAGAACCTAAATCCATGAATTGGTGGGCCTTAGAACTCATGAAACGAAGGGAAGAAGGAAAGCCCAGCCCGCCCAGGCCAGTAAATTGCTAGGGAACCCAATGGAAAGAATTGGGTCGGGATACTTGGGGACTGCCAGGAGCTCGAGATCCTCGGTACGTGCAATAAAGCCAGGATTAGATCAAGACAGCTCAAAGGAGGGTGCCAAGAAATGCAAGGAACGAGAATAGACACGTCCCTATCAGCCACCCAATGACATAGGTAGGAATCAGAAGGCTTGGGAACCAACAATCCATGAACAAGGGACTGGTTCCTCAAGAAACCTAGAAAGAAGAACCGTAAAGGGAAGTGGCTGGGAAACTTTCAATCTGGCAGAAAGGAATTGACTAACTTAGGGAAAATGACAAAGGGAAAGAGAACCTAAAGCTAAATTTAAAAAGGTGAGGTTCATAAGCATTAAAGGAAGAAAGGCTAAAAGTCAGCTCTCTAAAGACATCCCAGAACGGAAAAGCAGAAAGAGACTTTTGAAGAAGAAGCACTGAAAGAAGAAGATTATGAGAAAAATGGAAGGGACCAGCCACCAATGTTACTGGCACAACATTGGTTTTGGTACCCAGGGGAACAACTGGGGAGAATCAATGGTACCCCGAAAATCTTAGGATGACACTATAAAAAGGAAGAACAGCCAACAGTGAGGGGCATTCAGTAACAGTGAATCTGAATATAATCATTGAGAAAGCTCTATTAGAATTCAAAAAGGAAAAGAAAAAGAGCCACTACATGTTAGGATTAGTGCCCTTAAATCCTATTGTATGATGCTATGTATGTTATTATGTATGACTTAATGTTGTGATTAATAAAATTGTTTTGCTATTATCTAAAATAATTGTAACATGAATATTTGGACATTATCATATAGTCCATGAGATGTATAGTATGTGATTTAGTCACAGAAGATATAAATCACAAGTTCTTTGTAAACTCAAAATTTTTAGTTTGTAGTCGGTGATGAAACTAGGCATTTCATCTGCGAAGACTATAACATATCAATTAAGATGATTTGTCTTGATCATAAAAATGGAGATTTCTAGTTGGTATATTGATATGTTTTAAGAGTTAAAACATATTGAACTGGACCGCTGTGAGTTTTATTATTCTACTAACGATTGTCAAATGAATAATAAACTCACGACTTATATCTACATGAACTCTTAATCCTAAGAGGATAATGGACTTGATCATGAAGTGTAGGTTGCTTTGATACATCAGGAGTGAGATCTATTGTTACGATCAAAACCTCAGTATGTTGGGCAACCATATTTAGTGTTGATGGAACATGTATTTTTAAGATGGAATTCATAGTCTCTTAATGGAGATACAGAATATTCCCTTGAGATAAATTTAATGAGTTTGTTATTCAAAGAGTTAGGCCTAACCACTTTAGTAAGAAGTTACTAAAGTATATATTTATGAAATTGGATTTCATAAATATATGATGAATAACTTAAAGGATTAAACCAGGTACTCAAGGATAAAATGTAGTAATTTACAAAGTGGCAGTCTACTTTCATGACTTTGTGTTACTACAAATATTTTATGAAGGGGTTGCATGTACAATAAAGTCTTGGGATATAATTTATAAATAAGGCCTAGAGTGCAACTATATTTATATAGTGGTATAAAATATAGTTAATGGTAACTTTGGACTTGTCAAGAGTTGACGAAAAAGTCCAAGTCCCATTGGAGCTAGTGTTTTATTGATCCCTTTTGGTCACACTCCAAGCCACACACTTAAGCCCAATTGGAAAGGTCCAAAAGGCCAACCCAATTAGATAATTAGTTAGATACAAAGAGAGAATCATACATGATTTTCTGTAGAGAATTGCAAGAACACTATTGTGAAGTGGTGTAACAAGCGTTAGACACTTTGACATTCTCCCTTTGAAAACTAATTGAGAGACCACATATCTTGGGCTTTAGTGGAATTGGAGTGAAGATTGAAAGTTTTCCCAAGTGCTTCTAATCTTCGTTTTTGAAATTCACCGCTCTAAGGTACACTCTCTTGTTCTCATATTCTGAAACTTACATAGTGCATGTTAACATTTATGAATGAAGTAGATCCGTTTTTTTCCGCTGCGTATATGAATATTTCCAACACTATAGAGCACACTTGGATTCAAAGGGTTTCAAATTTTGCAAGTCTTAGAGGCCTGAAGAGCCATCTAAGTCTATGATTTTTTTAAACTTATTTGGACCTTGTAACACGTCCTAGTGAGCATAACATATTATAAAATTGGGAAAGTAATGGAATATTTCACATTATTTTAAGGACCCTTAACGTTCATTTATGTCTTTCTCTATTACATTGTCCCTTTATTGTTTTCTTGTTGTTCAATGAATTTATTCCTGGTTTGCTAGCATGTATGTGTTTATAGGATTCATGTTCAATGCACCATCTGATTCGTAATCAGCCCATCTAGCTGCGGTGAACCATGTCCAGTCCCTTCAAACAATAAGTATTGGGCCTAGGATCCTTATTCAAACTTGGGCCTGTGTCTTAGAAAAAAGGCACCCACACAAGGGGAAAAGGAAAAACCTTAGTGCATGACCTAGGACTCATGCCATAATTAGTTCAAGTACATCAGGGGACCACAGACAAAAAATAAGCGCCTGGGATACCCAGCCCAGTACTTGTCCAAAAGGGGTCTGCCTGGTTCATGGCCTAGGACTTGAGAAAAAAGAGGAACGTCCAATGTACCTAGTTCAGTACCTGTGCAAGAACACGATCACTAGGGTACCTGGTCCAGGACCTATTGCAAATTTGTAGGGACCATGGCTCAGGACTCAGTTCAAAAAAAAAAAAGAAAAAGAAAAAAAGAGAAGCAACAAGAAAGAAGAGTAGAATACACATTATGAGTAGATATACATTCTATTATAGTCAGAATAATCTTAAAAAAAAAAAAAAAAAACAGATTCACATCACCTTAAAAAGGAGAGAAGTTAATAGTAGTGTTCAAAAGAGAGAAATAAAGATAAACTTATATAGCATCAATTGTCTAAAAAAAAAACTTATACATTTGAACTACTAAAAAGGGGGGGGGGGGGGGGGGGCAAGGAGCTAAGGTATAAGGCCAGCTAGCAAAGAGCTTTCTGGGAAAATGGTAGGAACAATTGAGGAAGAAGAACCAGCTACTTTTTAACTTTCAAGTCTTGCAATGCCTTGTGAGCGTGAGCTAAGGCCTCCTCAGCAGCAGTGAATTCAGCATCAAGGACCTTGGAGGCCTGTCTCAGGAATAACAAGTAGGCGCAAATACTCTAGCAAAAAGGATAGATTGAACTTGGCTTCTATGAGATCCTGCACCACTCCCCTCCACTTTAAAAGCCTCTCCTCGGATAAGGAGTCTAGAGAGGAATCCTTTAAGGAAATCAGCACAACACATAAGAGCTCCATCAGGATGTTGCCCAGAAACACACCTCCCCTAAACCTACTGGTGAAGTCCCCATGGGTTTTGAGTAGTCCCTCCAACAATGGCAGACCCTCAGCAGGCACAGAGAATCGCAGGAAGTTGCCAAAAGGTGGTCCAAAGCAATGAAACTGGCTCACAGGAAGGCTATTGAACTCTAGGGAATCAAAGTTGGACAAGAAAGCAAGGAGCCCTTATGAGACAGTCACCCTGGAGTTTCCTCCATTACTGTGTCTTCACTTTTAGGAACTGAAGAACTTTCCACCTCTGGACAGTCTAGAGGATCCCTGCTTGAGCTTTAACAACCTGGACATTGGGAGCAGGCTCCACAACTACTTCAGTAACCATGGCCTCAGGATCCTTAGCACCTGTGTCAGCACTTGCAAAAGCATACAAAGTTAAAAACAAAGAGGGAGGAAGGGAAAGAAGAAGAAATAAAAGTGAAAAGGTAAGAGAAAGCTAAAAGAACCAATGGCAACTCCCTACGGTAGAGCCTTCTCCTGATATGGGGCAAACACATCAACTATTATGGGGGCCTCCTCCTCCTCTTGGCCCCCTGACTTTCTAGAGGACTCTGTGAAAGAGCACAAAGTGTGTTGGAGAAAAGGTGAAGAAACTTTGGCAAAATTACTAAAGGAAGGGAAGGATACTGGGGGCTTTACCATTAAAAAAAAAAAAAAAAAAAAAAAAAAAAAAAAAAAAAAAAGCAAAGGAGAAGTATGGAAGAGAGAGAGGAAAGGTTTGAACTAAAAAAAAAAAAGGAAGGGGGAAGTACAACGATGATGGACAATACACACCTACAGATCCCTTTTATTCCAAGGAAGGGGTGGCCCTAGGGACAGATTGTGCACTGGTTTGACCTAAAAAGGGAAAAGAAGTAAGAACCCTCCAAAAGAAAGGATAAGGGAGATTAGAAGGGGCGATAACAAAATATGGATGAGGCTTACCCATTTGTATATATGAAGATGCACCCCCTAAGGACTCTTTGCCCAACACAGACACAATTGTGGGCTCAAGTGTCACAGTTTGCATAGGCTTGGGATCCTAGGAAACAAGAGGTTGGGGAGCTTCAGGGTCTTGAACAACCAAGGAAGACGAAAGCAGAATGGGCCGGGCACCCTTTGCTACCTGGCCAACTTCCTCGACCATGCCACCACTAAGGGCTCCATCTCCACACCTAAGGCAGCAACAGATTGGACTGTCATCACTTCTTTCATTAACGCCCCACCAGGCGCGGGAGGAGGCACCTCAACTTGTAAAGGAAAAGAAGAGAAGCATGTGGCAGAACATCACAAAAATGCACATATACATATCACTAGAGAAGGAAGAAAAAAAGAAAGCAATAAAAGGGCATAAGTGTAAAAGGGCCATACCACATCATCACCAGAGGATTGGCTTTTGCCTCCCTTGCAGTCTGACTTGCACTTAGACTACGAAAGGGGAGCAACCATTCATCAGTTGAAAAAAAGAGAGAAGAGAGACATAACGAGAACTACAAACCAAAAAAAAAAAAAAAGAAAAAAGAAGAAGGAAAGAGGCCTTGCCCTTCTCTCTCTCTCTCTCTCTCTACAGATCCTTCAATAGTCTTTTGTCTACTACAGGTACGCCCAGAGGGCCCTAATGGAGATTGGGGTGTGAAGTCAAAGGACCCTGAAGAACCCAAGGCTAAGAAGCTTAGAGGAACTTGAAAGACAAAAGACTCTACCTTAGTCTTCACTCTGATCTTTGGTATTAAGGGTTCGCCAACTTCCTTTCCAACTATAAAGGGGTCCACTCCCTTGGACTCCTCAAAAAGGACTAGCTGCTTACGAGACCTAACAGTCTTCCTTTTCTTAGTCTCAAGGCCAGTCTCAATACTCTCCACGCTTTCTTCAAGCTCAACTCTTTTGACAGCTTCCTATTTGATCTTCTTCTCTTTACCTTTGCCCACAGGAGTGGCAATACCAATTGCCTCAACCACCCCTCTCTTGATTGGCACATCGAAGGAAGTGCCCATAATAAGGTCACACCCTGACCAAGCGCCGAGAAAATTACTTGCATAACATACCCAACCATCCCTAGAGGTATGCCATTCCACAAATCCTATTTTGCTACTCATGGCAATAGACACAATGCCAGTAGGGGGGAGGGCCGGACATTTATTGAAGGTAGGAGCATAGAAAAGAGTAGGATCAGGAACCCTCCTAATCTTACCAGAACCAACAAAATCTGAGAAGGACTTCTGAACTCTTCTTTAGTAGCCAGCAAAGCCACTGGAAGCAAAGACTCCTTGCTAGGAGTTTGGCACCACAAATTGAGGGCTCCTTTAAGACCAATAAGAAAAAGCATAGGACCTTAGAAACGGATCCATGGAAGGAAGAGAGGGCACTACCTCCTTGAACACCGGCGGGATGTCTTGGTCAAAACCAAACAGCTTAAGAACTCGGTGTGTTGAGTAGTGAGTGTACTTGGGACCACTCCATCAGGGTATTAGAAGCCATGAGGGACTGATACAAGCCAAATAAGCCAAGTTGCCTTCATCTCCCCGACGCAAATCAAAAGTATTCCCCAAGGAGCTAAGGAAAGAAGCCAACACAGAATTGCAAGCGAACCCGGGATTGAACTCTTGAGGAGAACGCCAATGTAGGTGCCCTTCCTGACTAAACAGCTCCACAAAATTGATATTGCCACCCTTTAAGTTAGACCAGCGAAAAATAGGGGGTGGCTATCAGTAGAGCTGCCACAGAGACCCTTAATCACATCTGGGGATCCTTGGAACTTATCCTTCATAAACTTCAAACTCCTGCACTTCGCCAAAGTCACAGAAGAACAGTCCCACATGAACACCTAGAGAATGGCACAGTGAAGGGACAAAGTAATAAAGTAGCAAGAATCGCCTTCAACTTCATCTCTATGAAGCAAGTCTAATTGGGAGTAAACATGGCCTAAGAACATGGAGGCTAAAGGATACTAAGCAGCCCGGGCCAGTCTAATTGCCAGAGGAAAGAAAACATACTTAAACTTGTATCTAGGGAACTCACTGAACAAGAACTTACTGAGCCAAAGTGCCAGGAACCTAGCTCACCTAACTTCCTTGTCCTTCTCTCGAGAAAGGTTCATGATCCACTTGCCCATTTTGGCTGGTTTCCCACTAGAAGAAGCAGTACGCTAGCCAAAGTGACTAAAAAGCTTGTCTTTGACCTCGAGATCCCCGCTAGAAAGGTTGATATCAATGGAATTCTAATCACCAAACACTAGGAGGAGAAGATTATTGACCACATCCTCCAAAGTGATAGTGAGCTCACCAATGGAGAAGAAGAATGTGTGAAGAGAGGGACACCAGTGGCACACCAAGTGTTTGAGGCCCTTGGCGTCCCTAAAACCTTTAAGGTTCATGGAAATCACTACAGATTTTAGGATCCCGACACGCTCCAAACAACCGAAAAATTCACCATCAGAAAGCTCCTTGTCCACCCAAATGGGCCAACCAGTAATCTTCCCCGGAACAAAGTCGAAGAAAATCGGAACCACCTCATGAGTTCCTCGCCTAATTTGCAAATCTAAAATCTCCCTTGGATCTGGAACCTGAGCGGAACTGGCAAACCTAGATTGGCCGAAAAACACCTAAGTGAGAGGGGAAGGAGGGGCCGTGAGACACCTAGGGAAAGAACAAACTAGGGGTCTACCAGGTATCTTGTAAAGGGAAGGCTGGATGCTCCATAGCCTTTTGCACCTCACCCTGTGCAGGCCCAAAAGAGCTTTCACCTTTAGAGGGAGTGGGAGTACACTCCTTCCTTTTTCATGAGGAAGAAGAGGCCATGGAACGACAATGCAATAGGAAATAGGGAAGTAGAGGAGGGTGAAATATAGAGTGAAGGATAGAGAAGGAGAGGCATAGAAATAGAAGCTCAAAAGAAGAAGATAAGGTTGAAAATAAAAATCTTTGGAGGTGAAAAGATGGTTTGAAGTAACGGCAATAATGGCTCAGGGACAGTTGGAGAAGACGATGTATAGAAAGAAGCTCCAGTTGCCAATATTTAATTTTTATGTAAAAGAGAATTATTGGCAGTTATTAAGGGGAGTTACGAGGAGCCTAAAAAGTGGATGGGGAAGTTTTACTCAAATATTCAACTGCCACAGTCCATGCAACGAGGGGAAGTTGCAAAAGAAGTGTAACACGTGAAAAGAAGAAACAAGATATTGGAGAATAGCAAGAAAAAGCAGGATCTCGAGGAAAGGAGAAGATAGACCTTGAAGCCAATTGAAACAGTGGGGAAGAAACTCCTATAGAAATCAAGAATCTGGTCTATTCATGCGTGGGAAGCAGGCAACTCACAAGCTCAAGGGGCTAAATGTTGAGGTCCAAAAAATCATAATGAAGTACCAAGGCCCAATTCAACCCAAAGGATTGAAGCCTAAGAAAATAATAAAGCATTTGGGCTCCTAATATAAAAAGGGGGAGAGGTCCAAACCCATTAAGGGTCCATCAAGAAAGGCCTGAGTCCATGGATGGGCAACTTTCGACCTCCATGAAATATAGGAAGGAAAAAAGCCCAACCCAGTCATTAAATGTCAGAAAAATCATTGGGGAGCCCAGGAGAATAACCAGGCCAGGATACCTAGGAACTCCCAAGAGCTTGGGATCCTCGGATCCTCTTGATGAGCAGCCAGGCCAGGTTTGGATTAAGACAGGTCAAGGGGGTATGCTAAGAAAGCACAAAAAACAAAAGCAGATGTGTCCTTATCAGCCACCTAATGATGCAAAAAAGGAATCAAAAGGCTTGGAAACCAATAACTCATGAACAAAGAGCTGGTACCTCATGAACAAAGAGCTAATACCTCGGGGAACCTAGAAAGAAGAACCATGAAGGAAGGTGGTTGGGAAACTTTCAACTTGGCAAGAAGGAATTAGCTCACTTGGGAAAAATGACAAAGGGAAAGGCAGCCAAAACTTGAATCTGAAAAGGTGGATGTAGAAGCCTTGAAAGAAGAAAGACCAAAGGTCAGCTCTATAAGATACCCCAAAAAGGAATGTCAGCAAGAGGCTTTTGAGGAAGAAACCCCAAAAGAAGAAAATAATGAGGAATGAGGAAGGGGCCAGCCATCAACGTTGTTGGCACAACATTGGTTCTGGTACCTAGGGGAGCAAATGGAGGGAATCAGTGGTACCCCGGAAACCCTCGAATGGCACTATAAAAGGGGAAGCAGCCACCAGGGAAAGGCATTCAACAACAGTCTATTGAAGTGAAATTCTTGAGAAAAAGCTCTATGAGAATTTAAAAAAGAGAGAAAATAGAAGGAAATATTATCCGGTATCCTCACACAGCCACTAGAGAACATACTTGGATTCAAAGGTATTCAAACTTTGCAAGTCTTAGAGGCCTGAAAAGCCATCTAAGTCTGTAATTTTTGAACTTATTTGGACCTTGTAACATGTCCTAGTGAGCGTAGTGTATCATATAATCAAGAAAGTAACAAAGTATCTTACATTATTTCAAGGATCCTTAACGTTTTATTTTGTGCCTTTCTTTATCATTTTGTTCCTTTGCCGCCTTCTTGTTGTTCAATGCATATATTGCTCGTATGTTAGCATGTATGTGTTGTAGCATGTATGTTAGCATGTATTGTTGTAGAAATTAGCCCAATTTAGCTGCAGCGAACCAAGCACAGTCCCTTAAAACAATAAGTATTGGGCCCAGGATCCTTGTTCATACTTTGGCCTATGTCCTAGAAAAAAGCACCCACATTGTAGGAAAAAATTGGTTTTGTATCTCATACAAAACACATAGCGGAAACAACAAATAAAGATCGATTTCATTCATGATTGATAACGTGCACTATGTAAATTTTAGAATTCAAGAACAAGATAGTGTACCTTGATGTGGAGAAATTCAAAACAAAGATTAGAAGCACTTGGGAACACTTTTCTTCACTCCAATTCCACTTTACGCCCAAGAAATGTGGTCTCTCAATTAGTTTTCAAAGGGAGAATGAAAGTGTGTCTCACTCTCACATACACGTCATTTTTTATATCACTAATAAAAATTCTGTATGTTTCTCCCTTTATAACTAACTGATTATATAATTGGGTTGGCCTATTGGGCCTTTCCAATTGGGCTTTAGTGTGTGGCTTGCAGTGAGACCAAAATGGACCAAAAAGACACTAGCTCCAATGGGTCTTGGACTTTTCCTTCAACTCTTGACAAGTCTAAAGTTACTATTAATTATATTTATTATCACTATATAATGTAATTGCACTCTAAGCCTTATTAATAAATTATATCCCAAGACTTTATTATACATGCAACCCATTCAAAAAATATTTGTAGTAACACAAAGTCATGAATGTAGACTGCGACTTTGTAAGTTACTACATCTTATCCTTGAGTACCGGTTTAATCCTTTAAGTTATTCATCATATATTTATGAAATCCAATTTCATAAATATATACTTTAGTAACTCTTTACTAAAGTGGTTAGGCCTAACACTCTGAATAACTTAACTAATTAAACTTATCTCAAGGGAATATTTTATATCTCCGTTAAGAGATTATGAATTTCATCTTGAGAATATATGTTCCATCAACACTAAATGTGGCTACCTAACATACTGAGGTTTTGACCGTTACTTTAGATCTCACTCCTGATATATCAAAGCAACCTACATGTCATGATCAGATCCATTATTCTCTCAGGATTAAAAGTTCATGTAAATAGAAGTCGTGAGATTTTTTATTCATTTGATAGTCGTTAGGAGAATAATAAATCTCATAGCGGTCCAGTTCAATATGTCTGAACTCTTAAAACATATCAACATATCAACTAGAAGTCTCCACTTCCATGATCTAGACAAATTATCTTAGTTGATACGTTATAGTCATCGTAGATGAAATGCCCAATTTCATCACCGACTACGAACTATAAATTCTGAGTTTACAAAGAACTTGTGACTTATATCTTCTGTGACTAAATCACATAAATCAAATACTATGCATCTTATGGACTATATGATAATGTCCCAATATTCATGTTACCATTATTTTAGATAATAATAAAACAACTTTATTAAACACAACATTAAGTCATACATAGCATCATACAATGGAATTTAAGGGTACACATCCTAACACACACAACTGCTAATGTCCTTAAATTATGATTTTACCAAAACAAAGGATTGTCGTTGTGGAGTGCCTAACCCCTCCCCCACACGTAACCAGACTTTCAAACTCAAGAATCTAGATTTTTTGTCCATCCACATTAGATTAGGAAAAATTACATTTTTCTTAACCTAGGATCGGTAATAAAATTAAATAGAGTCAGGTGACCAATCACACTTAGAAAAAACCCAATGATTGGTGGCGATTTCACTTACCCTTGGTAATTTCCTTAAAATTGACTCATATTCTAACCACACACCCGAGGTACAACCTTCCTCCATAGCACCTGAGCTCCAAGCTTTGTTTGCATGTGCATACCCCTCCTTTTGAAAGTGGGAAGTGCGCGAGCATTGTCTCGATGGGTGGTCAAACCGCCACGAGTCATTGACAGACTGGCGACTCCACTAGGGACACTTAGAGAGTTTAGCCTTTAGAAATTTTGATAAGATATTAATCTCTGGACATTGGCTTTCAAAAACTTCAAAATTGGCATTAGCCTTCAGGGCTTTCCTTTTGAAAAAATCTTTTACTATATCCTAGTAAATTATTTTCAAACCTAAAAAATATTTTCAAATGGTTTTCCAAAAACCGGCTTTGAGGTATTTTCGTATGTGTGAAGCTTTCCAGCTTTCCTAAAGCATGCTTTACATCTTTCCTTCACATGTGCGAACCTAGGGTAGTAGACTTAATTTCTGCTACGCCTTTATCTGTTCAAATCTCTGTTGTGCTTTTCCCCTTTCATTTTAAAATGCATGACATCGCCCCTCATATTGGTGTTGGGAAATTTAGACCCCAGTTGATAGAATTAACAAGTTTTAAATCTAAGTTGCTAATTAGATTTATTATGCATAAAACTTGTTAAAACAAACAAACATCAATATCATGTCAAAACCAAGTGCAGTGGAAAAATAAATAAGACAAGATATAATGACCTAGGAAAACCAATGAAACCAACCAATTTCATGGTAAAAAACCTAGGGGGAAACCTTCTTGAAAAGCAATCCACTATAGTAAAGAGAAGTTTCAGAGCTAGTACAAAACCGTTGTTCCTAGACTCTACAATTCCCGTAGATAAACTCACAGCAGAAACCTTCTACCATTTCAAGACCTCTGAACTGTTCAATATATGAATGCCACCCTTTGATGCACGGATCCTAGTACGTGACTCACTCATTTGCATGAATCCCAGTATGTGACTCACTCACCAACTTGAGGAAGAAGAATGTTGGTTGCAAAGTTCTTCACTTCATTAACAATGAAGATCAAGAAGCACTTGGTTACAAAACCCTAAGGCGTAAAGACGCAGTAGCTTCTTTTTGAGAGAATAAGGCTTCGGTCACCTTTTTCATATGTTCTCCTTGTATTCTCTTATGTGATGGCCTCTAAAATAAGCCTTATATATGTCTAGGGTTGTGAGAAAAGAAACCTTACACAAATACAAAAGCCTGGCCCAAAAATCAGATTTGAAAATTCTAATTTCCGTAACCTCGATAGATACCTTGATAGATAGCAGGTGTTGAGCCTTATTAAATCTTGATAGATAGTTATCTGTTGAGCAGTTGTCGAGCAGTTGTCCGCAGGTGTCGAACAGTTGTCCGCAGGTGTCCAATAGGTGTCCAGCTTTAGTAAACACTTTTTCTTCACTTGTTTCTTGGTCCAATCTTCATGGCTTTAATACTAACTTGAACAAAATGTTCTTTGAGTATTAAACACATCCTAGATCTACCCAAATACAAGTAAAGTGCGTTTTGTTAAAGGATATGCCAATTACATAAAAATATGTCCTTAACAATTAGGTCGATCTTGGACTCAGTGTTGAAGGCAAATTCTGGATGCGTATACCATAGATAGTTATTGGATGCTGAATTATAGGCTTTTCCTGGGTCCATGGGTGGGCAAGATTATGCTAAAAAGGTCCTCTTGATTTGCTCTATCCATCCTATTTACATAGCATCTGTGATTAACCCCTAGGGAAAAGCAACCCTGTTGTTTGCACATTAGATCATACCTAATACTTAAGGGTTTCCAACCCTACAAGGACATGCATGCATACACTAATGGCTCCATCATGTAAATGTGTACAAATAAATATGTGGCATGTAGCCGAAACCTTGCACCAATGAGGACATTGCCAATCGTCCAAGATCTTCTCCAAGAAGGCAAGACCATCCAGAAGGAAGCTTCTTCATTGTAAATTTGAATTTCCTTGTAGAAGGCCCATTGTTGGAGCCCTTGTTTATAGCCTATGTTCTGGGGGCATTGTAAAAAGCCAAAGTTTTGTAAAAGCATTGCTTTCTTTGTAATTAGAAGAAAAGGGTTCATCCCACAATTTCAAGGATGATATGAAATTTTTGGTTACTTGCCAAGCTTGTGTATTAATTCTGCATCACTATAGAAACTTACCATGATAAAAACCCACTCAAGGGTCCAAGCTAATATTTTCAAAAATGATAGGTGCATTTTTAATAAGCAAGAACCTAAACTAATTTCGTGTTTGTTTTGTGTTTCCACATTGTCAAATTTTGAAATGTACCCTCTATCTTTCCCATCCCATTCTTTTTCTTTCTAGGAATATAAAGAGAAAAGATTGCTCAAAGGAAACAGTCCAAGTTACCATCACATCGTGATCCTATCTGATGGAAAATTACATGTTTATATCACATATAAAACATACGCAGTGGAAAATAAATGGATCTACTTCATTTGTAATTGATAACATGCACTATGTAAATTTCAAAATATAGAATCAAGAAAGTGTACCTTGGTGCAGTGAATTTCAAAACCAAAGATCATAAGTTCTTGAGAACACTTTTAATCTTCACTCCAATTCCACTAATGTCCAAGATGTGTGGTCTCTCAATCAGTTTTTGTTCGAGGGAGAATGAGAGAGTGTCCAACACTTACATACACACCATTTCACAATATGTCTCTCTTTTTCATAAATTAAAATTCTGTATGTTTCTCTCCTTATAACTGATTATCTAATTGGGCTAGCCTTTTGGGCCTTTCCAATTGGGCTTTAGTATGTGGCTTGGAGTGGGACCAAAAGGGACCAATAAGACATTAGCTCCAATGGGCTTGGACTTTTCTGTCAACTCTTGACAAATTCAAAGTTATCATTAACTATATTTAATACCACTATATAAATATAGTTGCACTCTAGGCCTTATTTATAAATTATATCCCAAGACTTTATTATACATGCAACCCCTTCATAAAATATTCGTAGTAATATAAAGTCATGAATGTAGACTGACACTTTGTAAATTACTACATCTTATCCTTGAGTACCCGGTTTAATCCTTTAAAATTATTCAACATATATTCATGAAATCCACTTTCATAAATATATACTTTAGTAACTTCTTACCAAAATTTTTAGGCCTAACTCTCTGAATAACTGATCCATTAAACTTATCTCAAGGAAATATTGTATATCTCCGATAAGAGACTATGAATTCCATCTTGAGAATATATGTTCCGTCAACACTAAATGTGGTTGCCTAACATACTAAGGTTTTGACCGTTACTTTAGATTTCACTCTTGATATATCAAAGCAACCTACACTTCATGATTAGGTCCATTATCCTTTTAGGATTAAGAGTCCATGTAAATAGAAGTCGTGAGATTTATTATTCACTTGACAGTCGTTAAGGGAATAATAAATCTCACAGTAGTCCAGTTCAATATGTCTTAACTCTTAAAACATATCAACATATCAACCAGAAGTCTCCACTTCCATTATCAAGACAAATAATTTTAGTTGATATGTTATAGTCTTCGCAAATGAAATACCCAATTTCATCACCGACTACGATCTACAATTTTAAGTTTACAAAGAACTTGTGATTAATATCTTCTGTGATTTTTCACATAAATTACATACTATGCATCTTATGGACTATATGATAATGTCTGAATATTCATGTTATTATTATTTTAGATAAAAATAAAACAACTTTATCAATCACAATATTAAGTCATACATAATGTCATACATAACATCATACATAGCATCATACAATAGGATTTAAGGGCACTAATCCTAACGCCATCATCACTAGGTCTCGTGCTAAAGAGATGTCTACTAGTGGTCCTTCCCCTATTGACGAAAACTCTCATGTGATTGCTCTCCTGATGGAGTAGATAGCCAGAATAATGTGCATGATACAACAACTGGTTATAGGAGGGAGCCGAGATTCGTCTAGTTCTACTCTAGAGGGCCCTGTGCTACAGTTTAAAAATGAGACTTGGTCGCTGCTAGATCCAAATCAAGGCCAAACACATCGCTATTCGTCCCACAAGAAGGTGACCAAGAATTAAATCCTTCTAAGGATAAGACCTCAGAGTTTGGTTATAGTTGGGTCAAAAGTCAAGTGGAGACCCTGTTTGAGAAAATCCGTATCATAGAGGGCTCCAGCACCCAAGGAAGTGTCGATTTGGATGGCTTGACTGGTTTCCCTTAGGTCATTATGCCTCCCAAGTTCAAGGCACCCGAGTTTGTCAAATATGATGGCACTGGAGATCCTTGCGTCCATCTGTGCATGTTCTGTAGGAAGATGACACCCTACGGAGACAATCATCCTTTGTTTTGCTAGATTTTTCTTGATAGTTTGAATTTCGGCCTTGTGACCACATGGTATGTGAGATTGGGACCTCCAGCTGGAGAGAGTTGGCCAATGCATTCTTGGAGTATTACCGGTTCAATACTGAGATAGCTCCCAACCGCATAAATTTTTAAATAACAGAAAAGAAGAGTGGGGAATCTTTCTGTGAGTATGTCCAAAGGTGGCCTAAGTTAGCCACACCAGTGCTTCCTCCCATGATGGAAGGCGAAATGATCAAGTGGTTCATCGATAACCTTAAGCCTCCTTACTACTAGAAGATTATCATTCCCTAAGTCACCCACTTCACAAGCCTTATTCCAATTGGGAAGCGTATTGATGAAGGTATTAGGAGTGATGTGCATTGATAATAGCTTAATTTTGCATTTCTATATCATTGTTAGAAAGCATTATCATACTTATTTTGAGGTAACTCATGCATTTTATATTTGGTTTTGGAATAGTGCTAAATATTCAATTTTGTGTTTAATTGAATTTTATTGCGTGAATTTATCTTTTGTAGGAGAATGGAATTAAATAAGTGAATTTGTACAAAGAAGAAAACTAATGGACTTTACTTTTACAAGGGCCATTATAAAGTTAAATAAGGTCAACTCAATTATATTTAAGTCCAATTGGAGCAAGGAATCAAAGGACATTTGCACCAAATCCAAGTCCAATTCTGATTAGGATTCTAGCCTTCACATTAGTTAGTATTTTTGGCATAACTTTTGACTTAGATGTCCAATAGAGATGATTCAAGTTGGGCTAGAAATTTAACTTAAAGTGCTACAATTTTTTAGTTTACCAAAAATCTGAATTATGACATCAAATGGGCCAAAATCATCGGTTAATTAAAGCCTAAAAATCTGGGATTTTCTCCAAACGGGAATTCAACTTGTAATAGGATTCCTTGACCTATTTAAAGGCTCTTTAGGGAAAAATTCAGGAAGGCTAGTGCTAGGGTTGGGATGAAAAACAGAAAATTAGAGTAAGAGACAGTGCTGCGTGTGGCTTCTCGGTAGCTTTTCTCCCTAATAGCATTGTGACTATTTCTTTCTCTATTTTATTTGTCTAGTTTAATGTTTAGTATTTTATTCTAATGTTTTATTTCAATTACCATGAGTAGCTAAATTTATAATTAGGGTTGATGAAACCTTGTTAATTAAGAATTATCAGTAATATTTAATTGCAAACATTCAATTTTTATTAAACTAGATTAGGATTGATTTGGTTAAGATTTGATTAATTTTCCTACATTCATTCAAGTCCCTTTGGGTTCAACCTCGTTCTTGTCAAAATATACTTCGGTACAGTTTGTACACTTATGAGTACTTTAAAATTTCACAACAAGGAGTAAGAAAATAGTTGATCATGAGGCTTTGAATTTAGAACAATAGGTGAAAAGGGCAACCGGCCATAAAGGAAAGGAAGCTAATGTTCACATGATTGTCAAAATGCCTGAAGGACCAAGGGGTGTCATTTCTGCTTATACAGCCCTGAATTCTTGGCCTTATCAACAATAGGTTCAGCCTGCCCAAGCACCTTATTGAGCATTCAATTAGAGGGGAAGGCTTGATCAACCTTGATATCCCAAGGTGAAGCCACGAAAATTCTCTCTGTTACCCATGCCCATGGCAGAGCTTTATGCTTATCTATTGGAGAAGAAGCTAGTGACTCCAATATTTGCAAAACTTGGCGACGGTCCTCCTTTGCTTGGTTTTGACCCATCCGAGAAATGTCAACACCATTTTGTGGCCAAAGGGCACACCTTGGAAGAATGTGTGCATTTGAGACATTGAATTCAAGATCTCATTGACAACAAGTTAGTACAGTTTGACAACAAGGCCGGGCTAAATGTCATCATTTATCCCTTGCTTCCTCATTTGGAAGAGAATGTGAACGCTATCTCTATAGTGGAGGAGAGGATCCTAGACTTCCCATCCTCATTTCCTTGGGAAGCCATGTTACGGGCTCTAGCCTAAGAAAGTCACATTGTTCTGGAGGACATAGGAGCCCCAGGATTTGACTGAGAAATCTACTCATTCTGTGATAGTAGGGACAAGCATACCTTATTCGATTGTAGAGTGCTGAGGGTACAAATTTAGAGTTTAGCTAGCCGTGGCATTATCTAGATCGAAAGAGAGGTCGTATGGAGGAGTGATTGCATGGCAACAAGCCTATGCCCTCAAAGTATCCAAGCAAGAACTAGCCATAACCTTATGTCAATAGGATCAAGGAAAGACTGGGACGAGTACTTACAAGAGCTCCTTTGTAAGGTTCCTCCAGGGATAAGGACGTTTGCTCCTCTAACTTCGATTGTTATTAAAGAGATTTTAGAATCGCTCATGGATTCAGGAGTACTACTCCAAAGAAGGAACAAATCGTGCCAACCATTGAGGGTTTTGCTCCTTTGATCTTGTGTTTACTTGGGATCGCCGAGCCATCTCCAAGATTTGTCTAGAAAGGAACCCCTGTTGTTCCTAATATTCGTGGTTTCGATCCTCTAATTCTACCAAAGCCTATCCAAGAGATCTCTAGGGCTCCTAGCCTAAAAGTTTTAGAAGCCGCTTTGCCCTGTCCAATCATCATTAGTCCAAAGATGTTCTCCCCGAAGCCAAATTTGGAGACTCAAGAAGGCTTGGTCATCTGTATGCTCTAATATCTCTTCAGGTCTATCCGGACTTACCAGGATTGGCCGATGTTATAATCCTAAGGAAATGGAAAAAAAGGAGGAAGGATTGGTAAGGGCACAGCTGAGCCAATCAAAAATAGGGTCACCACTAAAGAAGCTGAGGAATTCTTGAAAACCATTCAATGGCTTATTATAGTGTTATTCAGTAGTTGAACAAATCTCCAACTCAGATTTCTATCTTAGCTCTGTTGCTATCTTCTGAGGTCCATCATGAGGCTTTATTGAAGGTATTGAAGGAAATGAATGTTCCTTCCGGTATTATAGACTCCTCCTTCAAGGGTATGATATCATTGGTGTTGGCCACCAACCAGGTCTCCTTTTTAGATGATGAGTTGCCTCTAGAAGGAAAGTATCATACTTTGGCCATGCATATCATGGTAAAATGTGAAGACATGATTGTCGTAAGGGTATTAATCAATAGTGGATCGCCTTGAATGTCTGCTTGATGGCCACTCTTGAGTACCTGAAAGTGGAAATGTATCTTATTTGGCCTAGCACTATGATCGTCAGAGCCTTTGATGGCACACGTCGTGAAGTTTAAGGCGAAATTGAGCTAATGATTTAGATTGGCTCAAGATCCTTCATGGTCAACTTCCAAGTGATTAAAGTGGACTCTCCATACAACATACTTTTAGGGAGACCTTAGTTACATGTAGCAGGTGCAGTCGTGCCTACCCTCCATTAGAGACTCAAGTTCATCTCTGAGAATTAGTTGATCACCAATATGGCTAAAAAGCCCATGACTATCTTCCAGAAGACATCCATCCCCTACATTGATGCCAATGCTTTTCCATAAGCGTCCTTCCACAGGTTTGAGCTAGTTTCCATGATTCACAATGCTTTGAAGCCTAAGTCCGGCTGGCTTGCAGCAATTTTGATGGCCACTAGGGAAATGCTCAAGTTTGGGTACAAATTAGGCCAAGGCCTCGGAGCCATAGGGCATGGGAGCCCTACTCTCATTGAACTCTCAAATAACAAAGGAAAATTTGGTTTGGGGTTTGATCCCACTTATGAAGTACTCTCTTGAGGGAATAATGAACCCAATTATGAAATGTAGGTTGTTTTAATATATCAGGAGTGAGATCTAAACAAACGGTCAAAACCTTAATATATTGGGCAACCACATGTAGTGTTGAAGGAACACATATTCTCAAGATATAATTCATAGTCTCTTTATAGAGATATAAAATATTCCCTAGAGATATAAAATATTCCCTTGAGATAAGTTTAATAAGTTTGGTTATTCAGAGTGTTAGCCTAACCATTTTGTAAAGAGTTACTAAAATTTATATTTTATGAAATTAGATTTCATAAAATATATATGAATAACTTAAAGGATTAAATCGGGTACTCAATGATCAAGAGGTAGTAATTTTCAAAGTGATAGTTACACATTATGACTTTGTATTACTACGAATGTTTTCATGAAGGGATTAAATGTTTAGATAATAAACTCTTGGGATATAATTTATTAATAAGGCCTAGAGTGCAATTATATTTATATAGTGGTATTTAATATAATTAATGGTAACTTTGGGCTTGTTAAGTGTTAACAGATAAGTCCAAAGCCCATTGGAGCTAGAACTTTATTTGTCCCTTTTAGTCTCACTGCAAGCCACACACTAAAACCCAATTACCAATTAGGTTAGCCCAAAAGGCTAACCCAATTAGATAATCAGTTATTTATTTAATAAAAATTATTAAATAAAGTAACTGCCAAGTGCAGAAATGTATACGTCTGATTAAAAGAGAAACATTCAGTATATATATATATATAATATATATATATATATATATATATATATATATATATATATATAAAAGACACTTGGTTATTCTCTTGAGCAAGTATGTATAGACCTGATTGAGAGACCACACATCTAAGGCATGTTGAGTGAGTTTTAGAATCAAAGAAAACTGTTTTCATGGTTTTTGAAAATTCTGCAGTAATTTTTCTACATAGTTTAGTTTTAGAACTATTGTTTGATAAAACTGATATTGATAATATGATGTTTTTTAAGTTTGATTTTAACCATGCCATATTGAACTTTAAGACTATAGCATCAATGAAATTCAATTTTGATCTCAATCTCATTCGGTTATGATCAAGGGACTATGTTTTGTTCAAGTGAAACGTAAAAAACAATTACCAAAAAAATTTGAAAAAATTCAGTTTCACGAGTCTCGATCGATCAAGAATTTCTTTCGAATGATCGAATGTTCTTTTCAATCAATCAAACAAGAATTGAGAATTGATCGGTTCAGGTAGAGACTTCGTGATGGATTTCTTCAATTTTCCAATTAGTCTAGAATTCCTTTCGATCGATCTAACAAGAATTGAGAATCGATCAAGTCATCCAGAATCTTCGAGATGAATTTATTGAATTTTTCAATCAATCGAGAAATACTTTCAACCGATCAAACGTACTATTTTTGAAATTTCACTAAGTTTCAAAACATTGATGAAGTGCAAGGCCATGGGTGATGAGATGACACGTTTTCCAAATAAAAACCTTTCTTTTAAAATTTCTAGTGGGAGAGAGATTCAAGGGTTGAATCTCACGGTTTCCATTACTAGTTCATAGTCATGTGAAGTAGGCACCTTGTCTTGGCCTTGAGCCTTGCATTCCATGCGGAGGGTATTTATTTCATAGTACTACAAGATTAAACTTCTAAGTTTATAGCGGTGTGAGCAAACACCTCGTCTTGGCCTTGAGCCTTGCATTCCATGCGGAGGGTATTTTGTATCATGGTACTATTAGATTAAACTTTTGTTGGTAGATGAAATGTGGCTACACATGACTCTAGGTAATGGTGTATAATAGACTAAATATTATAGTATTTCTCTATGTTGAGTTCTTACTATTATTATTTAGAGGCTAAATGAATAACGACATATTATTAGTGTTTGGTAAGAGTCGTCAAGACAGGGCTAGTAATGAAAGATATTTTCAATCAATCATAGTATTTAATGTTCACTCTATGCTGAGGGATATTGAATATGGGATTGGGTTGTCATTGCATATTTTATAATATGGTTTTATTAAGGTTCCATACTATATGTTTATATGTTAAATTGATAATGTCCAATCTACTTATTATATTCATGTTTATTATTTTCAGATTTAATCATGGCATCTTTTAGCCCACTTGTTACTATTCTTAATAAAAAATAATAAAAAAACTGACTAGATCCAACTATGTTGACTAGAAAAGAAACTTAGACATTGTTCTTACTGCTAAAAAGCACAAATTTGTGCTTCATGAACCATGTCAAACTTTCCTTTATTAGATGCTCCTTCTGAAAAAAAACAGTGATATGATCGTTGGCAGAAATCTAACAAGATGGCTAAGTGCTATATCCTATCATTTATTTCAAATGTTCTACAATATCAAATGCAGGATATGGAACTAGCTTCAAACACAATGTTAAGTTTGAAGGGGATGTTTGGTGAGCAAGGTCGTTCAGCTAGGCAAGACACTATAAGGCTTATCCTAAATACCAAAATGACTCAAGGGACTCCAATAAGAGAGCATTGTCTTAATATGATCTCTTATTTGAATACACTAGAGGTTTTAGGTGCCGACAATGATGGAGATTCCCAAGGGGATATGATACTCCAATCCTTGCCAGAATCATTCAAAGAATTCAGACTTACTTATAATCTGAACAAAAAGATTCATACCTTATTTGAATTAATGAATGAATTAATGGCAGCGAAAGGCATCCTTGGGATAGCCAGTGTTGATACTAATATGGTTAAAGCTTCCTCTTTTAAACCTAAGTCAAAAGGTAATGGTGGTAAGAAGAAGCAGGACTTCACTAAACAAGATGGTAAACAGCTTGCCTTAGGAGTTGCCAATAAGGGAAATGAAAAGGTAAAAGACTACACCAAAGGAAAATGTTTTCATTGTGGTGAGAAAGGTCATTGGAAGAGGAATTGTCCAAAATTCATAGTTGGTAAGAATAAAGGTGTGATGAGATCATTCCTTATTGAAACTTGTTTAGTACATAATCCCACAAATTCCTGGAGTATGGATTCAGGTTGTACTAATCATATCTGCGATACTTTGTAGGGGTTCTAGGAGGCTAGAAGGCTGAATGAAGGGGAACTATTTCTTACTTTGGCTTATGAGAGCAAAATTCTAGTTGTAGCTATTGGAGTGTTTAATTTGTTCTTTGGTTCTAGGGTTTTAATATTGGAAGACTGCTTATATGTACCTAATGTTCGTAGAAATTTAATATCTACAACTTACTTAGGCAAACATGGATATTATGTTATCTTGAGAGACAATATTGTAATAACGAAGGATAAAGTGTTTATCTATTCTGGCGATATTGTTGATGGTCTTTATATTGTAACTCCTGATAAGCATGATTTGTGCAATTCTGAATTATATAATAATTCACATGTAAAATCATTAAAGAGAAAGTTTCCTTCTACTAGTGATGCATATCTTTGGCATTTGCGTTTGGGTCATGTTAATTCATACAGGATCCAAAGACTAGTGAAAGATGGGCTTTTAGAACCATTAGATTTTAATGAATTCCCAATCTGCAAATCCTGCTTGGAAGGTAAAATGACGAAAAGGCCTTTTAATGCAAAAGGAAATAAAGCCAAAGATTCGCTAGAACTAGTACATTCAAATGTGTGTGGTCCAATGTCTATCCAAGCAAGAGGTTCATTACTTTCATTGATGATTACTCTAGATTTGGTTGTGTACCTAATGAAGCAGAAGTCTGAAACTTTTGAAAAGTTCAAAGAGTTTAGGGCTGAAGTTGAGAACCAATTAGGTAAACGCATAAAGACCATTCGATTTGATCGTGGTGGAGAATACCTTTTGGGGGATTTCAAGGATTACTTAATTGAAAATGGGATTATATCCTAATTGACTACACCTGGAGCACCACAACAAAATGGTGTAGCAGAAAGGAGGAATAGGATTCTTTTAGATATGGTTAGATCCATGTTGAGTTATTCAACTCCACCAAAATCTTTTTGGGGATATGCCTTAAATACTACAATGTATCTTTTGGAATTTAGTACCTTCGAAGTCTATTTCTAAAACACTTGTAGAGTTGTGGATTGAGCGTAAGCTTAGTATGAGACATCTCCATGTTTGGGATTGTCCAGCACATGTGTTGAAAAGAAAGTCTGACAAGTTGCAATCTGAAACAGCAGTGATTTTCTTTGTAGGGTATCCAAAAGGAAATGTTGGAGGTTTATTCTATTGTCCTGAAGATAATAAAGTGTTTGTTAGTACAAATGCCAATTTTTTGGAAAATGACTATATGAATAATTTTACTCCTAGAAGTAGAGTTGTCTTAGCTGAAATGAATGAACCTGTAAATGAACAATCAATGAATAAAACTAGGAATGATGTGGTTGTATCAAATACACCACAAGATATTCCTCATGAGATGACTAGTACATAGGAGTCTTGTCGTAATGGGAGGATTATTAGGCCACCTGTAAGATTTACAAGTCTGGGAGAAACTTATGAAGCTATCTCAGAAGAGGTTGAATATGATCCTTACACTTATGAAAAGGAAATGAAAGATATAAATGCACATCATTGGGTCAAAGCTATGAAATCTGAATTGGATTCTATGTATTCGAATCACGTTTGGGATCTTGTAAAGGCTTTTAATGGCATTAAACCCGTTGGTTGCAAATGGGTTTACAAGAGGAAGAGAGGAATAGATGAAAATGTTGAAACCTTTAAGGCAAGACTAGTGGCGAAAAGGTATACACAAAAGGAAGGTATTGATTATGAAGAAACTTCTTCACCAGTAACCATGCTTAAATCTATCAGAATTATCTTATCCATTGCTATTCATTATAATAATGAGATTTGGCTAATGGATGTCAAGACTGATTTTCTAAATGGCAATCTTGAAGAATAAATTTATATGATGCAACCAAAAGGGTTCATTGCAAAGAATCAAGAGCATATGGTATGCAAATTGAAAAGATTCATTTATGAACTTAAGCAAGCATCTAGGTCATGGAACATCATATTTTATCAAGCAATCAGCTCATTTGGTTTTGAACAAAATCTTGATGAACCATGTGTGTACAAGAGACATCAAGATAAAATAGTAATTTTCCTAGTGTTTTATGTTGATGATATTCTACTAATTGGAAATGATGTAAGGGTAATGTCATCAGTTAAGATTTGGTTGTCAATCCAGTTTGATATGAAGGATTTGGGCGAAGCTAACTATATTCTAGGGATCAAGCTTTGGCGAGATTGAAAGAATAGAATGTTAGACTTGTCACAAGCTGGATATATAGATAAGAGGAAGAGATAATGAGACAAGTTCTATATGCTTCAGCAATGGGAAGTCTCATGTATGTCATGCTATGTACTAGGCCAGATATCTGTTATTTAGTTGGTATAGTTAGCCGATATCAATTAAATTCAGGACCAAAACATTGGGAAGCTGTAAAGCATATTTTCAAGTATCTAAGGAGAACAAGGGACTATATGCTTGTTTACCATTAGGAGGATTTAACACCTATTGATTACACAGATTTTGATTTTCAGTTAGATCTTGATTTCAAAAAGTTCACTTTAGGTTGTGTGTTCACCTTGGGAGGTGGAGCCATAAGTTGGAGGAGGGTTAAGAAATCTTGTATTGCCGACTCCACCATGGAAGATGAATATGTTGCTGCTTGTAAAGCAACAAAGGAAGTTGTTTGGCTTAAGAAATTTCTTTCTGATCTTAGTGTTATGAGAATGGAGCAAGTTTTAATCAGTTTGTTATGTGAAAATAGTGAAGCAGTTGCATAATCTAAGGATCCAAGGAATCATAAGAAAGGAAAGCACATAGAAAGAAACTACTATATTATTCCAGACATTGTGGCTCGAAAAGATGTAATTGTAGCAAAGATTGATAGTGCAAATAATCTGGCAGATCCCTTTACCAAAGCCTTGTCCCAGAAGACTTTTGAGTCACACTTGGAGGGAATAAGAGTTAGATTAGTACGCAATAGTCTTTAAGGACAAGTGGGAGATTGTTAGGATTAGTGCCCTAAAATCCTATTGTATGCTATGTATGACATTATGTTATATGTAATAAAGTTTTTTTTTTTATTATCTAAAATAATGATAACATTAATATTTTGACATTATCGTATAGTCCTTGAAATGCAAAGTATGTGATTTACGTGATTTAGTCACAGAAAATATAAATCACAAGTACTTTGTAAACTCAAAATCTTAGTTCGTAGTCAGTGATGAAATTGGACATTTCATCTGCAAAGACTATAACATGCCAATTAAGATGATTTGTCTTGATCATAGAAGTGAAGACTTCTAGTTTATATGTTAATATGTTTTAAGTGCATAAGACATATTGAACTGGACCGCTTTGAGATTTATTATTCTATTAATAACTGTCAAATGAATAATAAATCTTACGACTTTCATTTACATAAACTCTCAACCTAAGGGAATAGTGAACCCGATCATGAAATGTAGGTTGCTTTAATATATCCAGAGTGAGATCTAAACAACCGGTCAAAACCTCAATATGTTGGGCAACCACACATAGTGTTGAAGGAACACATATTCTCAAGATGGAATTAATAGTCTCTTTATAGAGGTATAAAATATTCATTTGAGATAAGTTTAATGGGTTTGGTTATTCAAAGTGTTAGGCCTAAAACTTTAGTAAAGAGTTAATAAAGTTTATATTTTATGAAATTAGATTTCATAAAATATTTATGAATAACTTAAAGGATTGAACCGGATACTCAAAGATCAAGAGGTAGTAATTTTCAAAGTAACAGTTACACATTATGACTTTGTATTACTACGAATGTTTTCATGAAGGGGTTAAATGTTTAGATAATAAACTCTTGGGATATAATTTATTAATAAGGCTTAGAGTGCAATTATATTTATATAGTGGTATTTAATATAATTAATAGTAATTTTGGGCTTGTCAAGAGTTAACAGATAAGTCCAAAGCCCATTGAAGCTAGAGCTTTATTTATCCCTTTTGATCCCACTCCAAGCCACACACTAAAGCCCAATTAGACTGGCCCAGAAGCCTAATCCAATTAGATAATTAGTTATTTATTTAATAAAAGTCATTAAATAAAGTAACTGTCAAGTGTAGAAATATATACGTATGATTAAAAGAGAAACATTCATTTTTCTTTTAAAAAAAAAGACACTTGGTTATTCTCTTGAATAAGTACGTATAAAACTAATTGAGAGACCACACATCTTGGGCACATTATGGAATTGGAGTGAAGATTGAAAGTCTTCCCAAGTTCAATCTTTCATTATTTTGAATTCTGCTGCATCAAGGTACGTCTTCTTGTTCTTTGTTTCTAAAATTCAAATGTTGCATGTTATCTCACATGAATGATATAGCTTCGTTTATTTCTAGTGCGTGTTTTTGTATGAGATACAAAACTGTATTTTCCATATATTTATCCAACAGATTTATATGTTTCGTTTTAACTAAGGATTAAACTTAACTATAAACAATCATCATCCTTAAAAGTCCATATGTAAACTAAGGGTTAAACTTAACTAAGGGACACATATGTATAACTGGGAGTGGTGCCAGTCTCTGAATGAAACTACTTTTATAGTATACTACTATGAAAGAAAGTGAAGGAGGATTTGTTTTGATTTGTTAAAACCTTTTCTCATTATTATTATTATTATTATTATATAAAATTGAAGCCTTTGAAGCTCCCACAAATTTCCACATCATCACTATTTCCTTTTTCTTTTTCTTTTTCTTTTAAATTCTTTTTATTTTCGTTCCCCCACTATATAGAGTTTTGGTCATGGTGATGTCCTTACTCCAAGGACACTTTGGAGGTAGTTTAAACATAGTATAATTCTAATTATTAGGCCATTGCACAGCCAAAAAAACAAAAAAACAAAAAACAAACTTTGCTATATGTGTTTCAATCCATAAACATAACAATTTGTCTGCCTATTTTTTTGGATAGTTCGTCTGCCTAAATTTGTATCTACATAAGCTAATATTTTGTTTGGAGGAGGCGTAAAAAAAATTATGATAGTATTGTTGGCTCAGTTTTGTGAAAGTATTTGGTTATGATTGTTTTATTATGCGTCTCTGTAGGTTTGAATTTTGATTTAAATTATGAAATATGTTATTAATAACTCCTCTTTTCATTTGCTTGATGGCTCTTAATGTTTTTCTGTTTTTGTTTTCCTTTTGATTTTGCAGGTTTCCTAGGAACACAACCTAGCAGGTAAGAGAATTAGTAATGTTTTTATCTAATTTTTCTTTTAGGTACAATGATGTTTTACAATATTCCTCACTTAATGTCACATATAACCTGGTATATAGAGGGTAGATAATTGAAGGTGTTTGGATTTCTGATCACATTTTCCATAGGGCCCTCTTATCTCTTCCTTCTCCGAACTCGGGTTATAGAAGAAGGAATCGAGAAGAAATTATTAGCAACAATTGGTTTTATTACGGGACAGCTCATGATGTTCATATCGATCTATTGTGCACCTTTGCATCTAGCATTGAATAGACCTCATACAATAATTGTCCTAGCTCTACCGTATCTTTTGTTTCATTTCTTCTGGAACAATCACAAACACTTTTTTGATTATGGATCTACTACCAAAAATTCAATGCGTAATCTTAGCATTCAATGTGTATTCCTGAATAATCTCATTTTTCAATTACTCAACCATTTTATTTTACCAAGTTCAATGTTAGTCAGATTAGTCAACATTTATATGTTTCGATGCAACAACAAGATATTATTTGTAACAAGTAGTTTTGTTGGTTGGTTAATTGGTCACATTTTATTCATGAAATGGGTTGTTCTACAACCATCAAAATTTTAACCTTCCAAATGTGGTGTTTTACAAATATTAGAATCTAAATCTACAGCTACAAAGAACTTGGTATGTGTTTTTTTTTCATATGAGTTTGTCTAATTCTATGTTATTTAATTCTTTAGTTTGATTTCAAAAATATGTGCATGTTTATGATTCCATTTTTTGGTAATAAGTTTCTATAGTTTAAAGGGTAGGTTTTTGTTTGCTTTTTATGTCAGTTTATCCTCCTTCCTCTGTTGTAAGTATTGAATTTAAAACAAAAAATCTTTTAAACTAAAATTTTTACTTATCAATTTTTATGTTAGAATATATTCATGAACTTTGAGGTTTGTAAGATTTATAGTTGGAGTTTGTGCAAGTATTTGGTCATGAATATAATTATGTGCTCTCTACTGTGTGGGCTAATGATAACTTTGTTAGAGAATGTTAAAATGTAATATCAACTTTCTCATTATTTTTATTTTTTTATGAGAGTAGACCACAAACAAAGAAGTTCTATTCTATTCAAAATTTACTATCAACTTTCTTCTTCTTTTCTTTCAATCTATAAACGTCTTACACAACTTTCATCCACCAACTTCGTATTAGCTAAAATCATATTACATGTTTAATTTCTATTTCAATGCAAAGATTTGTATGTAATGTTTCTTATTGACAGATTTATGGACATTGAGAACATGCTCTATTAGCTTGAACTCACATGTCTATAACAAAAACTACTCAAAGAAGATAAACTCGTGCATCGCACGGGTTAACGACTAGTTATTATTATAAAACCGAAACTTATGAAGCTCTCACAATTTTTCACGTCATCACAATATTTAAATCAAATTATTTTTGTTTAGTCTAAACTTAACAAAGAGTGAAACTCTATCTCTTTAACAAGTCTAACTTAAACTCAAACTCATCATTATCATTTTTTTAAAATAAAATTATTTTTGTTTAATCCAAACTTAACAATGAGTGAAACTCTATCTCTCTAACAAGTGCAACTTAAACTCAAACTCAAACTCAAATGTTGATAATTTATCTCCAAATTTGCGAGATTAATCATGAATACTATAAAAGCAAAGCAAACCCCGATACTCTTTTTTTAAAACTGAGTAGAGGTATGAGCTCTTCTTATATTATTTTCTTCTCCTCTACTTTGTAAAAAAAAATATTTTATAGTTTTTATGTATTTTTAAATTTTGCAACATGTGTTGCTAGTTGTTACATGCAACATTTTGCACATCATGCATAACAAGAATTCCTATGTATCTCAATTCTTAAACAACTCCTGTCTATGTTTCACGTACGCCAAATACACAAAGGTTGGCATTGTTGGAAATTAAGATGCATAAAATGTTTTTGCTCAAGAAAACAAAAAGATGTATAGATGTCATGTGGCTCATGTCGCATCCTTAATAAGAGTTCCACCGAGTATATCAAACAAATTTTTTTTTTTTTGTGCTAAAAACCCAATTATCAGTCCTTGATAGAGAACATGTTATTTATTATGTTACCTTTATATCACCGATCATTAAAATAATAATAATAATTTTGAAATTTATTTACTATAGTTGATATCTATCAATAACATTCATTCTAAAATTTATAATTTCTTTATCAGTTTTCAAACTTTTTACACATACAACTAAAACCTATAGGAGTGGGATTGTATGTCAAGAACTTTGTGTGATTGTGTCTTGAAGCTTAGAGGAGAATTTTGTTATGTACGATTAATTTTGTTAATTAGGAGAGTTTGAATTCGATTTTTTTTATAAAAAAAATTGTTGTAAAGCAAGGGGGGGAGAAGAGGTAGTATGGTATGAAACATATTTAATTGTGATTGTCTCCGTGTAATATATGGTAGTCGTGTAGTAGTTGGGAAAGTGTGTGTATGTTTTTCTTAAGTGGGCGAGTGTGTGTGTGTTTTACAAGATAAATAAGCTTGCAATAATTGAAATTATTTTTTTGAATGTAACCCATCTTTCTCTTATATTTCTCTATTGTTCAGTCATATATATTCTTTTTGTTTCAATAATTTCTAAGCAGTAAATTATCTGATTTTTTAATATTTTTTGGTCTTTTAAAAGTTTTGATATTTGAATTTTTGAGGTTTTTTTTTTTTTTTTTTTTTTTTTGCAGCATCTGAAAATGTCTGATAAACAGGTTAGCGACTAGTTGTTATTATTGTTATTATTATTATATAACCAATTTTTTTACTTTTTATTGAATTTGCCACATCATTATCATTTTTTAAAATACAATTATTATTATTATTATTATTATTATTATATAACCGAAGTTTTTGACTTTTTATTGAAACTTGCCACCTCATTATCATTGTTTTAAATAAAATTATTTTTGCTTAGTTCAAACTTAACAAGGAGTGAAACTCTATCTCTTTAACAAGTCTAACTTAAACTTAAACTCAATATTATCATTTTTTTTAAAACAAAATTATTTTTGTTTAGTCTAAACTTAACAAGGAGTGAAACTTTATCTCTCTAACAAGTCCAATTTAAACTCAAACTTAAACGTTGAAAATTTATCTTCAAATTTGTGAGGTTAATCATGAACACTATAAAAGCAATGTAAAGCCCAATAATTTTTTTTTAAGCAAAGTAAAGGTACAAGCTCTTCTTCTGTTATTTTCTTTTCCTCTACTTTGTTAAAAAAAATATTTTATGGTTTTTCATGTATTTTTTAAAAAGTAATTTTTGTACATGAACCACCAAACTCTCTTTAGCTATTTTTATTAAGATAAAAAAGCTTGCAATAATTGAAATTTAAGGTTGTCGCTATTGCATATCTTTGACTCACGATATGAAAGTATGTTAATTTCTTAGGCAGAAAGCTTATATACGATATATAAAGAAGAGGTATGGTTTTTATTATTTCAACGTGGGCTCCTACTCAACATTTTTTAGCATAGACCACATGCTGATAAGGTTCGTTTAAAGTTTAGACCTGTTAAAATTTACAACTTATTACCTTTTTTTGTATTTTGGAATATTTAACATTTGAATTTGTGTAGTCACACACACATGTATATATAAATAATATCTATAATTTATAGACTTTGAATCTTTTGATTTCTTTCAATAGTTATAGTCATAGATTATTCTTTTGAATGTAACTCATCTTTCTCTTATATTTCTCTATTGTTTAGTCATATATATATTTTGTTTTGTTTCAATAATTTCTAAGCAGTGAATCATCTAATTCTTTAGTATTTTTTGGTCTTCAGAAGTTTTAATATTTGAATTTTGAGTTTTTTTTTTTCTTTTTACAGTATCTGAAAACAATTTTTTTGCAAACCATTGCACGTTCAAGCAATGGTTTCTTTATTAAATTATAACATAAATTGAAGTCATACAATAGTGCAATTTTTTAATCAATCTAAGATTTTATAAAATTATTTTAGTTTACCTCCCAATTAGGTAAGTTTCCTGTGCGTAACAGATGTTAGCGACTAGTTATAACTAATAATTAGGTTCCATTTAGTGAATATCAACTTCTGGTTGGTCTCCATCAGCTTAAAAGAGTCCTTCATGGTCCTCGGGTCTTCTTCTTCCTTTTAGAGTGTTTGTTAAAATACATACGCTTTCCTTCCTGCACTTTTTAGTTCTTCCTCGGTCCATAAAACCTCAACAATCCAAGTTAAATACTTCTCCGTCAGCTTAACAGAGTCCTTAGCTGAGACTTCTCACTTGTTGCCTAGTGTGCATAACCCAAACTCAAATCAATCTATGAATAATGGAGTCAAGTCAGCTTGTTGATGAGTGCATCTACCAAAAGAATGTTTCAATCCAGATGGCACAAAATCCGGTAATGTACTGAGAATAGCTCTACCTCCTACTCAGCTGATATTTTAAGCAAAATATAGTCGATGCAAATAATCAAATATCCAATACAAACCCTAAGCAGTGTACTGCGTGTGTTGGCATGTGCTTCCTCCTCGAGTCAGCATATGCAAGCCAAATGCCTTCTCTGTTGATCTCGAGTCAGCATATGCAAGCCAAATTACAGCCTTCTCTGTTGATCTCACAAGCCCTTTGAAGAAGAATCTGAATCAAAACAAATATATAATTTCGCTCACAGACATGCTGGGAATAACATATTTAGTGTCAATTGTGTGAGATAGAAAATACACCAAAAAGGGCAACTGTAGCAATGTCAACCTTAGAAAGTGCAAGACGAAACAAGTTAACAATATAAGAATACATGTATAAACAATTTTTTTTACTCCAATTGGAGGATATCTAAAATCTAATATACGTTCTATATATAGATAATCCTCTAGCAAAAATCTTTACACAAGATGTAAGAAGGGGATGCTTCCAAACCAAACACGTACAGTTCCTTCTTTAACACCCATTTCTTCGCTCTACATGTTAGCCTCCTTAATAGACATGTAACATCTCCAGAAAACAGAAAACGGACGCAACATTTTGATTAATTAACTGGCTTACTTAACTTTTTCTATCTTCTCTCTGTCTCTCTATTTACCCATCAAAAGGCCTGAGTGAAAGTTATGTGAATTAGTCAAGCGCAGCTTTGTTTCTTCGACCTATTATTGGCTTTGGCTTTGGCAAGCCATCAAAGATTGGTTTTGTAATGGTTGCAGTTGAAAGGCTCTGCAAATCTGGCTTCAGACTCCACCTTGTACTACTCCAGATGGATGAAGAACTATTGTTGTCCTGTTCCTGCAAACTTGATGTGCTTGATGACTTCCTAACCCCAGATAAGCCATTAGTCATCATAGAATCCCCCTGACCAATTGGTATAGGAATCAACCCACTTGCTTCAGCATCACTAATTGAAGTAGTTCGGTTTGCTGCTTTAGGCCTCAAGGCTAAGCCTTTCCCCGTTATTGCAGAAAACCCACCACTGTTGCTGTTATTCTCCAACAGCATTTCTGGCGTGCAGGAAGTGAAGTCAGCTTCGGATTTCTGACGCCTTCTGACTAGTTTCTCACTCCATCTATCAGAGTCACCATCCCTAGCTTCTGGAACAGGCACAATGCCTGCTATTACACCATTCTCATCCAATAAAGCAGTAACCAAGCTTTTAGATTTTCGATGATGGCTCAAAGATGGGTTGGAAATTAGTGAGGCACTGGGAAATGGCCCATCTTCTAAATAATGAGAACCTCCTTTTCTGTAGACTGCCATTTCAAAACCTTCAGCTATTGATTTTTGATCTGTTGTTTTAAGCCCATAGTAACCTTGTAAAGAACTCATGGCTGGAGAGACCTTCCACTGGGGAGACTTTACTTTCAGGGTCTGGAATGACTCAAACAGTTCACGGCACACACGGCGAGGTGGGGTGTGGTTCGAACTGCTTTGCCTGCAAATATATTAGCATTTACACACGAAAGGATAACATATGTGAAAAGTACATCTGACTCCATAATAGAAAGACCAATAACGGTTGCATAATAAGAAGGATATTAAATAGAACCTAAAATATTTTAAATGGTGGGAGTAAATGAAAAATTTAAAGGAATGAGAAACTTTTGGTTTACAATTTATTATCAAATATGAAACAAGGCCAAGAGCCTTGTAACTAAATGACAATGCTCAGCTGTCTTGAAGGGAAGAAGCTGGGTTCATATATTGTCAGCCCCACTTATTGTAAGAAAACAAAAAGGGTAAATTGCAAATTACACCTCTAAAGTTAAAGAGTTTTACACCCTAAAGTGTCAAAATTTGAATTTTACCCTCAAGTTTGGGGGTGTTTGGATTTTAGATCTTGATATTTCAGAATGTGGATTTTACATCCTAAAGTTTGAAGGTATTTGGAATTTAAACTCTCAAATTGGAGTGTTTGGGTTTTAAACTCTAAAATTGTGAAACTTTAGAATATAAAATCCAAACATCTCCAAACATTGGGAGGTAAAATTCAATTTCTAAAACTTCAAGGTTTAAAATCCAAAGACACCCAAAACTTCAGAGAGTAAAATCTAAATTCTGAAACTTTAGGGTGTAAAATCCAAACAACTCAATATGCAATTTACCCAAATAAAAAAGACATGGGTATTCATAAGAAACAAATGCCAACTGTGTGATAGACTACTATACCACTTGAAGGATTTTATTTGAAACGAGATCACGTAGAACCAAATTTTCCTAAAGAATAGTGATTGTATGCATGTGAATGTTGCCGTGGAAATTGAATTCATCAGACAGAATACGGAAAAGTACAGACAGATACTCTGCAAATGCTTTTTTCATACTTAGAAGAGAAAGAAGAAGATGAAATCCCGCTTTTACCACACATTTTGTGAAATTGAATAACAAAACAAATAATTTGTGTTTTTATTATTTAGGTTTCACAAGTACATCAACAACAAAGAAGCCTTAGTCCCAAAAATTTTGGGGTTGGCCAGATCTTCAACAGATTAGTTTGGATGAGACACATGTATTCCCTTTTGTCATTCTATTTTGAAGTCGGATCAGATACATGTATTATTATTATTATTAATGTCATAAATTATATTTGAAAAGAAAACTTGAGCTATAATTGAGTCAGAAAATGCAAAAAAAAAGAAAAAGAAAAAAAAAAGAGGTGTCAGTCAAATTTAAAGGGTTTGTATTATATTACAGAGCACAGAGCACAGAGCACAGCTGCTGTAAAGTCAAACTAAAACCAGAGATGTGAAATAGAAAAGGAAAAAAAAGGGTACCCATGGCCATTGGATAAACACGGAGACGGAGGATGCCTTCCCGGTAGAGGAATCTGAAGAGATTTGAGAGCAAACATTTGAAGATCTGTAACCAAACCATTCATCTTTTTTATGTCGGAAACCTTGAAAAGAATCAATCAATCAATCAATCAATTTTGAATGATAATAAATATATATATAAATAGAGTAATTCATAAAAATAAAAATACCTCAACCCCATACTTGATGGCAATGCCAGCCAAAGTGTCCATCTTGGAAACTGGGTGTTGGATGCAACCAACAACAACAGGAGAAGGAGACTCTCCTCTTTGATCTACTACTGCTACATCTACACCTAATTTCTTTTCATATTCTAACATATTATTATTATTATTATTATTATCTCCATTCCATCTCTCCTTCTCCATCTGCATATCTCAAATCTCCCGCACACAACTCTTTCACCCAATCAATTCGTCCTCATCTCATTAAACCCAAAATAATATATACTACAAGCTAGCGCTTGCGGATCATATCAAATAGAACTAAGAAATCAGGATTAATAATGCATGTATGCATGTATGTTGTGATTGGGAGGAAAAGAAACCCAGCAGCAAGCAAATCACTGCTCAAACATCTTCTTCTTCATCATCTTCCTCTTCTTCTGGATCCACTTCCAAGTTTTCGGCAACCTCTCTCTAAAAAGATGACCTTCAATTCTCATTTAATTCTAATTCTAAAATATTACTACTTTACTAGTATTTATATTTATATAAAATACACGGTTAGAAAATAAAATTTTATTATTTGTTATACGCTCACAATCACTTTATTTTAGGAGACCTCTTCTTTCTTTCTTATTTACAAAATTACAGCTGTACCCTTCGCAAGAATACGTGTTACTGTGAGAAGCGCGTGCCATTTTCTGCCGCTCTTTTAACCCATTTTACACGTTTCTTGACCAGTCCACTCACTTTAGAATGTGCTTTAGCATTCTCATAAAAAGGGGTAAAAAACTTAGTATTTAACCCCTCAAAAATTAATTTTATAATATATCATACATCGTATTATAATATTTTTTATTTAATTTTTTTTTAAAGTGATGTATTAAAAAATAGAAGTTTTGATGTATTATAATATTTTTTATTTAAAATTTTTTAAAGTGATATATTAAAAAATAGAAGTTTTGATGTTGAAGTGATGTATTATATGTTATAAAATTGATTTTTGAAAGAGTAAATGTTAAATTTTTTAGAATGTTTGATGGGAATGCTCTTACCAAATTGTAAATTACACTTCAAAAATTTAGAGTAATTTTGATCTATCTCTTGCAATTTTAAATTTTTGATAAAATTACATATCCTTTTAAAACAAAGACCTTCCATCTATATCCATTAAAAAAATAACTGCTAATTGTATCTCATAACAAAATAAAACAAAACAACGTAAAAACAAATTAATTAAAACATGTAATACATACATGAATTGAGTCACTATGTGCATACATGATGTGTGATGTGTAGTATATAAATATACATATTAAAACATAAATTTATTTGATTTATAATTTAAAGGTCATTCCACGATACCCACTTGTTTTTTGTGATACCCACCCATACCTAAGCCATTAATTCTAAAAGTTTTAATTTTGGCCGTTTAAGTGAGTTTTAGTATTTTGCTAATTATAAACTACATATTTAGTCTCTAGCCTTTACACTATATTTTAATTTGGTCTTTAATCTTTCAATTGTGTTAATTTGGTCCTTAACCTTTTAATGTCGTGTCAATTTAGTCTTTGCCATTATATATTAGATAAAAATTGTTTACATAACAAATAGCCAAAATAAAATTTTAGTTTATTATCACATCAATAGAAGCTAATTTTTTATTTTGGCCATTAGACATGTATTTAATTTTCATCCAAAAGATAACTGTATGGATTAAATTGACACGGTAAAAAAAGGTTAGGGACTAAATTGACATAATTAAAAAGTTAGGGATCAAATTGAAATATGGTGTATAGGATAGAGAAAAAATACGTAGTTTACCCAAAAAAAAAAAATAGATGTTGCGTTCTCTCTATCGTTCTTTCAATTCTAACTTGTTTTTTGTTTGAAATTTAAAACTTTGTTGTCTACTTTCTTTCTTTTCATTTGCAATTTTTTGTTTCATGTATTTGAATGAATTTGGAACCCTAAAGGGGTGTTTGTTACTGTTATTTTAACAACAGTTTTCAGTATTTAAACCACATTACACGTATTTCTACATACTTTTTCACTCACGCATATTTTCACAAAATAATAATAACGTTACTATAAATCTCTTACAAAATAGGTCCTAAACTCCCCAATATATGGTCTTGGTGTTTGGATATCATTGATTTTAGATCCTTCAGATTCATTACTAAAACACAATATTTCAACATTATGTTGCTTTAGTTTTTTATTTTCTAGATGTAGGCAAGTTGAAATCACAAATTTCCTTGAGTTATGATTGGGTTTTGCTTTATGTTCTATTTGGATATCAATGAATCCAAATCCTAAATTCTAACCACTGGATTGTGATATTAATAGTTCTATACATATATAAACCTTAGTATATGTATAAACCTTAGTAAATCCATGTATGTATGTGAAGAAGGTAAGGATCAAAGCAAAACTCATTTGTTTTGTTCCCTTTTTATTTGTCGTTGGATTTCTGCAGCAGCCCATTACATCACTGATCTTGTAATGTGAGATTCCAGAACTTTTTTGGGGTGCTCTCAGTCAAAAGAGAAAGGTATAGGCACCTCTCTTTTGGGATTTTGATTATTGTGGAGTCTACCAAACAAAATAAAGCACTATTCTACCAACCTAAGATTCTAATGTTCGAGGCTAGTTTACAGAATGGAAAGTTGTCTGACACCCATTCTACCTGGATAAAGTCTGGTCTTTTAGACTTTAAATGATCATTTAAGTACCCTTACACAATGGTATGTAAAATGTCATGTACTTTCTTAAATCTATGGCTAAGTGTTATTCAATAACCTCAAATCTAATGTAAATAACCAGATCTGATATTTAATGTGGAAAACAATATTAAGAAAATAAATCTGATACCAAAAAAAGAGTGTTGATGACAAAGTGGAGATGTAGATTCTAATAAATTTTGGTGAGAAAAACTCAAATCTAGTTTTAGGTATGAGAAAGATGGGTTTTTAATGAAAATTTTAGATCTGGTTTTTTAGTTATGAAAAAGAATAAGTTTTAAAGAAAAAATTTCAGATTTGAAGGTTTTATTAACAAAGAACCATAGATCTAAGATTATATCATGAGCATCCTAAATCTATATGATCAAACATGTGATGTAATATCCCAACCCAACTTTATAGTTAACCTATGTGTTTGTGTGGTTAGTTATTATTTTGAGCCACTTATTTTCTATAATGAATAGAAGAGTATTTAATGAGCATATTATTACATAATGCCATTGAATAAAAGTTGTAAATATTATAAATAATAGAATGGCTAATTGTATCATGAATTTATGATTATATATACAAATCTATATTAAGTGGTTAAGTTATTAGATATATAGTTGATGTCTTAATTAAGTACTTAAGGGAATGGTATTTTAGTAACTTCCTACACACATGGACCAATAAGCATAAGACATATGGCCAATCGTTAAAAGGACATTTGTCCTCCTTGCCGTGCATGTGAGCCAAGTGGCAAGGCCACTAACCTCCACATAACCCCTCCCCACTTGCCTCTTAGCCGACCATGCAAACCGCAATCTCATCTCACTTGGTTTGCTCCAAAGGAACCAAAAACACAAACTCTCTCAAGCTCTATACCTCTCATATTTTCGGGTACAGTAACTAGAAGGGGAAACTCTTTTCATTTCCTCACAAGTTTTCTTCCACTATTTCATGCTAGAGTGATTCTAGACTTCCCCTTAAGAACCAAAAGCTCTAGATGTCTAGTTTCCATTGGTCCTAACCTTGCAAGATTTAGAGATACGGTCACCAAATTATCGCATCTGGAAGGAAGGTGACGCAATGCTGAAAATTTTGTGACCTTTTTCCTTAAAATATTTGTTTCTTCCAAACCGTGGAAGATATCATTGAGTCCTTTTTATGAGACGTAATCAAGACGTTATACTTCAAGTTGGTTCAGCCTTATCACTCCAATATCTATTTTTTCCTGAAAAAAAGTGAAGCAACTATTAGGGTTTTGGTATTTCATTGATATCTCATCCATTTTAACTTCGATTTTAGCCCGTAAACTATCATTTCAAAGGGAAAAATATGTCCTACGAGATGGTCCCACATTCAACTCGATCAGATGGTTGGATCAAAAAGTCTACTTTTTTACCATACCTAGTTAGGGTTTTGGCCTCAATTGCTATCAAAAGGGTTCTTAAATGTTGTGACCCTTTGATCCACTATACAATCATGTTGTATTTATTTTTCACCCTTTTTGGCTTTAGAACTTGCAATATAACCTTTTATATTTTTCTTGGATTTTGGCATTTGTTTTGACATGTGAATTGGGGTCGGATAAAATACTGTATCAACAGCTGCTCCTTCTTTGTCTAATATTTATTGGCATAATAAATATTAAACAAAGAATTGAATAAAGTATTTTTTCCATCCTGATTCTAGCGTAAACAATTTTTTTTTTTTTTTTGGTATTTGTTTTTGCTAAAAACAAGTGCAAGGGTATTTTGGATGTTTTGAAAACCATGTTGAAAATTTTGGAAATTCATTCATGATCTTGAAAATCTTGTTGAATGCATGTACCATAAGAAAGGCTTAATAAGGCCCATCTTTCCTATGTGATTCATGAGTGTATGTGTTTGATGGCTACCACTTACCTTGAATAGGAAATGACGATGCGGAGAAAATCAATAGGCTAGATGCTTCGGACTTGAAAGGACTACTTGCTCTCTTGATGGCCTAAAAAAAAAAAAAAAAAGCGATCAAAGGTGACCGAGGTCGCCGTCCAAGAACCCTCCGATGGCAAAGTTAGTTTTCTCTTTATATTTTTGGAGTTCCAACTTTTTGGGAAATGTCAAAACGTACCTTTGTTTTGTCTGAATGAATGTTTATATAGTGTCCTAAGAACAATTATCAAACTTGTAACCTCCCCTAGATTTGAGGAGGTGTGAGGTTTCAAAGATAACTTCCACAACTACTTGGGAGTTACATATTTCTTACCTAACTGTTATTGGAAGTTACGCGTGTAATAAGGAGTTGTACTACATGCTCAGGAATTTTCATAAGTGTCTAGGGTTCGTCTAGGGGTCCTCGTCTTAAGGACTTCTAGCCGAGCGTACCTCGCATCTAAGGGAGATCCTCCCTTTATGGATGACCCCTTCCATAGACGAGGCTCATGATGACCTTGGACGACATGGTGGGGTTCTTGTGACACTTGACCATGCGAAACCTCATCAAAACATCTTCTTGCATGGACGAGCTTCATGGACGAGGTTCTTACAGCCTTCGATTGCTTGGTCTTGCCCTAGACGACCTCCATGGACGATTATTGGAGTTTATCCCCATCAGGAAACATGTTCACAAGCAAGGATTTTTGGAGTGAAGTCTTTATACTTGTCAAATGCATGGGTATCCTTTGTTTAAGCTCATGAAGGGATAACTTGAAGAATGTGTTTGGCTTTTTGTACTATTCAGGTTCAAAGCTTGGATTTGGAGAAGACCCTACCCTTTTTAAGGCATGATGCTTTAGCATGTGTGGATGAGTCAATCATCAATGATTGACCAAATAATGTTCAATGTCCCATAATTAACTGATCCTCAATGATTGGTGAGATCTTTCATTAGGTTATGACGTGACCCTGGGGTTAAATGGGGCGCTCGAAATGAAGGATATCAAGCTCAAAATTTTCACATGTGGGTGATTCTTTGGCACAAGCTCCTTAGACTAAGTAGGCATTCTCAATTAAGGACTTTCTTAGGACCGTAATGTAAGGATAAGATTTTCCTAGGCTTACTATTTTGGCAATGAAATTCTTTGAAGGATTTCCTAAACTCAAGGATTACACTTCTTTGAGAACCATTTTGGTTACCTCTCATGCTTGGTTATATCCTCAAATTGAGTCCATCTCTTGAATTTTGTCCATTTCACCTTTTTGGGCTTTCCTTTCATTTTGATTTTCTTTGGCATCTTTGATTTGGGTGATTTTAATGTCTTCTGACTTTTTCAGGCTGATTTCTTTTTTACCCCCGTTTTGTTTGGGGCTTCATTTGACTTGATTGGCCCATGACTTTGTCATTTGATTGATTTGGCCTTTTCATTTTTATACTTTGTCCTTTTTGCTATTATGGATTCATTTGATGGACTCAAATTTTTGGAGGTCACCTAGCATGGGATTCTTGTAATCATTTAACCTATCCTGGTGTAGGGGGGGGGGGGGGGGGGGGTAATCCTTGACTGGGTTAAACAAGAAAATAATTCAATAGGCTCAACTGGGCTAGCAATAAATATTTCTCTGCAAGTGGGATAGTAGTGAAATGAATGTCTTTCTCCATCATCCTAAGTGCTTACTTCTTAGCCTAAGGAGATTAAGTGGGAAATTGCAAATTTGGGTATTTTTTGAAACATATTTTCTTTCCGGTTCAAGGGGCTATCATGCGTTATAATTGTTTGGATAGCTGAAACATATGCCCCCATCATTTCAAATCCAATCAGTTGGCCAATAAAACTTGAACATTTGGTCATTCTCTGATTCAAGGTCCACACCAATTCTGGGTAGGACCTCCCTGAAGGGTGATTGTCAACATGAGTTGAATATGAAATTTTGTGTGAGTGGTAAATATTTCACAAATGCAGTTTTAAGATGGGATATCATGAGGTAGTGTTTAGGGGCCACATGCCACCTATCTTTGGTAAGGGATATTCATTTCACTCAAACAACTCTTTCCCCACAAAAAGTTTTGGCATTGACTTTCCACTCTTAAAAGATGCATGCTTTTCAAAACACAAATTTTCATGATTTTTATTTTTTGATTGAACCTTTATGTTTTGATTTTATTGTTGGAAAATCATTTTGAGAAAAATGAACAAAATTGCAATAAACCTAAGCTAACCAAGGTGAGAAAAGGTTTTGTTGAGATAGTGTTTGGGATGAGGTGACAAGGCCAAACTTGGGTTCCAATATCTTTGACAGATAGCATTCCCAATATCCAAAAGCCTTCACAAAGATCCACTTAGGGGATGAAGGTCTCCACCTCACAGAGAAGCCTTAGATGCTTGACTCCTTGTCTGGTGTACATCTTGTTAATGAAGAGTTTCTCTGATTTGTAGTTGAAGTTTTTGAGGAATATCGTTCTCTTATTTTATAACTGCCACCAAGATATCCTGTCAAGGCATCATGCCATATTAGGGATTCGAGAAATGCAAAATGAGAACAAAAAGGGTTGTTTATGCAATTCCCTAATATTTTGATGAGGCATTGTTGCCCAGATGTTGAGGAAGTACGTGGACTCTGATTGTGTCACCACAACTGTTCAGATGCTTTGTCGTCATTATTCATTGAAGCATGCAATACGAGTGACATCTCATTGGCTTGATTAAAGCATGTTCCTGAAAAGGAAATTGAGTTGAATGGAGTTATGACTCATAAAGACTATGCCAAGACCAAATTTGATCCCTTTACTCTTCCACCATGGTTCATATGTTGGCGTTCATCGTGAGCAAATTCCGACGTTGTATCACTGAAGTTGCCAAAGTCGATCCTCCTTGCATTCGAAGACTATAAAGTGAATCACCAAAGCTGAGGTGGTTCTGATATTGTTGAGAATGTTCATGGAAAGAAGATGGACAAAGTTAGACAAAGAATTCGCTCATGGCAAGATCCAATAAAATTGGAGATAGTTCACATCTCTCCTTGAATGAAGACTTGGTCTGCATTTTCTTTGATTTAGTTATATCTTTTGTAACGATGAGATCTGAAGTGAGATTGTTTGACTAAAATAGAGATTGAAAACGGTGGAATGAATTTTCTTTTCATAGCGTTCTTTCTATGGTTGACCAACTTTTTACTAGAACTGTGTCTGTGTTTAGTTAACTTATTTAAGACAAATAGGCCACGTTGGACATTTATCACCACAAGGATCAGAGTTCGAAACCATTTTTGCTGAATTTTTTTATTAATCTGGTTAGAAGGCTCTTAAGACATTTATTAATAAGCTATTTTAAAAAAAAAATTTAGAATTATTTTTATGAGAAATATTTAGCAGTTAAAAAATCAATTACTTTTTTATTTTCCCATAAATACTTTTTAAATTAATATCTTTAAGGTATCTGTTAACATTTCACACTTTTTTTTAACCTAAAGAAGTATAGGAGTTTAGCTAAGCTAGTATAGGAGTACAAATACCTATACAAATTTTTTTTTAGAGATAATTACAATATGCTGCTAACGCTAAAGTCCTTTTCTTCCTTAGACTTCCAAGTACTTTATCACGAAGAGATGTTAATTCAGTTAAATAGCCCTCAGCATACCTATACAAAACTTGAATGTGAGAAAACACATCTATTATGGCATCATCATCCTAACATTCCATCTTTATAAAATACAATAGGTGTATAGTAGTATGTGTACGGATATGATTCCGCTTCTTTCACAAAAAGCATGTTTTAAAAATTCAACACAAAGAAAGAATGCTACATGTATAGCATAGGTATAATAACCAAAGAAGTCAATACCGTACCGGAGACTGTACCGGTTTAGCTAGTAGTACGATATATTTCGGGTACCGGTCAATACCGGTGTACCGTTTCAAATTTACCTCTATTTTTTACTATTTTATACAATATACAAAGTTATAATAATTTTTTTTTGCAAACATTTAGTTATAAATATTATTTTATTGGTATGTTTAATGTTTTATAGATATCCTAATATAAACCACATTATTATATATTATATTATTATTATTAATTGTGGTGTACTGTGTAAAGAATATTCAATCATCGGAACAAAAGTTGTAAAACTAATATACCTTATTATACTATACTTTATTATAATAATAAAAAAATAAAGAAAGATAAAACTTAGTCTAGAAGTTTACAGCTGTAAAACACTTTTTTTTTTTTAATTTTTTTTTTATCTTATGGGTAAACCAAACAGCTGTACAACACTTCAGTTGTACAACACTTCAACCCTTAGTCTAGAAGTTTACTAGTTCCCATTTTGCATTCTCTGTGAAAAGAGCCGCCGCCATCTCCAGCTCTCTCAACTCTCAAAGAAGTTTACTAGTTCAGTCAAAGTGAACTGCTTCACAGCAGTGTTGAGCAATTCTTAAGTCTTAACCAGTGTAGAGCAAGAGAAAAAAAGGGGTATTGGCCATGGCAGAGTGGCAAGAGAGAAAGAGGCGTACCAGTGTCGCCGCTGAGGAGTGGCGTTACAAACTCCTAGCAAGAACACTGGCAGCATGGTTAACTAGCCATGGCAAGCGGCGCAATTGGGACGGTACTAGTGTCGCTGCCGAGGAGTGTTTGTTTTTTTTTTTTAGTTTATATATGTTGTAAATTTGGAATTTATATATGTTCACTGGTTACCTTTTGCATTTTTTTTTTTTTTCCATTTTTCTCCTTCTTTCTGCTGGGTTTTCTTGGCTTACTCAGATTTGTATTTCCTGTTTCGACCCGGTATCTATTTATCGGCCGAAACAGCCAGATTTCGCTGGTATGGCCGGTATGTGGCAAGTACAACCGGTATTTTTTCCGGTACGAAACAGGGAGTGTACTGTACTGGTTCACTGGCCGGTACGAAATATACTGGCCGTACCGGCCGGTACGGTACGGTATCACCCACACTGATAATAACACGTTTTTTTTTAATCATGATAAAAATAAAAAAAAAATTGCCAAATACTTTTAAAAAAATAAATAAATAATCTTTGTATCCAATACCGTATCTTAATTATTTGACAAGTTGCAATAGTCTGAAAAATATTGTTACTATGAGTTCCTCTTTGAAGGTTGCACATTTGGCAAGGAATTGCTACTTCGAAAAGTAATAAGTACATGATAATTACAACATGGATAAAGTATAGTTACAAAATTATTTGTAACTTAAAGCTACAACCTTACTCAATATCTTTTTATTGAAGGTGAATTTTGACAAATCCACTATTGAATTACATCTTCTTCTTATAATCTCCGTGCTTGTAAAAATTCTAGAAAATAAAGATCAATAGTTATGTCATCAATAAATTATTTAAATCGTAGGTTTTTATAGTTAAAAAATTATGCATGAAATATAAACTTATAAATTATATAGTAAATAATGTCCGATTGACATAAAATTTGACACGTGTAGTAAAAGCAAAAAAAAAAAAAATGCAATTCAACATTTAAATTTTCAAAATATATAATAATATTTATTTTATTAAAGTTGTAACCTTAGGCTACACACCATGAAGGTGGAATTTAGAAGTACAAAATTGTTGGCATGGTTAAGAAACCTGCACATATTCAACTGTCAACAAAGTAGTTTTACCACTCAAAAACCAACAAAAACGCACTTCCAATTTCTGTTTGCCATTTCCGACCATCAATCTTTTATTTTTTTTTGGGTTTCGAGTTTTCATTGATTACCCTGTATGATTACAGCTTCATCCAAGATAGCGAAGCAGGACTCCATCATTTCCGAGTACAAATCCTTTCCTGTCGTCGATAAACCTGCCACAAATAAATTAATAAGCCATCAAGATCTTATAATGACTAATGAGGGTAAGGAGCTTAACCTAAAATTTTAAAATATCTTCCAGAATTCTTCAAAAAGAGTACAAAATCATATGCATTTATTTCCTGTTTGGTGCTATTCCAGATTTATTTGCTTTCCCCTTCATTTCTCTGCACAACACACACACACATATATATGGACTGAAAAGAACGGAGACCTTATAATTACATTGTAGAGATGGTATACACACGGATTCAAGTTACACTTGGTATAACAGTTGTACATTTTTTGGACCATTGATGTGTATTAGATCTAAGGGTTAAAAAACACTCATAAACATATCATTGATGTTCTCAAGAAATTAGTAATTTAAGGCATTAACTCTTCTTATTAAAAAAAAAAAACATTAATTCTCCAAATGGATTCATTAGACCCCAAATCTCTCTCTCTCTCTCTCTCTCTCTCCTCTCTCTCTCTCTCTCTCCATTAGACCCCAAATCAAGACGAATTGATAAGTTTTTATTTTTTAGTTATTTTTTGCCCAAGTCAGAATACCAAAAGTAATATTAAGTTGAATCTGGGAGTGTTCAAACTTAGGACCAGCTTGAGGATTTTGAGTGCAATGGAAAAAGTTTTAAATATTTGAGTGCTTTTAATGAAACAGATTTAGACCCTTTACAGAACCATTTGTCCTCTTTGGAGATTTACCTAGAGAGAGATCCCATATGATGGCGGGGAAAGTGGAGAATTAATGCTGTTTTTTTTTAATGACTTAAATTACTAATTTGAACATGAGTGTTATTTCACCCTTAAATCTAACACAAATCAATGGTCCAAAAAAGGTTCAACTCTTGTGAAGTTACACTGGGTGTAACTAGAACTCAACCCATATATATATATATATATATAGAAGCAAGTTATTAAAAGGTTACACTCACTTCACTGAGTATAGATTGGCGGCAATATTATCAGCTGCTTTGTCACGGGTCCATGTCTTGCCACCGTTAGTAGTTCTCAGTAAGATCCCACTTCCCCCTGCCGCCCAAGCCTCTTCCTGCACAGCAAAATCATAAGGTGTCCAGACCAGGATTAAATTTCTAAGCTCACTTATAATGCAAACATTCTCGAACTTCAATGCAAATCCAGTTCTTTGCCACTAGGCCTCAACCTCAGTGCTTTGGAATGGGCCCCAACTAAATTTATTTTTTTAAAAGAAAAAAGAGGGCGTGGAGAGAGAGAGAGAGAGAGAGAGAGGGGGGGGGGGGGGGGGGACAACCATTCCCTGGAAGATCCTGCATAGGCATGACCACAACAACACTAACATGCTGAGGAATCAATGCTTGAAGGGCCTACACATGGATGTGGGGCAGCAGGTGTTCCCTCAGGTGGGTTCAACTAGAGTTTAAACTCAAGCCCACCAGGATGGATTTCCTGATAAACCAACATTGTACCCTTGAGGTTTCAATCTCAAGATGTTGACCCCAACCAAATCATATAGGAGCAAGCCTTTGCCACTGGGCCAGAACCTCAGGGCATCAGCCACTTATGTGACTTTTGGTTACTGACTCTAATATCCTCACAGAGGTGAAAGATATATGTCACCCTAGCTTAAATGTGCCACCGTACTTATTTAGATATTTCAAGAAAATGTTGTCCATCTGAATTTTGTGAGAGTTACAGAGTGCAATGGGAGCTTGTAAGAGAGAATGCTGTTTTAGCTAGCCAGCATCAAATCAATGCTTTCCAGTATGTAGAAGGTCCTAGGTGGATCTATGCAGCTAACAAGTTTGTTTTCTGCTGACACCAACATATGATGTAGCTGATATTATAGGGCTATTTAAGTTTTTTCTTGACAACAAATATTTCATGGAAAGAAAAATTCAAGACAGGAAAATTTGAGGGGAAAAATGGTTTTGATTTATGGCATATAAAGATGCATACTTTATTAGCACAATAAGGATTACTGAGAGTACTAAAGGGCAAGGATGCTTGACCAGTACAGTTACAAGATGAGGAAAAAGTTCTCTTGGAACAAACACACAGTACAATTCAGTTGTCTCTAGCAGATGAGTTCTATAAGAGGTTGTAGAGAGGAGAGGACAGTTGCCAGATTGTGGTTTTAGTTTAGAAAGTTGATACATAACCACCCATTTGTACATAGAATCTCTCATAAATCGTTTGTACATGAAGTAATGCTATATACAGCTTTCAAATGAAAGAAGATACATATTCTTCATTTGAAAAATATTGATTGCAAGGTAGAAAGTACGGATCATACTCTAATTTCATTTCAAGACATTGAAGGTCTGCACATAATCATAACACCACCACCTAATGAGAAAATTGTTACCTCTGATCGGTACCCAATATCAAGAATGCCAAAACCCCGGCTTTGAACTGAAACTTCTTCAAACTCTTCTGTTACCTAAAAAAATTAAAAATTGCTACGTCCATCAATAAGCAATTAAAGGAGAAAGTGGAGGGGTGAAGTAGAACGAAAAGCAAAGAATTGCATCAAAATCAATGCACCAGAGACCCATATAAAGAATATAACATTCAATGACACAAACTTGACAACTGGAAAAAAATAGTAAATGTACATAAATGATGTAGAACAGACAAGCCAGAGCTGATAATTTGCAATGGAAGAAATTTGGAAAGTGAAAAGGCACCAATATAAATCCTCCAGTAGCAGAATTGCATGAAATTTGGTAACCTTAAGGGAAATGATGTGTGGGGAATAATTCATCATCTTACGGTTGTGCCCTATGCCGCTTTTTGGCCAAATTCCTATGTTTAGGCCTCCATTTTTTATGGTAACGTTTCCCCCTTATGATTTTGGTTTTAAAAGTTAAGAATAAGTTTCTGTCAGTTCTAAGATGTTTCCTAGAGTTTGTAGTATTACTTCTGGTAATTTTCTCAATTTTCAGTTTTTGGGAAATTTCCTTTTATTTCAGCTTAATTCCATGCCTAGCACACCATAGTAGTAGACATGTTCTAATTCTTGTGACTATCTCAGTGCATCAATAAAGCACACCATAGTATATGCCACGTCCATGAATTATATCGTTCTAAAATGATGAATAGTGTATATCGATGATAATCTCATAGAACTCTCTAAATGTCTAAGCAATAAATCAAACCCCCTATTAAACTGCCATCACTCTCCTTGTGATAGAAGTGTCCAATAATATTTTAGCTATTAAGGAATTCCTGCTAACTCCAAGTCCTGGTCCTGTGCCAACATAAATAGGGTCTGTGTCCAAAACGTGCATTCAGTGATATGGCTCCATCCCCCTATGTCCATAGCATTTAGAGTAGATATCTCCAGTAATCCTATAATCAGACAGCCGTGCAGCCTGAAAAATCTCACCAGTTGTACTTGGAGTTATTTTTTTGGTACTTCGCAGAACAAGACACATACACACTCTCTCTCTTATTTTTAAAGTTGACAAAGTGACAAAGACATTTGTAACCAAAATCAAACAGAATAGTTATCAGAATTACCTCTGCTTTTGTATTTTCACCTTTATGCCCTCAGAGACAATCACTAAATGGATAAGATTAGGTCCTTTGCTTTTTCCTAGTGGCAACTTGCTTGTTCATAGAAATTAAATCTTCACTTTCCCATGTCGTTAGTCAACTGAACCTTTTTTCCTCCAGAAAGTAATCATCTTTTTTCAACTCAAAATTCCATTTCCCTCCTATAAACTAGAAATTTCTAATAAAAATACATCCCCTCTGATGTCCATACAACATAACCAGAGCAACGCAGCCGAATAAGGCTACATCAAATAAAATATGAAAGCAATAGAAAATCACCACATGCACACAAATAAAATTTCTTATCTAAAATATATTAGACATCTTAACGAAAGAGATATCCCCACATTACTTACCCCCGTGCCTTTGCTAAGATAAAGTCCCCCTCCACGAACTAAAAGCCAAAGACCACCATCAGCTCTCCATCCCATGTTCTGAATTCTCCTTGCAACTGCTCTGTTATGTGGCTGCCAGAACGGCTGAAAATTTCAAAAAGCAATGATTATCTATCTGAGTACACGTCCTTAAATGAAACTTGAAGCTCAGTACTCATTTACATATATAGCCTCAGAACACAATAAATTAACTATGACTTACACAGGCAACTAATGAAAGGAAATCGATGACAACTTTTTTATTTTAGGTAAAAATAAAATGGGATGAATGGATACATATACAATATCATAACTACTCACCTACTCTCATGTGGATGACTGACATGCAATAGGTACTTGATATATATATATATATATATATATGTGTGTGTGTGTGTGTGTGTGTGTGTGTGTGTGTGTGCGTGCGTGCGTGCGTGCGTGCGTGCGTGCGTGCGTGCGTGCGTGCGTGCGCGCACTTCACAACGACTTTTCTAAACCCCAAATTAATTTATATTCTTTCTTGGGCTTAGCCCACAATGAGAGGTCCCAAAAGAGGTTTGTCTAACAGTTGATGGTTTAAGACAAAGATACGGAGTTTGTTTGCTTGACATATGGCTGTCCGAGGTGGATATCAGACAGCTGAGGTCCCCCCTTTGGGTGTCCGAGCTGGATCACCTTACCCCAAGATGGTGTTTTAAGCTCTCACTTTTCCCTTGTGTTTCTCTCCCCTGAACTAAGTTCCACCCTCGTTTTTTTTTCCCCTAGGTTTATTTTTATAGGCTTGCTTTAGTAGGTCTGTCATGATGAGAGAATATTCCGCACATACATGGATCCCTCCACTTATAGGGTTTGGGTGGCTTCTTGAGTCTGGGTTACTATTTTAGCATGTCTAATCATGCATCAGGGATGGGACCCACAAACCTGCCATTGAAATAACTAGTCGATATCTCGCGCAATGCGCAATGCAATTTGATAAACTTTGTAAGAAACTATTTATGACCCATTGATTTCATGAATACTATTATTGTTAGTCACACTTAGTTTATGAGGTTTTCTACTAAAACTAAATTCAAAGTAAATACATTGAGGAGAAAATTCCTCTAATTTATGCAACCAAAAAATGTCACCAGATCATAGTGAAATTGTTACTTACAAACCTGTTGGTTCCTAAGTGTCTTTCTTGTATTATTTATGTTTTATATATCAATTAGCTATAAAAACTTCTAGAATTTCATGATACAAAAATAGAAAAAATAATGTCATAGTGATGCAATAATATCACAATTTAACCTCCAAATTTTAATTGAACTAAAAGTAGCCAAAAATAGATCCTTACCAAGTATACGCATCATACAGAAAACCAAAAATATAAATTGGCACATAATATGAAAAAATAAGCCTAAATAAATTCCAATGTACTTAAGTAAAACTATATACATAAAATCTAAACAAAATATCTAAGACGAACGTAATATTTTGAAAATTAACATCTCTCGCAGAAAGAAAAACAAAGATATTGTGAGAAAATTATGGAAGGTTAATTTTTAAGTCCAATGGAAATGGGGATTTATATTGGACAAATGTGGAAAATAATATTTGTCAAATTCATTGAATTTGACTCTTGCAATTCTGCATTGAAGTTAGTCTTATGCAGAAAATTGAAAAGTTTTTTTGATTCCTACATTTCTCATAACTTTTTAGATCCATCCGTATCAATTCAAAGCATGTAAAGTTATAAATGTATACAAATTCTTTGAATTTTATTAATACATTAAAATAAATGAATTCTCCATTACTTACTAGTTCGACATAAATGCTAAATTTGGACAAAGTGGAAGCCTAAATGAGAAGGATGTCATACAATGTGTCACTTGGCAAAACCTCATGCTCTCCCACATGAAGTCTCTGCTTTTTATATATATATATATATATTGATTTTCTAGTAACTTGTGCCTGACACCGAATCCTATGGTCAACAGGCGAATTACCCAACGCACTACTTTCCCTCCTTAGGGATGCTAGGATTTGTTCGAATATGCTTGCTGGGGACATGTAGGTTTACGCTGTAGCTTGGTGACCATTAAGTTTGGGCCGAACCTAAACTTAATGGTGCCTGGCTTGGGCCTAGTGTGGGCCGAAATTTTTGCTCTAATACAATAGCCCCCCATAATCCCATCTTCCATATGTGGTGAGGGGATTGTGATTCTGTTCCCAGCATCTTGGGACATGTGCCACTGTAATCATCACGTCTCATTGACATCAACCATCAAGTAATTAATGCACCGGATTTGATAGCTAGTCTCCTCGCACATGTCTTAATAGTTGTCAATGGATCAACGGCCAAATCAACTGCCTGTTGGGATCTTGAGATACGTGGAACTCGAGGGGCGGAGTGGGCTGTAATTTTCCCAGCCACTTCCATAATTTCTCCCTTATAAACACCCTTTTGAGGCAATGGCTTATTTCTTCTATATCTTCTCCTCTGAGCTCCTCACTCTTTTGCCGACTTTCTCTTTCAATCTGCTTATAGAGAGATCTACCTGAGCCTACTCACCTTTCTTCCTTGTAGTACACTTTGTCTCTTCTGTTCTTTCAATTTAGCATAGCCATGAGTAAATTTGCTAGGCTAGTAAACACTCCTGAGGCTTTGACAACCATTAAGCCAAATACCATATTCCTGAAGATGTAGGCATTGAGTACTGTCATTAGGATTCCATAGCCAACCACATAGTCTCCTAGCACGTGTCTTAATAGATGTCAATGGATCAACAACCAAGATCAACTGCATGTTTGGCTCCCGAGGTACACAGAACTCGAGGGGCAGAGTGAGTGGTAATTTTACTGCCCACTTCCCTAATTTCTCCCTTATAAATACCCGATCGACCTCCTACACCCGCCAACTTTTAGTTCAGTCAGAAGCAAAAACTGACCAAAGGAGTTGGTGCTACGCTGGAGAGTATAAGCAGTGTCACCGTCCCTGAATGTAAAGAACTGTAGAGAGCTTGCCCCAAAAACAGTGTGTTCAATATTCTTCATCAGCCATAGTGCTGCATTCTTATCCATGAAGACTGATCTCATAGAATATTTGCCCCTCTCATAAATCTGTAACAAGAAATAACGCCCCCCTTCCTCTACAACTAATTGAAAAAACTTGGATTCGATGATGAAATTGTGAAAACCCCCCATAAATCTACCTTAATGGAGCAGAGCAGAGAAATGGAGTGGGATCCCTGAAATCTTATCCCAATGCGTTGGGTTGATGATCTTGAAGCCCCACTTTTGTTCCCTACCAATTTGGTGGGATAAGGGATTCTCTCCACGACACGAAAGGGGGAGTTGAGTGGCACTTTGAGGGCATCTAGGGTGGCCACCCAATTGTGCCTAGTGACCACGTCAGTAAGAGAGTCCTTGGTATCAGAAAAGCCCATATTATAGAACTTTTGCTTGTCCTCTGCATGGCGCTTTTTCGTCACCTCCATCTCAGCCGATCTAGCAGTGACTAGGCTCAAAGCCTTGGCAAGTTTCGTATTGGACTCCTCAACGCTCTTCATTAGGGAGTCCGCCCTCTTTTTAGCCGCTACCTAAGCCATTTCGGCCTGGTGGACCTAGCTCGCTTGGCTCTAGAGTTTGCTCTCCAACACCTGCTTGAGAGCAATTTCTTGTTCAAGGTCCTCGGCTGCCTTTTTCAGGCAAGCCTCAAGCGCATGAACCCTCTGGCAGGTTTGCTAGCAAAATAAAGAAGACATGAACAACAAGGGCAGTAGAAGATTGTAGATAAAGAAAAATAGGGGAGGTCAAGCCCCAACTACTTACCACTATGGTGTGCCTCTTCATGGCTAACAAGATGTCCATGTCGGCTAGCATAAGTAAGGCCTTGCCGAGGTTGTCAGCAACCCACCCCCTGCACCTTTCCTCCACTAGCAAGTACTTTCGTTAGAGGAGAATGGGCCCTTATGCAGCTTGAATTCATGAGTGTAAGGTGGAGGGGGTGGTGGACCTAGCCCGCTTGGCTCTGGAGTTCGCTCTCTAACACCTGCCTGAGAGTAGTTTCCTGTTCAAGGTCCTCGGCTGCCTTTTGCTAGCAAAACAAAGAAGACTTGAACAACAAGGGTAGTAGAAGATTGTAGATAAAGAAAAATAAGGGAGGTCAAGTCCCAGCTACTTACTACCATGGTGTGCCTCTTCATGGTCAGCAAGATGTCCATGTCGGTTGGCATAAGTAAGGCCTTATCGAGGCTATCAGCCGGCATAACTAAGGCTTTGCTGAGGTTGTCGGTGACCCACCCCCTACACCTTTCCTCCACTAGCAAGTACTCTCATTAGAAGAGAATGGACCCCTATGTAGCTTGAATTCATGAGTGTAAGGTGGAGGGGGTGTCTCCTCCCTTTGTCCCCTTTGAGTGGGAGGGATGGGCTGTACTTCAGACTAAGGTTGTTGCTCCTCTGGAATGGTAGTTGTCTAGCTTCCATGGCTTGCCTCCATTTGGGGCCTCTTGCCTAGACAGTTGCTTGGTGGGGTGACCACCAGAATGGGCAGGAGTTGGACCAATGTTATGAATACTGTTCCGGATTCCGTTTCAATTTGTCTAGTGGAACATAATATTTCTGTACTGGCATATTTCGGCTTACTGATTTAGGGTTCCTAAAAAACAATTGAAAATAATATATATATATATATTATATATATATATATATATATATATATATATTATATATATATATATTCTTATACAAGATACAACATAAAATTATCTACCTAAAGAAGTAAATCTCAAATAATACAAATCATTTAGTCATTGCATAACAATTACTTTTTTAGGATATTAATACATAAATTTGTACTTAGATAATGAATAACAACAATTAAAACAACACAATTAAGCGTGTATATATATATATATATATATCTCAATAAATAAGTTTAAAACTTTTAAACTCTCTTGTCATTCTTTTGAGTTTTGTCATTTCCAATGCTTTGTCATGGGTGGGGTTAGCAAGCTAAAAGGCAAACATAAAGATGAAACAAAGCAAAAACTTAAGAAAAAGACTAAGACGAAGAGGCAGAAAGTCTAAGATGAAGCAAAGAGGAAGAAGAAGAAGAAGAAGGGTTGACCTTTGAGTTGTTTGCGATGGTTGGGTTTGTTCTTCAGGCAATCGATGCTCGGTGGCGACATACTGGAATGACCTGAAACACTCTAGAATTGGACTTGAGGTGGAATGTGTGGTATTACTGTTTTGGATTGCGTACTGGTACGAGATATTCCAGCTGTTCTTTCTAGAATAGAATAGATTTAATAACAATGGGCATGACTACGACTGGAGGGACCTACGCTGAACCCCTTTGTGGGGTAGCCAAGAAGTCATCTACCACCAAGGTCCTTTGGACCACCATTTCCTCAGTCTAGAGCTCTTTGTTGGCCTCGGGTTCCTCGGCGGAAAAGTATCGATGAGCTGAAGTGTTCGATAAGGGTGGAGGTGAGTCCCTTCTTCGTTGACGACAACCAGCTTGCCGAGCCTTGTATGTTTGTAAGTTCGGCAAAAATCCTTTAAGCTGAACGTTGACATAGGAGAGGAGTGGATGATCTGCCCTCAACCCATTCCCGTGATCTTGGAAACCCCCGTACGAAGGTTTATTTCCGAGGATCAAGTGTGCCGTGCGAAGTTGACCGTGACTTTTTGAATGAACGTAGATCTCGGACTACCACAACAATTGTACACAGTTTATGTTGTGGTGGGTGAGTTTTAGGCAGTGAAATTGATACCGTACCGGTACCGGCCGGTATGTACCGTACTAGTACATATACCGGTATCGAAACGATAACGTTTTGGACCGGTTTAAATACTGGCCGTACTGGCCATGTACCGACCATACCGGCCAATTTCGGGCAATACCGGCTAGTACCGAGCGTACCGGCCGGTACAGAAAAAGCTTTTTTTTTTTTTTTTTTAAAGTTTTGTAATTTTTGATTTTTTGTAAAGGCATAATGGTAACTTATTTACATTAACTTATTAGTATTATTTGTTTTCTTAGTATGCAATGAACAATCAAGCTTTCTATTTTTTATATTGTGTTTTTTTTTTCTTTTAATTGATGCTAAAGCCTAAAACTATGAATAATTTATTCTGAATTGAGGTAATGTTTTATGATAAACTTTTATATTTATTATAATATTAGTGAAATATTATATGCTTATAAGCATGGTTCTAGAAATTTTGTGCATGTGTATATATATATATATATATATATATATATATATATATATATATATATATAAAATAGCAGTAAACTCGAAATGGTACACCGGTATTAATTGGTACCCGAAATATATTGTACCGCTGGCCAAACCGGCACAACCTCCAGTACGGTATTGACTTCCTTGGTTTTAGGTCGAATTTTTTATTGAGCTCATCAACACACCCCACTACTCAGAATAAGTTTGGCAAGCACTTATTGGGACAGAGCCTATAAAACCTTAAGAGGTTAATTAGAAGAGGGTTTAAAGGAAACCTAACCCCACCCTTTATAACAGCTATTAAAGGGACAAAAATGGTCCTTTGTACCCTCTGGTCGGCTATGGAATCCTGATGACAATACTCAATACTACGTCATCAGGAATATGGTGTTTGGCCTTAAAGGCCATCAAAGCCTCAGGAGTGTTTACTAGCCTAGCAAATTTACTCATGGCTATTCTAAATTGAAAGAAGAGAAGGGGAAAAGTGTACTTACAAGGAAGAAAGACGAGTAGGCTCAGGAAGATCTCTCTATAAGCGGGGAGAAAGAGAAAGTTGGCAAAAGAGTGAGGAGCTCAGAGGAGAAGAAATAAGGCCAAGGCCTCAAATTATCCCTGAAGGCAAAGAGAGATATGGTTGGAGGGCTTTTGGCCTTGAACTAAGAAAGGTGTTGTACCCCTCCCAATATGCAGTGGGTGGAACGGGTCTTCCAACTCTTATTCCTCAGGTGCATAGGCAATATCTGGAGACTCAACACCCTAGAACTTTTGCTGAAGCTGTGCAAGGCATTCATGGAAGAGTAGAGGATAGAAAGCAGCCAAAGCAGGTAGGTTCCATGCCCAAGGGGATGAAGATGCATTTAGGAGGGGAGAAGATGGAGGGAAACCGGAGTTTCACAGGTGCTAAGGTGGGAGTTTTTCCAGTAGGTAAGTCTGATAAGATGGTGGTGGGAGGAGGTGATAGGAGGGAGAAGTGCATTAATGAGAAGTCAGTGGCAGAAAGTAGGATACGCTTCCCAAGTTCCAGTTTGAATGCAAAAGCCTATGACAATAGGAAAAGGAGTGATGTAAGGAGACCATGCTGGACAGGGAGAGGTCTTATCGTGGAGGTTGATGTGATGGGGAGGAGGCGGGTTTCCTGGGATAGGAAGAAAAGGAGAGATCAGAAACACAGATGGGTTTCACGGGCTGGTAAGGAGTTGCCTCAAGGTAAGTTGGGTCTGGGTTTGGGCCCAAACAAGATGGTAGCCCAAATGACAGTTAGTGAGAATTGTTTAGGCCCACAGCTCACAAGCCCATTATCCTTTGAGCCTGGGGAGTGTTCCGATAAGTGGGTTGAGCCCTTACCCTCAGCCGATATTCATGAGAAGACTGGGGAATGTCTAGGGGTGAGGCCGACGTGTTTTGTGATGCCGTCGCAAGTGGCCGGAGGTCGTGTGTGGTCTCCGAAGGTACGGGCTCAGGCCGATAAGGGTGGCCTGTGCCTTTCGGTGTCTCAAGAGTCTCCGACGAGCCCTGCTTTGCCGTTACCGGCGACGCGGCGCACCGGGGATCTGGTGGGTTCGCCTCATCGGCGTCGCGCGCCACCGGTAGGGGTGGCGGAGTGTGTCGAGTCCCCTCCGGCGATGGTTTTCAGGCTGAGCTGTGGCCGGAATTACTTTCTCGGTTCCACTTCGCACTCGAGGGGGTTGTTTTCTGAAGGTAAGAGGTCAATGACTCTCAATTTTGTGCCACGGTCGTTAGGACCTTTTCTCCCTGACCTCTTTCTGGAGTTGGTGCGAGCTGGACCAAGGGGCTTGGGGGTAGTGGGTCAGGAGGTTAATTCTTTTTATAGTAAGGAAATTTGCCTTCCTGGGGAGGTTATGATTGTGGAGGAAGCAGCTGTTTTTTCTGTGGGTGAGGTTGCCTTTCCTCTGCAAATCTTTGATCCGAGTGGTTCAACAACCTTGGCAGAGTTGGAGGAGGTTGATGAGGTTTTTAGTATTGAACTAACATAGATATTTCTGGGTGGGTGAAACACAGAATTCCTGGCTTTAGTAAATTGGTTGGGTTATCTATGACTCAACATGAGAAATTGTGCATTGCTCTATTACAGAGGCTTGAATCAGAGATGGAGGCAACCAATGTGTTACACAGGAAAGTAATGGGCAGCAAAAAGGTGGCTAAGTCCAAAAATAAGGGTTGCAGAGAGCTGCAAAACTTGTTTTCTTCGGTGAATTATGACAGAAGATAGAGGGTGGTCTCGTGATGGTGTTTATAGTTGGGGATATTTTAGTTTTTATGAAGATAAAAATGATTTCGTGGAATGTTAGAGGTTTAAATGATCCTCGGAAACGTCTTGTGGTGAAGAACTTGTTGCAGGATTGGAAGTGTGATGTTGTCTGTTTACAAGAGACAAAGATTGCTAGTATGAATAGACAGCTGGTTTGTAGTTTGTGGGGCTGCCCATATGTGGACTGGGCTGTCTTGGAGGCTGATCGGACTGCTGGTGGTATTTTGCTTATGTGGGACAAAAGGGTTTTGGATAAGGTGGAGATTATGGTTGGTTTATTCTCAGTGTCGGTAAAGTGGAAAGGGGTGGGGGATGGGTTTATTTGGGCTTGCTCAGGCGTTTATGGCCCAAATGAGAATGTTGAGAGGGGTCTCATGTGGGATGAGCTAGTGGGAGTTCAGCAGTGTTGGAGGATTCCGTGGTGCTGCTTTGGGGACTTTAATATAGTTCGCTTTCCTAGCGAAAGTAGGGGAGAGACTCGTTTGTCCACGGCTATGGAAAAATTTTCTAAATTTGTTGAGGATCTCAACTTGGTTGATTTGCCTTTGGAAGGAGGTAGCTTTACTTGGTCCAATAGTTCTGATCAACCAATGATGTCTAGGATCGATAGAGTTTTGGTCACTCCTGATTGGGAGGATCATTTCCCAAATGTTACTCAAAGGATCTTACCCCGTACTGTCTCAGACCACAGTCCAATTCTCTTGGAGACAGGGGGAATGGCAAGGGGGAAGAGTCCATTCAGATTTGAAAATATGTGGTTGAAGTCGGAGGGATTTGTGGATAGAGTTCAAACCTGGTGGAATCGACATTCCTTTGTAGGTACTCCTAGTTTTGTGCTTGCGAACAAATTAAAGGCTCTGAAAGAGGACATTGTGCAATGGAATCGCCGAGAGTTTGGTAATGTAGCGCTTCAAAAGAAGCAATTACTGGAGGAGTTGATAACCCTAGACGCTAAGGAGGGGGATTTAGGTCTCTCTGATGGGGAGATAGTTCATAGGGCTGGTTTGAGATCCCAGGTGGAGCATCTTCTTTCATTAGAAGAAATTTCTTGGAGACAAAAATCTAGGATGTTATGTATCAAAGAAGGGGATAATAACACCAAGTTTTTTCACAAAATAGCTAACTCCCATAGACGTTCTAATCATCTAAGGACCTTGGAGGTGGATGGGGTGGTCTTTGAAGAGGCCTCCGAGGTAACTTTTCAAGTTGTACAATTTTATAAAAATTTGTACAAGGAGACTGAGGAGTGGAGGCCTTTTGTGGAGGGTTTGGAGTTTGATCGCATTGAGAACAGGGAAAGGGTTTGGCTTGAAAGGAAGTTTGAGAGAGGAGATTCTTCAAGTTGTTAGGGATCTGGAAGGGGACAAAGCTCCAGGTCCGGATGGGTTCACTATGGCGTTCTATCATCATTGCTGGAAGGTAGTGGAGAAAGATGTCCTAGCGGTCTTTGAAGAGTTTTTCCGTCATTGCAAGTTTGAAAAATCCCTTAATGCGACCTTCATTCCTTTAATTCCTAAAAGGAATGATGCTTCCAATATTAGAGATTTTCGTCCTATTAGTTTGGTGGGGAGTGTGTATAAAATCCTAGCTAAGGTCTTGGCTAATCACTTGAGAGTGGTTTTAGATCAATTGATTTCTAAGAATCAGAATAGCTTTGTGGGTGGGAGACAAATCCTTGACTCGGTTCTCATTGCGAATGAGTGTGTGGATAGTCGTGGGAAGAGTAGGGTTCCTGGAGTCATTTGTAAGCTCGATATGGAGAAAGCCTACGATCATGTGAATTGGGAGGCTTTGTTGTATCTACTGAATAGGATGGGTTTTGGAGTGAAGTGGTGTAAATGGATCCGTTCTTGTATATCCACAATTCAGTTCTCTGTTTTGATTAATGGGTCCCAAGCTGATTTCTTTGGTAGCTCAAGGGGTTTAAGACAAGGAGATCCACTATCTCCTGTGCTGTTTTTGATCTTGATGGAGGTGCTTAGTAGGATGTTGAGAAGAATGGAGGGAGCTGGCTTGATTCGTGGTTTTAATTTTGAGGGTAGGAGGGATGGTGGGAAACATGTTTCACATCTATTATTTGCAGATGATACTATCCTCTTTTGTGATGCAGATGTGGAGCAAATTCTTCATATTCGGTTGTTGCTCCTTAGTTTTCAGGCGGTAACAGGTTTGAAGGTCAATGTGCATAAGAGCGAAATGGTTCCTATAGGGGAGGTTGGTGATGTGCATGCTCTGGTGGATATATTGGGCTGCAGAGTTGGATCTTTACCTATGTTGTATCTTGGCATGCCGCTGGGGGCTCCTCACAACTCCCTTTCTATTTGGAACACAATTTTGGAAAATATTAACCGGAAATTATCTGGATAGAAGAAGTTGTACTTGTCTAAGGGGGGTTGTTTGATGTTACTCAAGAGTACGCTTTCTAGTCTTCCGACTTACTTTCTATCGTTGTTCTCAATTTCTACTCATGTGGCTAATAAAATTGAAAAGATGCAAAGGGATTTCCTATGGGGAGATAGCAAGATTCATTTGGTAGGATGGGACAAAGTTTGTGCGCCTATAGCCAATGGTGGCTTAGGGATAAGGAAACTCACTACCTTTAATAAGGCTTTATTGGGGAAATGGTTGTGACGGTTTGGTAAGGAAGAGGGTCGTTTATGGAGGCGGGTAGTAGCTTCAAAATATGGGGAAGATTGGGGGGATGGACCTCAAAGCTAGGTAGGGGAGCTCATGGGTGTGGTTTGTGGAGAAGCATCCGCATGAGTTGGGAGGATTTCAACAAAAATTGTCAGTTTGTGGTTGGGTTGGGGAATAGGGTGAGGTTTTGGCAAGATGGGTGGTATGGGGATCAACCTTTTCAATTGGCTTTTTCTAGGCTGTATGGCATTGCCATTGATAAGGAGGCTTCTGTTGAAGCTTCTCTGCATAGGCAGGGGGCGGAGGATAGAAGATTTTGGAATATTCGGTTTAGTAGATTTTTTAATGATTGGGAGATGGATGAAGGGCTGCGGTTTCTTCGTATGTTGGGTGCTATAATCCCTCCTATGGATGTTGGAGACCGGATGAGTTGGAAATTGAAGCCTAATGGGGCTTTTGACATCCGGTCGTACTATAACAAATTAAGAAATTCTCCTTCAACTATCTTTCCTTGGAAAGCTATTTGGAGAGTAAAGGCTCCTAGGCGAGTTTCTTTTTTTGTTTGGTGTGTAGCTTGGAATAAGATCCTAACGGGAGACAATCTGAGATTGAGGAGATTGGTTTTTGTGGATTGGTGCATTATGTGCCGTCATTGTGGAGAGACAGTAGATCACCTTCTTCTTCACTGTGAGGTGGCCTATCGGTTATGGAGCTTTGTTTTTATAACTTTTGGCTTGGCTTGGGTTATGTCTAGTTCGATTCCAAACTTGCTTTTTGGATGGTGGAATTGGCTGGGAAGCATTCGTCTCAGATCTGGAATTTAGTCCCGTTGTGCATCCTTTGATGTATTTGGAAGGAGCGGAACCGGAGGACTTTTAAGGATTTGGATAGCTCTAGTGATCAGTTGCTTGCTTCTTTTTGTGGAACTCTATTTGATTGGTCTCGGGCGTGGGGACTCACGTCTAGTGATTCCCTCCCTTCTTTTCTTTATTCCCTTCTCCTATTGTAATTTCTTTGTTGTTTGGTTTTCTCTCTTGTTTCTCTTTGTTTTCTTTTTCTTGTATTTCTGGGTTGCTATGTGTTTTTCAGGCATAAAGTAACCTTCGTATATATATATCATTCTTACTTATCAAAAAAAAAAAGATCATCAACCCAAGTCCCCACGAAGGGGGTTCCAATTGCCAAGGAGCAAGGTAGCTCAGATATGGACAAGATTTTCCTCGACATGGAGGTCCAAGCTATTGCAGCTCAAACTAATGTTATGGACGTCGAAGATGACCATCCCCTCTAGCCAGTGTCCCTACGATGGAGGTCCCCCTCTACCCCCAACGCCTCAATTGTAATGCCTCTCCCAACTCCCAGTGGTCCCGAGGCCAATCCCCCTCCCATGTCAAATGTAACCAAGGAGGGGTCGTACGCCTATAGAGCCTTTCCTCCATTCCTTTTTATGTAATAGTTTACTTCCATCAATGAAAAGTACTCTTACTTTATTTACTAAGCGTTGTTGCTAGCTCTCCTTTTTATACTTGTTTTTCTTATCTTGATAAAATAACAAAAAGTGCTGGTTTGCGGGATATAACAATGTTGTTGGGCGTAATTAACCAATGTACGATATAATTCCATTATCTATCCTAACAACAAACTCTATCACATACCAAGAATATAATCATGTTTGATTGAACAAGTTACTTAGTTTCCGTCTCGTCGGTGACCGAGGTTAGGTTGAAGCAAAGCTTCTGTCCTTAACTTATTTTAGGCGAAGACATGGTCTAGTGTCTTTGAACCCTTAGAAGAGGAGAGAGCCTTAGGTTTTCACCTTGTTAGCGACCGAGGTCAGGCTGAGGCAAGGTTTCTATCCTTAGCTTATCTTAGGCAAAGACATGATCTAGTACCTTTGGATCCGTAGACAAGGAGAGCCTTAGATTTTCACCTTGTTAGTGACTGAGGTCAGGCTGAGGCAAGGTTTCTATCTTTAGCTTATTTTAGGCAAAGACATGGTCTAGTACCTTTGGATCTATAGATGAGGAGATTCTTAGGTTTCCACCTTGTCAGTGACCAAGGTCAGGCTAAGACAATGTTTCTATCCTTAGCTTATTTTAGGCAAAGACATGGTCTTTAGGCTCGTTGGGCCTAACCCCCCAAATTAATTTGTATTCTTTCTTGGGCTTAGCCCACAATGGGAGGTCCCAAGAGAGGTTTGGCTAATGGTTGATGGTTTAAGATAAAGAGAGGGAGTTTGTTTGCCTGAAATATGGCTATTTGAGGTGGATATCATGCAGCCGAGGTCCCCCCTTTAGGTGTTTGAGCTAGATAACCTTACCTAGAATGGCGTTCTAGGCTCTCACTTTTCCCTCGTGTTTCTCTCCCCTGACCTAAATTCCACCCTCGTTTTTTTTTTTTTTCCCTCGGTTTGTTTTTATAGGCTTGCTCTAGTAGGTCTGTCATAATGAGAGAATATTTTGCATGTACACGAGTTCCTCCACTTAGAGGGCTTGGGTGGCTTCTTGAGTCCAGATTACTTTTTTAGCATGTCTAATAATGCATCAGGGATAGGACCCACAAACTTGCCATTGAAATGATTTTCTAGTAACTTGTGCCCAACGCCGAATCTTGTGCTCAGTAGGCAGATTCCCCTAACGCACTACTTTTCCTCCTCGGGGATAGCGGGATTTGTTCGGATATGCTTGCTGGGGACATGTAGGTCTGCGCTTCAGCTTGGTGAACATTAAGTTTGGGCCTAACCTGTACTTATTGGTGCCCGGCTTGGGCCCAGTACAGGCCAAATCTTTGCCCTCCTACAATATGTGTGTGTGTGTGTGTGTGTGTGTGTACATATATATTTATATTTATACACACACACACTTCGACCGAGCAAAGTGCCTTTCTGGTTCTAAAAACCAGAGTAGGCATTCATTTGTTGTTCTCTTCCCACCATGAGAAAGAGGTATGCCAAGCAGGCTATACATATTTTTATGTACAACAACGAAGATAACCACCATTCCTTGACGATCTTTTCATAAGATTCAAAACTTCTACTAACAAATCTACAACAAAGCAATTCCTACACATGGTTCACTTATCTTCACCTTGCAAGTAATAATATATTGGGTAAGCTAATCCTAATATATGGTATTAAGATACAATTATCATGCTTTAATTAAATTCTCAAACCGATGTCCCACAATCATGCAAAAGGAATTCCACCCGATGCATAAGTAATTCGGCATATTGTGGTTTGTTAACACTAAAAGAAGTGTTTTCAAAACCTACTTCAGAGGAAACTTTACATTTAGGTAGTAAATGGTGAATAAAGACCAAAAAAAAAAAGACTTTGCTTTTAGATGGATGGCACATATTCCAAATATGTTATAATAAGTATGAAGTTTTATTAAAAAAGGAAAAGTACTATGTGTTTATTATGATGAACATTTAGAGAATAGAGTTTGAATTATGGTTAAGTGACTAAATTCACTATTTCATAATAGCTTAAACTTTTAGGACAATCGGTAATTTAACATGAAATAGCAAGAGAGAATAGTGTTTGAAATATGGTTAAGTGACTAAATTCACTATTTCCTAATAGCTTAAACTTTTAGGACAATTGGTAATTTAACATGAAAGAGCAAGAGATCCTAAGTTCGATCTCTGTCTTCACTCTACCTCCCATTTAAAATGTTAAAAATCTCACGTGTTAGGTCTCACCTATCAAAAGGGAGGGAGTGTTAGAATTATGATTAAATGACTAAATTCATATTTCATAATAGCTTAAACTTTTGGAACAATCGATAATTTAACAAATAGAAACAATTATGTTGAAGGTCCTAAAGAGATACTCATAAGAACAACATCCTAGAACCAATAAAGCTCTAGAACCAAGTAAAATAAAGACGTACTGAAGTTATAATGAGCTATTAAATACAGTTTACATTGCATCTCAACACAACTAGTCGCAGAAATTTCACATAGAAAACATAATTAAAATATACAACAACAACAATGTCTTAGTCCTAAATTTGTTGGAATCAGCTATGGATCGTCAACCGATTAGTCAAGGTCAGCCACATGCATCCTTTTCCTCCATTCTATTCTATCCAAAGTCATAATCTTTGTTATTTTAACATAATTAAAATATAGTCACCTAAAATGTGAGACCAAATTTGCATATGCAATACTGATTTTTTAATAGAACAAAATAGTAACGCACTCCTGGTGAAAAGTTGCAATGAGCTTTATTGATAACAATTTGGTGCATCTAAATATCTTATTTTATGCTTGTGGTACACTCCCATATCTTGCAGATCTTACATTGGGACTAGGATTGATTGGTTTGTTATATGGGGTTATTTTTCATCAAAAACCTATTTGGCTCACCTGAGTGCAATTTGGATTTGTGTATATACACAAATATATGTACTGTACACCTCATGAAATATGTGTAATATGTATGTATACAAAACTGATCAATGCCAACTCCAAACTCCACACCCCCCCCCCCCCCTTTTTTTCTCTCCATTAATTATTTTGTTTAGTCAAATCCTTTTTCTGAATTCAATGGTTTCCTGCCATACAAATGTTTTCAGCTATGAAAAAGGCTGAGAGACATGAACCAGTTAAAGTGGTAAGTTACTGTAGTTTTTATATGCTATACAGTTGCCAAGATAATTTAATATATCAAGGTGAGGATCTAAATAGAATTTTAAAGTACAATTTGACTCAACTGAAACTAAAATTTCAACTCAACGAATTGAATTTTTAACGTGATTAGTCAAAAATAACTCAATTGCATTTTCACAAAGTAAGAGGAGTATGTGTCCCTATGTAAATGACTCAGCCAATTGAATTTTTATCGTTATATTCCAGTTTGTAACAAATCCCCTCTAAAGTTATGCACTTCTTGCATTTAAACATTCATACAACCTCAAATAATAATGCTAAATACAAATGGGCAAAAACATTGCTGCTCACTTGGACAAGTACTGCACTGAATGAAACAACTCATTAAAGTTTCATCACATATTACACTCGAGACTAGGAATATTTAGCGAGATGTTCATGTTTCTAACACTGAATAGAAAAAATAAATAAATAAATAAAACCTCCTTAGAAGCAGGCAAGCCTCATGTAACAGCATTATGTAAAGTGAAGGAAAGCCCAATGGCATCAGAACAGAGAAGGACCTCACCTGCCCAGGCTCCCATGTAAGATAGAAGTTACCGCGGCTTGAGACAGCAACATACCTTCCATCTGGAGAGCGATTCACAGTATTAAAAGTTCCTGTGTAATAGCTTGCACCACTAATACCACTAGAAACCGTTCTGAAAAGGAAAGGAAGACAATGTGAACATCTTACCTGTCCAAACTAACACCATTCTATTAACATTTCTACCAGTATAACAAGACACAAAAATTGATTTGATTTGGCCAGTTGCTCATGTCCACAATCAAATCTACTATGAACGATGCGGATTAAAAATTATCAATTTTCAAGCACAGAAACTTAATACTCTCAAACCCAAAAACCCAGTATACCTAATGATGCTCTTACACAAACACACTAAACAAAATTTGTTCTTCCACCTCTTGTAGACTACACAAATACTTATGCTACCAAACGTATTTATAGGATCATCACAGCTCTTTATTTCACTTCTTACTAATATGGAATTACTGCTCTTATATAGAAACTACCATACCTCTTTAACATTCATTCTATCAACACAGGATTCTAAATCCAACAGGAAATGCCCATGTCTATGAACTCATGACTCTTACTAATATGGAATTACTGCTCTTACATAGGAACTACCATACCTCTTTAACATTCATTCTATCAACACGGGATTCTAAATCCAACAGGAAATGTCTATGTCTATGAACTCATGACTCAACAAATCTCTTCATTTAACCATGAAGAGGTGTCTTTACAAGTATCCCTTTGAATACCCATTTGCACCCATTTATGGTGGCAGTGCCTCATTATGTTCTCAATGTGAGACATGACTTGAACTCTTTCAATTCAAGCAATGCTTGAAATCTTTTACCGGTAAGTTACACACTCACTTTATGGGTCTTGAACCCAGAATTTCACCCTTTAGCTTGCTCTTACAACAGGAGGAGTTAATACATAAGCTAGAATCACTCCAGCAATGCTTGAATTTCTTCAAACTTAGCTCCTATATCATATCAATTGCATTCTTCACAAATTTCACTTGCTTTCATCCATCACTATTTTTCTTTTATGGGTGATTTAACCAAATTCTCCTTTCTATCTTTTGCTCCACCAAGCACTCCACCTCTAACAGCATCACCAGTTAACTTGTGCAAATTCTTGGAAGCCTTCTCTTATTTCATTACAACCAAAGAACCTTTACTAACTTTTATAATCAGAGAATCCAATCAATATAAAGAAATAAAATTCCTTCAAATTTCTAGCACGTCACAATTTACCAAAAGTCTTACACTCTTATCAATCATCTCAATATTCACAATAGTTATCCCTACAGTTTTACATTCTACATTATAAGCCTGATAACATGACCTTCATCAGTCATCACAAGTCTTGTATATATTAAACCAATCTCTATTCCAATACATATAAAAGGAAAGGCATAATTTCAACACAAAAAAAAAAAAAAAGCACAAATTTTTTTAGTTAAAAGCATCAGTTTGTTGACCAAAAGAACATCACCACTATAATCACCATCCTTACTATTGTTGCATCAATTATTGTATCAGAACCAGATTTTGACATTTGTCTGTCAAAATTCTTTCTACATGACATACCTATTAAGAGTATACAGTTTATTACAGGATTTAACCTTTGATTTAAACCCTCCAAATGAAAACAGTTTACACAGTTAGACTATCTTATATTATAGCAGAAACACACCTATTAAGAGTAGCTGACACTGTTTCCTGAACTGCAGCCCTCCAGTTGTAGCCTCTATTTGACGTAACATATATTGCACCTTGGTCAGTCACCATTTCTGCACTCTTCTCTCCAGTTGCTTTTATGTATACCTGCATATGTTATATCGAAGTCACCTACTATATGGTTGCAATCTTTAAACACAAACTTTGGTTTCCCCTAGAAAAAGAAATGATAAATAGCTCCTCCAGCTGAATGGCTTACTGCAAGAGCTTAATTTCACTTCTAGGGAGCCTGTGAGATTATAAGCCGGAAACAAACATTGGACATACTGATAGGACTGCAAATTACAAGATTGACTATCACTTTATAAAGCAGAAAATGAATGGAGATCAATCTGCACCCCTTATGTGAAAACTGGAGACCAGATAGCAGACACATTGACAAAGAGAGTGTCGATCACTATTTTTCGAAAAGCATTTTAGGCATTCTTGGCATGTGAGTGATATTTATTATGTTCCAGCACAAAGGAGAGTGTTAATTGTTAGGATTATCTAATTTCGATCATAATAGCAGTAATATAAAGTATAAAGCACGAGGTAGAAATTCCTAATACTCTCTCATTTTTATTTTATTTTTCAGCCATGCACAAACTCTCTGCCCCACTTCCTTCCTCAACCTTTTATTTGAAAAGGCAAACAAAGGGATTAAAAGAAAATCAGCTATGTTTGATTGAGGCAATAGAAATATTTTATGGTGATTGAAAACAGAATGACAATTGAGAAAATGAAAAAGTTAAAGCTAATACAAATTTTACTGAAAAAAAAAAAAAAAAAAACTGACGTTACAAGAATATATGATTGTTGCCACTTAAAAATAAACTACAATAAATGAATGTATAAATTACAGATTCTTGTGATTTGCAAAAAATGCAGTATCGATTCGATGTGAGGTTAAAAGTGGCATCTATATTTCTAGTATTGATTTTGATTGTCCGTCCTATCATGAAAACGAAATAGAAGGAAGAGGATTACCATATCACCAGGAAGTTGAGAGCTTAGAGGTATCCTTTCCCAGGTGTCCCCGGCATCGGAAGTGTACAAAAGAATAGCAGGTTTGCCAACAATCCATCCCTCCTTTCCTTTGAAGCTGATGGAATTGAATCTGTAGTTGAAATCTTCATCTTCGGCTGAGGGAATGGAACGCGGAAGCCAAGTGTTTCCACCATCTTTGGTCTCCAAAATGGTTTGGCGAGTCCCCAGTACAAAACCTTAAATAAGTACACAACAACATGTCAACAACTAATGGGAATTTGGTTTGGAAAGCGATTATAACAAAGAAAGAAGTAGGAACCGTGATTAAAGTCGCCAGGGACGAAAGCGATATCGAGAAGGACCACGCCAGGGTCGATGGGGAGATACACTCTTTCCCAATCGGAAAGAGAGTCTTCTTCATCTTCTCGTTGTTGGGACTTTGCTGCTGCTGCTGCTGCTTCTGGTACTAGTACACGTAGTAGTAGAGATATTGAAACAGAAGAGGCGGCCATATTTGTTTGGGATATGAATTGTCTACGATTCAAACAAGATTGTATTTGTATTTGCTTTTGCTTCTGCTTCTGTTGGTGTGTGATAGTGCTGCTCGGAGGCTTTAGCTTTAGCATTAGGAGCTGCTCGCTCACTTGCAACAGATTCTTTGCCATTCTTTCCTTTTCTGTTTTAACTGCTCCAACTTCGCTCGCTCATACAATAGAATAGAATACTACTATTTCTTTCTACTTTCTACTTGATAGGATAGACCTCCGCTCTTCTTCTTCTTCTTTTTTGTGTGTCTGTGAGTCGATTACCAATACGTGGTCGTTTCATTTCCCAGTATTAGATTTCACAAACAAATGCATAAATCTCATCACTCCCCCTAAAAAATAAATAAAATAAATAAAAAATTTATTTCACACTCATGCTTAGCGGTTTTTCTATTGTTTTTCAAATATTACTTTCTATTCATCTCAATTCTAGATTTATGTATTTGTCAATAAGATTTATGCATTTTACAATCATTGAAAAACCTAGAAGTGTGATGAGATAAAATGTACCAAAAAACAATTTTAATATACCTATAGACACGGATAAATCTCATTACATTTCTAGGTTTTTCAATGATTGAAAAAAAATGCATAAATCTCATTGATAAATGCATAAACTCTGAATTGATATGAATGGAAAGTAATATTTAAAAATAATATAAAAGCCTATGAGAGTGGTATGTTATGGTAGATGTGCAAGAAAAAAAATTATCTTATGAGATGTCCTTAAGAAGTTTCTCTCTCACAATATATGTGGCCTCCTACACAATTTTTATTAAAAAAAAAAATTATAAGCGCTAACAATTTTCCCCTCCTTGAGTACATGATGAGCCTAAGCTATGAAGCAATGACTTCACTGCATACATGACCAACAAACCTCAAAAACAAAATGCACTAATAAATAAATAAATAAATTGTTAATATAAAAACTAACCCAAAAAGAGGTTTGAATCTAAGCCTTTTATCATGCAATAACCAATCAAATAGGTTCATGTGATAAGTCCGCTTTTTATGAATTTTAAGAGAGAGAGAGAGAGAGAGAGAGAGAGAGAGAGAGGAGAGAGAGAGAGAGAAGAGAGAGAGAGAGAGAGAGAGAGAAGAAGAAGAAGAAGAAGAAGAAGAAGAAGAAGAAGCCAACATAAAGGTCTGTTTGGGATCTGTTTATTTTGCTGAAGAGAGAGAAGAAGAAGAAGAAGAAGAAGTCAACATAAAGGTCTGTTTGGGATCCATTTATTTTGCTAAAGTTGAATTTTTTTTTTGTTGAAAATAGTGTAAATAAAGGTAAAAGTTTGCTGAAATGCTCATAAATAATAGCAAAAATAAGCTGAATAGTATAAAATAAGTTGGCAAAAATAATTTTTTCCAAACACACACTAAGTCTATTTAAATCTAGATTTAATATTAAAGAAAAAAAAAATTCCCACTAAAACACAAAATTCGATGGTGAATGCAATCCTATGAAGTTTTGAGGCAACACATTTTTGTAATTGAACCAAACAAATTTCATAATCACATGCTAACTCAAGCATGTTCGATTCTTCAATCTCAATATTACCTTTCTTATTCTCTGTCAAATAAAAAACATAATCAAACATCACAATAATTGTTAAAAAATTGTGCTTATTTTAAAAGGAAAAGAAAAATTGAGGGACCTCAAAGTAAGTGGGATGGAGGATGAGTGGGAATTAGGTTTGTTTTTGTTGTCCTTGATTGCAACTCTTCTTTAAATTAAATCCAAACAAAGAAATTACTTATTTGATGATGAACACATGATATGTAGGATAACATGATGAATATGTGTTGGTAAAGGCTATGCGATGCAATGCTTTGTATGATGATATGATATGACATGTTTGTTGCCTTGGTGATGATATGTTAATGCTTGTTGCCCTATGTGATATGAGGTGTTATGCTATGTGTACACTATGATGAGATGAATGCTAGGACACATGTATGATGAGACGATGTATACCATACCTAGAACATTAGGATGTCTATGAGATGCTATGTTCATGTATGATGAGATGTGATATGCCATGCTTAGATGAATGCTAAGGTGTACAATTAGATGTATGTTAGGATAGAACTAGAATAAGTGTGTGTGATAAGAAAACATATTAGAGAACTCTGATAAAATCAGCATATGAAACACAATGAGTGAAGGCTAAACCATGGGTTGGGTAGAGTTGGATGCTTAATACTTTCTCATCTTTTTAACTTGATATACGATATATTGGACTCAATTAAGTAGCACAATAATTTTTTTAAAAGGACAAGTCTAACACCTTGTTCAAATCAAATAAAAGCACAAATTTAAAATAAAAAAAAAAAAAACTTATTTTAAGCCTACATGTATATGTTTTGTACGAACGTATAATTCAACAATACAATAAGATTCATACGATATGCACCTACGTATCGTACTATTCATCAGCACTTCTCTTTAGCTTAACTCCGAACATAGACTTTGGATAGGCAAGGCCATCTGCAAGAGGGCACAAATAAGGTTCCTATACCTAACCTAGGTGGTAACTCCATAAACCTTCTGCCTCTGGTCCACTCGACTGAGGCATATTCCTTAGAGCATGACAATTGTGCACAACAAAGAGGAGTTAGACACTACCATACAATTCCTAGGGGCGGGCGCTTGCACCCACAACTCATAAGTACATAATATATTGGACTCAATTAAGTCACACAATAATTTTGTGTTAAAAACAGGTCTATCAACTTGTTTAAATCAAATAAAATCACAAATTTTAAATAAAAAAAAATTCATTTTAAACCCACATGTATATGTATCGTACGATACATACGATTCAATGAAACCAAATGATACGCACCTATGTATCGTGCGATTCATTAGCACTTCCGATACGCTCTTACACTACGAAACTTTTTGTAAGCAATATAATATGTATCACATATTATATGATACTGATAACAATGCTACAGAGTATTAATTGAGTTACATGACTCTTGACACTTTTTTTTCCCTTTAAAAACACCTAAAAATACCACTATTATTTTCTTAACATTGTTCTTGCTGGAAAAAAAAATGATAAATACAAAAAAAATAAAAATAAATTCAAAAAGTCATTGAAATAAAAGTATTCTACCCTTATCTGAAATCTAAAATAATTCACCTCTTAATATTGTTCAAGTTTTTCTACGTAATAAGCACTCTTATTAAGGTCATATAATGGGGTTAAAATTGTCAAAAAAATTGAAATTCTTAATTTTAGCCTTATTCCCCCCCCCCCCCCCCCCCCACTAAATAACATCTTTATTGAAACATAGACAAAGGACTACAAAAGGAGAGAGGTGATGTGCACTGATAATAGCTTAATTTTGCATATTTATATCATTATTAAAAAGTATTATCATACTTATTTTGAGTTAATTCATGCATTTTATATTTAGTTTTGGAATAATGCTAGATAATCAATTTTGTGCTTAATTGAATTTCATTTCGTGAATTTGTCTTTTGTAGGAGAATGGAATTAAATAAGTGGATTTATGCAAAAAAGAAAACTGGACTTTACTTTTACAAAGACCATGATAAAGTTAAAGAAGGTCAACCTAATTAAATTTTAAGTCTAATTAGAGCAAGGAATCAAAGAAAATTTGCACCGAATCCAAGTCCAAGTTAAATTAAGATTCCAACCTGCACATTAGTTAGTATTTTTGACATAACTTTCGGGTCAAACGTCTAATCAAGATGATTTAAGTTGGGATGGAAAGCTAACTTAAAGGGCTACAACTTTGTAGTTTATCAAAAGTTTGAATTCTGACGTTGAATGGGACAACATCATCGGTTAAGTGAAACATAAAAATCTAAGATTTTCTTCAAATTGAAATTCAACTTGTAATAGAATTCCTTAACCTATTTAAAGACTCTTTATAGCAAAATTCAGAGGATGGTTGGGGGTTGAACATATAGGTCGCGGCTACCTCTTTGGTTTTCTTCCATGACAGTTAGTTTTAATAATTTGTCTAGTTTAAGGTTTAGTATTTTTTTTTCTTGTGTTTTATTTCAATTATTATGAATAGCTCAATTTATAATTGAGGTTGAGGATGTAATCTTGTTAAGGATTATCAGTATTATTTATGTGATTAGATTTTTTCCACAATATTTGTTCTTTAATGATTTAAATTGTTTTTGCTTCATATCAATTGACTAAGATGAGATTCTAGATATAAGTTCAATCATGTTTTTTCTCATGATTTAAAATTTTTCCTAATTAATTGACTACTTAGTTTAATATTTCTTGATTTTAAAATTGGATATCTCTTGTAATTTGTTTGGTTACAGATACAATTGATAATTTGATTTCATACCCCAGAAGCGAAGAAGAACATGCTTTAGATATTTAAATAGAAGTTTTAATGATAATATTCTCCATAGTAGCAAGATTGATTTCTAGATTATCATGTAGTAATGATCGTAAATATATGCTAATATGAATTAACAAGGCGAATTTCAAAACCTTAATTCATTTCTCTAGATTGTTTACATCTCTTTACGTCTTTACATTATATCTTTTCTTAGTTTAATTATTTTCTTAGTATATTTAATTTCAAACATCCAATTTTTATTAAAGTAGATTAGGATTAATTTGGTTAAGATTTGATAACTTTCCTACGTTCATTAAAGTCTTTGTGTGTTCAACCTCTTTCTTATCCAACTATATTTCAGTACAGTTCGTACAGTTACGAGTACTTGTAAAGAAGATTTTGTATCAAGAGGGCCTAACTCCAATCTCTATTTATCACGTGAGGGGCACCGGCCTTTCCAATTGAATAGAACTACACGTTGGGCCAAAAGATAGGCAAGGAAATTACCCTCCCCTTATATTTTCTTGTCTTTTTTGCATAGTAACAAGTACAGTTACTCAAAAATACAATTTACCCAATCCAAAAGACGTGACTAAATGTTATGTTTTGAAAATGATTTTCTATTATTTATATGTTTATTTACATTTGGTTATTTTTATTTTCTAAATGTAAGATGCATTTTTTTTTTAAATCTGTTATATATATATTTTTAACATAAAATTAGAAGTAATAGAATTATTATATATTTTATTAAATATTTTTATAATTGTAAAATTATTAATTAATCTTTTATGATATCATCGGTCCAACTCAGTCAGAGCATAAAACCAAGAACCACTCCATTTAGTTCTTTGACCATACTGGTTTTTAAAACTATGATTTTTAATATGATGTATAGAAAAATTAAGAATGAGATGTAAGGTATATTGTGAAAATGGTTATGTAAAATAAATAAAGTAGTCTTTGGTGATGCAAAATGCATATTTTCTTGAAGGATGAGAATGTCTAATGTAAAATTTCTATTATTATTATTATTAATTTTTTGAAAAGAAGATAGAAAGCGACTAAAGTAAAACTTAAGATACGTTTGGCAAGCTATAATAGACCCCGTAATAAAATGGCTATTCCTAAGAAATAATCATTCAATTGTTTGGTTGTGTTTTTATTACAATGAGTAGTTATTTCTTACGAATGACTATTCCTTATAAAAATGAGTGTAATTACTATTCCTTAACTTATATAAAATTAATTTCCAAAAATGTCCCTACTTTTCCCTACCAAGTACTCTTTATCTCCTAATTCTCTCTCCCTATGCAAATAAGAATATTCTTTTTATAACTCATTTATTCTCTACATAGTACTTGTTATTTATTGGTTTTGTTCTTAATTGATGAGATTTCTTGTCTTAATTTTCCTGACACCCAATTCTAGATTGATAATTTTCATTTTTTTTTTCTATTAATCATCAATTTAAACTAATACAAAAAGGGAGAAGATACTCAACTATTCCCAGCGTTGCTTTCTTTCTCTGGTGCGAACATGAGATTAAAGCCGGTTTTTTTTTTTTTTTTTAATATCTATTTTGATGTCATAGCAAATTGAAAATTAATTCAAAACATAATCCAATATGTGTAAATATATAATTTTGTAAAAAGGGTGTCTTGGAAAATCTGACTAAATATGATACCATTCCACCACCTTATTCATGTGTCATAACCAAATGGTTGAATAGGAATTATTATTCCATTCCAGCTTCTTTTTATTTTTTGTAATACCTATTCTTATTACATTGTAATTATCATTACATTCTACCAAACATGCTCTTAATGGTATAGAAGTCACAAACAACGAGAAAATGCACTACATAGTTGGTGGGTTTAAGTATGCCAAATGCTTCGATTAATAATTTTAAGGGCAAAACTTAGATGCAGTACCTTAGGTGATATTCCTTAGGTACCTTTTTTTAATTTTTTGACATCTATCCAATTAAATAAGTAAACTAACAAACATTAACACCGTCTCTTTTCTATTCTTTTATTCTTTTTTTTTTTTCACCGTCTCCTTTAGCAAGACTTCTCACGCACAGAACCTAGGTGGCTTTTTGGATTCTCAGACCCAAAGAAGATGAGCTTCAATAAAGGTTTCAAAGAGTAGAACATTTGGAACCTAGAATTCCACAGAGGGCAAAATTGATTTTTATACACATAGGATGAGTTTTTTTTTTTTTTTTGGCTAAACACACATGATGAGTTCAAATGTAGATAAAGGATATAATAGAGAAGAACGGAACCTCATGAACCAAGGCCAATCATTCATTGGTCTTGTGTGAACCAAGCATGGAAACAAATCGACTTGTTTTATAATGAAAATAATGAGATTAATAGAGAAAATCGCCCCTTTATCCTTCTTTGCTTGATTTCAATAAGAAATTTCAGAGTTTGAGTGTGAGAAGCCAGCTACTGTTGAAGGTTTCTCAATATACAAAAGCCAATGAGAGCTTCTGAGATTGTGCATTAGAAATCCAAGAGTTTTGTTGATGATATGAAGTGCACGAACCAGCCCCTTTGTCATTCTTTGCTTGATTTTGATTAGAACTTAAGAGGTTGGGTGTGAGAATCCTAATAGCCATGGGTTCTATGCGTGAAAAGTCTTGAGGAAGGAGATGGTGAAAAAAATAAAAATAAATAAAAAAATAGAAAAGAGATGATGTTAATGTCTGTTAGTTTACTTCTTTAATTAGACAGATGTCAAAAAATTAAAAAAGGTACTTAAGAAACAGTACCTAAGGTATTGTATCTAAGTTTTGTCCTAATTTTAACTATACAAGGCATCAATTTCCAGTTTCTTACATTGATAAATAACGCCACTATACCGTATACAAGGGACCATATGAACAAACTACATTGATGTCATAGCAAATTGAAAATTAATTCAAAACATAATCCAATATGTGTAAATATATAATTTGTAAAAAGGGTGTTTCAGGAAATTTGACTAAATATGATACCATTCCACCACCATGTGTCATAACCAAATGGTTGAATAGGAATTATTATTCCACTCCAGCTTTTTTTTTTTTTTTTGTAATACTTATTCTTATTACACTGTAATTATCATTACATTCTACCAAACGTGCTCTTAATGGTATAGAAGTCACAAACAACGAGAAAATGCACTGCATAGTTGGTGGGTTTAAGTACGCCAAATGCTTCGATTAATAATTTTAACTATACAAGGCATCAATTTCCAGTTTCTTACATTGATAAATAACGCCACTATACTATATGCAAGGGACAGAATGAACAAACTACATCGAAAAAACATAGCTACAACTTCTATTAATATAAACAAATTGAGAATCAGTTCCTCAATTAAACTGAGGGAAATTAACTTCGCCTGCTTCAGTCATTTTCCCCCAAAGTCTTGCACATCACGTCACACCTTCTGTAAAAATGAGGTGAGAAGATCCCATTTTCATAGACATAAATCTCTAAAACTATTATATAAGAACACACCCCCCTTCCAAGGAATTGGTGGTTGTCAGGGCCGAAAAATTCTCATAGTTTTTGTGACCTGGAGCCTACAAAAGGGACACTTGGAAACTGCAGAAGAGCATCTACGACAAAGTACATGGCCACAGGGAACTATTGTCATATTCACTTCAGCACTCAAACAAACTCGACAAATCCATGCTGCCTTTGCTGAATCAGCTTCTTTTGCAGCAACATCAGCCTTTTCCTGCATTGTTGTTCCAAAAAATGACAAATATTTAGTGGAATCAAGCAATCAAAAGATTTGACAATCAATAGTCTCCATATTTAACAATCTTATTGATATGCAACCCAAAAATCTTATCTTCCAAATGATTTTATTAATCAGTTGTATTGAAATGCTGTCTTTCATTCCATACGATTCTAAACATTCAGACTAAGGTAGTTCATGTTTAGGAATCCCAGATTTATATCCCACGTGTTTCTAAACATTTAGATTAAGGTAGTTCGAGTTTAGGAATCCCAGATTTATATCTCCAGGCAGGCCCTAATAATGTCCAGGCAAAGTAATTTATAGATCCAAAGAAAATCAAAACTATAAATATATATTAAGTAGGAATATTCAAACATTTTTTCACTCAGTACCACATTATGGGCAAAGCTGAATGACTGGTGGTTCAGCTTATAAAATTATATGACAACCTACATGTGGCTACTCCCTGATATCTAACTCAAACATTATTATTTCGAAAAAGTCACATATATGCTCCTACCATTGTATACTCAAACTATGGATGACAAAGGATATAATTTAAAACTGCAAGTTACAAACCTGCTCAAGTAAAAGTGCTGCCCGAGACTCCTGTAATTGTTCTTGCAAGTTTATGGTTCTGTGCAATAGAGACTGCTGCTCCACATCCATGTTGATCCCAGCCGCAGAAAGCATCTCTTGAACTGCCTGCACCAGTTCTGCAGCTGAGACTCTGCCAAACTGAAGTTCTTTACCAGGCTGCAGCTGTCCACAAAGAAAACCTTCAGTTTAAGGAGTAAGACAGCTGACCATTGAAAAAGTACCAGAAAGTCCACCAGCATGAGCTCAATCAAACAAGACCCAGGCTCTATACATGACTTACGACAATGATTCCTCCATAATTATCAAATATGGAGGAATCAAATATTTAAAGCAGTTGATGAGCAAGAAGCCGCTACTTCCAACTCCACATTTAAGTTTCTATACCAGAGCCTACAAAGTCGATAAAGTCTTAAAGCCTATAAAGAAAATGACAAAAAAATTCCATTCCAAAGCCTATAAAGTCTGTTTTCTACAAACTGTAGCTAAACAAGATATTATACAAGAATGGGGAATAGGAGATCGGTAATTGAGTATATCAAATACATAGAACAAATAAAAAATAAAAAAGGTAATTAAACCAAAATAACCCAAAGACAAAAGTAAATTTTCTGTATGGTTTACAATGACTACTCTGATATGATCAATCTATGTATCAAGAAGTCTTGAACTAGAATACATGTACAGAGGTGGATGACATTGTTGCGGAATCATCTGGATAAGTTGCTTTCTTTCTAATTGCAGCAGCAGCATAGGCCTTGTTATGAGTATATAAAGCTAGGGGCAAAAGAGTAAACTCAAAGTATACCTATATAAATCAATAATATGTATAGGGTTAATTTTAATAACCCGATACATATGTTTTCTCCAAAACATAGCCATTCTCTGCTGTTAACCCCACAGCCACCACCCACCCACTTTCCGCTGCCGACAACCACCAAGCAGTGACTATGTGATTTGCGCAACACTGTTTCGTTATCGCCTGACAGCGATGTCAACGTGGTTCCAATCTTCTTCCTCCAGTGACCCACCTGCATATTTTTTCGCCATCAAGCCATAGCTCTGACTTCGTGCTGCTGCTGGAATTCCAGCCTTGGGTACCGATCTGTCTTTATTTTCTACTAGTTGGCCTCTCTATGTTCTTTGTTGGGTAACCTTGGGTTGGTTTATAGTGCTGAGTTTAAATATTTCATATTGCTATGGAATTGTTTGTGGCTGAGGTGACAGAGGAATGTTGATTCAACTTCTGTGTTGGTATGATATGCTTTGATCTTTTTTGGGTAATCTTTGCTGGGACTTTATTTGTGGTTTGATCCATACCCAGTGCTGGTTTGGTGTTGTTTGTATCTCCGAGCAGATTTGTTCGATTTGTTGGAGAGGCCGTAGTGAATGACCTTTGGACTTGCTGATTATTGGAATATTTTTGGTGTTGAATTTCTTATTTTTTTAGTTGTAGTTAGTTGGCCTTAGGTCCACTAGTTTCTTATTCATTGTGAGTTTGTTGATCAGATGGCTGCTATGGAAACTAAAAGTGGTGTTCAGCCACTAACTATTTCTTGTCTCCAGATATGTCATCAATTACTTCCATTCGTCTTAATGGAAGTAATTATGCCTAGTGGGCCAAGGCAGTTGAAGTGTTTCTTCTAGGTAGAAAGAAGTTTGATTACGTGATTAATGAACCCTTTGTATCTACAAACTCTAAACATGCTGATTGGAGAGCTGAAGAAGCACAAATTAAGGGTTACTTGTGGAATAGCATGTAGTCTAAGATCAGTTGTAGTTTAGTTTTCTTACCAACTGCTAAACTTGTTTGGGACAAGGCCAAGGAGCTTTACTCTAGAGTTAACAATTTGAAGTGAATTTATGATCTTCATCAAAATTATTTCACCTTGAGTCTCAGTGATTTGTCTTTGGAAGACTACTATAACAAGTTTAAGAGTAATGCTGTTAACATTAAAGATTTCCGCCCTATTAGTCTGGTGGGCAGTGTGTACAAATTGTTGTCCAAGGTATTGGCTAACAGGTTAAGGGTGGTTTTGGATAAACTCATCTCTGAGACTCAAAATTCGTTTGTTGGTGGTAGGCAGATTTTGGATTCAGTGCTCATTGCAAATGAGTGTCTGGATAGTAGGTTGAAGAGTCGGTTATCGGGTGTGGTTTGCAAGCTTGATATTGAAAAAGCATATGATCATGTAAACTGGGAGGCCTTGTTTTATCTGTTGGACCGGATGGGGTTTGGGTTGAAATGGAGGGGGTGGACTAAGGCTTGTGTTACTTCTGTCCGTTTTTCTGTCTTGATAAATGGTTCCCTTGAAGGTTTTTTTGAAAGCTCCCGTAGGTTGAGACAAGGAGACCCTTTATCCCCGCTTTTTGTTTTTCTTGATTATGGAGGTTTTAAGCAGAATTTTGAAGAAGACAGAGGAGAATAATCTTATTCGGGGGTTTCATGTGGATGCAGTGAATTCTGTTGGTGTATAGATTTCCCATTTGTTGTTTGCGGACGACACTATCTTATTTTGTGATGCCTCTAGGGATCAGTTGCTATCCATAAGGTTGGCGATGTCTTGTTTTCAAGCTTTTACGGGTTTGAAGGTCAATGTTGGGAAAAGTGAGATTGTTCCTGTTGGGGAGGTGAATAATATAGTTGCATTGGCTAGTATTCTTCAATGTAGAGTGGGGAGTGCCTATGAAATACCTGGGGATGCCTTTGGGAACTTCTTTTAAGACTGTTTCGATTTGGAATCCTATTTTGGAGAAGATGGAGAAGAGACTATCAGGGTGGAAATGTCTCTACTTATCTAAGGGTGGTAGGCTCACTTTACTAAAAAGTACTCTATCGAATCTTCCTACGTACTTTTTTATCTCTCTTCACTATTTCTAAAGCTGTGGTTGCTAGAATGGAAAGGATTCAAAGGAATTTTCTTTGGGGGTCTTTTGAGGGGAGTTTCAAATATCCTTTGGTGGCTTGGGATAAGGTGTGTTTACCTGTTAAATTGGGGGGGCTGGAGATAAGGAGTGTGGCGTCGTTTAATCAAGCTCTATTAGGGAAATGGTTGTGGTGTTTTGGGCAAGAAGTTACCCATCTCTGACGGAGAGTTATCTTCACAAAATATGGTAAGGGTCAAGGGGGGTGGTGTACTAAAGTGTGCAGGAGGAACCATGGTTGTGGCCTTTGGAGAAGCATTCATGAAGGGTGGGAGAGTTTTTCTAAGCACCTATCTTTTGTAGTGGGTGAAGGCACCCACATCCGCTTCTGGCATGATAGGTGGATTGGGGATTATACCCTAAAAGATCTCTACCCTAAGCTCTATGTGTGTTCAATTTCCAAGGATGCTTGCATTTCAGAGGTTTTGTGGCTTTCGGAAAGAGGTACTACTAGAGTGTGTAATTTAAGGTTCTTTAGAGCTTTTGAAGATTGGGAGCTTGCTGCTTCTTTTTCTCTTCTTCATTTTATCCAACCTCATATTCCTCGGGGGAATAGGAGGGATATTCTTTGTTGGCGGCTCAAAAGCAATGGTAAGTTTGACACCCGCTCTTATTACCAAGCAATTCAGGGTTCCTCGAATTTTTTGTTTCCTTGGAAGGGTGTCTGGAAACCAAAGGTTCCTAAGCGAGTAGCTTTCTTCTTGTGGACAGCTGTACACGGTCGGATTCTCACATTGGATAATCTCATGATTAAGGGTCGTCGCCCTTTGATAAATCGGTGTTGTATGTGTTGTTGTGATGGGGAGTCGGTAGACCACCTTCTTCTTCATTGTACTGTTTCACATACCTTATGGACTCTTATGCTTCAGGCTTTTGGTATTCACTGGGTTATGCCAAGATTAGTGACGGGGTTGTTATCTTGTTGGCATCAGTGGCTTAGGAAGCATAACTCGAATATTTGGAATTTGATTCCAGGGTGTTTAATGTGGATTGTTTGGTTGAAACAAAATCGTTGCTCCTTTGAGAACATGGAGAAGACGTTGGATGAGTTAAAGGTTTTATGCCAGCGTAGCCTTTTTGAGTGGTCTAGTTGTTGGGGTTTTACTGATTCTTCGTCTCTTTCAGAGTTTATGTTTTCCTTTAGATTATCCTTCCCTTAGTTTTTCTTTCTTTGTCTCTTACTGTTCATCATCATGAACATCCTGTACTATTCTTTCTTTCTTTTTTTTCTTTTTTTTCTAATTAATATTAGTTCTTTGATTACCTATCAAAAAAGAGGGTATATGTGAAGAACTCAATATTTATCAACACATCTCCTCTGACGTCAAAACTGTGAAGAAACAACGACATTCTATGAATTTTGGATCCAGTAAAATCACAAATTTTAGCTAGTCAAGACCACCTGTGAAGTTTTTGGTAGACTTAGACAAGCAACATTATTTGATGACTCTAGTACAACTACATTCCCTTCTTCTGGTAGTGATGCATTACATTCTAGTGATAAATCTGCCTTTGCCACTTCCATGGGGAGTAATAGAGGTGGTCATGGAAGTTGAGGCCATGGAGGTCATGACCAAGAGGGTTGTGGGACATGGCCTTTATAATTGCACTTATTGTCATTGTGAAAATTATACAGTAGACTTTTGTTGGAAGTTGTATAGTAAACCCTCAGCTCACCAAGCTAGATTCCAAATTGAAGAATTGCCTTCACAGTCACTTCCACCATCATCTAGAGCCGTCTCTATTCCTAAGGAAGAGTACCATCGCATCCTACCTATGCATTCTAACTTTGTTGGGTCTGGTTCTACAGCTACTTTGGCTCACCAAGGTACTTCCACTACTTGTCTTGCCACTCAAGAACCTTAGGTCAATGAGTTAGGTGCTATTGATCATATGATAGGTACCTCAAGTTTACTCTCTGATCTTGACCACTCTAGTAGTCTTTCTAATGTTACTTTGGTAGATGGCTCAACCACTACGGTTTCTGGTTTGGGCACTGCCAATCTCAATCCTAATCTTTCTCTCTCTTTTGTCTTATATATTAGTGAACCCCCTGTCTCAAGACGGGAAGATTCTTGGTGCAGGGCATGCTAGAGGACTTTACAACCTAGATTGGTGTGGTTCTTCTAGTTTAGTGGCTTCTCACTTGTCTATCTCACCTCTTCAGCATCATTGTCGCCTTGGTCATCCATCTCTCAAGAATTTGAAGTTGTTAGTCCCATCTTGTCATCAAATTGAGTCACATTGTGAAGCATGTCAATTGGGTATTGGGTAAGCACCAAAGGGTGCTTTTTGTCTCTAGGAATCGTGTTAGTAGTTCTTTTCATTTAGTTCATTTTGATATTTGGGGTCCAATAAAGACGTAGATATTTTGTCATTTTTGTTGTGATTATTCTAGGGTCACTTATTTTTATCTTATGAAAGAAAGGTTTGAATTGCACTCAATTTCCAAATCATTTTTTTATAGAAATAAAGACTCAATTTAATGCTTCACTTTGTCTTTTTGGATCTGATAATGCTCGTGCATATTTTCATACATCTTTGTCTAAATTTTTTGATGACCATATAATTCACCAATATTCATGCCCCCATACTCCACAACAAAATGGGGTTGTTGAATGCAAAATGCATCATTTGTTAGAGGTCACTCGTGCCTTATTGTTTCATATGCGTGTTCCTAAATCATATTGGAGTGATACTATTCTAACTACCTGTCGCTTGATTAATCACATGCCATCCATTGTTCTAGGTGGTCAAATCCCTTATACTATGTTGTCTCCTAATGCGCCTTTGTTTCATCTATCTCCCAAGATCTTTGGTTGTGTGTGCTATGTTCATATCTTAGGTCCAGGGAGTGATAAACTTGATCCTAGATCAATTTAATGTGTTTTTTCTTAGGTATTCTCATACTCAAAAGGGATACAAAAGTTATTCACCTACTCTTCGTTGTCATTTCATTAGTGCTGATATCACATTTGATGAGTCTCAATCCTATTTCTCTCCTTCGGCTAGTAGTGACAGTTTTCCTCCTTGTCTTCCTTGCTTACCACCTATGTCTCATACTGAATCTCCTTCTTAGAAACCACTCTAGGCGTATCACCATCGGCAAAAACCTGCAATAGAGACTTCTACCCTACATAGTGATCTGCCTCCTGATCCTAACTCTCTTCCAATTGCTCTACGCAAAGGTAAGTGTACTTGTACCTCTCATCCTATTTCTCACTTTGTCTCTTAATTTGTCTTCATCTCTCCATGCTTTTACCGCATCCTTGAATTGTATAGTTGTTCCTAAGTTTGTCTAGAAGGCTATGTCCATCCCAAGTTGGAAGTCTGCTATGAAGGCAAAAATGTCTGCTCTGTCTGAAAATGCTACTTGGTCTTTGGTTACTTGTCCTTCAAGGAAAATTATTGTTGTCTGTCGTTGGGTGTATACTAAGAAGTACTTGTTTGATTGTTCTGTCGAGTGCTTAAAGGCTCACTTGGTTGCTAAAGGGTATACCCAAACGTATGGCGTCAACCATACAGAGAGACATTTTCATTTGTTGCTAAAACTTCTATCCAAATTTTGATCTCCTTGGCTACTAATTGAGTTGGCCACTATTTTAGTTAGATGTTAAAATGCCTTCTTGAATGACGATTTGAAGGAAGTGGTGTATACGGAGCAACATTGTAGGTTTGTTGCTCAGGGAGAGTCTAAAAAAGTATGTATAGTCTTAAACAATCTACCAGAAATTGATTTGGTAAATTTAGTGAAGCAGTGTTAAAGTTTGGATTATAGCGTTGCCATTTTGATCACTTTGTGTTTTCTCATACCATTGCAAGAGGAAAGACTTCATTGATAGTATATGTTGACGATATTATAATCATTGGTGATGACAAGAAGAGTATTGATGATTTGAAGAGATACCTTCAAAACTCCTTTCAAACTAAAGATCTAGGTAAACTTTGTTATTTCTTGGTGAGTTAGCATGATCTAAATAATGCATCAATCTATCAGAAAGAAAGTATGTGTTGGATATTTTGGAAGAAACTGGCTTGTTAGGATCTAAACCAGTGGAGACTCCTATAGATCCTAATGTCAAATTGTATGAAGATTGAAGATCAGGGGTAGCTGTTATCTAATCCAAAGAGAGAGCATTGTTTGGTTGATAAACTAAACTATCTCACCATTACTCGCCCAAATATATTATTTGCCGTCAATGTTTTGAGCCAATATATGAAAGATCCTCGCCTTAACATTGGGAGGCAGTTATTCGAATTGTGAGGTATCTTAGAGCACATCCAGACCGTAGTCTTTTCCATAAAGCTAAGTCACCAATGAGTAGAAGCCTATACTAATGCAGATCAAGATCGCCATAAGATAGAAAATCCACTACTAGGTATTGCACTTTTCTAGGAGGAAACTTGATTACTTGAAAAAGTAAGAAACAAATTGTTGTTGTCAGATCCAGTGCAAAGGTTGAGTGTAGAGCCATAGCACAGGTATCATGTGAGCTTATGAGGATTAAGCATTTACTCGAGGAATTAAAATTTGTTGTGAAGTTGACTTGTGACTATGCATTGTGATAATCAATCAACAATTCACATTGCCTCCAATCTTGTGTTCCCTGAGCAAACTAAGCATATAAAAGTGTAGATTGTCATATTACTCAAGAAAAAGTAGAAGACGGTGTAATTGTTGATATGTTTAGCAAAGCTTTATGTAAGACTCATTTGAGTTTATTATGTAAAAAGCTAGGATTGTTACTCTCCAGCTTGAGGGGGAGTGTTACGAGTATAAAGCTAGGGGCAAAAGATTAAACTCAATGTGTGTGTGTGTGTATGTATATACATATCAATAATATGTTATATGTTAGGGTTAATTTTAATAACCCGATACATATGTTTTCTCCAAAACAGGTTTCTTCCAAGAGAAGGAGAAAAATAAAAACAAAAAGCAATAACCATTTATATATAAAAGTGATAGACACAGAGAGGCCAAACCTGGGATCTTGTTCTTCCCCCACCAGAACTTTCAGACACCTCAATTTGAGTCCTGCTATCAATTACTGTGTGGGAACCATTCAGCAAGGTTTCTGAGGAAGCATCATTTCCCATTGATATGCTCCTGAATGAGAAAACTTGTGAAGAAATAAGAGGCTGAGTCAGCCCTGGTGCAATTTCCACTTTGAATCTATATAGTGCTTGGCCTGCAAATGGCCTAACATCCTCTGGAACCCTACCATATTTCAACTTTTCTCCATTGTGAGATCGCCAAGCCACTATTTCTCCAGCATAAAAAGGTCTTAATGGGTGAAATTGTACTTGTAGAGCATCTTGAGGCAATATTTCCATGCCTATCAAACTAGCGATTCCACTTGTGGGTTCTTTCTTCTCAGTACAAAGCTTCAAAACATCAATAACTGCAGATTCACAGCCTACAGGACAGGACAATAAAGATCCAATGGGTAATGGGGTTGGAGAGCCTAAAACCTGGCTCACAACAATTGCAACAACATCAAAAATGGATATATAGGCTGGCGGTTCAGCGACTAGAAAACAGGCATTTGACCTGCTAACAAAGTAAAGGGTTCGATGTTGGGAGCCATCCTCCCACTCTGGAATCATGGAATCCTTAGTTGTACTTGTAATGCTAACAGAGTTTGGAAGGAGCAAAAAATGAGTATGGAGGCACTTAACAAACTGCAGCTTCGCTGCAACAGATTCTAGTGAATTTTGTATGGTTTCTAGAGTTAAACTACTAATTGCAGCAATGTGACCAGCCATACTATTTACAACAGTCTTTACAGCAAACTGAAATGATCTGCTTAAAAGCTTCTCTCTGATGGCTGCAAGTGGAACCAATCCAATGTATTCCAAAGTCTGTAAATGTTCCCCAGGATCTAGTTCCTACAAACAGATGCAGATTTTTCCAAATCAGTATGAAAGAAAGAAAAAGAAAAAGAAAAAGAAGAAACAAGACACTAAGAATACAAGGACTTCTAGAATATCAGCTACCTCTATGACTACATCAGAAAGCTTTTTGATATCCAGGACTGTACTTATTCTGTCTGAAAGATCTGGGTGAACGAATCTTAACCTGGAAGTGTTGATACATTTGACATATTGGGAGCCAAAAGCATCAATATATACACAGGATTTTGCATGTACAAGTCTGCAGCCATCATCTGGGACTATTGCTTCTGATTTCCAGATGGACCAATTAGACTCAACAGTCTCATCACAGACAAAGTCCAAAATTTCCATCACGGCACGGAGTTCATTTGGATTTAAACGCTGATATCCACAAGCTTTCTGAAGATTTAAAAGGAGATCTTTTGCAGAAGCATCTGATAGAACATCCTGAAGTCCCAAATCCTTGAGAATCTTTACGAAAGGAAGATATAAAGAAGGAAGTTCAAATGCAAATGGGGACAAGTTAATTGTCAGATGCACAAAAAGAGAGTTTGCGTTCACCAAACGCGTTCCATTTGCAGCAGGCAGAAATGCCACTCTCTGCAACTCCATTATATCTGCATGAAAGAAAAATTAATAATATATATTTATATTTATTTATTAACTATGTCGTATCTGCATAAAAGATCTTTTTATTTTTTATATTTTATGATATTATAATTGTAGAGTAGCAATCAAAATGATGAGAACTTCAGCTATTTCATGACTCTTAAAAGTATCAGATTCTAATTCAGCGAGACCTGATTTCTCACCATTGCAATATTCTCCACAGCTATGCATGGAGAAGTAAGTTGAACAAGAAATAACTTTAAAGGCCAAAAAACAAAACAAAACAAACAAACAATCAAAAGACCGAGTTAAAAAACAACCAATACGAAGAGTTAATATCATCTGTGACCACATTTTAAAGCATACACAGCATGTATGAATGTCTGTGTTGGAAATGGAATACATATCTAATCAGAATACCAAGGAACTCTATGAAAACAGTCAAAACGTTATGTTCATGATCTCACAAAAGAAGAAATTCTGACCAAGGATCTGGGAGAAGCTTCTCTTAAAAAAAGGACAACCTGTCCCCAATATTAGTAGCTGCAACAACCATACCCCTCACAGCCTATCCCTCATAGAATCAGTATTGGCGGATGAACCTCCAGTAAAAGGAGGCAAGTCCATAAAAAATTCTGATGTCCATAATGTTTAGGGCTCAGGCCAATCTACAATTTCCCCAACCTTTTGTGGGTCTAAGACATGCCCAATGGGGATAAGATGAAACCTAGAAAACTGACTATTGGTCTATGATATTGGAAAAGTATGGGGCAAATCAAACTTATCTGATATGATAAATAAGGGAGGGGTGGATGTATTTTTTTTTTTTTTTGGTTATATGAAATCAAAAAAACACTCAAGTATTAAAAGGATAGGTAAGCTCACCACCAAAGCAAACCCAAAGGGAGAAGATATTACCACCCAGAGGAATTTTGCTAAGCATACAAAACTGAATTGGCTCACCACTCGATGGGATACAAAATATTACCACCCAAAGAGATACAGAAACCAAAACTCGTCACCCAAAGGAATCCAATCAAGGGATAAGAGTTAATTTATAAGAAATTCATCTTTTGAAGCACAAAGCTATATAAACTCAAATATCCTAGTAAGAAAAGGAATTAATTCTTCTAACCTAGTAAGAAAAGCAATTTAATTCCTAAACCAAGTAAAAAAAGAGACGATGTTTAACCAATTACATAAAGTAAATATAATAAAACAAATCCTAGACATTAATAGATTAGGCATTAGTCACAAATAGTAGTGGGCTGCATCCATATGACCACCAGTTGGCCATCTTCTTCTTGCATCTACATCCATGGGGGATGTATCTTATGTCATACCAATCACAAAATCCTTCAATAACTAGAATCATTAGCAAACGATCATGGAAGATGAGCAATATACCAATTTGGATGGCCCTACAGCAACATGCACTTAATTCAAAAAGCCACAAGGAAATAGTTAAGGCTTAGGTGTGGAATGGAATAAGAGAATTTCTGTAACTTCTACCACAACCAGCTTAAAAAGTTACACATACAGACTGAAAAAGACAAAGAAGGAGAGATGAAATGATGATGTCAACAAATTACTAGTTTACCAGTAAACAAATTCAAATAAGTAATCCAGAATCAATGGCCAGACACCATGCAGTTTCTATTTAAGCATTTGGTCGTAATCTTAAGCAACCCACTTTGACTAGGTAATGGAATTAAACAGCACTGTAAAAAAATATTAGGAAACCCATTTGGCCAAAGCAATGGTATCACTGTACAAATATATATATATATATATATATATATATATATATTTTTTTTTTTTTAAATGATAAACTATGATAGACTGAGGAACCATAGAAATTGAAGGGAACTCACCCATTTTCACATCCAACAGCAAAATAGTTTATAGATCCAATCCATTCAAATAAATCTATAAATCATGAAGATGGACATCTTCCAGAATTTGCTTATATTAGGAAAGCAGAATGATACATATATTTGTTGCATTTGCACAGTGAATATCGCTAGATGTATGAGCAAAAATAATTATTTCAATATGTTAGAAGTATGTGGTTGAATGATTAAATTTACCATATTCTAATAACATAAAATTTTGGGAGAATTGGTAATTTAACACAATAAAAAGAAGCATTCAATTTATATTTCTTGCATTATCATCACACGTATAAGAGGTGCTAATCGTATTGAAGGGCCTAAATTGTTAAAAGACTTAACGTTATATGTGGAAATAAATGAAGGCCCATTAATCTAAGTTTTCCCTAAAAACATAACAATAAATCAATAAAAAAGAACAGAAATCTACCTGAAGAAGAAAGGGAACCCCAAACCTTATCCAGATATTTTAAAACTTCACAACAAGCCTCATCAATGGACATCATGCCTGAAGTAGTTGGCCAGTGAGCAAGCGTATCTTCACCACCATTTCTTCCAATAATCTGGGGCACATTTGTATTAGCTTGATGCTTATTTGCATCACTAGTAATCTTGGATGAAAATATAAGGGAGTTGAGCATCTGACCTTCAAGTGTTTTAGAACTGCAGAAAAAGCTGGAGGGCTCCTGAGGTGTAATGCTCCCCAAGAGTACTCAGGAGGAACAATAGCCTGTCTAGAGAGAATGGGAGTACAACTCCAAGCTAGAGGCCAATCCTTTGACAGAATCGCTTCACTATATGAAGTAAGCACTCTCCTGCCACCTTTCTTGCCTCCAAAATTTGGCAAGCCATGTTCAGCAGGTATGCATGCAATATTGCCAAGGAGATTACAGAAGTTGTTTCCATAAAGTACAGCAAAGTTTGTGAAAATTGCTTCAACTACAGATCCTGCTAATGACCATATTTCCATGGACACTTCATTTTGAGAGTTGGTTATGTCCAACTCAAAATCATCCAAATTCCCAGATTTCATGCATTCACTTCCAAGAAACTCTACTCTTTTGGCACATTCAAGTATTACATCTGCTTCGGTTGCAGTTCGAAGGCCAATTTTCCTCAAAATGCGAAGCCACCCATCTGTACTGAACCTTTCTCCTGGAAAATTTTTTCCCTCACCAATGAAAACAGATGTTAATAAAGCATCAGTGGGATCAAAGAGATCCTTGGGTCTAAACAGATCTGTCGAAAATTCAACAGCATTCCTCACAAATTTAGTCTCCTTCAAAGCTTCAATTAAAGAAGAATCAACCTGAAGATCTTGCCAATTCATGTAAAGATAAATTAATATATCCTCCTGTTCAGACTGAGGTTTTCTCTCAAATCCAGGCAACCCAAACCTTGTCAAAATTTGTTGATCATTCAACTCAGGTACCTCAAGTGCTCGAAGTAATGAACATTCAATTGAATCTGTGGAATAAGCGAGGCAGTGCTCATCATATGGTTTAAGGAATGAATTTGAAGAGATCATACATTGATATTCTCTGTGCAAGCGTGTGTATGATCCCACAACTGTTTTATATATAGGTAGAGAACACAAAACTTCAAGTTCTTCATTTTTGTAATTAGAGCTATTAGAAAAGAAATCATTAGCAAAAAGGGTAAAAAGTTCATCTCGATCTGAAGTCGAAAGGGAAGTAAGTTCTAGGAAATAGCCAGCTTGTTTAGCTGCCACAAGCTTGGAAGCAATAACTTGCCCTAATGATTGGGAAGGAATAGGGAGGCAATTGCATGAAGCAGCACAGTCCATGAAAGTTATATCATAAATAGGTATATTACAGTGGTTCAACAGTGACAACAACCAAGGGTATTTGGTTCTGGATACTTCAAAAGCCAAAACATGGGACTGAAGTAATCTAGAATCAGAAGTGAGATTCATCGGTAACATTGTTGGATCTCTTCCTGTTGCACCCATTTCCAAGACACCATCTGCTGAGCCTGGATCAGTAACTGACGGTGGAATGAAGACCAAATGACACTCCCTTACACGGCATAAGATTGGCCTACCAAGAAAAGCAGGAATTAAGGGCCAATCAGAAAAGAGAGAGAGCTCTTCTGAAGATGAACTGAAAATTTTCCAAAAGAGTCTTATCCATTCAGGGGAAGGGCCGCCTTCACCACCAGAACTTGATGTTTTCTCCCACGAAAACCAAGGAGCCATATTTGAACCCATTACATGACTCACCCAGTTAGCATGGAAAATCAGCTTCATATGACTGGCAAGTAAGTGAAGAGAAAATTTCTGTATTTTTAATAATGTCTGAAGAGCAGGATTCGAAAGAAAATCAGCCAAGATTGATCTATCCAATATCTTGGGATGGATAAACTTTGCTGCTAAAGGACTCATTAGTGCCTGCTGCTCCTTGTCTCCATACCAAAGTTCAGTAACCCCCAACTTTGTTAGATGGTTTGTCGCAGTTGGACATGGTAAACCATTAAGCTCAGCAACTATTGATAAAAGCTTCTGGTTCACACTTCCACTGCTGCTATTACTGCTACTACCAATGGTATTCCTTTGAACTAATGGCCCTCCAGTTCTACCAATGTCCTCAACAACTACCCGGCCAAAATCAAATATAGCCTTCCCCAAACTTGTCACCATTTCAAGAGCATCTCCAGAGCTAACTGCACCCTCAGTAGACAACCCAGGAAAACCACGCCCATAAGGGACAAAAGCAGATGCTCTATTAATAGAATTGGAGTTAACAGGGTTATGTGATGCATCATCTTCATTAAAATTAGATGTTACTGGGAGCTGAATATCCGACAAGCAATACTCAAGAACATCCACATAAGTATCAACTGATCGAAGAACAATAGATGTTAAAGAAGCCCTTAGAAGATCTCGAACCATCTTAGGTTTAATTTCTCGAACTGTTGCCCCGATGGCTTGTATCTCAGTTACCAACTCCCATGGTACTGAAAATACTGGATAATGCTCCTTCACAAAGCCGCAAACTGTACATGGAAGCAAATTATCACCCACCCCATTCCCTGGTTGTGAAAGAAACATCCCCTCTTCGGCCTTGACTAAATTTCCCGAGTACAGCTGCCACAAAGGAAGATTGATAGTATGAGCATAGAAAGGCTTTATTACCTGTTCAATTAGGCATTCCCAATCTGCTTTTAGCATCTCTGTTGAAACTGAATTTTTTCCATTGCCACTTTGATTAATCAAGGTGTGCTTGCTAGTCCTCGGCCAAAAGGAATAAATTTGATCTCCATAGGCCTTCAAAGACAGACTAATTGCATAAGCTGCATTTGACTCAATTGCAGAACTCAAAGGGTCCCTTCTTATCTTTTGGATTTCCAGTATCATTTCAATGTAGGAATCACGAACACAAGCCATCAGTTCTCTGTTCCAAGCTTCAATAAGCGATTTCCAGGATCAGGCTGTGCCACTACCAAAGCTTGCCGGTCTTGATGTTTAAAGAGAAAACGACCTTGATTATGACACACAAGGAAACATCCGAAGACAGTGACAGGAATATCTACCGCACCAGACAAAGGAAGAGGAGACATCATGGAACTTGTTGAATAAACATCAATTGGACGGCCATCTCGGGAAATATGTGCTGCAACTCCAGCAACAGGAGTCAAGTTATATGCCAGATATCGCCTGCAAGAATAAAATGATGCCATCAACCACGTCAATTCAGACAATGTTGCAGATTTTTTTGGGGAATTACAAAGGGTGGGATAATTATCCTAATTAGTTAATTTTGTCTCAGGTTGAAGCGGGATAATAGTTAGGATGCAAGAAAGTTAATTACAGCCACCAACAAATGGTTTGAAATGGAATGTAAAAAGAAGGAAATGAGAAGGGAGGACACACAGAAACCAAGAGAGAGCAACAATTTCTTTGCACCAATGAATGAATTTGGAAATAATCACATGTTACCTCAATCTTGGTAAAGGACCAATAGGCCAGTGAGAATGCACTGTAGAATAAACTGAATGTTCTAACCTTGATTTCAAAGTAATTAATAGCTAAACCACTGTAATTCTGCTCAATGAGAAGAGAAATTATCCTTCATGAAAGTGTAATGAACAGGAGATGAATTCCCGTATACAAAAGTAGGTTGGAGAGTAATTAGCACAGAGAGGGAATATGAATTTAAGAAGAAAATATTCAAACAAAAAAGAGAAACAAAAAGTTCTATTTGTAAGTAAGCAAGGGCACATGCAATTCTTGATAGCAAACTTATGCTTATTACTGTAAATACTGATTCGCAAGTGCTCAACTGTAAGAATGATATTACAACAGGGATGCTGAAAGTTCTATAATTACAAGTTTCCTTATCAAAAGTCAAGCAGTTAGCATTATCTATGATATTCATCTTCCCTATCCTTTATGACATAAAGAATAGCATATCTTTTGATAGATCGTATAGAAGAATGTACATAAAATTCATGTTTCAACTCAAAAGTACAATGACATTAAAGGAGAAAGCCTCATACAAACTTCACTTTCAAACATACCTATCAAGAGCCATGTTTCTTGTTTGCCCAGAACCCAGGCTGAGGACAACAAGCCATTGATCAACAACTTTAGTTCCTCCTTGGAAAATGTTCACATCTATTATGTGTAATTTTATTGCAGCACTTGAGCTTCCAAATAACCTTGATATTTGGAACTTCCTCCACTTCTTTTCAGAGAAAGGATTCCTCATATTAGCAGATGATGATTCAACAAAAACTGAATAATCCTGACATGGCTGTGGGTTTCCTTTGTCCCATGTTGAGAGTGATACCTGTTAATATATAAAACTTTAGATAATATGCATTCATAAAACAATATTAAAAGAAAATAATAAATAAATTGTTGAAAGAGATCATAAAACGACGACTGTTTCATCTTTTAAGAAGTAACATACACTCCTACCAAACAAGATAAATTAGAGAATCAAGCTTGGTTCCTTTTTCTTCTGAATAAACTAGTATCTTTTTTATTTTTTTAATAGGTTAAACTAATGTCTATTAAAGAAGTTCCATCATGCACGTCAAAAAGATGAAGTCCTGATAAACACACAGCATTAAGAGGATTGGTTGGTGAGGTAAAATGGAATCTTCACCATCACTAAAAACACCTTATCAATGTCAATACATTTCATTCCCAAATAATTAATTTCATCTTGGACATCCTTAATCTAATCTCTTGGCTCCCCCTCATCAAAAGTCCAAATATTTTCAAAGCTAATAATTTGACGTTCTCTAGTAGTCCTCTTCTCAAGAGGTTTAAGAATCTCTAGTGGAAGATATTGCTCCCCCTACTCAAGACCTCCGAGGTCTTTCATTTCATCATCATCCCATATAGCCTTAGCATTTTCATATTCTTCATCACCTATCACTTCCTCATTTGAAACACTATCAAGCAAAGAGAATTTTACTCTCTTGGTATCATCACCATCAATCCTAACTCTCAATTGTGGAGTTTTCTCAAAATCTTTAATCTCATTCAACTTCTTCTTACAGGCGTTCACATGAGTCTTGTACATACCGTAACAAGCATGCCCTTTTGTAATAACCAATGATCCCTTAATAAGTTTCCATCTTCCATTTCCAAGGTAGTTACAATAACCCACTCAATCCATAAACAACATAGAAAATACATTCATCCTTAAATTTGGAATATATCGCACATCCTTCAATATCATGGTGCTACCAACATTGGTTTTGAAGCACACATCACCAATTCCCATGATTTTCAAATAACTACAATTACCCATCTTCACCGTTCCAAAGGCCCATGCTTTGTACGTGGTGAACAACCCTTTTGTAGGGATAACATGGTGGGAGGCTGCCAAATCAACAACCCACTCAACATCATTATTAGCAACAGGCTCACACTTTTACTCTTCAACAGAGAGCACCACAATGTCCTAAGCAATCATAGCAGCTATAGTATTTTTCTCACTATCATTCTTTTCATCTTTACCTTCAATTTATTCTTTATTCCAATGCCAAAAATTTCCTCTTATGTGATTTTTTTTTCCAAAAAAGAAGCATTCTCTAGTATCCTTAAACTGAGATCTATCTCTTGATTGTGACTTATCATTGAATTTAACTAGATCGGTCCCTTGCTTCTACCTTTGCTCTTGTTTTCTGTGACAAAAGCTTGATCTTGTGCATTGTCTATACTCTTATCTCTCTTGCGTTATCATTATAATTGAGTTTGTTTTTCCTTACAAAATTGCTTACTGCCATTCTCATTGCCTCCCAACTATTTGTTAAAAAATCCAAAACAATCAATGAACAAATCTCATCTTCAAAATCAATTTCCATGAAAGATAATTGATTTGTGATCATATTGAACTCATTCAAATGTTGCGCGACAGGAGTGCCTTCTGCCTTTTTAGATTGAACAACTTCTTCATCAGATGCACCTTGTTGTTAGCCAACAACTTTTCATATATACTAGACAAAGCCTTCATCAAATCCATTGTGTTCTTCTCCTTCATAACATTGTGTGCAACTGATTTTGACAGAGATAATCGAATAACTACTAGTACTTATATATTAAGAAAATTTCATTCTTCATCTTTCATAGTATTAGGCTTCTTCCCTAAATGAGGCAAATGCAACTTCTTCCAATAGAGATAATCTTTTATCTACATCCTCCAACACCTAAAGTCTACGCCATCAAACTTCTCAATTCTCAATGTCTTTCCTTCTTCTCCGGCCATTGCTTCCACTCAAACCTATGTTATGATACCACTTATTGGGTCCCAAATAATATTATCACCAAAATTATCAATCCAAAATAGAAATCACACAAAAACAAAAATATTTACATGGAAAACCCTTTCTCTATGAAGGGAAAAACCATGGGACAAACTCCGAATAATTTAACTATTATCAATACAATTATAATAATTCTCAAAGTTTATGTCTAACTAGAGATTCACCATATTCAATAATAAATCCTCTTGTGTAAATCTCACGGCTAAAGAAAATCTCCTTGTTTTCTTTTTTCTCACACACTAATTATTTCTCTCAAAAGCGGCAACACTTTGCCCTCTCGTCTCTATTGTCTTCTCTATGTACAACCCCCTCTCTCTTGGTTGTCTCTCTTTCTCTATGCGGCACCCACTCCTTGCTTTTATAAGCAAGCCAATTGCCTCTTATTCCTAATCCTATTCGAATTAGGATTCTTTGCTAGTCACGACAAAACAAGACAATCCCATATATGACCTTTGCATGTGGGCTGGATTATGGTGCAATGTAGTAGTTAAAAGCCACTTCTCTTACAGAGCTCTCTCAACCACAATCTTCCTAAAATTCCCTTAGGTGGATCAAGGGAGGAGGATTCAAATTTGAAAATATGTGGGTTCACCCAATACACTGTACCCCATGATTGCCCTAACAAGGGAAGGAGGTGTCATTTGAGCTAAAGCTCATTGGCAAAAGGTGGGATAAAATATAAGGATAATATAGGAAGTTAAATGGATTAGTTCTTTCTTTGGAAGTCCATATATTTTGGGCCAGAAAGAGCACTGTTCAATATGGGATAGAACAAGGTATTGAATGTCACATTTTAGATTAAATTAGGACAGATGTGGTGAACGTATATATGGTTCTGATTGATTTAGACCTAATTTTGATTCATGTAAGTACTATTCAATCTTAATCTTTTAAGAAAGGGACAATTCATAATGATCAGCAAGATATGTATGATGTTAATAGCTTAAGATTGTAGTAGGAAACAAAGGCCATCAAAAGCTAAGGCCACAAACATGAGTATTAAGTATCCATGGAGAAGATCGGAGAAGATATAGTGAAGGGGCAATTCCGCAATTGATCAACATATTAGGAACACTATTCCGTGAAGGAGTTTATAAGTGACAGTGTTATTATAAATAAAAGGGTAGTTTGGTCATCCAATAAAACTCAAACTGTTGCTAAGTGCTGTCCAATCTGATCCTCAGCTAATAATTCCATTTTCTTTCTGTCTTCTTTTCTAACATGACAAAAACATGGGAGATATACCCCAATATTATATATAATAACCAATTGCTATACATTTAATATACCTTATTGATTAGGTAAAATCATCCATAACCGTTAATACCTGTAGAATTGACTTTAAGAATAGAAGTGTTCTAGATGCATGCTCCAAAAATCTGTCAGTTATTTGCTTTATTCTTTTCAATCCACTCTCAAGTCCATCTTTCATGCATTCTGGTGACAGAGGCATGCGGATAATGGTGGAATCTGATGATGACCATGACATATTTTGACCAATCATCATAGGACTAAATTGATCACTAAATCGCTGAGTCAAATTAGTACCTGAAAGCCCATAAGAAAAATAGTTTAAATCTTTAATTCTATTCATGTAAAACATTAACTATAAAGATCCAAAATGTTAGGTTGTAACCATCCAAGAAAATGTAAATATAAATTGCATTTTTCATCATAAACTGTAGGGTCAATTGCAATATCCTCCCTAAGTTTAAAAATCAGGAAGGGGGCCCACCATTGAGCACAAAACTACCACCAGACCATGTCAGATTATTAATATTATTATTATTAGATAAGTAATGGTATTTTATTAAGGGAATTGACTACTTGGTGCACACAATAATGAACACAAAGTACCCTAACTGTGTGTTTGTATGCAGTTGTAGCCAAGATTTGTGATAAAGCCATCATTTTAAATTCTAGTAACCCCAAATTCTGAGCATGGCTAAAACAAGATAAGTAAGTTCAGAATTCTGCTAGAATTTTTAGGTGGAATTTATAAAGCCAAAATTCTGGCAATAAATTCCTCCTCTAGAGTTGTCATTTGCAATTTCTCTCCTCTCTTCTATCAAATCTTTCCACAAATCAAAGACCCACATAACTCTACTCAAATCACAAACCCACACCCAGGGAAAAAGAAAAAAAGAAAAATCACAGACCCATAGCTGACATAGGACAAGGGGGAACAACAAACTCTGATTTAGAACACCAGGGCAGATCTGGTATAGCTTGGGTTTTGAAGAATTAGAGTTAGGTTTTGGTGGGGAATAAGCTATAAAATAATAAGGATTATAGGGTTCCAAAGGGGAAAAGGATTAGTAGGGTTTCGGAATGAAAACAAAGGTGAAAATCAAGATTTGGGTAGCTGTAAATAGTGATGTGAATAGTAACTGTGAATAGTAAAATTAAAGAAAATTGATAAATTTTAGACATCACACCAAGGGTTCCTTGCCATCACCTTAGAGAAGGTTGCATCACACAAACCATAAGAAAGCTTCATAGGTCTTAAATTTTGAAAAAATTCATTATTAACCAACTCAATAGAAAGTACTACAACTCTTTAAACAGAATACTAATACCTAATCCTAGTTGAACTAGGATTTCTCAAAGCCCTAATAAGACTTGGACTTGGACTCAGGCTTTTACTACAAAGCCCAACTAAATAATCAAACTTAAAATAAAGCCCAAAAGAAGATCTAATGGACTGTTAGCACAGCCCATTCAAGAATATTATAAAATTACAAAACTATCATTGATACATAGAATCAAATAAAATATATTAAATTTGTCTTCCCATTACCTCCTGCATCAATAGACCTCTAATCCCTACCCTCAAACGTGGTCGTTGTGGGGCTCTATCAACTAGCCACTGTCGGAAGTCCTCAGCTTCCAAAGTAGCAATTTTTGATGATCTTCATCTTCATTGGGCAGGCCTAGATTGGTAATCTTCATCAGACAAGTTAAAGACAACCAATCCCCCAAACAGCCACTCCTCCAACATCATTTCCTCTCTTATTATATAAACCCAATAAGCCCTCCTTTCTTTTCACGACTTGATGTTTCTCGTAACGAGAAAACCAAGCTAAGGTACAATTATTCTTTACAAATCTTAAAAGAAATCCTGTTCGTCGTTCCCCTACTCACTCTTCTTTTCTTTTCATATTTTTCGAACTTTTATTTTGTTCTTATCCAGTCTAGAGATATTTCTTTGGGGAAGGATAGTGGAGTCCAGTAATGTCTAAGGAACAAAATTAATAATAAAAAATTAAAGATTAAAAAAAAAAAAAAAAGAAGAGGAAATTTAAAATTCAAGTGTCCTGTCCAAACAATGAACTTTGTGAAGGATGGGACATTATAATTGGAGTGTAAATCCCAACATTTTGAAATTTCCCTGTAATCAACAAATTCTTCATCCAAACACACGGTAAAAGAATTACCAAAAGATTATGCACAAAAGTAAAGTGAATCTTTTAAGTCTAAAAGATTTGCTACTTGTAAGAACTTATGCATGAGACTAGTGGAACAAAATTCTAATCATCAATGATTCTAATAGTCATAATTGAGCTTCCTGCATCCTCAAAAGTGAGGCTATTTCTACACCCATTGAATCTGAATACCAAACACTCTAAAGATGAAGCTCCACAAAACATATGAAATATCGCAATGCATCAATAAAATGATCCATGTCTCCCCACTGCACCAACACATACAGCACCAACCAACAAAAGAAAAACCTGCACCAACCAACAAAAGAAAAACCTTTCTTGATGAGATTATCACAACTAAGAATCTTTCCTCAAGCATATGTCCAGACAAAGAATGAAACCCTCCTTGGAGTCTTAACTCACCAAATACTCCTCCAAGGGAAGAAATTTTCATTAGTATCCCAAATATCCCCGTAATAAGAATGAACATCAAAACTACCACTTCTGTTCTGTCTCCATCATATCTTATTACACCCCTCTTCTCTAGGGATATTGTTCACCCATCTTTGCCTCCCTTGAAGCATCAAATAGGAAGTCTAAATCACATTTTTTCTCTATCTTGTGAAGTTTGTTAACTTGGTAAGCATCATGTGTCTTTTCCACCTAGTCTTCTTGGTCGAGATTCTGCACCATTTAAGTTTATACACTCTGATGCTTGGGTCTCTTTTTTGTGTCAAATAAATTCTTTTACTTTATTACTTTTGTTGATGACTTCTCTAATGACTTGATTGTTTTTAATAAAAAATAATTATGAGTTAATGTCCATGCTAAGTAATGTCTCCAAGACATCATTCACCTTTATCTAATAAAGATCTCATACATTAAACAACTTGTCCCCATAAACCCCAATAAAATGGTTTTGCTGAAAACGAAAATAGGCACCTGCATGATGTCACACTCGCCCTTTCGTTTCACATGCTTCGCCCTTTTGTTTCAAAGTACTCTCTTGTCACACTCACCCTTTTGGGTGTGTTTGTTATATTCATAACCTTGGACCGGACTTTGATAAACTTGATCCTCAGTCCACAAAGTACTCATTCCTTGGTTAAGAATGGATCTAGAAGGGGTATCAACACTACTGTAAAGACCCAGGGGAAACACTAGTCACATTTGCGTTATACCCAAAAATGACTAGTTTAGTCTCAATTGAGGTTCTTTATAGTTGTAAATAAATCCCAAGTCAACCAAGTATATGCCTGATGTCAGACACCTAACACCCACACAACATTCAATCAACATCCAATTTGGGGCATCTTATTCTCCCCCTCTTAGATCCATGGCGACCTTGTCATTACCCACTTTTGGGGGGCAATGTCTCCGAGCCCATGCGGTATTACCAAGTTGGCTCTAATACCATTTTGTAACAACCTAAGGAAAGCGCTAGACATGTTTATGCTATACCCCAAAAGGACCGCTCTATTTTCAATTGAGGCTCTTTGTAGTGGTTAAGAAGACCTAAGTCAACCCAATATATGCCCGATGGAGGACTCAACACACACTCACACAACACACTTTTTTTTTTTATCAGTAAAGAAAATTTTATTCAAAATCATAAGAAGGAGTCACCCAAGTATACAGGAAGTATACAGCAGGGGACCAAAACAGTCAAATTCATAAATTACAAGCATCCATCAAATCATAGACCGGAAACATAGCATGACCTCCTATGATAGACATCCAATCCAATAGAGTTTTAAAAAAGAACAGTTTTAAATCGACTATACTCCTTTCAAAATTTTCAAAACATTGGTTGTTTCTCTCTCGCCAAATGCAGCACATTAAACAATGAGGGATAGCCATCCAAATAACATCATTACGATGATGACCAAAGTTTCCTTGCCAACATGCAAGGAGCTTAACCACAGTCTTTGGCATTGCCCAGAAGATACCAAATCAGGTAAACACCATAGACCAAAACTCAAAAATAATAGGACAATGTAATAAAAGATGACTTACCGATTCTCCATTACTTTTGCACACATAACACCAATCTAGAATCAACACCTTCTTCTTACGTAAATTATCGATAGTCAAAATAGTTCCAAAGCTACAGTCCAAACAAAAAAAGAGACTTTACAAGGAACCTTTTACTTCCAAATACTTCTCCAAGGAAAGGATCGAGTACATACACCCAACAAAGCCTGATAATAACTCCTTACCTTAAAGCCCTTGCTCTTAGCAGACATCCAACACATCTTATTCTTACCAATACCCCTCAACAAGATTCCATTTATAACATCCCAAAATATAGACAAATATTCTGATTCCCTATCATGAATTGCCCGCAAGAATTATAAGTCCCAAAAAAGAACCCCATTAGGAAACTGCATTAGATTAGCCACGTAAGCCTCTTTGTCCTTGCTAATTCTAAAAAATCCGGAAAACACATACTCAGAGGATTATCTCCACACCAAAAATCATGCCAAAATTTCACTCTAGTCCCATCTCCAATCTGAAACTGAATGTAGCAAGAAAAAGTAGACCAACCACTATAATAGTTTTCCATAAACTCACCCCATAAGAGCCTGGAACAGAATTACAGCACTAATCTCCCTCCTCAGTTCCATATTTAACCCTTATAACCCTTCTCCATAACGCTTCTCTCTCATACCCAAATCTCCACAACCATTTCCCAAAAGCACTTCATTAAAGTATCTCAAATTTTTAATTGCTAGACCCCCAGTCTGAATAGGAGAGCATACCTTGAACCAATTCACCAAGTGATGTTTAGAATCATCTCCCAAACCACCCCAAAGAAAATTTCGTTGAAGATGTACAATATGGTATGCTATATCCGTTGGAATTGGAAAAAAAGAGAGGAGATAAGTAGGGCATCATAACTACTCTCTTGTCTTGCAAAGTTATTTTACTAGTGCTGATGTTACCTTTGTTCAATCTTAGACATACGTAGGAAAGTATATACTTTCCATATTATTGAAGACCAAAATCAAGGCATTGGATTATTGTAGAAAATCACAGGATTGGAATAAATCATGAAATTGATTTCTAGAGATAATTGTGAGATTGAAGCAATTAAATAAAAATTCATGCTGGTGATTGTTGTGTATGTAATTCCCATTATAAAAATGGGTTCTATTGTAATGTATCACTATCTAAGTGAATGAAGAATATGTAGCTCTTTGAGCTCTTGTTCTGTGGCTGTAGGTAGTGTGGCCAAACCACATAAGACTCTCATGTCTTCTCTCTTAACCTCTTTTCTATCACTCTATCACAAATTTCTAAATCATATTTCTCTAGACCTAGTTCCTTCAAGGATTACAGGTTTAATTTAGATATTCCCTGACTTCAAATCATGTCCCTGTACGTCCCTATACCTACACCAGTACCTTCAAAGGCTCCTGCTTGATATGGTTAGTCCATGGAACAAAACAACCACACTTATATTAGTTATGGTCAATTTTATATTAACGGTCAAATCTGCAATTTATGCAATTCCTACAAATTAGGGTATTTTGGTAATTTACTTGAGTCTAGGGTCTTCTAGGGTATTCTAAGTATCTTAGGCTATCTACTTTGGGCCCAAGTTAGTATTTATTAGGTTTTATTTTATTAGTCAAACTAGTAGTCCTACTAATACTAGTAGGAATGCTATTACTACTAGTACAAGTAAGAGTTTTTTTATATATTGTGCTCAATGTATTCAAGATAGTAGAATGAGTTGAATGTTTTGAGCAATAGGCACGTTGGCCTTTGTTGGTTCTTTCTCCTTCTCTCTTCTCTTTCTTTTGCTTCATCTTCTTTTTCTAAAGTTACTGTTCACGGGTACTGTTTACACAGCCCCGAACAGCCCTAATTTCTCTCTAATTCTTCTTCTTTACTAACCCCCCTAATTTATCCTACATCACCCATTGAATCCCAAACATCAAAAACACTTCACCCCACAATGCATAAGCAAACTCGCAATGAAGGAAAAGATGTTCCATCATTTCCCTGAAACACCAACACATACCAATTAACTAGGGAAAAACCCCTCTTAACAAGATTAACAATTGTAAGAATCCGACCCCACACTGCTGTCCACAAAGAGAAAGATACCCTCTTAGGGGCCTTAACATGCCAAATGCTTTTTACAAGGGAAAGAAATAGTGAGGGTTTCACAAATAAAGTTATAATAGGAGTGGACATCAGATATACCACTCCTAGTCAATCTCCAGATCATCCTATCCCCCCTCCCCCTGCAGCTTGAAATAGATAAGGTCAAAGAAAAAATACACCGGCTCCAACTCCCCTTCATGATAAGCTCTATGGAACTGTAAAATTCCAGGTGAGGAGCAAGCTTGATATAGAGAAGGCTTATGATCATGTGAACTGAGACTCTTTGTTTTACCCAATGGAAAGGATGGGTTTTGTGGAGAATTGGAGGTGGATGAAGGATTGTATCTCTATGGTTCGTTTTTCAATTTTGGTCAATATGTGGTCTCAAGTGATCACCAAGACCATAATTGGGGAATTTTTTTAAAAAATTGAATTAGATTTTGGTTTCCATCATTGTCAAACATATCATTCAATAATCCACATATAGACTGATCCCGAATACAAATTTTTACCTATGTGGATGATATGGTTATTATTGGAGATGATTTTGAAGGCATCAACATGTTGAAACCATTCTTGCAACAACATTTTCACACCAAAGATCTTGGTAAACATCAATACTACTTGGGAATTGAAATCTTAGGTCCATATAAGGCATCAATTGATCTTAGAGGAAATATGTACACTGGATTGCTAAGTTCTCGACCTATTGATGCTCCTATAGATCTGAACATGAAACTCTTGACAGATAGAGAACTATTTTCCGACCCTAGTCGATACCATGGATTGGTTGGGAAGCTCAATTATTTTTAGGCCCTATACCAAATATCTCTTATACCGTGAGTAGGGTGAGTTAGTACCTAGAAGCCCCAAGACTCACACTAGAATGCTACCATTCCAATTGGTAGATATCTTAAGAGAGCTCCATGTTGGAGCACACTATATAAAAAGAATGGTCATCTCAAGGTGGAAGGCATAACCAGTGCAAACTGGGTAGGATGACCTAAAGATAGAAGATCCACCAAGGTATTGCACCTTTATGGGAGAAAATCTTCTCTTATTTTTCTTTCTTTTTCTTTTTTTGTGTTTATGAGGAAATCTTGTGACATAGAAAAGTATGAAACAAAATAGTCATTGGGCCAAGTGCCACAGAGGAATACAAAGTGATGACACATATTACTAGTGAGCTAAATGGTTGCAACACTTCCTAAAGAAGTTAGGATCCACAATATCTATTCTTATTCCACTACCCTATGAATCAATCCACTATACACCTAGTACCATCACCCACATCATATCGAAGAAATTTAGAAAAAGTCAACCACTTCTAATGATTTCCACACACTAACACTATAGGCCCCTACCACTGGTTTTGTACACCAACGACTCTAATCATTCCCATATTTCGCCTCAATGACCCTCCTCCAAAGGGCATCTCTCTCTGTTCCATATCTCCACAACCATTTGCCTAGCAAGGCAAAATTAAATCTTCTCAAAAACCTAACGTCTAACCAACAATTCTACATTAGCTTACAAACCTTAGACCATTTCACCAAAGATACTTTTGGAGCATCAATACCCCTCCAAAGACAGTCTCTTTGTAATTCCTCCTTGTGAACCAAGATAATTGAAAGATATGTTAGTCAATTCGAGATGACTAGCATCCTGAACTTGAAAGAAGAAATAGACATTTTAGGTTAATTTTATGCTTAACTCTCATTAATGCATTCTACCTACATAAATAGCCAAAGATGAGATAATCTCATCAACAATTTCTAAAACATAGGAACTAATCCTATCCTAAAACATAGGGATCAATTTAAATACAAGAAAATAAAAATACTAATCTACTACTACCTTATCTAGATAAAGATCTATCACCAAGCCTAAATTTAAATTCTTCTAATGCAAATAACAATTTATCCAACACATTATCTCAAGTCATAACATTCCCTTCCCCTTCAAATGAATCTTGTCCTCAAGATTCCAAGATATAAAAATTGATGCTTGCTCATATTGATTAGAGAATACTCGACCTTGAACTTTAAATAGTTGAAGGATAAGAATTTGGACCATAGATATTTGCATCAATTCTTTAAGTATTTTTGTGAACAGAATAACCTTGATTTTCATATCCTTGAGTTGACCGAGAATGACAAATTCAATTTGCGAAATTAAACTAGGCTTATTCGAAATCACGAGAAGATCCCTTTGATCTATCTTTTCCACTTCATTAATCCCTTGATCTTCAAATGCAAATTTTGTGGCCAGTGCTCCCCCCAATGTACTACTTTCTTGAATTATTGATGGCTCTTTGATCACCGACTCTTGAATTGTTGGTTTCTGAATATTTGATTCTTGAACAGGTTAAACAAGAGTTTCGAATGATTTTTCAATAGGAGCCTCCATTGGTACTTCCTTGGTTGGTGTTCAAAATCGATCTTGAAGGGCGCATATTAACTCCACCCAATCAGTGCATAATCTTTCTGCCTCTAAGGTTTGAAACCAATCATATGCCTCTCCTTCCATTTAATAAGAGGCAATGGAAAGCATATCTTGTGATGGGGTGTTGTTAAATGCGAAGAATTCATAAACCTAAAAAAACCATGAAAAAGGATCTCCATCTTTGAATTTTGGTATCTCTATAAATTTCCTTTGAGTTGTAGACATGATGCTTGATGAGGTGGTTTTTTTTTTTTTTTGGGAGCTGGACGTGGAAACTTGTGTAAATGGCTTGATAGGTACTGTGAATTGGGTTTTGGATTATGGTGGACACAATTTTTTTTTTTTTTGGCTTATGATATTAAGTGGATGGCTATGGGGGTATTGTGGGTTTGATAATATTCTGTTGTGTTTATGTTGATAATGGTGCTGGCTGGATGTGGGTTTCGACGTTGACAAGGGTGAGTTTGGTTGCTTGAGATGTGGTGATACTTCAAATGGATCGAAAGGCTTTGATACCAAATGTTACAAACCCACGAGTAGAACTCACCCTTGAAAACCGGCTAGCAAAGGGAGGGTGCCCAAGAGCTTATAAACACATGGTTAAGCTTACACTTAATCTATGTAGGACGCTAGGATCATAACATTTCTCCATATGATTAGCCACCTTCAGGTCCTTCATTGGAACAAGAAGGAGAGTGGAAATAAGTAGTCAAGATGGAAAGAGTACTCTTAATAAGAGCTACATTACCCCCTTAGATAAATACAACATCTTCCATCCAGCTAATCCCCGCTCTATCTTCTCCAAAACAGGATTCCAAATTGCCTTCTCGTTAAAGGTAGCACCCAATAGAAGACCCAAAAATTTCTAAGGACATGGACCCATGGATCCATACTGATGTAGGACAAATTAGGAATTTGCCTATATTTAGTTGTGGTGAGTTTAGGGTTAGGAAAGAAAAAGAATTAGAGAGAGGTTAGGGCTATTTAGGGGCTGTGTGAACAGTAACCGTGAACGGTTACCTTAGAAAGAAAGAAGAGAGAAAAAAGAAATAACAAAGGTCATCGTTCCTACTGCTCAAAACACTCAATTTTATTAAAGGCTATTACTTGTACAAGTAGTATACTGTATAGGATTCCTACTAGTATTAGGACTACTAATAAAACCTAATAAATACTAACTTGGACCCAAAGTAAATAAACCTAAGATACTTAGAATACCTTAGAAGATTCTAGACTCAACTAAATTACCAAAATACCCTTAATTCACAGGAATTGCGGAAATTATTGATTTGCCCCTCAATATAAAACTGACCATAACTAATAAAATAAAAAACCCAAATTAAAAATTGCTTTAACCCTAAAAGACTCATACGTAGACCATTAAAAGGGCATGACTTTCACTTCAACTAGACTTCATGCGACAACCCAATAAAATAATTCTTGAATGGGCGAACTTGCGAAGTAATAGCATATTAATCTTCCATGACTCCATCACATACATCTCGGTCAGAAACGAATCAAGAGAAAAAGAAAGAATCAAAATTGATCGATATATTTATCAAAACAAACAAAGTGAAGACTGCTGAGGGGGGACAAAGATCAAAGGTAGTTAATGGAGGCAGCAAGAGTAATTCCGAAGAGGGGAACTATACGAAGAGGACTAGTTTAACTAATAAGGAGTTCGGGATGATGCTGCTGATGACAATGCTGAGAGTTCCTACTTGACCTCGAGAATTCGGAATGAAGGAAGCATGGTGCAATCCGTATGGAGACGAAGGTAATTTGGTTCTGAACAAGGAAGAGAAGAAAAAAGAAGGACAAGGTAATTATCCCCTCCGCAGTAAATGTACTACAACCACTTAGCTGGCCGCATTAATGAAGAAATGACCATAAACAGTGGCCATCACAACTCATATTTGTTGTAGAAGCCTTCTAGCAAGGTCTTGATGGGACAAGTATCAGGAGAGTCTAATCTCAACCCTCCAAATGTAAGATCCAGATGCATCCTTACAAATTGATTTAAAGCCAAGGAGCACTTGGATCACAGGGGAGGAAAGAAAAAAGAGAGAGAAACAAAACAAAAGGGAGAAAAACCATTCAGTTGTAGCTTCATCCCTGGATTGAACCCGAGAATGAACACTAAGCAAATTTTAATGAGAATTCTAGTTGAATACTTCCACCTCACATACAAAGTTTAACCATGATCTCCATTTCATCTTATACAACGGGTATTTCAGGGTTGACCTTGCATCCCATCTCTATAAATTAATTGAGTGAGTGAACTGTAGCATAGTTAAAACCATCCTTAATTTTTTTGCCCTACATTTCGCCTGTCACAACTGCCTATAACCCAACATCTCCACTAATTCATGCATATTAAGCATATCAACAATTGGAACCAATTTTGACTTTCCCAAATTAAATGATTAAATTTTGAGACAAACGGTAATTTACACTGATAAATAACCTATTTTCCCAAAAGTTTAAGCTGTTAGAAAATGGCGAATTTAATATTTAACCATAATTGTAACACTCCCTCTCACATGTGAGCCTAAGCTCCCCCTTAATAAGCAGGGCCCAATACATAAGATTTTTAACATTTTAAATGGAAGGTAGAGTAAAGACAAGGACCGTACTTAGGATCTCCTGCACCAATATCATGTTAAATTACCAATTTTCACAACTCCATTATCATTTTAAATTACCAATTGTCCCAAAAACTTAAGCTATTAAGAAATGATGAATTTAATCATGTAATCATTTAATTATATTCTAACACACCATATACTACTCTAAGTACTACCTCAACATTATAATTAATAACAAAGTGACAAATACTTGGGATTAAGGCAACGTTGGCGTTGGGTCAACTATGAAAAAAGCAACATAGTAAGCGGAGTAGCTGGGTTAGCTATGAAAAAAGCAATATAGTAAGTGGAGTAGCGAATAACTAATAAATGAATGGTGTTGAGAAAAAAAACCTATCAGTGAAAACATTTTTGCTGCAGGAGCTGACGCTGAAGGTAGAGCTAGCACCAGACCATGAGGATCAAACATGTAAAAGTTCCCACCAGAAATAATTGAGAGGAGATCACAGACGAAATAACAGCTAAGCAGTCCCAAACCATAGTTAAGAGTATCTCCCCGTAATTTCCATGGAGGAAGAAGCTGGAGGCTACAAACTTCCTCCCTACTCAAGCTAACACCTTCCAAAATGGCCACTAGAGCAGGCCCTTGAAAATCTCCTGTACAAGTCACAATGCAAACATTGTTCAGAATAATGCTCTAAATTATGGTTAAAAGAAAAACGCTAAGATATAAATTTAAGAATACAACATTAAATAAAATAAACAGATTTCCCTCAACTGCAACATGACTGCAGAATTATATTCCAATGTTTTCCTCAAGATTTCCGCTGCTTTTTTTAAGCCATAAACTTCCTTCTCCCATGAGAATGGTGGAGGGAGAGATCATGGGTTCAAACTCACAACAGCGTGTGTAATTAGAAATTATTATTATATATATGTCCAGAAAATCGTTGGGGAACCATTCCAATAACAATTTTTAGATCTTATATTGTTACCTAGATTGTGCTGCAGCAAAGACTGGCAAGAATGTTCCCTCTTGTCAATGATTAGGTGTAGCTTCGTGGCTTTGCAGCAATCTGCCAACTCAAGAAGGTCGAACAACAAGAAATCACTGTTCCCGTACAACACCATAAGATCATTTATTCTAGAATAGTCCATGCATGGCAAATCTTTAGTCATTTCTTCATCAACTAAAGAGAGGCAGCGCAGTGACTGTACCCCCAACCTGTTTGCGAGATCATTGCTGATACTTGGATGTGCAAAATGTTTTCCAGCAAGAGTATGGCTTTCCATCCATGGTGCATCATTGTAAACAACATCCCGTGCAAGCATCAGAACTCCAGAAGAATCTGGAATTAAGACTGGAGTCTCTGAAGCCTCAAACAATGGGTTGTCCAAGCAACAGTCTGCAACAGCTTCAAGGACACAATGGACAAAACTTAACTGATCTGTGGACAGTGGGAAACCTTTCACATCATTCTGCAAGCGCTGTAATACATTAAAATAGTCCCAAATATCAAACTAAGTCTGACACCTAATTCCAAAAGCAGAACTCTAAATTCCGACAATTCAGATGGAACAACATACAAATAAGGAGAAAATTTCACAGGCGAATCAAATGCAAGTGCATTTGGGGATACAAAATCATCCCCAATCCAAACCCAGGAAACACCATTTAAAGCTGACTTTAGCACCATGAAAACCTCAGTACCGATATATTCTTGCAATTTTGAATAAAGTGACAGTATCCCTTTTTGCAGTGCAGCATCAAAACCAGGTTCCACAAAAGAATGCAACTTAAGCTGGTCATAGACCTTTGATAGCTCAATTAACTGGGTGTATAAAACATCTATGGCTGGTCGATCCACCCAACCAAGTTTATGTTGTAGGTAAGATGAGCAGCATTCGCCATCTAGTATATGCATTGAACATGACACCGTCCACATCTGTGTTTTAGGTCTGACTATGGTTGGGGGTGCTACTTGATTAACAGATTTTAACCATGGGAGTCCTTTTAGAGGTGGATCTGAAGAAACAGGACACCAAGCAATAGATTTCATTTCAGACCAAAATTCCTCTTCTGGCTTATCATCAATCCTGACGCCTACAACTGAACTAGTGTCAAAATCCTCTGTATAATTGTTCTTATCTCTCGTGGAAGAATCAACATCCATAGAATTACTACCATACACAACACTGTTTTCATCCAACAACAAGGTATCCTCTGATCCATCCCTATTTCCTGCCCCTTCCTCAGTTGAGAGCTTTAATGCCAGAGAATCTAAGCAGAAAAGCAACTTCTTTCCATAATAGTGTGTCTCTGAATCCCCAGAATCATGCCACAGAGAAATCGATCTGGCACAATCAAGAAGACCAGAAAAACCAAGAGTTTTTCTGAGTCCAAGGCTTACTAATATCTCCAAAGTTTCAGGATCTGAGAATCTGTCAGAAGGGAAGAAAACTTCTCTGTGCAGCATCTTTTGTAGCTCAAGAACACGAGGATCATAAAGCCTGCAAAGTATACAGTACGAATTATATTCATATAAAATTATTTTGATGATGCTAATATTATTAGACTTGCTGCCTATATAGCTTTGTGCAAACTATAGCCATCTCACTGGAAAACATTACCGTAAAGTCATTGTAATTTCATGAGAAAGGACCTAAATAGGTTAGCTGTGCAAACTTCTTTCTTGCAGTCCAAAAGATGAATGAGAATAGCAAATACAAACAGGCTAATGAACCCCAGAAAAGAAAATCAGAACGCAAATATTGCACCCATGTGGTATAATAAACATAATTGTTAAAAAAATTTATAACAAGATATATCATATCTTGCACATTCCATACATCTCATAAGAAATAATTATATAAAACACGTTTAGAAAGGAAAAATAGTGAAGCCAACACTATGAACTAACAACAAATTACCTTCTCATGGCATGTGCTAGTGTAAAAAAGAAAAAGGAAACTACGTATTCAAAAAGGGTTGCATGACTAGTCATGCAAAAGTAAAAATAAAAAGATATTTATCATCTTATGCATAAAAAGGAGGTTATAAGTACAATGTATTTAATCATACTCGTGCCTAATTTATATCAAGGTTTCTTATATGATTAAAACCAATTTAAAAACAAGCTTATAAATTCCACACAAAAAAAAAAGTAGGATCTGAACTCAGATCTCAAAAAAAATAAATAAATCAAATTAGAAAATGACTTGAAAAATGAAAGATGCACCAAAGTTACCCTTATCACTACAATAAATATAATAATAATTTAAATAAGAAAACATAAGCTAAAGAGGCATCAAAGTGAACCTCATCACTTTTTATAGGACCAATTATTTGGAGTTCCTATGAAAGCTTTGAGGAGCATATAATAAGACTATTCGCATAACTAGCACGAAGAGAGTGAAAGATGGTCAAAAGGAGAGAAACAAAGCCAAGGAAATGTACAGTGATAAAAAAGGAATCTACAGAAACAACAGGGATGTAACAACCACACCCCAACTATATAAATATTGTCCATTTTGAGTCCTAAACCCTTGCGGTTTTGTTGACCTCCTAAAGCACAAGATAGTGGAAGAAAAGGCCTCTACACATTGAAGGGAGATCCCTCCTTATAAGCACATCCCCATGTACTCCCCCAAGTGATGTGGGACTCTAGGATTGCTTCTCCCTTTGGTCCTTCACAATCCACTCCCATTACAGGCACACGTGTCCTCGAATGTGGGGCCCATGCGTCCTCATGAGAAGATAATACCAATGGCAAACATTTTAGCGATGAAACAAGGCAATTTCCAATGTGTCCTTGGGCGATGACAAGACAAATGAAGATAATTAGCAAGGTGAGCCTAGGTTTTTATGGGTTATGATGAGCACTTAGCAACGTGGGCTTGATTTGGTTGAAGGATTTTTTTTTTAATAGATGATTGGGTTGAAGATGTGTAGTGGTGGCAAGGCGCAAAAGGGAGTGCTTCAAGGCTAGGTGGGTGTAGTTTCTTTTTGAAGTAAAGGATGTCAAGGGACAATTGGGATTGGGGAAAAAAATCTATAGAGGATTTTGTTTCCTTGCTCAACAACAATGTGTGGTGGTGGTTGGGCTCACACCAACTTGGGTTTTAGGTTGTGGGTGACTTTATGAAGGGTTTTTTTTATAAGTAATAAAACTTCATTGAAAAATAAAGAATTCATACAAGGAAGCAAAGTAGATAGGTCGTGTACTAAGGAACCACTAGAACATCAAAAACTTAGTTCATAGAAAGTACAACTATCAAGACAACCAGCCAAAGAATTAAAACTAAAAACACCCAAAGCATTTGTCTACTCTAGCAAAGTCTGGAGGAAAGACAGCTGCAAATCATGGGTCGATCTCTCATTTTCTTCAAAGGTACGAGCATTCCACTCCCGTCATATACCCCACATGAGACAAGGAGGGATCATAGTCCAAATCAATACAAATTTACGTCTAATAAGCTTGCTCGACCAGCTAGCTAGAATTTCCACAACACCACTTGGCATAACCCAATAAGCGCCAATAAAGAGAATAACATCGTCCAAACTCTCTAATTACATGTATGTGTAAGAAGGATGGGGAGACTATTGCTCATTTACTTTTACATTGTCAACACCAATCCATCACAAATTATTGGTGGTGAAGATTCTCCCCAAAGCTGCAGTCCAAAGAAAGAAACTAACCTTCATTGGCACTTTCAACTTCCAAAGAGACTTCCATGGAAAAGAAGATTGAATAGTGGAATATAAAATCTTATAATAGGATCTAAGATGAAAACCCCCCATGGGGAAAAGTTTCCAACAAATCTAAGCCCTTCCATTCCCTCTCACCAAACTAGAATAGATCTAATCCAACCAACTCCAACTCCCAGTCTTGAACCAGTCAAACAAATTGACATTCCAATGGAAACCATCCCCTAAGAAAAGATAAAAGCTCAGCCACAGATGCTTCCTTAATGCAAGCAACACCTAATAGTTCTACGAAGATATCTTTTAGAGGACTCTCATCACACCAAGGATCAAACCAGAAAGTAATACAAGAACCATCCCCCACCTTAAAAGTGACAAAACAATGGAAATCGTCACCCCTGATGCAATTCATTTTTAAAGCTAATTGTTCATTGTAAAGCTAGTTGTCTACTAGTGCTTATGTTGTATGATAAGCAGTTCCTTTCACTTGTAACAAAAAGTTAGTTAGTTGATAGATTAGTAGTGATAAGTGCAATAGCCTATCAGTTAGTTAGAGATGTTTTTTAGGCTTTGGCCAATCACATGGCAGCCACATGGTAGGTTCTTGTAACTAACTTTCTAGCCAATCAGCAACTTGCTTATGTATCTATCAATAAGCAAGGCTGCCCTCATTGTAATTAGTTGAATTTGAATCCAAGAAATCTCTACCATTGAGGTATTATTCCAAGAGTGTGTCTGATGGAGTCATGGAAGATTAATATGCTATTACTTTGCAAATTCGACTATTGAAGAATTTTTTTTTTTGGGTCCTCGTGTGAAGTCCAATTGAAGTGAATGCCATGCCCTTTTATTGGTATAAGTACAAGTCTTTTAGAGTTAAAACAGTTTTTAATTTGGGTTTTTATTATAGTCAGTTTTATATTGAGGGTCAAATTTGTAATTTCTGCAATTCCTGCAAATTAAGGGTATTTTGGTAATTTAGTTGAGTCTAGAATCTTCTAAGGTATTCTAAGGATCTTAGGTTTATTTAATTTGAATCCAAGTTAGTATTTATTAAGTTTTATTAGTAGTCTTAATACTAGTAGGAATCCTATTACTACTAATACAAGTAAGAATCTATATATATTGTGATCAATGTATTCAAAAAAAAAGAAAAAAGAATAAGCTGATTAATAAAATTGAGTGTTTTGAGCTATAGGCACATTGGTTTTTGTTAATCAGTTGATTAATAAAATTGAGCCGATTAATTCCTCTTTTTCTTTCCTAACCCTAAACCCACCACACCTAAACGCTAGACAAATGCCTAATTTGTCCTACATCAGTGTCTCTTGAAGAGCTAGTCCATTCTTTCTTTTCTCTAAGCAACTTGGCTTTCTAAAGTAGCTTTCCTTTTCACCATTTTTCCTCCATCAACACCTTTCTAATATTCTTCCAAAGACATACTCCATACGTCCCTTGCACACCATTAGAGCACCAATCCCCCACAACTACCATATTCAACGTCCGCTACCCTTCTCCACAAAGCATCCCTCTCCATTGCATACCACCACGACCATTTCCAAAGTAAATCCTAATTGAATAGAACCAAATCCCAAATGCCTAGCCCCCCAGTTTGATTTGGTTCACAAACCCTCCTCCAACCAACCAGGTAATACTTAAAAGTCATCTCCCTTTCCTCCCCACAAAAAATCTCATTGCAATTTTTCAATTTCAAGATGCCAAGCGAGACTCATTAGGATAGGAAATAAGGATAATAAAAATAAGTGGGAAGATTGGATAAAGTGCTCTTTATTTTTTTTTATAAGTAATAAAGATGTATATTCAAAATGCTGCCTCATGCAAAAAGGCTTAAGGTAGATCAAAGATCACCAGAAAGAGAATAATAAAAAATAAAAAATAAATAAAGAAAATACTAATTACAAAGGAGAGAACTAAGGAACATAGGGAGAGCATCACTAGAGGTGAGTCCCCAAGCCCTAGACCAATCAAAAAGAGAGCCACCGAAAGAAGCAAGCAGTTGGTCGTCGAAGATTTCCATGTCCTCAAACGTTCGTCAATTTCGCTCCCTCCAAATACACCACATTAAGCACAACAAAACTAAATTCCAAATGCTAGACGAGTGCTTTCCAAACCAATTCCACGAACCAAAAAGAGTATCTGCAACTGATCTTGGCAAAACCCATGAATTCCCAAAAGATCTAAAAATCAAACTCCACAATCGATAAGCCTTTCCACAATGAAGTAGCAGATGATCCACCATCTCCCCATTACACCGACACATAATGCACTGTCTCCTGCAAGAATCTTATCCCAAACTGCAGTTCAAACAAAGAAACAAACACGCCGAGAAGCCTTAACCCTCCAAATACCTTTCCTGGGAAAAATAATGTGCAAGGGACCTCGTAACTTATTGTAAAACAAGCGGATATCAAAATCACCATTGTTCGTCAACTTCCATCTCATACAGTCTCCATTCTTAGTTGGAGGTAAATTAGAACCGTACGAAGAAACTCATCCACAACACCCATCTCCCTATCATTTGGTCTTCGAATGAAATGAACATCCCAACTTCTCCGTTCCTCTATTCCAATCGTTCATGAGAAGAGGCCACAGAGGCTTCTTGATTGGAAGCAATCCCAAACACAACCGAAAAGGTCAATTGGAGTGGTGAATCCCCCACACCACCGATCTGTCCAAAACTTCACTCTATCCCTCACCCCTACCTTAAACTGAATATTTTTGCTAAAAACCTCCTAACCCATTTTGATACTTCTCCACAAACCACACCCATGTACAACTCTACCCATGTAAGTTAGCCCCCTTTAGAAAGAATTTTCCTCTTCCTACCAGTCAACTACATCTCCATCTTCTCTAGCACACCATTCCATACTGCCTTTGCTTTGAACATCGAATTTATGGGGAGACCCAGCTATGTCATGGGTAGCTGAGCTAATTTGCATCTTGAAGTTCAAACCAAAGTGATGCAAGACAATTAATAGAAAAAAAAATTAAAGGACAAGAGAAAAGTAAAGGATAAACCTAAGAATCAACACTTAGGTCGCTTGGAATTAGCACCAAGCTAAACTCTTAGGAGTAAGCACCTAACTATTGGAAAATATCCAATCTAGATTTCACTAATCACGTCTATTCCCAAAATAAAAATAAACTAGTCTCTTATATAGAGCTAGAACTGGAAAATAAAGAGAAAGGTAACAACATACCAAAACTAATCCTAACTAAACTCAAATACTAATCCCTATCTAATCTCAAATCAAATCCCTATCCAAATAAAAATCTACAATTATCCAATTTCCTATATAAGATAAATACAAAAATCTGAAAATATAAATCCTAAAATAATTTTGGTTTTGCTCCTGCATCACAAATCTTCTACATTCAACACGTCACCAATTGGCACCAGTTCATATTTCCCCAAATTTATTTTCAACCCAAAAATAATATGAATAAAGATTGCTTTCAAATGCCAAATTTGCTTTGGATCCGCCCCACAAGAAAACAAGGTATCATCTGCAAAGAGAAGATGTGAGATAACTAACTGACTAGTAGCCACCAACTGAAAATCTTCAAACGTAATTGCCTCTTCTAGCTCTCTCCAGCATCCGGCTAAGCACCTCCATAATGATGGTAAACAAAAGAGGGAACGAAGGGTCTTTCTGTCCCAACCCTTTTGAGCTGTGAAAGAAACCAGCCTCCATCTAGGACCAAAACCACACTTCCAAAGCATATGTATATACATACATACATATATATATATATATATATATATATAGAAATTCCAATGCACATTATCATCAGCCTTCTCCAAATCTAGCTTCCATAACACCCCTGGTACGTCAGACCTTAGGCGACTATCTAAGCATTCATTAGCAATCAACACTAAATCCAAAATTTGTGCAGGTTGGGACCAACTACAGTGATTTTCCTTCTCTTTTTTCAAAGATCTAATTTTTGTTACGGGGTGAATAGGATTTGATGGTCCCTAAGTTGTTTTGGGGTTTGACTTGGATTGTTTGGAGGATGGGATTATGTGGTTTGCTGATGGTAGCTTGTTAGATTGTGAGCTGTTGTCTTTTTTTTTCTTTTTTCTTTTTTGTTATGATTATGGTTCTCACCCACAATTTTGCTTGAATACACAATTGGATTTTTGCTCTGATACCAAAATTTGAAGTCAGACAAATCCCAAAACTGATGCAACACCAAAATTTGATTTAATAATAGTATAAATAAATAAACTAGGAATCAACACCTAAGCTTTCTTGGAATTAGCACCAAGCAGGAGGAAACCAACCTAGGAATTAGCTCTGAGGTTGGCTGGAATAAGCACCAAACCACTGGGAAAATTTAAATTTTCACAAAAATTTTATTAATCAAGAAACTGTCTAACTTTTGAGTACAATATTGTCCTTAATAGACCATTGTATCTTATCCCTAATCCTAATTAACTTATGAAAACAATTATTCAATGAAAAATGTATTCTTGAAACTCAGAAATTAAATTAAATACTAATAACCCCATTGACTAGTCAGACAAAATAATATCCAATTAACTAATGAAAACAAAATTGACTTCTAAAATTAATCAAAAATAAATTAAATAAAATTTTCTTTCTCTAGAATTAGTTAGGGTTTGTTTGTTTAAAGGTGAAATAGGATGGATAAAAAATTTTGGAGAGAAAATGGGAAGGAAAACTTTTTTGGAACGTTTTTTATAGGGTGAGGAAGAAGGAAAATAAATGGTGGGGCCCGGGCGTTTTCTGTCCAGGCCCACCAAAAAGTTTTCTCCCCAAAATGGGAAGAAAATTGAAGGGAGAAAATGAGGTTGCTTACCAAACGAAAATTACTTTTTTTTTCCTTCTTCGTTTCGTCTAGTTGCTTTGTTTACCTTTTTTTTTCCTTCATCCATTTCACATACACAATTGTTGTGCTAAATAAATGTGTAACTTTTTTATTTTATTTAATGAGGACATAATTGGGTGTTTGCTTTTTTTTTTTTGGGGATGTTTGTCACTTTTTTGTATTAATTGAGCATCATTTTTTAAAAAGGGTATATGAGTAAATTTATGCAAACTCAAATTTTCCATCCTTTCACTTTTTCACTCCTAACCAAATAAAAATGAGAAAAATTAAAATTTTTTCTATCCTCCCACTTTTCCACCCCTCTAACCAAACAAACCCTTAGAAATGTGGGACAAACAAAGAGATAGTAGACTACATAAAAGGTGTACTTTCAGTTCCTTGCCTCTTCTGAAATGTGGAGAACAACTTGGATTGAAGTTATATTTGTATCTATGACCTAAATGACAATAGGGCACAACCAAACCTGTTGAAGGAGCTAAGAAATGTCAGAAGGTAAAAGGACCCACCATGATGCCTAGGAGTGACTTCAACTAGGACTGTTTCGCCGACCAAGAAAACCAAAACAAACACCTCTAATCTGGTGGTTTCCAACAAGTATAGCTATGCAGTGAGGTGGTAATTTTCCAAAATAACACTCTCAATTCAGAGAGAGAGTGGTGGAAACCCAACAAAAATTGAGCAACCACCCCCCGCCCCCTCCCTAAGATTGACTCTTCTTTGACCTCTCTCTACCCTAACAATCTAGACCAATCTCGAGCTCAAAGAATGATAGAGAGCAAGCACACCATATTGCAATTTGCACCGTCCTTAGCAAGTTTGTCCACCAAGGTTCACCCTCTAGTCTTATTTAACATCTGCAACTACTACATCTGCCGCCATAGAAGATTAATTTGCTATTATTTTGTAGGGCAAGACTTAGATACAGTACTTAGGTGCTGTTCCTTAAGTTTCAATTTTAAGATTTAGCAGTGCGAATTTTTTCTCATGGGATAAACATGTATTTTTTAATTAAGTAGCCACACGGCTAAATCTTAAAAGAGGAACCTAAGGAACAACACCTAAAGTATGTACCTAAGTTTATTCCTACTTTGTAAATTTGCCTATTCAAGAACTATTTTATGGGGTCCACGTATAAAGTCCAATTAGTGTAAAAAATTTTCTCTTAAGGAATATAAAGTCGTGTGGTTTTAAAGGTCTAAGAATGTACTACTTATGGTCAATTTTATACTTAGGGGCATATCTGTAATTCCTGCAATTATTGCTAGTTAAGGGTCCATCTGGATTGACAATGAGAGAGGAGTAGAGTAGAGTTGACCCAAAATTAGGGTTGGTAATTTAGTTGAGCCTAGTATCTTCTAGGAGATCCTCAATATCTTAGGTTTATTTTCTTTGGGTCCAAGTTATCATTTAATTAGGTTTTAGTTTACTGGTCAAAGTAATAGTCTACAAGAAAGAATCTTTATATATATTTGTGCCCAATGTATTCAAAGTAGATGAAAGTTAATTAATAAAATTATTGAGTGCTTTGAACATTGAGACATGTTGGCCTTTGTGTGATTTTTTTTTCTCTCTTCAATCTCTTTTCTTCTTCTCCCTCTTATGGTACTGTTCATAAAGCACCTAAACACCATAAAAATAGCTTTTTTTATTCTTCTGAATAGCCATCAAATTACTCATCAAACCAACTTTTAGTTCCTAACACAACCCTATAACTTTTACTTGATCAGTCACACAACCCATAACTCTTTTCTTCAGCAACTCTAAATTATATTTCCACAAATCCTCCTAAACCTTAACCCATCACATCCACATGTAGACGAATTCCTCAATTTGACCTGTGACAGGCAGTCACCAACTCTTTAACGTGTTTTACATGCAGTCCCATTTTTACCTCTCTTACTTCCATGGCCACCAACCCACTGTACCAACGTAAGCTGCCACATGAAACTCAACTATGAGACCTCCGCAGCACAGTGGTTTGGCATTTTGGAAAACAGACTAGGTAAAAGTAACGGGGAAAAAAATTCCCCCATAACTGGTGCACCAACCAATTAAGGGTGAGTTTGGTTAAGCATTTTGAAAAAATTGTGGTTTTAAAAAGTGCGGTATGAAATTTTGTTTTTTAAAAAAGCAGAGTGTTTTTAAAAGCTATCAAAAATTGCTTTTTGAAAAAGCTGTGTTAGGTAGCACTTATCAAAATTGTGGTTTGAGGTATAAACTACCAAAAATGACTATACATACACATGAGGAATTATTTATACTTGTGTTCTTTTTTTTTCCTTTTTTTTTTAATCCCTTTTTTATTAAGAATTCATTCATGTGATTTTATCTTCTTCTTATTAATAATAATAATAATTAATAACTTCATGGTAATAATAAATGACTCTCTTAATAAAAGATTTTTTGTAAAATAGTAAGTGGATTTGCATTTTTCATAATGAAAACAAAATTAATATTTTAAAAGTTAAAAACCAATAATTTTGGTATAATGAATCTCTTCAAAATAGAATTTTATTAATACTTATCTTTTAAATTGAGTGGTTCTTCTAGGACCACAAATTATTTCACAATTTTTTTCCACAACTATGATGTAGCAAACTGTGAGTGGTTGCCTACCACTTACTCATAAACCCACAATTTTTTCTCTACCACTCCCATTATGCCACATCACAATTGTTACAAAGAAGTTGTGAAATAGTTTGTAGCTATATTTTTTTTCCCTTTAAATTTGTAATTAATTTCATGTTTTAAATTTGATGTGCCCATGTTTGTTTTTTTGCTAAATGCATGTCTTTCACGTTGCTTAACTCCCAAACCCAAAACCTCTTTCTTTTTTCTTTTTTCTTCTCTCTTTTTCTCATCCACAAACTCAAAACCTCCTCTGTTTTTTTTTTACCCTTTTTTCTTTCCCTGCTCTCTTTTTCTCATCCACAGATCCACTCTTTCACTTCATCCTCATCTTCTTATTTTCCTCTTCTTCACTTTCCTCCACACACTGACACAGCCACACAGGTCTCTCTCTTACTCTCTCTCTGTCCCCAAATGAAGAGCAGCACTGCAGCACCAAGCCACCAACACAAAAGTAATACTCCATCCTCATAAGCTCCATCATGCCATAGTTACAGGCCTTATCTTTCAATCTCACACATAAAACCAACTATGACATCTTCAACCAAACCCACAAATCAAGTCTTAGCCTTTACGACTCCAATCCAACCTTCCATCTCTAACGATTTCCTCCACTATGCCACAACTTTCAACTCTCCCACTCCGCCCAATGAGTCTCTTTTACTGACTGTATTTTTTGTTAGAGATTAAGGTAAAATTGGGGATTCAAAAAAAAAGCTAAGGGTGATACAGGGACAATATGCAAAATAATCAACAGTAACATGGCATGCAACCGTTCGTTTTAGAATTCCACCTCAGATGGTCCAATACCAAAAAGCACTTTTCAGTTGTTTTTTATTTGAAAAGGCGCAATTTGGAAATCTTACCAAATACCCAAAAATGAAAAAAAAAATAAAGAAAAAAAAAAACATAAATAGAATATTTCATTCATTTTCTTCTCAAAATAGGACAACCCAGTGATGAACCCACAAAAGCAAGAACTAATCCTAACCTAATATGAAAAACATAAATGTCAATCCAGAATTATTTTATTTTCATAGTATGGTTCAATTCAAAAGTATTCAACTGACAAACGTTAAAGATTTATTGAACATTTCATTTATTAAAAACATTCACATGAACACATGCATAAATAAGCTAACTCGCTGACAAAGAATATTGGTTACTGCACAAAAAACCAGGTTGGTTCCTTACAAAAGTAACACATATTGAACATTATTAGTTTATTACTATATGATGTAGGAATCCACTTGGTTCTAACGTTCTGACTTCTGAATGGAATAGGAAGAAAAATAGAAGCCAAACAAAGGTTCAACTAAGCACTACCACCTACATAGATTCAAAAATTTAATAATCTAGAATCAAGAATTTCAGAAAAAATTATACCTGGATGGTTGTTTCCAAGATCCATTTGCTGCCAAAACAAAAGGTGTTGCAGAAAGTACAGGTATGATAGTAATATCATCTTCAATCAAAAGTTTCACATCATGTAAAATGGCTGAAAAAGCTTCCTGCTGTGAAACAAACTCACACATGCGATTGAGGACATAATCTTTGTAGAGTTCCACCATAGAGGGTTCTTTAATCTCCAAATACCTTCTTAAAATCATTCTTTCCTTTTCTGATTCTGTGCGTACAAATTCATCATTCAAAAGAACCTCATGTACACCACTGGGTTTAAGGCATTTGATAGGTTTACTCAAACTTACTAGCTTTCTACTTCTATACGACTCAAACATAGGTAGGCATTTGATGATTTCGATGTGTATGTTTTCCATTTGCTCTTCACAGAACCATTTGGACTGAAGAATAAAACTCCGAAGTTCATGCAGCTCCCCTTCTGATGCATCATCAAAAAGCCCCTCAATGTTCTCTGGCTTACCCGCAAGTGCCAGAAACGCATTTAATATTCCAGTTGCCGTTGGTGGCTGCACAAACCTTTCCAACTGTGGATGATCTATTGGCAGGTCACGCCTCAAGAATAGACATCCTACTTTCAGCAACAGAGAGGACATGTTCTCACTCCACCCAGCATCTTTAATCACATTTGAATTTTCAACTAGTTGCAAGAGAAAATTACTCCCAGCAGGCAGAATAGGCCACTTAGAAAACACACAGAGGTTATCACTCGATGACTTCAGATAACCCCACAGAAGTTTTATCCAGTCTAAACTTGGATGGCCCTGATGCCCGGGGGTCCAAGTGACCTGTTTTGCATGCTGCCACTCTGCTGGAAGTAATTTCAAAAAGAGTTTCTCCAGCAGATGGCATGATAGAAAGGAAATATTTGAGTCTTCACCAAAGGCTATGTCACATAGCTTCCCATGAACTAATTCTGGGATTCCGCCATCTACTAGTTGATTTGGAACTGAATCCTTGAGAAGACCATACTCGTCCCCCTGTGCAATATAGATTCTTCCACCAAAACCTTTCTTGTCAAATGTTGTAAATGAACCATCAGCAAGAGGTAACAATGGTAAACCACACAGGCTATCAAACTGAATAGGTACTTTTAAGTCAAGCAAGCAATATTCAAGGGTCAAAATCATTGCATTCCGGTCCATAAATCCCCGTTTTCTCCGAATCAACAAAGTCCTTAAGAACTGTGGTGTAAGGAAATGCAATGTAGGGCAAAATTCCATAAATCTTTCTGCCAGTGGCTGAGAAACAATTACAAGAGGTAGACCAGCATCTGACAATGCTTGAGCAAGATCATGTGCCTCGTGGAAAGTAAAATCAGGAAAGATAGCTTGCCTGGTTGAAATCCACCGCCCCCCATTAGCTTTGGTAAATAATACACGAACACCAAAATCAGCAACAAAATTGTAGAGTTTCCGTACAACCGATGCCCAAGGTTCTAATCCTGTTGTTGGCCATAATGAAAAGAACAAATCACAAGGGCCAATCTCCAGTGCAACTTTCTCAAGCAGATGACCATAAGCAGGGGCAACAACATCTTCAAGGATGTAAACATTCCAGTCTGACCGTTTTTTTCCACCACCTGCCATGTCATTACCAAACCAGATGTCCCTACGATTTGAAGACAATTCAAAATAAGCGTTAATATGTGCTGGAAGACCAGTGTTAATTGGCAGTGGTAAAAAACAGAAGGCACGGCCTTCAAAATCCTTCCTATTTTGAGTGGAAGCTGAAGGAAGCTGAAACAAATCAGGAGTAAAAGAATCCTGTGTCTTCGGGACATTCAATTTCTTATCAACCTTGACAGAATGTAATATGCAGCAACACATGCCCAAGGGATAAAATTATGGAACTTATCATTAGATGCTACAGAAGGGCTTTTAGCTTGCCCACCACCTATACATTCAGTGGTCATCCAAAAATGCGATACATCGCCAGATGAACTGTGCTCCGTAATAACAATCTTTTGCCATTTATATGGCAAATTTCCATCAATGGAATTGCTCAATTTCTTCAGGAACAGATCTTTATCCATCCCACTACGCTGTTTTCCATTAATAAAGCTGAACATGTCCTGTAGTGCATTGGATTGGACTTCAGGATCACTAATGCAGCGTTTGTCCACACGATGTATAAGCTGCATTTCATGTCCAGGTCCCTCCTTCACAAAAACAGAGATAGTTTTCACAAAACGCAGAAAAAGCAGAGCATCAGACACCACCTCAGAAAAAGAAGTAAAAAGAGAGATGACATCTTCAGCAGCATATGCTTCTTTCTTTATTTGGCTGCGGGAAGCAACACTCTCAGTCCTAAGTGGAAAACGGAACAACGTACCAGGAAATGGATGCTGTAAATCACAACCAAAGTGCAAGTATGGAGAAAATTGATCAGGAAATTGTTCCAAAATTCTTCTACCCACAAATCTAATTCGCAGGCCGGGGTGGGACGGGGAGATCCCAGGTAAATTATGAGCATGAGGATCAAACATAACGATGTTTTCCCCAGAAACAAATGTGGGGATATCTGTAAAATGATAGACACAATTAAAACCTAGCCCAAATCTTCCAATTGCAAAAGGATTCTCTAGTTTACTTTCCTGACCAATGCGTGAGATTGCATAAAGATCTTGCGGACTGAAAACAGAGTCATTAAAACAGTACAATGCAGGGCCTTGCCAATCTGCCATTTCAGGAGAGAGAACAGAAGAAGTCCCATATTGAGTTTTATCCAAGAGAAAGATCACCTCAGAAGCCGCTGCATCCTCTGCATTTTGCAACAGCTCAAATAGAATCCCAGGTCCATCTGCATACATTTCAAGTATATGTTTAAGCCTAGTCGTCAAAGCTTCATGCTGTCCAAAAGCTTCTGTAGCTCCAGACAAACTCAGATTCATTGAATCAGCACTTTCAGCTAGCAAGGTTCTACGAAGCGAGCAGACACCAAGTTTCTCAGCAACATCGTTGGATATGTTCCCATGAACAAATTTTTGAACTGTTCTCTTTGCATTTAATGTCAAATTTGACACACCATGAAATGAGCTATTAGGATCTTCTGAGCCAAGCAACCAGGGGGCATCATTATAAACCAAGTTACTGGCAGGAAATAGTCTGCTAGAAACATCAGGTAAATAGACCTCAACTTGCTGGTCATGGAAATGAGCTTCAGATAGATGCTGCACAATCAGTATGGCTGCTCTGATTTCTGGTGGATCAAGAGGAGTGGAACCCTTTTTCACTGCCATTCTAAACAGAATATTAGCATAATCACTGGGATTCAACAGTTCTCGAATGCCAAGTTCTAAAAAAAAATTCCTGAAAACTGCTAAATCAATAGGAATAACACGTATATATGGAGCCAAATGAAGTGGGCCATCCAGGACTACCTCGTTCATTGTTGCAAATCCATCTCCCACCCATATCCAACGACAACCTTCAAGAACAGCCTTTACAATGTCCATCTCATCTGAGCCAATCAAGCTTGTCAATATTGAGTATATTCTTGGCATTGCCATGGCTAATTCCTGCCTAAGAACCTGATCTTTCACCAACTCATTATTTTTTCCAAGCTCAAGTAGTTGTGCAGCAATCACACTTCCACCTGGTGGAGAAGACCATCCAAGGCTATACGATAGTGCTGTGGAAGAGCATTCTCCATCCAGTATTCGCATGCTAGCAGAAACAATCCACAAGTCTGTTTGCAATCTTACAAGCTTGGGGGAGCAACCATGGCTGACACAACAGGCCATGGTAATGCTTGAAAAGGCGCAAAAACTAAAACTGGGCACCAGCAGATCATCCGCAGATCACTCCAGAACTTCTCAAGGTCAGATTTAAAGTTGCGAGGTCTGAATGCAGTTGCTGCTCGTGAGAACATTCTGTTCACTGTTCCCTGATCATCATTTGCTGGACTGGGTAGCCACTTCATAGCATTAGCTTCTAAGTAGGAGAGGAGTACTTTGCCTCTTGAATATGCCTTTTGCTGATCTTCATGCATTAATCGTTCTACCTGTCGAGCACTTTGTATAACTGTCTCGGGAGATACAGATGTTCTAAGGCCCAAACCTAGTAGCATGTCCAAAATGCCAGATTCTTGGAAAGGACCATAAGGGAAACTATCAGAGTCTTCAAGTAATGCATATAATTCGTCATTACGAGGATCATACAGCACACCAGGACACCTTAGAGCACCTCTACAGGTTGGGACAAATTCCAAACTTCTCAAGCATTCCCTGAGAGATGAGTCCTCAATACACAACTGCGGTAGGTTTTGCAAAACAGAGAGCATGATGCTGTCACGAATGTCAGGTTGCAACTCCCTGACTCTATTGAACACCTGTTGTCTATAGAAATACGCCTTCCCCATTCTCTCAACTCCATAATACCTCAACAGAATCTCTTCTTCACCAGTTGAAGAGCCAACAATGAACTCACCTCCCAAAAAAAATTCAGGGACATCTAATGGTGGTAAATATTTTTGAGGATTTTCTAGATCAGAAAATTGAAAATCTTGAGCGGATCCTCTACCATAGACTCTATAAATAGGAAGCTTCTTGCAATTTTTTATGTTGGAATCATCCATGCATTCTCCAACATACCATTTTGGATCAAGAAGAAATCCACGAAGCTCATCCCTCTCTTTCACACCCAGAATATGAATAGTTTGCACTATGCTGCCAACCTCTGAAGAGACAATATCAAATATGGATTCCAAAACACCTGCAGCATCACCATCACATACATAGTGACATAAATCCGGGTGTCCAACTCCATAATTCTGGCTTAGTATCTTACATCCAATCATAACAAGTACATCTTGCATCTCAATGGAAAGTTTTACTGCATTGATCAGTTTCGATTGTCTAGAAATTCTGTGCAGGTACCCAGATGTGGATGGCAAGATAGGCCAATCACCAAACAACAATAAGTTCTCACACTGATTCTGAAGATATTGCCAAAATAATACAAACCAAGATGAAGTTGGATGATTACAACAAGAATCTGGGTCCCATAACACTTTACTTTTATATTTCCAGTCAGTAGGTACAAACTTAGGGAATAACTGAAGGAAATAATTAACACTGAAAAAAACAAGATTTGACCTTGATGACCGTGCAACACCAGAAAGTCTATTCAGTATATTGAGAGGAATATTCTGATCAATTACTCTATCAGAAATTTGCTGAAGTAAAATGTACTCTGACTCACTGCAAACAAAATAGGAAATTCCTTTTGAAGCTTCCAACAATAATCCAAAATCACCATTTGCCAAAGGAAGTAATGGTAGATTATATGCATATGTAACAACTTCATCATCTACTATGTCTTCAAGACAATATTCCAAGAGTACAAGCTTGTAAGTTTTGCCTAAAGAAACAAGAGTTTTGCATCCCCTAAGAAAATGGCGTACCACGTCAGGAGTGATCACTTTCTGCTTAAAATCAGAAGCATCTTTGAGAAGCATATTAAATAAAATATTGGGTACGTGAACAATAGGCATTCCTAGCTGCACCAGGGCCTCACTGAGTTCCTTACTTTTACTAAATTCCTCGTCACATAGAAAAGCTTCATCTGGTGAAAGCCACTTTCCACTTTCAAGTTCAGAATACAAAACAGGAGCATGACGAATGTTTCTGTATATCTGCTTGACCAAAACATTCCATGGCTCTTCAAAAGAACCATTGGGCCATAAAGAATAGTACAAATTTGTTGGACCTAGCAACCCTCGCACACCAAGCAGCAATTGTGTGAAAGTGGGGGCCACAACATCTTCTAAAAGAAGCCTATTCCAGGTAGAACGCATTTTCCCACTTCTGTCCATGTCAGCTCCATACCAAATGCCACGACGGTTAGATGAGACCTCAAAGTACCCATTAACTTGGACAGTCAATCCAGTTCTTACAGGTAGCGGAAGGAAACAGAATGCCTGGCCACACTTTAGAACATTATTCTGTTAAAAATCATAGTAATTATATGAGAATTTCTTTGAATATAGATGAAAAAAGAAGAGGAAAAGGGAGGGGAAGAAAAGAAAAAAGAGATCCAAAACAAGAATATAACTAACTAAAAGCAGTAAGTTGTGGGTTTTTTCAATAGTAATTGACCGATTAGCCCCACAAACATGCACATAAAATAACAATAATATTAAGACAGAAAAAACCAACCTTCTAAACTAAACTCTTAGAAATAAGCTCCACAAGAACATACTTAACTCAGGAAACCTGAACTAACAGCCTAAGTTGAGCATGCACCAAGCAAATGTAAAGTCGGAAAAATTGAAAAGCAATATAATTGTCGTAAATAAATATAAAAATTGAATTAGAAACAAATACTTGAATACAAAAAAGATATTTCAGGCTAGTGGAGTATTAAGACAGGAAAAACCAACCTTCTAAACTAAACTCTTAGAAATAAGCTCCACAAGAACATACTTAACTCAGGAAGTCTGAACTAACAGCCTAAGTTGAGCATGCACCAAGCAAATGTAAATAAATAGTCGGGAAAATTGAAAAGCAATATGATTGTTGTAAATAAATATAAAAATTGAATCAGAAACAAGTAGACAAAAAAGATATTTCAGGCTAGTGAAGTGCGAATCAGCTAATATGCGGACTAGTGAATCAGCCAGCGAGTGGAACAAGAAGACCTGAGCGGACTAGCACAACCAACTGAGCAAGCTTTTTATTAAACTTCAGCCAAGATGTTTAATAACAGTAAAGGAGAGACATATTGTTGCCATCTTTCTCTAAAGGCTTTCCCAAAGTACCTTTGGCCAATCTCATGGGAGAAAAGGAAAAGAAAAGAAAGGAACAAAATGACCAATCTCAATGAGAATTAATCATGAGGATCAACCCTTATCCAAAAGCATCAGGCTCTTTAAAATGGATCTGTCATAAAAGGCAAAGGCTCAATTACACTACCATGCATCAGGCTCTTTCCCATTTTTCCTTTTTTCCTTTTTTTTTTTGGTTTGGCAGGAGTTGGACCTGGGGGGAAAGAGGGGGGGGGGGGGGGTGGGGGGGGGGGGGTGGTGGGGGAGGGGGGACAGTTGAGATGGGGGAAGGTGAGGGGTTAAACAGAGTTTCCCTTGCTGGATTGAATCCATTACTTACGAGGGGAGGAGACATCATTTGCTTTATCATTCTTCTTTTCATTGCACAACATCATAGTCTTCATAAACGAATGAAAGAAAACATCCTCTAAAGTTTCACAGGACAGGTTCATCAAATGCTCTTTCTTGCTAAACCATAAGCCAAATGGCAAACCATTAAGGCAATTGAAACAACCAAAGTAAAAACCAGGGGTAGAAAGATATGATATATATTTAAAATACTAAGAGGCATTATACACAGCTTGTACAATCAATCTAAAGTCAATTAGATTGAAACAATGCACAAGATATACAGTTGAAAGGATCCTAAAAAACAGCAATTAGATTGCAACACAGGATAAACAGTTGAAAAGTTCCAAAATCCTGTAGGATGGTAACAGTGTATAAGATATAAAATTGAAAGATTTCCAAAAGGTTCGCATTCATGTAGGACAGATGCATATAACATGGCAACTAAGCCTAAAATATATAGCTTTGTATTTGAAAAAGGCTCAAACTTGTACCCAATTACCTAGCCAAAATTGTACCAAATTGAAACGTTCTATATGTCACTTTGTGTGTGTGTGTGTGTGTGTGTGAGAGAGAGAGAGAGAGAGAGAGAGGGAGAGAGATGTTTGCAATAGAAGACTGAATATTGAGAATTACATTCAATGAATCATCTGATGTGCATACTGCAACTGATGCCCATGGCAGCAAGTGAATATCATATTCTTTCGATGCAGTAGACGAAAAAGAACCAATTCTACTAGATGCTGAAGCCATTGTTTGCACTACATAAAAACTATCCATCCTCTTCTCACATTGGGTTCCAATCGTAGCTTCACTCAAGAAGTTCATTGAAAAGGCATCCATCTCGCCATTGGTAGAATTAATTGACTTTGATAACCTCAGTAATGCCTGCCGATGCCAAACAGTATCATTGTTTGCAGAACTCACTGAGCACAAATAAAGCATCCTTGGTTCAGGTTCCCCAACATCCCACACATACATTTCAATGCACATAACACTTTTGAGAAAGAGTAGTGTGAAAACTCCTTCCTCATACAGCTGAACAAACATGGAAGAGATATCATCTTCTGAGTACGCATGCCTTGAGAGCTTACTTCTGACTGCTTGATCTACATTCCTCAAAGGGAAACGGAATAAAGTTCCAGCAAAAGGCATTTTCATGTCACAACCAAAAGCACAATATGGAAAGAATTGGTCTTTATACAGTGATATGGCTGAAGAACTAACATAGTCAATTCGCTTTCCAGGATTGGCTGCAGAAACCTTAGGAAGGTAAAAACCCTGAGGATCAAATAATACCACATACTTGCCACTGACAAACGAAGGCAGATCAGTTAAATGATACACCGAGTTGAAGCCAACCCTAGAAAGGCAAATCATCAAAATAAAGTAAGAAGAAATATTCAAATCCCAGAAATTACACCAATATTAGGCTGTAATAAGATAATATCTAGTACTGGAGATGAAACACAAGTAGCACAAGTGCACAACCGATTCTTACATCCAGAAAACAAAACCAAACATTTATCGGGGCTATAGAAAAATAGTGCATTAAAAAACATTTTGAGTTTTCACATATATAAGATAAAGACCGGCAGTACTTTTCTCTCTTTTGGATAGAAGATCGACAAGCTGTAAGAATCACAGGAGGTTGAAACTTATTTTATTTATTTTTTTAAGGAGGAAGTAGGAAACTTCAATTAAGAGCATATTAGCCTGCTTAAAAAACAAAAAATAAAAATAAAAATCTATTTTTTTCCTCCACCTGTTGGTATAGCAAATGGACTTCAAACAACTACTACAACAGGATTCTCTGTGGGGAGGTATTGGCAATAAATTTAAATATCACCTATGTAAATTAGAATACGATTTGTGCCCCTATTAAATATGGGGATTGGGTGTCAGAAATCTTTTCATTTTTTTTTTTTTTTTGTTGATAAGTAAATGGAAAATCTTTTGGTTTTTCAAAGCCCTATTAGGGCAATGGTTACAGCGGCATGGGAGTTCATGTGGAGGATGGTGCTCAAAAAAGTAAGCAACTCATGGGGTAGGCTTGTGGAAACATATTAGATGTGGTGGAGGTAGATAGGATATAGTGATTTGGTTACACCAACCAGAAGCCATGGATATTAAAACTTTTTACAAGTCCCTAAATACAAAGGATGATAATTCCTTCCTCCAAAAACATTTCTTACACAGCAGTGCTGAAAGGCAAGGGACAGCACAGTAACATCACAAAAAGCAAACTCAACCAATGATCAAAAAAAATGAAAGGCAACAACAGTATAGGAAGTTGAAATACGTAGGTAGAAAATCCTGGCAGAACCCATCTATCTATATATAATATAAAAGTGAAACATTTGACTTTTGACTTTTTTTTTTACCACTCTTTATTGCGCCACGTAGCTATATAAATTTATGCCCTTTATACATTTAAAAACATCGAACAATTTTGCCTTTTCTTTTTTCAATAGACACATTTCCAGTCAATAGGAACCTGTTCATTCAATAGACACATTTTCAGTCAACAAACACATTTTCGGTCAATAGGCATTTTTTTCATTCAATAAGCACATTTTCAGTCAATAGACACATTTTGGTATATCCAATATGAAAGGTTATGACCTTTTAATAGGCACCTTTTGGTATATCCAATTTGAAGAGTTATAACCTTTCAATAGGTTCCTTTTGGTATATAATATTACAACCTATCTTATATATAACCATATATACAACAAAAATTAAAAATAAAACAACATTGTTTTCTTTTGCTTAAGTAATAAAACTTTGTGCTATTTCTTTCAATATCATTTTTTTTTTAATTTCATGCATTTTTGCTTACTACTCCAACTCAAAAATAATGTTTTTTTTTCCCCGAAAACTCATCTAGTAGTTAGCGACTAGTTTAACCAATAGTCAAAACCTAATTCATGTCTCTAACCCAATTTCAAAAATAAGCTCTTTATCCAATGTTGTTAAAAGCGTGCTTTAAGCGCACTTAAGCTCGAAGCTCAAAGCTCGAAGCCCCAAGGCTCCAAAACTTTTTGCCTCAAAAGCTAAGTTCATTCAAAGAAGCACACTTTAGGCGCGCTTTTTTGTGCTTTTTCAAAAAGCTCAAAGCTCGCTTTTTGGAGCTTTTTTTTTATATTTTTCAAAAAAAAAAAAAAACAAAACTGAATGAAAGCTATAAGATCTTGACATTATCAATATAAATCATTGATTTTCTATATTTTTAGTGTAAATTACTTATCAAAAAAAATATATTTTGAGTACAACTTATCCTAAAACCCAACCCACAACCTCCCAGATCTTCTCTATTTTTATTTTTTCTACTTGAAACAGTAACCCACCTAGCTCCTTGGTACCAATTACCACGTTGCAATGTCCTCATAATCTTAGCTCATTCATGGAAAAAAAAAAATGTATGATATAATATGTGGTAATTGTTTAGTTACTTTAGTATTTTTTTGTGTCCTTAAAAGTGCCCAATATGTGAGTGGATATAGGATACTTGATATTAATATATATATATATATATATATATAGCAACTAAAAAGTAATAATCTGAGGCCTAGCTACCTTGAATTAGCCAGAAATCCTGTCTTAGATTTCTTTTCCTAGGATCAGCATAGGGGGATTTAGAAGTCTTTTTATTGAATCTAAGTTGTTTCAGTTGGTGGTTGAGGAAGGAGGGAATTTTTTCTCCCTTTAAGATTTTTGAACAGGGAAAATACTACATGCAAATGGTGTTTATGGGCAGGAGTGCAGCCCTTTGGATAATGCGAAATCTGGAATACATGGTGCTTGGGGTTAATCCTAAGCAATTTTTCACATTCAGGGAAGGTGATATAGCTTGCACTTTGCAACGGGGGTCCAACGCATTTAGGCAGTATTTATCGGTGACAGAGCTTAAGGTAGGTGGGATGCGGAGAACTATCATTATTCCTACCGAAAAATCACAACAAGGATATAGAACTTTTGGTATTGAATTAAGAAGGCTATTGGAACCTTCTCTATATGCGTTGGGAGGATTGAAGTTTGTACCGTACAGGTCTAAGCAGACCCCAAAATATCGTCCTGCCATGTCCTATGTGGAAGCTGCCAAAGCACCAGTGCAGGCAAGGCTAAAGCATATTCAGCAACCTTCCATCAAAGAAAAGGCTAAGGATGGTACAATGAAGAATATTGTGGAGCTTCCGAGTGATAATTCTTGCACACAGGCAGTAGTTTTCCCCAGGCAGCCATGGGTGGTGGTGAGGGTGGTGAAGGTGGTATTAATGGTAAGATAAAATTGAGGAGAAAATCCCGGAAGGAAATAATCTCAATATTCCATTGAAGTACAATTTGAATTCAAAAATTGTTGAGTTTGGAAAGCTGCGTGATAGTAGGAACGCACATTGGCTAGGGAGAGGGCTGACTGTGAATGTGAATGAATTTGGCAAAAGGCGGGTATCTTGGGACGGTGTTAAGGGTGATAAGCAACCTGGCAAATGGATAGCAAGTAATAATGCCCAGACTAAAATAGTGGGACTGGGCCCATCTAAGCAGCAAGCCCAAGCTCTGTTGGGGAATGAAAAACCCAGTTTGGGCCTGGGTCTATCAAGCCCAATTCATTATGAGGCTGGCAAGAGTTCCTCTAGTGGAATAAATGCTCTGAAGTCTTCTACCCAGAATGTTCCGAGTTCAGGTAGGTGTGAACTCAATGCCATGAAAGTTCTTGAGAGCTCAATGGTTACGCCCACCACATCAGAGCTGCCTGCAAGGTCACCGAAGGTAATTTTGGACATGTTTTCTCCCTTAGCAGCGACGGACGTGGCCGGTGAGGGTGGTCAGCATAGTCCGACGCGATGTGTTCAGTCACCCACTGCATCGACAGGACCAACGGTGGCGGCCCAAGCATCCCAAGAGCCGATACCGGTGATCAATGCTCCAAGTGGGCCGAGGTTGGTGCCAGTGGTGCCCTTGGCCACAATATCGGAACCAATACTGACCTTAACCGACCCAATAGTGTCGGCAGTGTGGTCTTTGTCTTATCTAGTGGTTTCGGATGTTGGGGATGAGGATTTTGTGGGCTCAGAAGGATCGGTTACTACAAATAACGAGTCTGATTTCGAGAAAGCTCACCTACATGGTCCAACTATTAGGGAATTGGTCAGAGATTTGGATAAGTTTTGGGGCAACTCCAAAGAATGGATATTACAATTGCGTGATGGAAGGCAATTAGTGCTCCCATTGTCACTATATCGATCTCCGGATTGTATGTCAGTCTGCTCAAGCTTGGAAGGAGAGTGTGTACCAGGTAATGCTTATATTACTAATGAAGGGCAGAGGGTTAGTTGGGAAGATGAGGGTGAGGGGATAGTAGAGCAGTCGGCTGTGGTTTCCGAGTCAGAGAATGAGATGTTGGAATTTGATGAAAAGTTGAGGTCTTGTGAGAGAGGTGATGAGTCACTAGTTGTGGTACCTTTGGCCACTCAAGGTCCTTTAGAGCTGGTGTCTAGCCAGGGGAAGAAGATTGGGTGTAAGGAGAATGTGGATAATTGTCAATTATCACAATGGGTAATCAATAGGATAAAGGCTTTTAAGAAATCCATGGTGATGAGGACACAATTTACTGTTTAATTATTGTAATTTATTATTTTTGGTATTTTTATGTAAAAACGTTATTTTAGGTTTAGGTGATTTAATTCCTTGTTTTTAGGTGCATTTAATGCTTTTTTGGTCAAATTTGATTTCAGATATAGTAAGGTATCAATTAGGAGTTATTTTAGAATATATTTTCTTGTCTGTCAAGTTTTATAGAGCCCTTAAATAGGCCTTATGCTTGTAAACGTTTTTCATAGAATATAATGGAATAAAAATCAGAAAAGGTGAGGCTTTGCTCTCTTTTGGTTCTTCAAGAACTGCGAACTTATCAAGGATTCTTCCTTGTGGCGTTCAAACTTTATACCTTTGGTTCGTGATTCTTTATAATCATTGGGTCAAGGTGAACTTATACCTTTGGTTCGCGTTTCGATTATAAACGTTGGGTCAGGGTTTCTATCATAAATCTGAATTTTAGCTTTTTTGAGCAAGTATTCCAATATTTTTGTTGGGTCTCAAAGCGTATCGATTGAGATTCGCATCATTTGGTATTAAATATTCCAATATTTTTGTTGGGTCTCAAAGCGTGTTGATTGAGGTTCGCATCACATGGACACGTCGTTGGAAGGTTTTGAGGAGCATATTACAAGATTGTTACTAGCTATAGAGGCCAGAAAGAAATATAAACAAAAATTTGTGGTGGGTGATCAGAAGAAGTTGGTCAAGTCAGGTCAGAAAGGTCAACAGGAGTTGAAGAATTTGTTGTCATCCTTGAATGTTGAGTATGATCCAAATAAAGCAAGGAGTGCAAGTTTTGAGCAGGCTGTTGTGCCTTATCAATGAGTGTGAAGATTATTGCTTAGAAGGTTAGAGGGTTGAATGAGCAGGATAAAAGGCTCGAGGTTAGAAATTTGATTAGGAAATGGGGGCCAGATGTGGTTTGTCTTCAGGAAACCAAAATGGGGCTGATTAATAGAGCAGTGGTTCGTAGCTTGTGGGGTAGACAACATGTTGATTGGTCTTACTTAGGTTTTAGTGGAGCTTCTGGAGGGGTGTTAGTGATGTGGGACACTCGGGTAGTGAATAAAATGGAAGAAGCAGTGGGGAGATTATCGGTTTCTTGTAAGTTCACAAGTGTGTAAAATCAATTTGTTTGGGCGTTCATTGGTATTTATGGTCCTAAATTACACCGAGATAGGAAGTTTTTATGGGAGGAACTCTCTGGCTTGAATAGTTGGGGGAGTGTCCGATGGTGTGTGGGTGGTGATTTTAATGTGATTAGGTTCCCTTCAGAACGTTTGGGGTCTAAGTCTTTCACTGCTACTATGAGGGAGTTTTCCAATTTTATTTCGGAACAGGGTCTCATTGATCTGCCATTGCAAGGGGGTACCTTTACTTGGGCAAATTCTAGAGAAGTTGCATCGAAGGCTAGGCTGGACAGATTTTTGTTTTCTGCAGATTGGGAGAAAAAGTTTCCAACAGTTTCTCAAAGACGGTTGTCTAAATTGTGCTCGGATCATTTTCCAATTGTCCTTGAGGGTGGATCTTTTCAGAGAAGGAGTATGCCGTTTAGATTTGAGAATATGTGGCTTAAGGATGAGGGTTTTGTGGATAGGGTTCGGTCTTGGTGGGATTCCTATCAGATTCATGGTGCACCGAGTTTTATTTTAGACAATAAATTAAAGCTCCTAAAAAATGATTTAAAAAGATGGAATGTGGAGGTGTTTGGTCATGTTGAAGATCGGATTAAAAAATTGTGGAAGGACTTGAGTGTTCTTGAGAATATGGAGGAGAGTTGGGGATTATCAAAGGAGGAAAAAGTAGAGGTGGGAAGAATTCGGGATGAGTTAGAACTACTCTGTTGGAAGAAATATGTTGAAGGCAGAAATCTAGAGTTCTCTGTGTTAGGGAAGGAGACAGAAATACTAAATTTTTCCACCGTATAGCTAATTCTCACAGGAGGGTTAATTCTATTGATAGACTTATGGTGGATGGGGAGTTATCATCGGACCCAGCAGTTATAGCAGATTGTATCTCTCAGTTCTATAGGCAGTTTTATTTTGAGGATGTGGCTCATAGACCCGTCTTAGATGATGTGGACTTTTCTAGTATCTTGGTGGAAGATGCAAACTGGTTAGATAGGCCTTTTGAGGAGGAAGAGGTGTTTGGGGTGATCAATGTTTTTAATGGTGATTAGGCACCTGGCCCGGATGGCTTTTCCATGACATTCTTCCAGTATTGCTGGTGTGTCTTGAAAACAGAAATTATGGCTATATTCCACAATTTTCATAGTCACGCGGTGTTTGAGAAAAGTCTTAATACTTCATTCCTTGCCCTTATTCCCAAGAAGGTGGATGCTGTGGAGGTTAAGGACTTTCGGCCTATTAGCTTAGTTGGTGGATTTATAAGATTATTTCTAAGGTGTTGGCTAATCGGCTCAGTAGGGTGGTGCATGGGCTTATTTCGGATTCACAAAATGCCTTTATGAAGGGCAGACATATTTTGGATTCCGTTTTGATTAGTTCAGAATGTATTGACAGTAGATTGAAGTCAGGAGTTTCAGGTGTGCCATGAAAGTTGGATGTGGAGAAGACGTATGACCATGTGAGTTGGGATTTTTCAATGTATATGCTTCAACATTGTGGTTTCTCAGAGAAATGGAGAAAATGGATAAGGTATTGCATTTCAACAGTAAAGTTTTCCATTCTGATCAATGGTAGCCCATCTGATTTCTTTGGAAGTTCTAGGGGGCTTCGGCAAACAGATCCATTATCTCCATTGTTGTTTGATATTGTGATGGAGGCATTAAGTCGTCTGTTGAATGTGGCTGCCTCTGCTGGGCAATTCTCACGCTTTTTTGTGGATAATCCGGCTGGTCCATCAGTGATGGTGTCCCACCTTTTATTTGCAAATGATACGCTGATTTTTTGTGACGCTAATCCTTCTCAGATTGCTAATTTGAGAGCGATTCTTGCTAGATTTGAGGAGGTATCAAGGTTTCGTATTAATTTGGGAAAATCTGAGTTGGTACCGGTTGGTGGGGTGCATAATTTGGAGGCTTTGGTTGGTCTGTTGGGGTGTGGGCAATCTTCTCTGCCCTTGAAATATTTGGGCCTTCCTTTAGGTGCAAAGTTTAAGGATTTATCTGTTTGGAATCCTATCTTAGAGAGAATGGAAAGGAGATTAGCAGGTTGGAAGATAATGTATTTATCTAAAGGGGTAAGGTGACACTCATTAAAAGCTCACTCTCGTCTTTACCTACATATTTCTTTTCCCTTCTTCCTTTACCAGGTAAGGTGGCAAAGCGTATAGAGAAATTACAGAGAGATTTTTTGTGGAATGAGATTGGTGGTGAACCTAAAATACATTTAGTTAATTGGGCCAAGGTTTGTAAGCCTTTGCAAATTGGGGGGTTGGGTATAAGACGGTTGGGAAGCTTTAATTCGACCTTGCTAGGAAAATGGTTGTGGAAGTATGGCATGGAGACTGATGCTTTATGGAGGAGGATTATAGAGGCAAAATATGGGAATATTTGGGGTGGTTGGTGCACGAAAAATGTGACAAGTCCTTATGGGGTCAGCCTATGGAAATACATTAGAAGTGGCTGATTGAACTTCTCTAAACTCCTTGTACATGATGTGGGGGATGGTACTAGAGTGAAATTTTGGAAGCATGTGCGGTGCAGGGATTGTACTTTACAAGAAGCCTTTCCAGAGTTTTATTGTCTTAGTAGGTCAAAGGATTCCTCGGTGGCTGAAGTTATGGGTTGGTCTACTGGGAGGGTTCACTGGAATGTGCAATTTCATCGTCCACAAGATTGGGAAGAAGAAGCATTTTATCAGTTTATGGAGTTGGTCTATTCTTCGAAAGTGCGGGGGTTTGGCCCAGATAAGGTTTGTTGGAATCCTGCAAGGAATAGAGGTTTTGAGGTTAGAGGATATTATAGCTCCTTCTATCTTCCTAATCCTATTTCCTTCCCATGGAGAATGATATGGCACTCGAAGGTTCCTCCAAGGGTGGCTTTCTTTATTTAGTCTGCTTCCTTAGGTAAGATCGTAACAACAGACAACCTTCGTAAAAGACGTGCAATAGTGCTTGACTGGTGCTATATGTGTAAGAGTTCTGAGGAGTCGGTAGATCATCTTCTTCTTCATTGCTCCATATTTTGGGAGTTGTGGCCTTTGGTGTTCTGCTTGTTTGGTATTCAATGGGTTATGCCTTCATACTGTTTTTGAGTTGTTTAAGGCTTAGCAAGGAAAGTTTGCGCAACATCACCACAATGATGTTTGGAAATTAGTGCCTCATTGTTTGATTTGCTGCATTTGGCGTGAAAGGAATGCTAGAAGTTTTGAGGGTCGTGAACGTTCTTTGTTAGAGATTAAGCCTTTGTTATTGCAGACTCTCTTTGAATATAGTGTGGTCTTTTCTCATTTTTCTTGTTCTTCCTTTTCTATTTTTCTTGACCGTTGTACTTTTGTTTCCTGATTTGTGCCCCCATAGTACATCCCCAATGTTCTCGGTTTGGCACTTTTTCTTTTATTAATAATATTCTTAAGTTGATTATCAAAAAGTTACTTTAGTGATTGATTTTGAACATAGCAAACTAATTCTTCCAGAGTTATAGTCATTAAGTGATAAAATTATTAACTAATGTTACTAATTAGTCATAGGGCATTATAGATATAGGAGATTTAAGAAAGAATATTACATGGAAGTACTGATATCTAGCTTATCCAAAAAAACAAAATGACTTGACTTGCAATTTTTGTGTTAAAATTACAAAAGTAGGGCATATCTAAATGTTATATGAATTATATAAAAAGTTTTATTTCAATTTATATGATAATTTGATCATTTGATTGTTGCATTTTTCTATGATAATAATTTTAAAATTTTTTAAATTATTTTTTAAAAATGTGTGCTTCACTTCAATCAAGCGCGCGCTTGCGCTTTGCGCCTAGGCTCCAAGAGCCCTTTGCGCTTAAGTGCGCCCCTCGCTTTTACCAACACTGTCTTTATCACAGTGAATGAATATGAGAGATGAGGGTTCCACGTGTTTCCACTTGTCAAATCTAAGGAGACTTGCTGGAAGATTCTCCACTTGTCCCATTAATAGGCCTGAGGTGCTAGTAGGTAGTAGCAATTCTCTTACAGCCCAATACCAACAGGGATTGGACAGATAAATGGTCCTACATCTTCTGAAAAGAGAGAATGTTCCACAAACCTGATTGGTTTGCTTGATCATTCAGTCAATAAGGAAACAGAAGTATAGAGGCATCAGTTAGGAGGATTATTTTTCAAGACCCAGGATAGTGTAGATACATTTTGGTTAGAGAGACAATTCAACAAAAGATGAAGTCTTCGACGACGCAATTAAAAAACTCAAATGGTAATTAAGTGTCAATCCCTAATGGCTTCTTTAAAACTGAACTTTTTGGGATGGGAAGTGATAAAAGAAAAGAAGATGTGACGAATACTTTTTGGGCTTTTCATGGAAAAGCAATTTTTGTTGGCCTCATCCCAAAATAAGTAAAGTAGGAGAGGAGTAGGAGCATTGATTTCAAAGTTCAAACCATTTATTTAGTCTAATAATTGGGGAGCCAGGGAAGCTCTCTCAAAATGCATTTATCAAATTCTTGAATCTTGATTCAGTCCTAAATAATATAATAGTAGATTATTGCCAATGCCATTGCTATTTTGTAAAAGTGAGTAAGCTAGCTACTGGAACTGGACAGACAGTAATCACATTTTCGAGGATCAAAAAAACAAAGTAAATCTCAGTAGAAAGAAAGAAAGAAAGAATACCCGAATCGGCCGGTCTTCCATGGCTGGGCGTGCTTACCACTCCCACCGATCCTGGAAATGCTAAGAAAATCGTCCTCGGTGAAAACGGCGTCGTTGAAGGCCAAGAGTGAGGGGCCTTGCCACTGGGCGAGGGAGTCGGACAAGAGGGACTGGGAAGGGTGGACACGGCGGTCCAGGCAGAGTCGGACGGTGGTGGCGCCCGCATCGTCGGCGTTCTGAATGAGCTCCTTTAGCACCGTCGTACCCTCCGGGTAGTTCAACAAAACCTCACGGATCCGCCGAGTCAGGTCTACCTTCTGACCGAAGTCTTCCAGTTCCACAAACATCGACGACGACGACGACGACATTTCGAGATCAGATCAGAGGAGACCTGCCTGTTTGGGTTTCATTTTTTTTGGAATTGAATTGGTCGCCTGAGGGCGATTGAAGCTATTTGATTTCCTTTGTCTTTGTCGCTTTGTAAGGTTTTGCAGTTTGTAGTTCGTAGTTGTACGGGCCAATCCCAACGAACGAATAGGTTTTTTTTTTTCTTTTTTTTTCAGTTCAGAATGCGCAAACTCCACGCATTCGGATTTTTTTTTTTCAAAATATCACTCATTTCCAAGCAATTTCCTTAGCTACGCTTTTTTTTTTTTTTTTTTTTTTTTTTTTTTTTAGGAAACTAACCTCTCTAAATTATGTTAGGGTCAAGTTTTACGTAACAACTCAATTTTTAAAATTTTGGTTTTCATGTGCTGGCAGCACTAAGGTGAAAAAATTAACCATATGACACTCGAGTCTTTAAAACTCAAATTACATAAAAGAAAAACCAAGACAATGAAGAGCAAAGCAAAATCCCAGCAATGGATAGAGAGGAAGATCAATGGAGCAAAACCCAAAACCCAACAATGGATAGAGAGGAAGAGCAAAGAAAAACCCCAACAATGGAGCAAAGAAAAACCCAACAATGCTCCATCTCAATGTATGTTGCCAACAAGTTCTGATTGTTCCTTTTGTGAATGCATTTTATGTGAAATTAATGTTACAAGATCTCTCAACAGATTATAAAATTTGTTGTTTATACACTATACTAAGAATTTTGGTTTTTCATATCATTTTTATTTCTCTTGGTTTTCTCTATTCCACCTCAAAGTATTTAAGTATTTGAAGAAATGCTTGAACCAAATTTACTCTCATTAATTTCTTCTAAATTTTGATTTTGGTTTTAGGTGTGCAGAAGCACAAGTTATCCCTAAGCTAGATGTAAGATAGAGCTTAAGAGAGAAGGTAACTTTGACATATAATCTGGAGTCTTATTTTAGGTACACACAATTTATTTCAATTATCATTTTTTTAGAAAACTACCTTATATTGTGTTTTTTTATTTGATCCTATTTCTTTGTAGATGCTTATAGGGAGCTCAATTAAAGGGCAATTCTTTTTCTTCTTTTTTTCTTGATAATAATTAAAGGGCAATTCAAAAGGTGAATTTGAAAAATCTCAAAGATATTATGGTTATTGGGATCAATATGATTCTAGTAACCTCAACAGTGATATAGTTTCATAACCAATTTGAGATTTTATTAAATTATTTGAGTCTTCCATAAAAACCGATAGGTTTTTGTGTGTAGCACAGGTTTGCGATTAGAGATTTCAAACTATTTCAGTTATTCACAAGGTTTCGAAGGTATTTTTAGTCATTTTAAGGTTTTGTAGGTATTTTTTGTTGTTTTAAGGTCTCGTGGATATTTTTGATTGTTTCGGGAAACTTTTGGTCATTTTTACAAAAACACACCTGAAAACCATTAAATGGCAAAAATACCCACGAAACCCACTTGTATTTTAGAAATGCCCCTGAAAAGCACTAATATTATAGAAATACCCCCTAAACCACTAATATTTCAAAAATATCACCTTAAGACAACTAAAGTTACAAAAATACCCACTTAAAACAAATAAAATTACAAAAATACCCCCTTTAAAAACAATAAATTGCTAAAAAACTATGTAAACAACTTATATTACAAAAATACCCTCCCAAAACCATTGAAATTGAAAAAATACCCCATTAAAACCAATAAAATTGCAAAAATACCCCTGAAAACAACTAAAGTTGCAAAAATACACCAGAAAAACCACTAATATTACGAAAAAAAAAGCCCTTGAAAACACTAGTACTAAAAAAAATACCCTTGAAAAGCAATTAAAATCGCAAAAATACCCTGAAAACCACTAAAATTGAAAAAATACAACTAAAAACCACTTGTATTTCAAAAAGACCCTGGAAAACCATTGATATTACAAAAACGCCCCTTTAAAACCAATAAAAATGCAAAAAATACACTACAAACCACTAATATTACAAAAATACCCTACAAAAACCACTAAAATTGTAAAAATACTCCATTAAAACCAATAAAGTTGCAAAAATACCCCTAGAAACAACTAAATTGCAAAAGTACCGTAGAAAAACCACTAATATTAAGAAAATACCCCTTAAAGAAAAGAAAAAGTAATGTACATTTCATAAAAAAATGTGTTCAATCAAGTCAAGAAAAATGAAAGTGCCCTTGAAAAGGTAAGAGGACATCAAATAGAAATCCAAATTCATCCAAAAAAGATGAAAAACTCTATCAAATTGAAGGAAAAAGAAAATGCAACTCGGTGAAAGCCAATAGAATTCCAAAAAAAAAAAAAGTCTGCTACGCTAAAAATCCAAATGGGAGGTCTAGGAAAAAAATTGTGCAAAAAGAAAAGAAGAAAAAAAAAAAAGGTTGCTAGGCTAAAAACCCGAAAGGGCAGTCTAAACAAACATTAGGCTAAAAAAAAAAAAGGAAAAAAGTCTGCTAGGTTGAAAACTCAAAATGGCGGTCTAGGCAAAAATTAGGGGGGGAAAATAAGAAAAATAAGAAAAACAAATATGAGAGTGAGTGATCTGACCATAAGATGGTATCCTAAGAAGACTAAAAAGAAAAATAGTCAAGAAAAAAAGAAAGGAACCAACGAAGACCAATGAGAAGATGATGAACATGACAAAGATTTTAGCACTAAAGTCAATGGTGGAAGATGTGGAAAACTCCAGTGTTAGAATTTAATGTATTGCATACTTGGGGAAATATCATAAGGGTTTTAAGCATTTTATATCTTTCATTTCATAACTTGAACCCAATCTACATTACAACCTTTGAATAAAGACCTACTTAAAGTCTTGCTAATCGAAGGCACACCTTTAGCTCTAATAATATTTTCTATTGAATTAAGAATGAAAATTGCTTAGGATTATCAAGTCCCACTGGCTAACATCTTTAAAAGACAAAATTTCTCAAATTCTCAAGTGACTTGAAAAAAAAATTCTCTAAATTTGGAATAAACTTCACTCAAAAATTCTTTGTGAATCAAAAGTTATGGTCAAAATAGTGAGCAAAGGTCATTTTTCAGCATCGTTTTCAAAGAGATTTGAGCACTTATGAGTTGTGATTACTTCTAAACTATCAAAATAACTTCAATTACCTTTTGTAGGCACGTCAAGCTCATCATTGGGATCGGGGACTAAAGTTTATTAACTGAGTACAAGATGAGGTGTCTACACTTAGCGATACCTTGGTAGCCCTGCAAAAGGATACGCAACTAATCGGTTGTGAGCACAGCAGTTTCCTCCTAGGTTAGGGGCGTATGCCTTAACCAAGTGGATCGGGGCAAAGAAAAGATGGAGTCGCCACTTAGATTAGGTCTAAGAACCATTTACATAATGCTCTTACATGGAAGGACTGATCTTACTACTAAAGTATGTGTTTGGAGTTTAGGTGTGGTTTTTGGAAGGTGTTAGGCACCCAAAACCACCTAACCTGTGGGTCAACTTCCACTCATTGTGTCTTACGTCTTAATCTCATTAAAAGCATATTTAACATTGTTATTCTAAACTCATACACACACTAACATACATCTAGCAATCAATAAGCATCAATCATCCAAAAACCCTAACATACACCTATCATGGAAACTTATATCAAACCTAGCATACATCTATCATACATATCATATCATCTCATCCAAGACAACAAGCAAACAAGATATCACAAGGGCAAAAACATAGGCATGGAAAGATCAAAATAAACATGTGGTAGATATCTTTCTGTATCATTCAACCAAGCATGTTCATATCCATCACCAAAGTATAAGATATATGCATGTTCATATGAATACATATCTTACCTTACTTACCTTACTATATCTCAGCACCTATGCATCAACGCATGGACATTTGAATGCGTCTTCATGGCCAAAAAAAAAAGAAATCATTGAAGAAAACCCTAATCTAGCATGATAAAGATAAACAAACAATCAAATAGAGAATAGGGACTCAGAAACATAAAAGAGGGTCAAAATAGAGGCATATTATGTAAAAGAAATAAAGAAACAAGAGTAAAAAAATTCATATTAGGGTTTCTGGGCGAGTATGCGTGCGCATACATATGCCTACGTACGCAAGCCAGTTGTATGTGTACGCATACTTTGAGCTTGCATACGCATGCAGAAAACATGCGCATACAAACACGCCTTAGAACCCTAACCCAAAAACAAAAACACAGAAAACAGAGCAGAAATAAAAATTAAAGAAAACAATAACCTAACATGCTTGAAAATAGGAAGCTACTAAATCCTAGGCTACCTAAACATATTACAACATAAACAAAGCAAGAAAACCAATAGAAAACATAATTAAAACAAGGAAATGAAAAAACTCAATACCTCAAACAAGAAGCTTTTCAAGCTTGATTTTGACTGTTCCCCTCAGCCAATCTATTCACAATCAAATACAAAAGTGATTAGTAATCTTAAAACTAAAAGATCAAGGTCATAAAATGCCCCAATAAAAAAATATTGACTTAAGGATGTTTAGTGAAAAACTTTCTCTTTGATTCATTATTTCTAGTGAATCTTGTGTTTTCCCTTAAGATTTTTTGTATGTTTGAAATGTACCATGTAAGGCTTTATATAGTTGAAAAATTGGGGTTTGGAATGGCTCCTAGACGATGTGGAATTCATTTCAAACCTCAGCTTTAATGCAGAAAAACTTGTCTTTCATAACTTTTGGAACCCTAGTTATGTACGTGGGTCCGCTTATGTATACGCATACATCAAGCCTGCGTATGCATATGTGTGTATGCACACATAACTCCAGGGTTTTCATGGCCTTTATTTTCCAAAAATAGCTTTATTTTATTAAAAAAAGAGTTATATTTTCCATAAAAACCTTCCTCAAGTCAATTCATAATTTGATCAGGCCCTAAACCAACCTTGGACATAGAAATTTACCATCATTGGGAAACAGGAGCCCAAGTCATAAGGAGTACAAAATGCAGTGTCTACATCGAGGAGGTGGAGATAGGGAATAAAAAAAAAATAGAACTATAGTTGAGTGTAATGCATGCTAGTATAACCTCCCTTTTACCCACAATATCAAATCATCATCTTCCCATTTAGCCTAGCTTGCCATGTCCTTGGGAAGAAGAAAGGCTCTCCCAATGCAGTCAGCCATGTGGCCACCCCAACTACCTCTCTATGACCTTACCCTCTCGATGATAGAGATGGGATCACAATTGATTCTGAAAACCGCGTATTGAACAAAATTAGGGTCTGCTCCCATGGATAAGAACTTCAGTGAAGGGTAGCCAAGGATCCCCGGCTCTAATTGCTTCGTGAGTCTTCTTCAAGATCCAATACATGTTGGTGTATCCAAGAACAAGATGAGCCTCCCATAGTTGACTATCTATGTGTATGTAAATTGGTGACCAGAGTAGTCTATTGAGATCAATGGCGTTGATTGGCTTCCTATTCTTCTTAAAGGCAACGTCGACTGCAAAACGAAATAGCAAAGTTAGTAAGAAGGTAGTGTTAAGTCAAAGTAAGGGACATTAGCTGACATTCCTAAGTTCCTACCAACTTGCTTTACCCCAATAAATAGGACAAGGAAGCTCATCAGGATGCCAATTTCCTGTTATCACAAGGAAATCTCCCTCTATTTCCTTGTCGAAGTTTGGGAGACATCAAATCGGCTTGACTTCCCCGTGGTGGCACTTGAAGTAGAAGCCCATGGTAGCGTTATCCTGACAATTGTATATCCAAGTTATATCAAGCTCTGTAAGGTTACGCCTGAGTCTTTTATTAAGCACGACAACACTATTGACCACCTTGAATATGTTCGGGGTACATTGGTTGGGACATATCCTAAAATATCTAAGAAAATTGGTAAGAAGTTTACTCATTGGAATCCTAACCCTACCCTCTACAAATGCAACTAAAGGGATGATCTCAGTTTTAAGTGTCCTACTAACATCTTCATCATCCTCATGATAGTACCTCACCTCGTCGTTGTTGGGGATCCATATTTCACCCTAAATGCGGCTAACCTCTTAAGGGTGTCAACTAGGGACCTAAACTTGCCCATTTTTCTACTAAAATTAAGGACAAACAAGAATAGATTGGAAGAATGTAAAGAATTAGGGAGGAAGCTTACCTAGACATAGAAAAACTTGAACTGGGCACATCGGGAAGGTTTAATCTTTCAAAAATGGTTGAGCTCTCTCTTAAGAATGAGTAGAAGAAAAGAAGGAATAGGTACCTAAAAACTGGCCTGGGCTTCCCCTTCATATAGGAATGGGGTGAGTGGTAAAGGGGAGTCTTGACTCTTGGATTCTTATGCCACATCGAATCCCTAAATCACCATTTGATTGACTATCTAGCACGTGTAATTCATCAAGGCTAGGGAAAAAAGGGTCATGCCTTGAGTAATTAATGCAAAGTTGTGTCATGTTCCATTAATAGCAGTTAATGATGATCCTATGCCTCGAGCCATGATACCCACTCCATTATAAATGAAGAAGAGATTGTGAGGGGTCGAAACATGGCTACCTCGTGGACTTTGGGCTGAGAATGAAAGGCTAAAGAGACACCCTCGAAATATGACCTCGACCCAAGACCCAACTTAAAAAAGCCCAATCCCAAGAAAAGATAGCTCGTCTAAATCAACTGCCAAAGTAATCCAAGGAATAGATTTACCCCGAGATAGAATGACCTAACTGAGAAAAGATCAAAGGATTCACCAAAGATGCAACTTCGTTCCCCCAGTCCTGAGGAACGCGAAGAAGATGACATAGAGATCAATGTAACAGTCACATTCATATTAATTAGGTTTTTCTACCTAATGTCAACCTCATTAAATGCTAAAAGTCTACTTTCATGATCAAGAAATGGCAGGACGATTGTCTGATGGGACAAGTATCTCCATAAATCTAGTTAAGAGAGATATAGTTAGAAAAGAGGAAGGGAAGGAGGATAAAAGGAGGATGGATCCAACATGAAGAGGGATCCAGAAAAATTAGAGAGAGAGAGAGAATTTGTATTTTTTCTTCCTTCACTTAATTCACTCTTTCTATCTTAGGAATTGGTTTCTTCTTAATCAAAGTTTTTGTTTCCAATCATCTATGCCTTCAACTATCTGTCCAGTGTTCCCATTGTGAAGTCTAACCCCACTTTGTATAGAAATTAGTTGTGTTGATCAAGAGTTCTACAGGCCGGTCTTGATAATTTGTGTTTTGAACCTCAAAATACTCAGCACCAAGTGAAAACCAAGAAAAATAAAAATGTGTATGTCATTGCGTTCAGGAGGGGGAAAAAATAACTTTGAGAGGATTTAAAGCTCTAGAAAGATTTACCATTTGTCTATTTGGCAATTTTGCTAAATAGCTTTTTTGTGAGACCCTGCATCTCCTAATCCCTAATTTTATTTTTTGATAGATACAATAAGGTTTTAATTTATGATGTGCACTCTATAATGATTGCTCTTTATCACCTGGTCAAGACTCCAATTGATTCTTGGTGTAGGCAAGGTTCAAATTATGAATTTCTTATTTGATGATAAGAAACATTATTTTTTGAGCTAGTTAAAACCCCTTCATTTCTTAACTAATCCTCTATTATTTTGTAATTGGTATGATAATGATTTAATTATTCCAATAGTTCATATAACTTGCACAATAAATTTAAAGAAAGATTGTGATATCCTAAATTATGCTGATTTTGATTGTGTAGGCTTGGATTGCTTGAAAGTGTATTGTGGGGGAAAACATTAAGTGTTTACTAGGTAAATGTTTGAGCATTCACAGTGGTGGAGCTAAAATATTTTAGCTTTTAGCATGTCAAAAACTCATTTTATCCATTTTAACACACCACTTAATAACAAACCTAACATCAATGGTTCTATTTTTTACCACTTTGATTAAAATAATATTAAGAACTCATTAACATAATAAAAAACATTCACCACAAAAACTTTGGCAACAAGCCACAACCACCACTTTAGCAACAAGCCACAAACGGTTTTTTTTTTCTTTTCAATTTAACACCAAAATCTTAACAATTTCATTAGTTAGTATCGTTTTCAAATTATTTAGGAAACTAACATCTCAAGTCTCTTAGACTCGAGTTTATTGTAGCAACTCGAGTCTTAAAGACTCGAGTTTAGTATGCTAAGGGTGGAACTCGAGTCTTAAAGACTCGAGTACCCACAAACCCAGAAGACAAAAAAAAAAAAAAAAAAAAAAAAAAACAAACAAACAAACAAACCCAGAAGACAATGTAGAGAACAAACCAAGGAGACACCACTGGAGACACTAATCAGAAAAAACCCAGAAAATAAAAAATCAAACCCAAGCACACTAGAGACAACAAACCTAGAGAGAAACAACAAAATCAAGCAACAAATTCATAGAGAAACAACAAACCTAAGCCGCTCCAATGCCAAGATTGAAACTACCGTGGGTTTAGGTTTGGATTTGGGGATTTCTTTTTCTTTTTTTTACCGTGGGTTGCTTCTTCTTCTTCGATCAGATCCTCCATCTTTTCGGTCAGATTCTTCTTCTTCTTCTTCTTCTTCTTCTTCTTCATTCCTTCTTCTTCACTTAGTTAGATTTTTCTTTTTGCAATACTGAACTCGAGCTCTATTGGCTCAATTTTAACATTGAAATCGAGTTCATTATACTCGATATAGCACTGCAAATCATGTTTATAACACTTGAGATGTTAGTTTTCTAAATAGTTTGGAAATGATGCTAACTAATGAAATTGTTTGAAAATGAGTGTTATTTTGAAAAAAAAAATCCAAATCAAACCCACAAACAAAATCAAACAACAAACCACCACCACAACCACCAAACCCATAGAAAAAATCGAACACTACCACCACATGGCCACCAAACCCACAACCAAAATAAAAAAAACTACCACCACCACCACAACCATATCAAGAAGATAGGGAAGAGAGAAAAGAGCTTGAGAGAGAGAGCTACAAGAGGGAAGGTTGAGGCGAAGAGATGGAGAGAGCTTCAAGCTTTAAGCTTGAAGAACAGTGAGGAAAGGGCAATTCTGAGATGAGAATAGAGAGGAGGGAAGCGAAATGGGTAGGAAATTTGTGGAAGATGTGAGAAGAAAGAGGTCTTGGGTTTGGTGGAAAGATATTTCAAGCTTGGGGCTTGGATCGACAGCAACTGGGCAGGGGGAGAGGGTGTTGGTGAGGAGCTAGAGGAAGAAATGAGGAAGAAAGAAAAGAAAAAAAGAGAGAAGAGAATTGAACATGGTGAGACTGTGAAGCAGAGAATAAAACATTAAAGAGAGAGAATATTATTTAATTAAAATAGGGGAAAGAATGATTTTTTTTTTTTAAACTTTGAGCTACAGTGTACTGTAATAGATGACAGTCACTATAGCTCAAGTGTTAAAAATTTTAGCAATAACACCTCTATTATAGCCTCATTTTTGTTGAAAATAACAATTTGAATGTTGTAATAGGTTTATAAATGACTAGTCACTAACCCGTACGATGCATGAGATAGTTAAATAAAAATTAAAAGTATTTATTTTGCTTAAAGGTCTATGACTTGACTTAAAAAAATGTATAACTTGAAAATGAATGAAATTTAGTAATTTTTTGTTTAATATAATGGTTTAGAAAAATTATTTTTCTTTCATATCATCAGTTCTACGTAACACATCCTAGCGTAAACTATTTTATGGTAATGACTTCACATAATACTCAATTGCAATTATATCTACTATCTATCACAATCTAATATATGTTATCTTGATAGTAGATCTATAAATTGCATTCTCATATCCTTAAAACTTGCCACATCATTATTATTATCTATATATAATATAAAACTGAAGTTTTTGACTTTTTGTGAGACTTATGTTATAATTAGGATTAAAAAAATAATTATGATTTTTTTAATTAGACCTCATGTTAGAATTAAAAAAAAAAGGACTCACTTTAGGTTTCAAAAAAAAGAAAGACTAACGTAAAATAAAATAAAAAAGGATTAAGGAAAAAAAAAAGACACTTCTGTTAGGACTCTTTTCCCCCTTAAATTTTCTGCAATTTGGTGCTATAAAATTAAAGGAATTAAATTAAATTAAAAATAAAAATAAAAATAAAAAATGTTGATGTGGAAAGTTGTGGAGAGGTTAACCAAAAGTCAAAGGTTATGGTTTTATATATATTATAGTTGCTAACTTGTGCGATGTACGGAAATAGCTACTAGACGAGTTTCAAGAAAAAAACCATTATTTTTTAGTTGGAGTAGTAAACAAAAATGCATGAAATTAAAAAAAAAATGATATTGAAAGAAATATCAAAAAAATTTATTACTTAGGCTGAAGAAAGTAATTTTGTTTTATTTATTAGTTTTTTGTGGGCAAGAATAAGGATAGAATGTTGCATCTCTAATCTAGTTTGTGTTGTATATATAGGTATATATATATATGCCAAAATGTTCCTATTAAAAGTTCATAACTCTTCAAATTTGATATGCTAAAAGGTGTCTATTGAAAGGGCATAACCCTTTGTATTTGATATACCAAAAGGTGCATATTGAACGAAAATGTGTTTATTGAATGAAAATGTGTTTATTGACAAAAAATGTGTCTATGAATGAAAAACTGTCTGTTGACCAAAAAGATACTTATTGAAGGGTCATAATCCTTTAAGTATAAATAATGGTTCATATTTATTTGGTAACTTCTTCTCAACTTGGGTATATATACCAAATTATGGGCCAAAATCTTATTCAACTCTAAACTTTTCCACATGTACAAAATTGTGGAAGATACTTTTCTCTCTTATCTTCATTAATCTAACACATTCTTAGCATACAGATGATTTTTTTTTTTTTTCCAAATGGCCTTAAATATCAAACATTTTTATTAGTTGTCAAGTTTCAAAACAATGTTGGAAACTAACATCTCAAGTTTTTAAAACTTGAGATCCAGTTAAAACTTAAGTTTTAAAAACTATTTTTGGTGTTTGTCATACCCTTACGTAGACAAATTTTCCACATGGACCAAATTTAGCTACGTAGAAATCGAGTGTATAAGGCTCGAAATCTGCACGCTATACACCCTTAGCCACTTTCAAACGCCTCACTCAAACACTCTCAGTCTCTCAAACACTCTCTCAAAGTTCAAAAACTCTCACTCAAACACCCAAATTACTCACCCTTAACCCTCAAACGCTCTTTTCTTTCCTCACAATAATCACTCACCCTCAACCCTCAAACTCTCTCCACTTTCCTCACGATCCCCTCACCATACCTTCAAGATCCCTTTTGTCCCTACCAACGGAAGTTCAGATTTTTTTCAAGTTTGAAGGTATGTTTTCTCATTTGTATGTTCATTAATAGAGAAATGAGGAATAATTTGTGATGTGGTAAAGGTACTTTTTCTTATAAAAATTTGAGCTTTTTAAATAATTATTCCATCTGGGTTTCTCTTTTTTTCCCTACAAAATTTGGCCTTTTTTGGTTTATTTTGTGAGATTGTAGCTTTTGATATAAGGAATCTGCACTGGAATTAATGACGGTTTCCTACATTTTTAGCCGGGCAGTTTCAGATTTTTTTTTTCATTTTTGAAAATCTTTCCTTTTTCTTTTATTTAATTTGTTCTTTTTTGTAATTTTTAGCTGAAATATTGTTGTAATGTATTTAAAAATTTCATAAATAATTAAAAGAACAAGTATCATTGAATTTAAGTTTGTTTGTAATTTTGAGGATCTTTGTAGCTACAGTGGTGGATTTGTGTAAAGACCTTATTTGTTCATTAAAAATGGCAACATTTCACATAATTTGCAAATCTGGGTTTGCAAGCATTCATATGCAGGTTTAAATAAGAATCCATTAAGGAATGTGGTGATTTTAATACGTAAAGTTTGCATTTTTTATGTTATTTTATTGATATTGCAGCCTGCATATTTACAAACATTATGTGCTAAATTAATTTCCATATGGATTTGTATAATTAGGTATTAGAAGAAGAAATTGGACAAAAGGGACAAATCCTTAGATTCATTGTGAAGAAGATTCAAGTTTTATTTGTTTGGCACGTGTCACTTATTATTGTCTTGAGCCAAAATTAATGGAAGATAGTAGAAGTCTGTTTCATCTCAACTTTTGAGGATATAGTTGTATAGACAACAATTTGAATTTGGATTTTTATTATTTAAAGTTATTTATATCTCCCACTTTCCAAGATTTGCTAGGTAGTGGGATCTTGTTAGGACCAAAAATCGTGGAGAAGGGAATTTGCAACTCAAATAAATTTAATAAAGAAATTTTTGTTAGTCATGATGCTCACACATGGTGCATGCCAAACCTTTAGTTAGTTAATAGACTAATGTGGTTGGCCTTTTTGCAAATGTTAGGCTGGGCTACCTTCTACTGTACTAGGCCCAAAGTTTTTTGGATTAGAGAGTTGGGACTGGTCCAATAGCAACCCTCCTTAATCCGGCTTGTGCATAAACCATGCCCTCCATTTGTCAAGATTTTTATCACATGCCCATGGCAGATAGAGCTGTTATAATAACTACGACAAACAATTACAATAAAGACAAAAATAGAGATTCTTTTACTATTTAGACAAGTAAATAATGGGTTTTGATAAGGAATACTCGTTTTATGAAACAACAACAAAGGATAAGCACAGAACGAGTAGTAAAAAGCTTATTAAAAGAAAATGCCAGTCTCCTGTGTCAAGTTATGTTGTTGGGTCTAACTCAAGAAGGGAGCCACCTCCTTAACACAAATAATCTCTCTAGGGAAGAAATTAACTCCTTTGAGGGAGCAGGCCTAAATGACTTGCGCTCAGAGAGGTCCTTTGTCGTTAACAAAGAACATAGGTCGGAGAGGGAGTGAGGGAATCAACCTATTTGGTGCATGTCTGCCGCTCTGTTCTCTCCATTTTTAGTTTTCTTCCTATTCTTTCTCTAATTTGTTCATTCCTTTCTCTTCGTTTTATCTTTCGGTGTCTTTTTGAGCTATAGTGATTCTCTTCCTAGAGATTGCTATTGTCGTCCTAATCTCTTATGCATAGTAAGGGCTCCTTATATAATGTTTGTTGCGGCTGGCATTTGCCATTTTAGCCATTGACCGTCTTTGTCTGGTGTGGGCATCCTTTCCGACCATTACTGATTAGTTAGTCTCCCAGTCAGTGTCACTTATCTGCACTGGTCACGCCACACCGCCTCACCAAAAAAAGAAGACTATTTTGCTTATTTGCTTGTCGTGGCATTCTTACCTGCCACGATGTAAGTACTCTTTTCCTTTTCGTTCCTCATAGTATGCACTTAGTGGTTCCAACTTAGCTTTACTTCTTTTGGGTGGTATATCATCCTAGCAGGACATTGCCTCCAAAAGAGCCTGAGTAGGAAACACAAAAATAAGTTTTCCCCCTCCCCACCGCCAGACCATGCCCTCTTACCTCTGACCCATGACCAATCACTTCCTATATTGGCTGGGTACAGGTTAGTCGTGTTTGGGCCTTGCGCATGCCTTACTTCCATGCTCGTCCAAAATCTGCTTGTTGCTCATGCGCTTGCCGTGGTTTGAAGGTTCGTCTGCCTGTTCTTCCGTTTGTTCTTGGCTTCTTACAGCGTGGGCTACTTTATTGATTTATCATTCTTTATGACTTGTTGGGCTTTGCTCGATTATGGGCTTTTCCTCCTTGGTGCCATTCTCCGTGTTCTATTCTTAGACTTGCCATTACTTCCTGCCAAATCATTCTGTTATGCTTGCCGTGATGTTTACTTGACCTAGGGCTACTAGGCCTCTTTGAGTTTGCTATTCATCCCTTTTCTGATGGCCCAATAAACTTATTGGGTCTTTTATTACGTTACTTACAGGCTCTCATGTCCCGCTTACTTCCTTTTGGGCATCCTTGACCCTTTCTAATTTTGTGCTTCCCATGAGCTTTTTACTAACTCCTTAGGCTTCCTTGGCTCAAGTACTTTATACTTCATCCTTAGGGCTTTTAGGTTCTTCATTGCCCCTTACTTTCTTTACTTACAATGCTTTGGGCCTGCTGTGGCAGCTGTGGCCCATTCTCACCTTCTACATCTATACATCCCATAGATTTGCTACTTTTCTCGTTACAGACCCTTTTAGGCTTATTTACTTCTTTAAGGTCCATTTGTTTGTTTTATGGACTCATGATCCATTATTCCTGCCACTTGGACTTAATGACTTTTCTATCCCACTTTCTTCTGCCCACGTTGTTGGGCTTCTTCCTCCTACTGGGCTCCCAAAAAAAATGAACATCTACATTTAACCCCCTGAACATATGAAATGCTCTTGTAGTTCATATGTGAATAAAGAATTTTCTATCCTTTCTATCTTCTTCTTCTTCTTTTCCTTCGCGGGCTTTTTCGAATAGTGAACCCCCACTCATACATTTTTTTTCCTACCGATAATAGTGTTGTCTCTTCGAATTTCCCACTTTAGCAGTTATTCTAAAGCACAACCTCCACTTCATTAACTTCTTCCCTTATCCGCTAATTGACCCATCACATCCCTTCATAACACTCTTCATGGCGCTGGTATTTAAGATTTGGTCCCTTCATATTTCGGACACAAACACTCTTTCTCTTCCTTTTTCTTCTCTGTGTCCTTCTTCCCAAACACCACAAACCATCTTCCCCGACCAACCAATACTCTATAACACCGGCGAAAGGTCAAACCTCTTCCCACCGTAAGGGGAAAGAGGTTGTCGATGATCCTACTGCAAGTGAGGTGGGCGAAAGGTCGCCTATTCTAAATCGGACCATTCCGATGAGAAAGGAGAGCAGCGCGATCCCAACAGTGAATGTGCCCCCCTTATAGATCCTTGGTATGATGTCCACGGCCACTTTCCTAAGGTTCCTGGTGATTATGCGCTGCCATCGCCGGGCCGTGTGTGGCTCGCCCTTTGTTGGCGTAACCTACACATTTCTTGGGCTCCATTGGCCTTTTCGATTTTTGATCTTGACATCCGCCAAAGCACTTCACTCCCCATACCCATTCACTTCGAATTTGGGTTCAACGCGGCTTTAGGTTGGAAGGAGTGGGTAGATAAAGAGTTGTCCAATACGGACTTTATGGGATTGCTACAGTGGGTTGGCGTATTGAAGGCCATTGTTCTATCCCGCCGTTTATCTAACTTTAGAGACTTATTCAACCTTTTCCATTTAGCTCATCGATGGTGCACCACTACCCACACCCTCTTTCTTTCCTGCGGTGAGATCACCGTAACTTTGGAAGATGTGGCGAATCAGTTGCTTCTGCCCATCCTTGGCGACGTTGATCTTGCCACTCTAGAACTTTCTCTGGAGGAAGAAGCCGTGGAAGCTGAGTTGAAAAAAAGAATGAGTGGTAATGCCAAGTTGTCATTTTGGATTGGTTCTCCTTCGAAGCTCCCCGTCGCTGCTAGCCGTGCGGCCTTCATCACATTCTGGCTCTGTAAGTTTGTCTTTGGCTCTCATCCCCACTATGCTGTGAAGCCTTTGTACTTTCGTTTGGCTATTAAGATTTCTGCTGGGTTGAGTTTGCTGCTAGCATCCATGTTCTTGGGGCATTTGTATGTCCAATTGGATATCCTGCAGAGCGATGAGAGTCAAGCAGGTTCCTGTCACATAATCACCACTTCTGTTCTTAGTACCATCCTTTAGCATTTATTGTATGAGCATTGCGCCAGGCATCTGGCAAAGTGTAAGCCCGTCCAATTTGCCAAGGAGAAGTACAGCTCATGTCCAAAGGTCATCACAGACTTCTGTGGCAGGTTTGATTCCGATTTTCCTTTGGCTTTTCGTTGGGTTGGTTTAAAGCCGATTGATCATCCTGCTATTGAATTCTTTGACAAGGGGGTTGGGTTTTCATGGAGGGCATATAGAAATTTAGGTACAGGCTATACGTGTGTGGATTTTGTTATGGGTACATTTGTTGATGTTGTTGGCACTACTACCCGGTTGACCAGCTTTGAGGAGAGGGGTATCACATACTTGGTAGCCACCAATGCTGGATGGTTGCCTTACTTTGCTAATGAAGCCGTCAGATTTGTACATTATCCTACTAACCGGGTGAGAAGACAATTTGGGCTGGATCAAGACATTCTTAATGACATCTCTTTTCTTATGGAGTTTCCTACTTCTGTCTGGTTGTTCCTGTGGCATACTGCTTCTAAGTTCTGGAGCCAGCCTTTATCGCAGTTACCATCCTAACCTCGCAGAGGGAAGGTATTTGTACCGCTGCCATGCACGGGTATTAGCAAGTAGTGATGATTTCATTCGAGAAGGAGCTGTTAGGCTGTCACGGATTTTCCCTCATTCCTTATGATGGGCTTAGCGCAGCTGTCTCTACCAACCCTCGACTACTTCTGCCTTCTGCGTCTGTGTTGGCGTATGCTAGGAAACAAAGTTGTTTTGCCATATTCGAATAGGTTGAAGAGGAGAGAAGGTGGTACTGGCACGCTGGTGATTATCCCACGGGCTGGGAGAAGAGGGTGAAGGTGACCAATGTCCACGTGCCCGCGAAGAAGAAATCCACCAAGTCTAAGTCTTTAAAGAAGAAGGCAGGTGATGATTCCTCTGAGACTTGCTCGGATATTATACCTTTTGAAAGTGATCTTCCACCTATGAGTAACATTGTATTAGAGCGCACTACTCCTCTCTTTGTTTGCACCCGTTCCAGCAGGCGTTTTGTCACAGGCAAGATCGGGCCCACCATTCCTCAGCTATCTACTGATGCTCTTCTTTCCAACAGGACTCGAGGCAGTAAAAGGAAGACTTCTCCTCCTCAAGCACCCACCACTACTGAGCGGAGACTATGTCATCTCTAACTTTTCCTATTTTTTATTACTCTTGTATAGGATTCTTCTTGTGACTAACCCTATGCTCTTGTTGGCTCGTTTCCTTCTTCTCGTCTTTTTTTATTTTATTTTTTTAAGTCTAAGTACAAGAAGGACTCATCTGCTACCTATCCTATTTCACTCAATTAGCCCGAGTTTAAAGTATGTCTCTTTCTTCTTCTTCTTTTTTATTTTTTTTTACACATGTCGTTAACCTTCATCCTTGTTTCTCAAGTCGAGCTTGAACCTATCTCTGTGTATCGCCCCACGACTGAAGAGATTTTTGCCTCCGTGAGTACACCTATGGAGGGTTTCTTTGACGGGACGGATGTGGTGTTCCCTGCTGCGACTTCTGCCACTCCTGCTGCCCCACAGGGAGTTCCTACCGAGGGGGTTAATGAGACCATTCTCATTCCTACCTTGACACCCACTTCCCAGGAAGGGGCCATCCCTACTGCTGCTGCTGTCCAGGCCAAGGCTCTCTCTCTCGTCACACCCCTTATTATCTCCACCAGTGACTCTTTCGCATCTCTATCCCAGGCTGTGAAGGATGGCTCCTCCTTAGTAGTTACCCCTTCCTCCATTCCTAGTTTTGCCGCACGTGGTCCTGATGTGGACTTGCTTCTGAGGAGTCTAAGGATGTTCTTGAGGACCCTGATGATGAACCTGCCAAGAAGAAGAGGAGGGCTCTGAGCATGAGGCCGAATTCATGGGTATGTTTCTCTTTGTATTGCTGAACTTCTCTTTCCCCCTCTTTTTTTTGCTATCTCCTCTTTATATATATATATATATATATATATATATATATATATATATGTATGTATGTATATTTGTGTTACTCCCTTTGCTATGGTCTCCCTTTATTTTTCATGTCCCATTTTTTTGATTGCAAAGAACTCTGAAGAGCTAGAGGCTGCAACAGACAAAGATATGCCTACAACCACTTTCCCTACCGCACTTGTAGCACCTGTTTCTGCCGTTCCCACAACACCCATTCTTATAGGCCCTGGTGAGTTTCTCTTTTCCTCTTTTCTTCCTCACCCATTCTCTATGAATTTCAATTTGTTTGCCTCTTGTTTTCTTATTCCACTCTTTACACCTTCTGCTAGGTCCGCTTCCCACCATTCCTTCTCAGTTTGAGGTGGGTAGCAGTTCTGCCACAGTGCCGGATCCGACGAGTGAGGCTACAGCCTTCTTTGCCCGCTTCGACCAACTCGAGGTTAATCGATCCTACAGACTTCTATGGTTTTGGGCCTCCCTATGTCAACTTTCACGACTTTAGGATACTTGAGGATTGCGCTTCTCACCTCATGGCGATTTACAGCAGCCGTGGCGACTTTATGCAAGGATTCCGATATGGCCATTCTACTAGGGAGCAATTTTTGATGGTGTTAGGGAGCGTGATGAATGATATTGAGCATAATTTTGTTGACACCGTTTCTGCCGAGAGGATCCTGCAATGGAGGGTTGCGATCCAGGAGCTTGTTAGTGTGGGGTTTGCTGTGGAGTTCATCCTAGACCATCTTCGTGAGATCACTCATGCCTTTTTTATGAGGAAGGTTCAACCTGCCATTGATGCCATTGACACACGCCTTGAAATTTTGAAGAAGGAGGTGGCAGACTTAGAGGGTCGTTGTGAGCGCCTTCTTTCCAGCATTGGTGGTTCTAGCCGTTTTGGAGACCAGATTCTTATCTCTGGACTTCGTTGATGATTATGTAGTTCCCTTCCTTTTCTATCTAGTACCTTTTATATTTCCCCTCTCTTTTTTTTTCCTTTTTTAGTACTCATTTGGCAAGTTCACCACAGTTTGGGTTTTGTAACTATAAGATGCTACACTTGGTTAGTGTTTCCTTTTTTTTTTTGTGGCTACTACTATGACATAGAATGTTTTATAATGCTTGGTAACTTTTCATTGTTTATTTCATGAAAGTACGTTACAATTCTTTGTCTTGTGACATAGTCACTTGAAAAGAAAACAAAAGGGAAATATAAGACTCATTAAACAAAAACAAAAAAAAAAGGAAAGGGTGATTTCGTGACCTCTCGTTCTTCCTCATTCTATGCATAATAACACTTTAGCCACTTCCCATTGATGGGATCCATCAGGTCTTTACCATCCATCTGGGTCACACGGTAATACCCAATGGGGTGCACCTCTCTTACCACAAATGGTCCTTCCCATTTTGGTGCAAACTTAGACGGTCTTGCCATGCCTCGCCTAACGTAGTTTGCCACCTTCAACACGAGTTGTCCTTCTGCGAACACTCTTTCTTTTGTCATCTTGACGTAGGCTTTTGTCATTTGTTGTCTATATCTGCGGCTGCATTCCTAAGCTTCTTCTCTCTTCTCGTCGAGCCCTTCTAAGTCCCCATACCTTTTTGCCGCAAAGACCTCCTTCTCTTTTTCCTTCTCCTTCATTCGCATAACCCGTAAGGAAGGGGTCATTACTTCTGCTGGGCTCATCACTTCTGTTCCGTAGACTAGAAAGAAGGGTAAGAATTCTGTAGGCCCAAAGGGCTTCTGGCAGATGCATTGCCCATCCACCTGTATACTCTTGACTCATTTTGCTGATGATCTTTATGAGAATTTTGTTTGTCACCTCTGCTTGCCCATTTCCTTATGAGTAGTAAGGTGATGATCGGTGGTGTTTGACCTAGTAGAATTCCAGCATCTTCTGCACGTCGCTGTTGACAAACAACGTGCCGTTGTTGCTGATAATTCTATTAGGTACCCCAAACCTTACAATGTATTTTCCTTGATGAATTTTGCCATTGCTCCTCCCATGGCTTTGCAAAGTGGCACTGCCTCTACCCATTTTGTGAAATACTTTGTAGCCACTAGGATCCATATGTAGCCGCGTGATAGTAGGTTGACTGACCCTACCAAATAAAGCCCCCAACTATGGAATGGCCATGGGGTAACCACACTGTGTAGATTCTGTGAGTGGGTGTGAATTAAATTGGCTTGTACTTGACAGTTGTGACATTTTTTTTACAAATTCTGCATATCCTTTTTCATGGCAGGCCAATAATAACCCATCTGCGGCAGGCATCTGTATAACTTCCTCCTCCTTTGGTGCTCCCTACATTCTCCCGCGTGCACTTCCTTTATCATACTCTTTGCTTCCTCGAGGCCCAAACAGTGTAGTGGGTCTCCGTTATACCCTTTTTTGAAAAAAACCCCGTTATACAGAAAGTAATGTGTTGTCAGCCTTTTAAGCTTATATCGCTCGTTGTGCTTTTGTGGCAGGATACCTTCTGCTAAATACTGGGTGAAAGATTTTCTCTAGTCTTCACTGATGAACACTGTATAGCTTTGTTCTATGTCTACCGCAAGCTAGCAGGTCTCACATCGGACTTAGACTTGGTCCGCGTCTCATCCCATACTTGGCCAATAAAAGCCTGCCCTTTGGAGTCTGCGGTAAAGGTTGATCTCTCCGCAAGATCCGTACGTCTTGCCATGCACTTCCTTCAACTTTCTCTAAGCCTCCTCTTGCCCTACACATCTAAACAAGACCCCACTTGGCATCTTGCGGTATAGCTCTCCTCTTACCAGGGCATAATCTTTTAGTACCTTTAATTCCGTAGGCTTTCCTCTTCATTAAGATCTCCCTTATGGGATTCCGCCAATCCTCTTTACACTGTTCTTCCTGGAACATTTCTTTCAATACTTCGATGATAGATCCTTTCCTCTTGCTGACTTCTATCCTGGTGTTATCACCTTCGAAAATTATTTGTGAGCCTAAAGCAGCCACTGCATCTGCAAACCAGTTTTCACTCCTCGAAGTGTGCTCTATTTCAAAGGTCAAAAACTTTTCCTCCATCTTCTGGGTCATTGCCTTGTACGGGGCTAGACTGGGTTCTTTTAAAGAGAAGCTTCCTATGGTCTGGTACACCACTAGGTTCAAATCTCCTATTAGTCTTAAGTGTTTGACCCCCATTTCAAGGGCCGTGTCCAACCTAGTTAGATAGACTTCATATTCTGCCGTGTAGTTTGAATAGGGAAATTCTAATTTGAATGATAATGTCACAGCCTTGTCTTCTTCATGACACAGAATTACTCGCATTCCCCTTGATTGGGTGGTAGAAGACCCATCAAATTTTATTACCCATCGTTCTTCGACCTCTTCTGCCACGGCTACTTCTCTTGGGACTTCATCATCTAGCGTGAATTCTTCTTCTCCTGGGAACTATGCCAACAGATCTATTATAGCCTAGCTCTTTACCGCCTTAGGTGTTCCCGCCTTCAGATCATACTGTGACAATTATAGCAACCACTTGGATATTCTACCAGAAAGAACTGATTGTTGTAATAAGGCTTTGATGGCGTGGGACTTAGTTATCAGCTATACCTCGTAGGCCAAGAAATAATGACGTAACCTTTGCGATGCATACATGATAGCCAAGCACACCCTCTCTGCCTTTGGGTAACGGGTTTCTGCGTCTTTTAGAGCTCGGCTGATGTAATAAACTGGTTGTTCCATACCATCTCCATCCTCTTGGGCAATCAACGTGCCTACGACATATTGGTTGGTGGCAAAGTACAACAACAGTGGCTTCTTGCGGATTGGAGCTTGCACAGTAGGGAGGTTCATCATAATCTGCTGTAGCCTTTTAAAGGCCGCCTGCTATGCCTCTCCCCATTCAAAATTTTGCCCCTTTTTAAGCAGTTTCCCGAAAGTAGAGGTAATGGATGCTAATCCGGGGATGAATCTTCGAATATATGAGACCTTCTCCAAAAAGCTTTTCAATTCCTTTACTGTGCCTAGAGGCTTCATAGTCGCTATGGCTGTAACTTTGGCCAAATCTATGTCTATTCCTCTGTTCTAAACCTAGAAACCCAAGAATTTCCCTAAAGACACTCCGAATGCGCACTTGAGAGGGTTCATTCTTAGCTTGAAAGTTCTACATCTTTCAAATACCTTCCTCAACACTTGGACATGTTCTTCTTGCTTCATTGATTTTACTACTATGTCATCCACATAGTCTTCTAATATTCGATGCATCATGTCATGGAATATTGTAGTCATTGTTCATTGATAAGTTGCACCTGCATTATTTAACCTAAATGATATTACTGTATAGTAAAAGTTGCCTATAGGTGTTCTGAAAGCAGTCTTTTCTGCGTCCTATGGGGCCATTTGATCTGATTGTACCCACTGAATTTGTCCATGAAGGAAAACATGGTGCTTCCTGCCGTAGAATCTATGAATAAGTCCATTTTTGGCAATGAGAATTCGTCTTTCAGGCAGACCCTGTTGAGATTTCTGAAGTCTACGCAACATCTTATCTGCCCATTGTTCTTCTTTACTGGTACTATGTTGGACAACTAGCTTGAATGTAGGATGGGCTTGATGATCTTGTGGCTAACAACTTTTGCACCTCCTTGACTATCTATCCTTCTATTTCAGTGTGGAATATTCTGGCAGGCTGAGTAACTGGCTTGGCCTTTAGATCCACATTCAGCGTATGCACTACTAGCCTAGGATCCAATCTTGGCATTTCACTATAATCCCACGCAAAGACATCTTTGTAGTCCTTCAATAGCCGTATTAATTCTGACTTTCCTTTTCTGACAACTTTGAACTGATTGAGATAGGCCTTGGTTCCTATGAGTCGAATCCCAAGTTAACTTCCTCTAACTCCTCTTTTGCTATAACCTATACATCCTTATTTACCGTAACCTCATCTTTCTCTTCATTACTTTCTTCTTCTGAGCCTTCTTGAGCTACGCAACACACCAGGCTTTTGTTCTGCCACTCTTGTCTAGGGCTTGCTTGTGTTTCACTCATGGGCCCCGCGCATCTTCATAGTTTATACATAATCCTACCATCAGGTCCTTGGACCCTAACGCCTTGTGGTGTATCATCCGGCTTTGCAGTGGGTGCTTCTTTTCTCTTCTTCTTCTAAGATAATAATTCTCTCAGATCAAGTTCTGGGTCATCGCGAATGTCTTCCCATCTAGGGACAAAGGTGCCTCTTGGTTTTGACACTAAGCTTTTCCTCAGATGGTGCTCATTGATCATAAAACATGGTTTCTACTAGATGGGTGTCTGCCTGTTCAAACGGCAACAGGTTTGCCACTATACGTATCATCCTGCCATTTAACCTTCCTTTCACGCATTATTGGTAGGTGGACTGTACCAACCGGTGTTTATGCAACCATGGCCTTCCCAAAAGCACATGGTATGAGACCTCTGTCTTTACCATATGGAACTGGGCTAAAGAGGCTATAGGGCCTACCTTCAACCATAGCTGAATGTGGCCTGCAGTATATTCGCCACTTCCTCCAAATCTAGTTACTTTTATTAGGCACCCTTGGATCTTTCTTTCTGAAATTCTTGCTGCTTGTAGGGTGCTTAATGGAACAAGGTTTACCGAGGCACCTATATCCACCGAGGCTTTCTTGATGGGGATCTAATTTATGGATGCAGCTAAGTAAAAGGGTCTCCTGTGGTCAAGGCACCACACTTCCATATCCTCATTACTAAAAGTGATTTCACTCGATTCCTATAAGAAAGCTCTATCATCTGCAACTTTTGCCGACAAGTATTCTACTCCTGTCTCGAAAGCAATGCTTACTAAGGCCTTTGTGGCTATCTTCTGTTCTTTCGTTGTATGGCCTAGTTGGTCAAATAGGTTTTTGAACTTAGAGCTCTTCTGTAGGGTGGTGATTGCTGCAGTAGGCAGGGCTAGATTCTCCTCCTCGTCTTCCCTTGGATTTGCACAAATTACTACTGCTGCTACACCCTTCCCTTTGTGGTTTGAAAGGGGATTTCTTTGAACTTCCTGCTGCGACAGCTTTAGGGTTCCTTCTTTGATCCTGCGGTGCACTAGTTTGCGAAGTGCCCAACATTCTGCGGTAGGATGTTGCACATAGTTGTGCAAGCGGCAGAAGCGTGGGTCCCTCCGTTCTTCTTTTATGGGTTCCCTAGAAACATTATTAGGCTTAAAGACTTCATCTACTATCCACCTGTCCAGGAGCACATCTAGCTCTTTTGGGGTGCATGGTATTGGGGGAAGGGTATCATACTCCCTCCCATCAGCTTTCCTCTTCCTCTTGCCAATGGATGCTGCCATGGCCTGCGCGGCATTTCTTTTGTCAGAACTTGGCCTTACTGATTGAGTGATTTTTCTGGCCTTCTATAACAGCTGCGTAAAGTGGGAGATCTCCAAGTTTTCCAGAACAGCTCTGTATTCCCTGATCATATTCGTCATACACATCTCCACCAATGTCTTTTCCTCACAATGGTCATAGCAACCAAGTGCTATGTCTCTGAACCTCTTGATATACTCCATTAAATCTTCACCATTTCTTTGCTTGGTAGCTTGCAAAGTCGCAAGCGTCACCGTTTCTTCTCCGTGGAAGTACTTAGTGCAAAATACATCCACCATGTCATCCCAAGTTGGGATTGATCCTGGTTTTAAACTGATGTATCAAGTGTAGGTATGGTCACATAGTGATTTAGAGAATTCTCGAAGACAGAAGTCCTTATCTGCTGCATAAGGACCAAGAATATCAATGAACTTGCTCATGTGCTCAACAACACTTCCCTTCCTGCAGTCATATTGCGCAAAAGCACGCGGTTCATACCTTTCAGGGTATCGCTTGCTAAGCACTCTTAATGGATAAGGAGGTCTCCGCGCATAGAATCTCTCCTTAGGTGCTCTGGCCCTCTCCTGCTCCAAGAGAGCTGCTACCTCGGCCATGGTGATGTATCGCTGTCCTTCATTCCGTGGAGTGCCTTTGACTGGCGTCTCCTCTTTGTCTGCCGCATGCTCTGGGACATGCTGGCTCCCTTTCTCCTTTGTCTTTTCTATCTTCAGCTGACGGATTTCCTCCATCATCTGCTGTTGTGAATGTTGCAGTGCTTGTAGCACCTCGACAAAAGCATTATCATCATTAGCAGTTGGGGTCTAGCCTTCAGCCTATTAACACCTTCCGCCTGGTTAGGTTGATAAGGTGTGGTTGGCCTCGACTATGCCTGAGAAGGCACAACGCTCATGTTTCGTGTAGTCTTGGATTTTGGTGGTATTTGTTTGCAAGGATCTCTGTTCTTATCTGCTTCCTAACTCCCTAGTGGAGTTGCCAATTTAAATGTAGTGGGCCTTTTTGCAAATATGGGTTGGGCTGCCTCTTGCTATACTAGGCCCAAAATTTTCTGGATCAGGGAGTTGGGACCGGTCCAATAGCAGCCCTCCTTGATTTGGCTTGTGCGTAAACCATGCCCTCTGTTTGTCAAGATTTTTATTACATGCCCATGGCAGACAGAGCTGTTATAATAACCACAGTAGGCAGATACAATAAAGACAATAATAGAGATTCTTTTACTATTTAGACAAGAGTAAATAATGGGTTTTGATATGGAATACTCGTTTTATAAAACAACAACAAAGGATAAGTACAGAACGAGTAGTAATAAGCTTATTAAAAGAAAATGCCAGTCTGGCGTGTCAAGTTATGTTATTGGGTCTAAGTTAAGAAGTGAGCCACCTCCTTAACGCGAATAATCTCTCCAGGGAAGAAATTAACTGCTTTAAGGGGGCGGGCCTAAATGACTTGTACTTAGAGAGGTCTTTTGTCGTTAACAGTGAACATGGGTCAAAGAGGGAGAGAGGGAATCAACCTATTTGGTGCATGTCTGCTGTCCTGTTCTCTTCGTTTTTACTTTTCTTCCTATTCTCTCTTTAATTCGTTCCTTCCTTTCTCTTCATTTTATCTTTCGTTTTCTTTTTTAGCTATGGTGATTCTCTTCCTAGAGATTGTTATTGCCGTCCTCCTCTCCTGTGCATAGTAAGGGCTCCTTAAATAATGCCTACCGCGGCTGGCATTTACCATTTTAGCCCTTAACCGTCTTTGTCTAGTGTGGGCATCCTTTCCGACCATTACTGATTAGTCAATCGCCCAGCCAGTGCCATTTACCTACGCTGGTCGCGCCACTCCACATCACCAAACAGAGAAGACTATATTGTTTGTTTGCTTGCCATGACATTCTTACCTGCCATAGTGTAAGTACTCTCTTCCTCTCCATCCCTCATGGCATGCATCTAGTGGTTCCAACTTAGTTTTGCTTCTTTTGGGTGGTATGTCATCCCAGCAGGACACTACCTCCAAAAGAGCCTGAGCAAGAAACACAAAATAGATTTTCCCCCTCCCTTCCGCTAGACCATGCCTTCTTATCTCTGACCCATGACCCATCACTTACTGTATTGGCTGGGTACATGCTAGTGGTGTCTAGGCCTTGCGCGTGCCTTACTTCCATGCTCATCCAAAATCTGCCTGCTTCTCATGCGCTTGCCGTGGTTTGAAGGTCCGTCTGCCTATTCTTCCGTTTGTTCTTAGCTTCTTACAGCGTGGGCTGCTTTATTGATTTCTTATTCTTTGTGTCTTGTTGGGCTTTGCTCGATTGTGGGCTTCTCCTCCTTGGTGTCATTCTCCGTGTTTCATTCTTAACCTTGTCATTACTTCCTGTTGTGATGTTTACTTGACCCAGGGCTGCTGGGCCTCTTTGGGTTTGTTGTTCATCCCTTTTCTGATGGCCCAATAAACTTATCGGGCCTTTTACTACGTTACTTGCGGGCTCCCACGTCCCACTTACTTCCTTTTGGGCATCCTTAACCCTTTCTAATTTTGTACTTCCCATGGGCTTTTTACTAACTCCTTGGGCTTCCCATGGGCTTTTATACTTCATCCTTGGGGCTTTTGGGTTCTCCATTGCCTCTTACTTTCTTTACTTACATTGCTTTGGGCTTGCTGTGACAGTTGTGGCCCATTCTCACCTTCTACATCCATACAGTCCATGTGTTTGCTACTTCTCTCTTTTCAGACCCTTTTAGGCCCATTTACTTCTTCAAGGTCCATTTGTTTGCTTTATGGACCAATGATCCATTATTCCTACTGCTTGGGCTTAATGGTTTTTCTATCCCACTTTCTTCTGCCCACGTTGTTAGGCTTCTTCCTCTTGCTGGGCTCCCAAAAAAAAAAAAAAAAAACAAATGAGCATCTACAACTAACAATTTCATAACTAGGTTATTCATAGAAATTAATTTATAAGATTATGCTGGGAGGAGTAGTTGGCCTTGTTTTTGCATGTCTTTCCTCTATTGACTTTGCCTGAAGTGTAAACTTGATTACTTTAACACGTATCATATTAGGTTCCTTGTTGATATATATATATATATATTTTGTAGTTCTTGGTCTATGAAGATACATTGTTAGGAGGTTCGTTTTATTTTCCCATTAAGGCCAAACCTAAACCAGTGCTTGAGAGATAGTGGTCCATATATTGATAATGGATGTATGGATTCTTGAGAAGAAAGGAGCCATGGTGGTCCCCCCTAGACCGCTCGGATCCCACAATCGAATAAAAGTTTGATCTACATTGGGTCTCACATGTGTTGGCAGCTTTAAATGTTTCATGCTTTCATTTATATTTGGGTTTGTTATGATGGAAGCTTGCTTATGATTCTCAATTAGTGTCTATTATTATTGCTATTTCCTACAATGACTTATACAATGTATTATTGCTATTTCCTACAATGACTTATACACTGTCCTCGTTTTTTTTTTCCTTGTATGTAATGAATTTGGCTTGTCTTGATCCCTATATTTCCTCTATTTTGGCATTTATTGTTGTTGTTGTTGTTATTATTATTTTTCCTCTTGTTAGAACTTAGAAGTTTGCATTTGGTAGGTACTCTTGTATATGTACAGTATTATGTGTACATATAAAGCCAAGTTTTTTTCCAGAAAACATGAAGCCAAGGTTTTTTTGTTTTTATTTATTTTTCAAACTATGATTAGTGTTACATAATGACAACAAGTTATTTGCCCCCACACTATTAATGATCTCACAATAGCACTCTTTGCAGTATGGAGCCTCGGATTGATGAGGAGCCAGAGATCGTGCGCCCTGGTCCAGAAAATACTTTATTGTTGACGCAACAAAGAAATCATCAATCAACCGACATTTGGAATGGGGAGGTGAAATATCTAATTCTAACAACCGCTTTAACTTTTACAAAGCAAGTTTGACTTTTAGCAAGTTCTTTCAAAGTCAAAGCCACCATATCCATTGATCAACCCATATAAAATCTTTGACTATGTCTGTTCTTAATTTCCATGAGCAATGAATTTATAAATACAATATTTTTTTTTACAACATCAATATATAGTTTATTATGATTAGTGCATGATAAAGAGGTTAAATAAGTCACAACATGTCATGTCTAACTGTTATGGGGAAAAAAATTCTCGAACATATCTATTTCCATTGGGTTTTAACCCAACTTATTACAGTATTCAATTTACAAATTTTGTTTGAAGAGTTTATGTCATTCCAATCTCTGGGCCTATATATTAATTATAGAAACAAACTTTATGTCATCTTTTGTAGTGTTTGCATTGAAGATATCATGTCAGCCATCATTTTCTTTATTTTCTCCAATCTCCACCTTTGATTTAATATTTTTATCCTCTTTAATATCATGATAATTACCTTGTTATTCGAGTTTAGACTTTTCTGATAAACTGTATAGGAAAATCAAGTTGCTTAATGAGTAATTTTGGGTTCTCTCCTTGAAAATTGATCTTCTTGTTATATGATATTAAAATCATCATGAAGGTTTTAGAAGTTGTTCTTATTCTTAAGGCCACACCCACAGATAATAAACAATAAATTGTACCAATCAGTTCCCAAGTTTACAAGAAAATGGAATAGGAAGATTGTAATTTTGAAGAGTGAATGAAATGCTTAACTATGTGCAAGAAGCAAACAAAACACAAGTCATTGTTTGTTTGGCTTGAAAGCAACATTTAGGCCAAATGAATTTAATAACACTTAGCTGAAATTAAAGAATGACACACACCCACATAAGTTCTCATCCCCAAGTAAAAATTTCGAAAAAAACACAAACGTGTGGGGTTCAAACTTTAATCAAACTCCTTCAATTTCAACGTTCAAAGTAACTTTACAAATAAAAAGGTTTAAAGTCTGTGTTGTGTATTCAAGAGTTAGGCCATTTTGAATATACATCATTGTCATTTTTTTTAAGACTTTCTCCCCTCTCCCTGTGTGTGTTAAATTAATATTCTAAAAAAAAACCCTTATAGATTGAAACATGTTATATTTGATAATTGTGGCATAAAATTAATCGGCCATTAGGTTTTGTTACTTATAAAAGTACATATACAATTTATACTATAGGTATTTTATTGGAGACTCTTTATGGAAATTGCCTTGGTAGACACTAAATTAATTTCACCATCTTAAAAGCATCTATAATTATTACTTGGAATATTAAAAAACAAAAATAAGGCCTAGCTACATAGATTAGCTATTTGTAAATGTGCCTAGAATTCTAGCCTAATTATGCTTTTGCTCTGAAATTGTAATCTAGCAATTTGCCTAGAAAGACCATGTGCATTGAATGGTCCTAATAATAAACCATGCCCTTGTCATGAATTTTTGCTAGACTGTCCTCTATTATTATGTCATTCTTTATGACACTTTTAATGATGATCATAACTACTACCACCAGTTAAGTGTCCAATTGATATCTTAATGGGAAGTAGATTTTTAACTGAAAAATTTTTGTAATATAAAATTTTAATTGAAAAATTTTAATCTAACAACCGCTATAATTTTTATCGAATTTGTAGGACCAGGGCCCACTTCAATGCCGTGGTCGCTCTAAGGAGATGGCAAATATATCGATGCAAGATAATCGGGTGATAGACATTATCAAGTTGGTGGGGCTAGAAGGATTGTTTAGGGCCCTTTCTAGAGAGATAAATCATGGCCTAATATCGGCCCTAGTTAAGCGATGGCGGCTGGAGACTCATAGGTTCCATCTTCCACATGGTGAGATGTTAATCACTCTACAAGATGTGGAGGTCATTTTGGGACTTCCTATAGACAATGAGGTCTTGGTTGGGCCAATTGCTATAAGGCATTGGAGCCAATTGTGCGAGGAGTTGCTTGGTTTTGGAGTTTGGCGAATGACAAAAAAACTTTGGTGGGGCAAAGAATTCTCATCAACTGCCTTGTTGAGTGCATTTTAAAGCCACTGCCTCATAATACAATGAAGATTTAGATACATCAATATACTAGGTGCTATATTTTAGCGCTACTAGAGGATAAGATTTTCATGGACAAGTCGGGAGATAGGGTGCATTTGATATTCTTGGAATTCTTGTGGAACCTTTTTGATCCGCCACAGTATAGCTGGGGTAATGGTTGCCTAGCATGGTTGTACAAAGAGTTGTGTCGGGCAAGCCATAAAGATCGTTCGCCAATTGGTGGGGTGTTGCAATTGGTCCAGTATTGGGCACGGGCGAGGTTGCCATTCTTGTGCTCGAAGATAGAGCTCCCACCTGGATGTGATTATGCCCCATGACCCAAAACTCCACTTGCATTTAAGTAAGTATTTTCATGATATTCAGTATGTTATGCAATGTACTCTTCTTAGTAACTAAGTGGTATTATCTTATGTTATTCACTCATAACTGTAGGTGGGTGAGGGTGCCAAGCCCGAAGAGTAGCCCATCTGGCATGGCGTTGATCCACTATCGCGAGCAATTAATTAGAATGCAGTCGAGCTAGGTAATAATGTACAAAAATTCTGTTGGTTATGCTGAATAAAGATTATTATCACACGTTCAGTAGTTGAGAGCCTAGGGTGTCCGCTTAAGTTTTAGGCCATGATCAAGCTTTGCAGTTACCGGAAAGTACCTGTTGTCTCATTAGTGTGCCTCTCATCCTTTGGCAATGCTAGAAGGGACCCTCCCCTTTCATGTCAATTTTAGATAATAAAGTTCCTATGTAATTAAAAGAACCTCTATGTATAGGATTTTGTGCCGTCCCTAATATTTTGGTGCACTTATGTACGATCTATTCTCACTGAAAGACTATCTGTGCCAATTAGAAAGTAATGTTTTTGGAAGAAATGGTTTTGTTTGTGTTAGCAGAAGCTATACCTGTGTTGATGTTTAGAAAGTTGTCTTTAGATTAATTGATTTTTTCTCTTTTTCTTCTTTAGTTGTGATGGTCTGCAGTTGGTTGTTTTAGGCTTTTAGCTGTTTACTCTGTATAGATTTGTTTGCAGCTTCTTAGTGGGTTGCAGTTCTTTAATTGAATGTTTGCAACTTTTTCAGGGGCTGCTTCTTTCAATAAAATTATTTTTTAGGGATAAATGAGTATTTTATTGAGATAAAGAGGCGTATGGCCCATGTTCACTAGAAGAATACAATAGGTACACAATGATTGGTCAAATTTAATATTTTTGTAATTGAAAATAATTCTAATGCTGTCATCCCTTCAAACAAGGATCTGAAAAACAGCAATTTCAACTCTAAATTGTTCCTTCACATCCTTCAAAGCTTCTGCTATTCCTCTCTCACCACATGCACTAGATTAGTATTCTTCTCTCTCCATATGCACCGGATTAAACTACATTACTATTCCTCCTTTGCCATATTCACCATAGTAAACAATGGAGAATCACCTTTCATATTTCTATATTCCAATGTCAATTGAAGTGGACTTTCCAATAAGCTAATTATGTGTGAACAAAATTTCTAACAATCTCAATTGCACCAAAATTGTGCCTTTAAATAATTAAAAGTTCATCATATAAGGGAACAAATGTCCTGTAAACAAAAAAAGTTCTTTCTCTTAACACTTAAAAGGAGCTCAAATTAGACTAGATTAATAGATTTTTTTAGATTGAGACGTGTTGTCACGAAGCTTAAGCAACGCGTTGGGCTTTAAAATTTAAAATCTATTAAATGTTTGTTATTGGACAAACACAGTGTGAAAGAAAGTTGAAATTTTTATTATCGTTTGGGGCTTATCACTTTGAAGAATTAGTAGCTTTTATAATTCAATGGCTCAACCACTGAAACTATACCACATTTACATTATTAGGACCCGCAAAAGCTGAATGAGAAACAACGTTTCAGGATAAAATGTTGGGAGATAATAGAAGTAAATACTAAACAATTTCTAGGCAATGCCATTGGTATAAAGTCAGAAGCATGTTCCTATCATTTGCCTTGGGGAGCTTTGTTTCCAGCTTTTTTCAATGAAATGTTGCTATCAATTTGTGCCCCATCAAATAGCTGCCCCAACTGTTTTGTTTTCTACCATTTTGCTCTATCAAAGTCTCAATTACAGCTCAGAAATGAACAGTCTTATTCTTGTTTCATTGGCATTGCTAAGGCATTTGCTAAAATGGTTGAATTTTGTGTGCGACTTCTATTCAAGGAAAAGAAAAAAAAAAGTCCTAGAGACCTCGTCAACTCATTTATGATTTGTGTCTGCCCTGGACTTGTGTTTAGGTTTCTGACTTTACTTTTGAAAGCACGTGGTTATAAGGTTTTGCACCATGCAATAAGTGTTAGGATTTGTGCCCTTAAATCCTATTGTATGATACTATGTATGATATTATATATGACATGATGTATGACTTAATATTGTGTTTGATAAAGTTATTTTATTATTATCTAAAATAACGGTAACATGAATATAGGACATTATCATATAGTCCATGAGATGCATTGTATGTGATTTATGTGAAAAGTCACAGAAGATGTAAATCACAAGTTCTTTGTAAACTCAGAATTTATAGTTCGTAGTCGGTGATGAAATTGGGCATTTCATCTGCAAAGACTATAACATGTCAACAAAGATGATTTGTCTTGATCATAGAAGTGGAAACTTCTAGTTGATCTGTTGATATGTTTTAAGAGTTAAAACATATTGAACAAGACCGCTGTGAGATTTATTATTCTTCTAACGACTGTCAAATGAATAATAAATCTCACGACTTCTATTTGCATGAACTCTTAATCCTGAGAGAATAATGGACCTGATCATGAAGTGTAGGTTGCTTTGATATATCAGGAGTGAGATCTGAAGTGACGGTCAAAACCTCAGTATGTTGGGCAGCCACATTTAGTGTTGATGGAACATATATTCTCAAGATGGAATTCATAGTCTCTTGATAGAGATATAAAATATTCCCTTGAGATAAGTTTAATGGTTTCAGTTATTCAGAGAGTTAGGCCTAACCACTTTAGTAAGAAATTACTAAAGTATATATTTATAAAATTGGATTTCATAAATATATAATTAATAACTTTAAAGAATTAAACCGAGTACTCAAGGATAAGATGTAGTAATTTACAAAGTGGCAGTCTACATTTATGACTTTGTATTACTACGGATATTTTATGAAGGGGTTACGTGTATAATAAAGTCTTGGGATATAATTTATTAATAAGACCTAGAGTGCAATTATATTTATATAGTGGTATTAAATATAATTAATGGTAATTTTGGACTTGTCAAGAGTTGACGGAAAAGCCCAAGACCCATTGGAGCTAGTGTCTTATTAGTCCCTTTTGGTCCCACTCCAAGCCACACACTAAAGCCCAATTAGAAAGATCCAATAGGCCAACCCAATTAGATAATTAGAAGAGATTAAAAAAGAAAAAGAAACGGTGCGTGAGAGAGTGTGAGACACACTTTCATTCTCCCTTGAAAACTGATTGAGAGACCACACATTTTGGGCATAAAGTGGAATTGGAGTGAAGATTAAAAGTGTTCCCAAGTGCTTATAATCTTTGTTTTGAATTTCTCCACACCAAGGTACGCCATCTTGTTCTTAAATTCTGAAATTTATGTAGTGCACGTTATCAATCATAAATGAAATAGATGCTTATTTGTTGCTTCCGCTATGTGTTTTGCATGAGATGCAAAACCAGAATTTTTCCTTCAATTGGTATCAGAGCCAGGTTTTCATATCATGATTGTATAGCGTGTGATTGAATTTTAGAATTTAAGAAAACCGTTATCTTTGTATTTTTCAAATTTCTGCATAAAAATATTGTTCCATAAATTTTGTGTACATTGATAAATATATGTGATATATTGTTATGCTTGTGCACGAATGGGTCATTGATTCTATAACCATTAATGGAAAAATATTCATGAAATGCGTGTATATATATCACCAAGTGAGATTGGTTGTGCGGTCATTGATTAATGCCAAGGAAACAGTTATTGAATTTCAATAACTGTATGTGCGTTTCTTTTTGTTCACGCACGGCTTGGTGAAATTCACTGCATGGCTTGGAGCACGGATTGGTGAATTTCATTGCATGGTTTGGAGTATGGCTTGGCCATCTTATCAACTTGCAAGCATATAAGACAATTTGATGGCCCATGGCTGATACGGATTGGTTATTAAAGGATTCCTTTTGCACCTTTTGGATTTTAGATGCATGGTTTGACTCTTGCATGGCTTTTGGTTTATATATTAGTTATTGCCTTGCTTGCCTTGTACGTGACTTTGTCTTTTGGCAATCAATGCATGGCTTCTATCATATATTCATCTTTTGTCCTTTATGCCATGCAAAAATATAGAATCCGAATTCCACCATCTGAAAGTACCATTGTTATATATATATAATATAATATTGTTTTATAATATATGAGTTTTTATTACATTATATATATATATATATATAATATATATAATATAATATAATGTAATTAAATATATATTACATATATTAATTGGTATATATATTATATATAATATAATATGAATTTTTATATGTAATAAGGGTTTTTATTACGTTATATATATATATATATATATATATATATATATATATATATATATATATATATATTATATATGTTAATGCTAGTTTAATGAAATTTATTCCTAATGAAATTATGATTATATTTTTTCACGTGTCTAACATTATTATGGTTCTTGACCTTAAAAACCTTTAATTTAAAATATCTAGTGGGAGAGAGATACAAGAGTTGGGTCTCATGGCCTCCATTGTTGGTTCACAGTAGTGTGAAATAGATACTTTGTCTTTGCCTCGAGTTTAGCATTCCAAGCGAAGAGTATTTATTTCATGGTCCTACAAGATTGAATTTCCTGGTTTATAATGGTTTGATGAACACCTTGTCTTAGTTTCGAGCTCTGCATTCCATGCGGAGGGTGTTTTATCATGGTACTACAAAATAAGCCTGTTAAAGGGATGAGATGTGGTTACACATGATTCTAGACAATGGCATACACTAGACTAAGTATTTTAGTATCCTCTATGCTGAGTTCTTACTATTATTATTTAGAGGCTAAATATAAAACGGCATATTATTAGTGTTTGATAAGAGTTATCATGATAGCACTAATAATGAGAATAGTTCTCAATCAATCATAGTATTTTATGTTCACTCTATGTTGAGGGATATTGAATATGAGATTGGGTTGTCGTTGCATATGTTATTTTATGGTTTTATTAAGGTTTCATATTATATGTTTTTATGCTAAATTGATAATGTCCAATTTACTTATTATATTCATGTTTATTATTTTCAGATTTTGTCATGACATCATTTAGTCCACTTGTTTCTATTCTTAACTAAAACAAACTAACTGGATCCAACTATGTTGATTGGAAAAGAAATTTGGACATTGTTCTTACTGCTGAAGAGCACAAATATGTGCTTACTCAACCATGTCCCACCTTTCCTTTATTAGATGCTCCTCTTGAGGAAAAACAGCGATATGATCGTTGGTAGAAATCTAATGAAATGGTCAAGTGCTACATCCTAGCATCTATCGCAAATGTTCTACAGCATCAAATGCAGGATGTAGAACTTGCTTCGGACATAATGCATAGTCTGAAGGAGATGTTTGGTGAGCAAGGCCGTTCTACAAGGCAAGAAACCATGAGGCAAATTTATAATACCAAAATGGCTGCAGGGAGTTCAGTGAGGGAGCATTGTCTTAGGATAATTGTTAATCTGAATACATTAGAAGTTTTAGGTGCCGACATTGATGGAGAATCCCAAGTGGATATGATACTCTAGTCACTACCAGAATCATTCAAGGAATTCAGATTCAATTATAATATGAACAAAAAGATTTATTCTTTGTCTGAATTAATGAATGAGTTAGTGGCGGCGGAAGGCATCCTTGGTAATTCTAGTGTTGAAGCCAACGTGGGTGAAGCTTCTACTTCTCAACCTAAGTCGAAAGGCAAGGGTAAGAAGAAGAAAAAGAAGGACTTCACTAAGAAAGGTGGTAAACAAACTGCCTTAGGGATTGCCAACAAAGGAAATAAAATCAAAGGAAAGTGTTTCCATTGTGGTGAGAAAGGACATTGGAAGAGGAATTGTCCAACATTCAAGGCTACCAAGAATAAAGGTATAAAAAGTTCATTTCTTATTGAAATATGTTTAGCATAGAATCCAACAGATTCCTGGTGTGTGGATTTAGGTTGTACTAATCATATTTGCAATTCTTTGCAGGGGTTCCAAGAGACCAGAAAGTTGAATGAGGGAGAACTATTTCTTACTTTGGCTGATGGGAGCAAGATTCCGGTTGAAACTGTTGGAGTGTTTAATTTGTGTTTTAAGTCTAGAGTTTTAATATTGGAAGACTGTTTGTATGTACCTAATGTTCGTAGGAATTTAATTTCTGCAACTTACTTAGGTAAACATGGATATTGTGTTATCCTGAAAGACAATGTTGTAATAAAGAAGGATAAAGTGTTTATCTGTTCTGGCAATATTATGGATGGTCTTTATATTTTAACTCCTGATAAGCATGAATTATACAATTTTGAATTAGATAGTAACTCTCATGTGAAATCATTAAAGAGAAAGTTTCCTTCTACTAGTGATGCATATCTATGGCACTTGCGTTTAAGTCATATTAATTCAAGTAGGATTCAAAAACTAATCAAAGATGGACTTTTACAGCCCATGGACTTTGATGATTTTCCAGTTTGTGAATCTTGTTTGGAAGGTAAGATGACCAAACGACCTTTTAATGCAAAAGGTAGAAAAGTGCAAGATTTGCTAGAACTAGTACATTCAGATGTATGTGGTCCTATGTTAATCCAAGCAAGAGGTGGCTATGAGTATTTCATTACTTTCACTAATGATTACTCAAGATTTGGTTATGTATACCTAATGAAACGAAAGTCCAAAGCCTTTGAAAAGTTCAAAGAGTTTAGGGCTGAAGTTGAAAATCAATTGGGTAAACACATAAAGGCTATTCGATCTGATCGAGGTGGCGAATACCTTCTTGGTGATTTTAAGGATTACTTTACTGAAAATGGGATTATATCCCAGTTGACTACACCTGGAACTCCACAACAAAATGGTGTAGCAGAAAGAAGGAATATGACTCTTTTAGACATGGTTAGGTCCATGTTGAGTTATTCGACTCTACCAATTTCTTTTTGGGGATATGCCTTAAATACTGCAATGTATCTTTTGAATTTAGTACCTTCGAAGTCTATTCCTAAAACACCTGTAGAGTTGTGGAATGGGCGTAAGCCTAGTATGAGACATCTCCACATTTGGGGTTGTCCAACACATGTGTTGAAAGGAAAGTCTGACAAGTTACAGTCTAAAACAGAAGTAATATTTTTTGTAGGGTATCCAAAAGGAACAGTTGGAGGTTTATTCTATAGTCATAAGGATAATAAAGTGTTTGTTAGCACAAATACCAAATTCTTGGAAAATGACTATATGAATAATTTTACTCCTAGAAGTAGAGTTGTCTTGGCTAAAATGAATGAACCGATAGTTGAACAACCAATGGATGAAACTAGGGATGATGTGACTGTATTAGATACACCACAAGATACTACTCATGAGATGTCTAGTACACAGGTGCCTCGTCGTAGTGGGAGAATAGTTCGGCCTCCTATAAGATTCATAGGTTTGGGAGAAACTTATGAGACTATCTCAGAAGAGGCTGAATCGGATCCTTACACTTATGATGAAGCAATGAATGATATAGATGCACATCATTGAGTCCAAGCTATGAAATCTAAATTGGATTCTATGGATTCCAATCATGTATGGGATCTTGTAAAGGCGTCTAACGGCATTAAACCTGTTGGTTGCAAATGGGTTTACAAGAGAAAGAGAGGGATAGATGGAAAGGTTGAAACCTTTAAAGCAAGACTAGTGGCGAAAGCGTATACACAAAAAGAAAGTATTTATTATGATGAAACTTTTTCGTCAGTAGCCATGCTTAAATCTATCAGAATTCTCTTATTAATTGCTGCTCATTATGATTATGAGATTTGGCAAATGGATGTCAAGACTACATTTCTTAATGGCAATCTTGAAGAAGAAATATACATATTGCAACCAGAAGGTTTCATAGCAAAGAACTAAGAGCATATGGTATGCAAGTTGAATAGGTCCATTTATGGACTTAAACAAGCATCTAGGTCATGGAACATCAGATTTGATCAAGCAATCAAGTCATTTGGTTTTGAACAAAATCTTGATGAACCATGTGTGTACAAAAGACATCGAGATAAAGTAGTAATGTTCCTAGTGCTTTATGTTGATGATATTCTACTCATTGGGAATGATGTAGGGGTAATGTCATCGGTTAAAGTTTGGTTGTCAAGCCAATTTGATATGAAGGACTTGGGTGAGACTAACTTTATTCTAGGGATCAAGCTTTGGTGAGATTGCAAGAATAAGATGTTAGGCTTATCACAAGCTGGATATATAGATAAGGTTCTAGAACAGTTTAGCATGCAAAACTCCAAGAAAGGATTGCTTCCTTTTAGACATGGAGTTTCTCTGTCTGATGACCAGAGACCTAAGACTAAAGAGGAAGAAAATATGATGAGACAAGTTCCTTATGCTTCTGCAGTGGGAAGTCTCATGTATGTCATGCTTTGTACTAGACCAGATATTTGTTATTCAGTTGGCATGGTCAGTCGATATCAATTAAATCCAAGACCAAAACATTGGCAAGCTGTAAAGTATATTCTCAAGTGTCTTAGGAGAACGAGAGATTATATGCTTGTTTACCATAGTGAGAATTTGATTCTCATTGGCTATACAGATTCAGACTTTCAGTTAGATCTAGATTTCAGAAAATCCACTTCAGGATGTGTTTTCACTTTGGGAGGTGGAGCCATAAGTTGGAGGAGCGTTAAGCAATCTTGTATTGCGGACTCCACCATGGAAGCCGAGTACGTTGCTGCTTGTGAAGCAGCAAAGGAGGCTGTTTGGCTCAAGAAATTCCTTTCTGATCTTGGTGTTGTGAGAATGGAGCAAGTTTCCATCACATTGTTTTGTGACAATAGTGGAGCGGTTGTACAATCCAAAGATCCAAGGAATCACAAGAAATGAAAGCACATTGAGAGGAAGTACCACATCATTCGAGACATTGTTGCTCATGGAGATGTTGTGGTAGCAAAGATTGAAAGTGCAAATAATCTAGCAGATCCCTTTACCAAAGCCTTGCCTCAAAGGACTTTTGAGTCACATTTGGAGGAAATGGGAGTTAGATTAGTGCACAATAGTCTTTAGGGCGTGAGAGATTGTTAGGATTTGTGTCCTTAAATCCTATTGTATGATGTTATGTATGATATTATGTATGACATGATATATGACTTAATATTGTGTTTCATAAAGTTATTTTATTATTATCTAAAATAACGGTAACATGAATATGGGACATTATCATATAGTCCATGAGATGCATTGTATGTGATTTATGTGAAAAATCACAGAAGATGTAAATCACAAGTTCTTTGTAAACTCAGAATTTATAGTTCGTAGTCGGTGATGAAATTGGGCATTTCATCTGCAAAGACTATAACATGTCAACTAAGATGATTTGTCTTGATCATAGAAGTGGAAACTTCTAGTTGATCTGTTGATATGTTTTAAGAGTTAAAACATATTGAACAAGACCGCTGTGAGATTTATTATTCTTCTAATGACTGTCAAATGAATAATAAATCTCACGACTTCTATTTGCACGAACTCTTAATCCTGAGAAAATAATGGACCTGATCATGAAGTGTAGGTTACTTTGATATATCAGGTGTGAAATCTGAAGTGACGGTCAAAATCTCAGTATGTTAGGCAGCCACATTTAGTGTTGATGGAACATATATTCTCAAGATGGAATTCATAGTCTCTTGATAGAGATATAAAATATTCCCTTGAGATAAGTTTAATGGTTTCAGTTATTCAGAGAGTTAGGCCTAACCACTTTAGTAAGAAATTACTAAAGTATATATTTATGAAATTGGATTTCATAAATATATAATGAATAACTTTAAAGAATTAAACCGGGTACTCAAGAATAAGATGTAGTAATTTACAAAGTGGCAGTCTACATTTATGACTTTGTATTACTACGGATATTTTATGAAGGGGTTACGTGTATAATAAAATCTTGGGATATAATTTATTAATAAGACCTAGAGTGCAATTATATTTATATAGTGGTATTAAATATAATTAATGATAACTTTGGATTTATCAAGAGTTGACGGAAAAGTCCAAGGCCCATTGGAGCTAGTGTCTTATTGGTCTTTTTTGGTCCCACTCCAAGCCACACACTAAAGCCCAATAGGCTAACTCAATTAGATAATTAGAAGAGATTAAAAAAGAAAAAGAAACGGTGTGTGAGAGAGTGTGAGACACACTTTCATTCTCCCTTGAAAACTGATTGAGAGACCACACATCTTGGGCGTAAAGTGGAATTGGAGTGAAGATTAAAAGTGTTCCCAAGTGCTTATAATCTTTGTTTTGAATTTCTCCACACCAAGGTACGCCATCTTGTTCTTAAATTCTGAAATTTATGTAGTGCACGTTATCAATCATGAATGAAATAAATGCTTATTTGTTGCTTCCGCTATGTGTTTTGCATGAGATGCAAAACCATAATTTTTCCTTCAATAAGGTCAAACTACGTTTGGGTAACTGGGTCAAGGTTTCAATAAGGGGTTAAGGTTAAGCCTATTTTTTAATTTATTTTTCAGATAAGGAACGAGATATTTTTGGATCATTACAAGTTCCCACAACATGATATAAATTTAAGAACTGTTAAATTGGCATATTGTCACTGGTGTATCATGTGAACTGGTAGGGGCGTAGCCAGAAATTTTTATATAGGGGGGCCGATTCGAAGTATTGATATAAAAAACATAAATCACAAGTCTATTAGATATGAAATTTCAATTTTGATATATCTTAAACATTAATGAACATACAAAAACTGTCTAGTTCACTATAGACATATACAAAAATATCCACACACAAAAAACACTTCACATCAAAATCATGTCTAGCGACGATTTTTCATGAAATAGAATTCATCCATAATCATTTCCATGGTGAAATTTCCAGCAATTTCCTTTTCTATATAAACTATCATATTATCTGCCAAAAGTTCATCCTCCATTCTATTGTGAAGTTTTGTTTTTAATAGTTTCATAGCTGAAAAAGCTCGTTATATAGTTGCTGTAGAAACTAGAAGAGTCAATACAAGACGAATCAGTCTATCAATTAAATGATAGATTTTAGACTTCACTGAAGTTTCTAATCCCCTACATAGCTCAGATATTGTACCCATATTCTGAAAATCTGGATGCTTTGTCACATTAAGCTCACAATGTTGCAATTGATACTTCAAAAGACAAATTTCCTGCTCAGTGAAATCTTAAGGATAATAATTTTTAGCCAAATTGCAAATATCACCAATTTTGAATGATCTAAAAGCATCCTTAGGATTTAATGCTGAACTAAGAGTGAGAAGATCTGTTGTTAGCTCACAAAATCTACTATTCAATTCTTGCAATTGAAAATCTATTGCAACTGTAAATATGTCAATTCTTAAATGATGTTCTATTGTTGTCAAAGCTTCATCTTGATGATGGTATCTACCTCGAGCTTTAGTGTAATGAGCATTTAAATCAGGAATATCAATTTCATGTTGTCCACAAAATGATGTAACACTATCAAGTAAAGGCTCCCATCCATCATCTCTCAACTTTTGAATAAGTGATTTTGTAGATGAAACTAAATGCATGGCATTTAAAAGATCTTGAGAATGTTGTTGCAAAGCTTGGCAAAGAATATTAGTAATTCCCATAATCTCTTTCATCATATGCAAAATTAAAACAAATTCAAATGATGTTAATACCTGATAAGCTCCCTCAGCATCACCACGTTGTTTATAATTAGCCCCTTCCTCAGAGATATTATTGATAACTTTGCAAGTTGCATCAAACATTTTTATCAAACTACAAATAGATTGAAAATGAGATCCCCAACGTGTATCTCTAGCCCATTGCAAAGTACTAATTTGGTTTGCTCCTCTTCCAGTCTCAATTTCATTAGAAGCAATCATATTTTCAATTTGTTCCCCTTGAGCATATTGCAATTCATCATTACACTTACGAGAACCAATGGCAAGATTGATAATATTAGTCAAATGATCAAAGAATTAATGGACAACTTTTACCTCTCTAGATGCAGTAACTAAAGCCAATTGCAACCTATGAGCCATGCAATGTACATAATAAGCATAAGGGCATTCTTTAAGAAATAGAGCCTGTAATCCATTCCATTCACCACGCATATTACTAGCTCCATCATACCCTTGACCTCGAATATTCTCAATGTGAAGGTTGTAACAAGAAAGGACATCACATATCTCCTTCTTTAGGGCCAACGCAGTAGTATCTCTAACATGCACAACATGAAAGAAACGCTCTTTAAGGAAACCATTTTTATCGACAAATCTCAAAATAATGGCCATTTGCTCTCTCTTCGACTCATCCCGGGTTTCATCAATGAGAATGCAAAATTTTGCATCCCCAATTTCTTCACGAATAGTATTTCGCAGATTACTAGCAAGAATATGCAAAATCTCCTTTTGAATTGTGGGTGATGTATATTTGGCATTTCGTGGAGCATTTTCCAAGACAACACTAGCTATTTTGTCATTGAAAGTTGATGTGAATTTTACCAACTCAATAAAATTACCTCTATTTTTTGAATCAAGACTTTCATCATGACCTCTAAAAGCACAAGCTTGGAATGCTAGCCATCGAGCACACTCTATTGAGGTTTTGAGCCGCAACCGATTATTCTCTAATTCTTTTGACATTTGTTTCTCAATTAGCTTGTCAATATGTCGTGAATAATTCTTTAAATCCTCGCAACATTTCACAGCAATTTTATGTGGGGAGTTTGGATCTTTCCCTACACAACGAAGTAAAGGACAATTCATTCCATCGTTCACCTTTTTCCAATTATTAAAACCTGTTGAAATGAATGCATCCGATCCGGGATGACCTATTGGTTTCTTACTAAAAAGGTAGCAAGGTAGAAAATACATCGCATCCATTGAAGGTGAGTATTCCAACCAATCCCTATGTGAATGTAATTCAAACCATGAAGGTTGAAATCGACGACGATGAGTATCATTGTTGTATGGATAGTCTATATTTTTAGATTGATATGGACCTTCTTTGAGATAAGCTCGTTGGATTTCATCTTGTTTGTTGATAGGGAATTCACATATTTGTTTACGTGATCCTGGATCACGATCTATCTCTTCAAATTGAATTCTTAATCATTTGGAGGGGTGTTCATCAGGCATTGAAGTATCAACATTTGTTTCTACAGCCACAGGTGTTCTAATTTCTGAATTGCTAACATCTTTTTTCTTAAAGAATGCATCAATTGTTTTTCGTTTGCTCATAATTCTTTTAGCTTTAAGAATATGACTCAAAAATTAACCTAAAAAGAATTTTAAAAAATAAAATTTTAATTAGAAATTTTTACTTAGTTATATGGATGTTATTCATACTCAAGAAAAAACAAAATTTCCACTATAATTTAAACATTCAACCTATTTTTAATACAACTAAAATTAATAATAACCCCTCAATTGATATTATCCATGCATACACATGATTTGGTATTTTCACACGTCCTTCTCAGTTGGGTTGAGCTGGACTAGTGGACTTGTTGCACTTGATTTGGGTCATTATACAACTCTAATATATTATAGACAACTTTGGCCCATGCCTTTTTGTGATATCCTTCTTTTTGTTAGTTTCCCCTAACATGGATAGAAACGGACTGCAGGAAGGACACAATCACACAATTATAAATTATAATTATAATCTTGACTAATATTGCCAATTCTGAGACAAACAAGTTGTTTAAGTTCTTTATGCTCTCTCTTGTGTATCTCTTACCTAATATTGTTTAGTCATATTTATTTACTTTACATGTGGGTTTCACTTGTCTAGTTGTCTTTTTTAGAGATGATTGTTGAGCTTATTATCTGAGAATCTTTAGTTTTAATTTTATGACACAGTTTGTTTTGGGCAGAAAAAAAATGCTTCACTGTTTTCAAGTTCTGTTGGCAACACTATTACTGGCATTAAGCATAACAAGCTCACATGCTTTCCAGAAATATAGACATCCGAAGATAAAATCTTCAGTTTACCTATCCCCTAAGTTTGTGCTGGCCTCAAACAAAAACAAAAATTAAACACACAATGACACAAATATTGTTACACAACATAAACCAAACAATTTAACAACACTCATAGCCACATCACATGATATCTAACTAATTAAAAATAGGTAATGAATCAAAATAATTTTACCTTAGAAACTTTGTCTCCACAAAGTGCAAAGATCAAAGATGGGTATGGGCTATGTGGCAAGGTCTACTGCCTCTCCCTTCAAGACTGCCTTCAATAATGTATTTCTCTAAAAATCTATGAAAATATAAAGAGTATGTAAATATTTAAGTGTAGATAGTTGAGAAAATAAAAAAAAGAAACTAAAAATAGATGAATGTCTAATGCTTAAGAAAGAGATGAAAACTCACTAGTCAATCACCAAGCCAATCACCAAGTTCCAAATCTTGAATTTGGACAATGAAATATGTTGGGTGATTTGTTTTAGAAAGCAAGAAGAAAGAAAATTTTGGTTAAGATTTTTTTTTTTCGGACTGTGAAAACAGGGGACTAACGGTGCAGAGGTTTTGGGGCTGTACTCTGGTAGGCAGTGGAGTCAGGAGTGGGAAGTGTATCAAAGAAGGAAGTGTATCAAAGAAGACAAAAAAAGAAAAGAAAAAAAAGAATAAGAAGTCAAGGGAATGGATTCGGTGGGGTGGGTTTTGAGATTGAGAGAAAAGTGGAGTTTTGTTTGTATTGTTTGGACTTGAGTCTTGACTATTTAATTGTAGGTGGGCCAATATTTTGTTTTACTTGGAGCCTAAAACTGAAGCTGGCCTGAGGCTAAGAAAGTAAGAATAGTGGAACTATTATGGGTATGGGGGGGCCGGATATCATATATTGGGGGGGCCCAATTGATTTTTATGCATAGCTTAATGGATATTTTTTTTTTGCAGGGGCCATGGCCCCCCCAAGCCACTATGTGGCTCCACCCCTGTGAATTGGTGTAACTAATGTTGTACCAATAGGTGTTTAGCATTTTTTTGCTTTCTTATTTATTCCCACCAGACATTCCAAACAGCATGGAATTAGCTATCTCCACTACAAAGAATGAAATTTTAAAGCAAATTTATAAAGAATGAGGAATAAAACAAAAGACTAGTTCATTAATTGACCAGTAGATAACTAATTGTCTCCTACAAATCCATATTAACAGGAGAATAAACATTAGAAAAACAACTTCATTAGAGCTAAAACTAATATGAACGAGTGGACCAAGTTACGTGTAGTGTTTCTATAGACAACATGGGTATGGAGGTCCATAAAAAACTCATGACAAAATGGAAAACAGAACATGTCAAGACCCTTTAACCTACAACCAACAACAGAAGAAAATAAATACAAGTGGAAGGCTCTAGAGTATAAGCTCAAAATGATACTAAAAAATGTGGAATAATGTCATACTTATCTACCAGATTTTAGAGGCACACAACAAAATAGGCCTTTTAATTTTATATCCTCTTTAGACCAGACATATATTTATATCACTTGTGGAGCGAGTGTTAACATGAATTGCAATCAAAAAGCTCAATACAGTTGGTGGGAAAAGGTTGCATATTGATATATATGTCAGTCGAGCCAACAAATTAAAATAGTCTCCTTAAAGAACATTGAACAAGTGGATATGGCAAACTGCCCATGCCCTCGTGTCGAAACACTGCTATTGCATGCATATGCAAATATATATGTCATATTTTAGCAACCACTTTTCTGCATGATGGCTTTATAATTCCCTAATCTTACATATAGTGCTTGTAACAATCTTTTTCCTCCTCTCACTTAAGATATGACAAAAGAAAGCCTAAACTTCTGTATAGGTTTTAATGTATGTTTCCATAAGTAACCAAGCCGTATCTTTGTTTCATCATGCAACGATAGCCAAACCTTAGTCCCAAAGTTTTGCGGTATCTTTGTTTCATCATATTTATTTGGAAAAAATTCTCACACACCCCCTGAACTTTAGAGTAGTGGCCAATATAAAAGTTGAGGGGGTGTTTTGGCCACTACTCTAAAGTTCAAGGGGTGTGTGAGCATTTTTCCCTATTTATTTAATTGACTTCATTGATGTTTTACATTTTAAGATGTTATGATAATTGCTTTTTGTTTCCATTGTAGATTATTATGTGGTAGCCATATGAGGCAGACTTAGGCCACCTTCCTGTCTTCTGCGTTGCAGGGAGGGATATGTGGACGACAATGGTGCCACTTGTGTGTTTTTGCATAGTATAGAGACACCACCTAGAGCGTGTCCTTCAACAGTTTGGGTTGGCGTAGGAGGTGCCCACCCATGTTGTGTACAATGTAAGACTGCATGGAATAGACTTGCGTGGAAAGGTGGACACAAATTGGAGGGTGGAGCATGCACCATATATCCAAGATGGGATACTTGACAACAATGACTTTGCCATGCATCTCCTCAAATTGGTGATATGCCTCGCGATCATGTCTATTACCGCTGGCACTGTCCAATCACTTAAAAGTATGTCGACCACAACAACACTAAATTAGATATAATGATAATGTGCTCTACTTAGATTTTATTGTCTACTTTGTTTTTTCTTCTGTACATGTATGAACGTAGAATCAATTGATTTCTTTCTTCAGCAAATCTGGTTTGATCTGACTGACATCCAATTAAAAAGACTTTCTGTTACATATAGTATTCTAATAAAACTTTTAGTTCTTAGTTGAGTATTTGAGTAGATATTAATCTTAAAGTTCTAATATTCAGTTGAGTATTTGAATATAAAATTTTTTATGTAGAATATACCCTGTTTATTCTTTTATTTTTTTCATTTTCTTAAATCAGTACAATTATTTTCATAGATTTATTACAGTTACAAAATTACTACAAGCAAAGATTGTTAACTGTGACAAGTGCAGGAAATCAATTGATGATGTGACTCTAAAAGTTCAAAATTCAACTTGAAACTAACTTAAGCATCAATTGATACACTTTTAAAAGTTCATAATTCAATCTAAAAGTAATGATAATATAAGATATAATTTATAATAGGATTAAACTTCTTGATTTAATTCAAAGATTCTAAACCTATAAGATTTAATTTCAAATCATCCCTATTATAATTATAGGCTCTAAAATGTAATTTACCCAACAAAATTTTACCATGCCTATGCAAGTGGATCAAAAAGTATGTTGCATGTATTGAAAAATCTGGTTTTATATCTCATACAAAACACACAGTGAAAACAACAAATATGGATCTATTTCATTCATGATTGATAACATGCACTATGTAAATTTCAGAATTTAAGAACAAGATAGCGTACCTTGATATGGTGAAATTCAAAACAAAAGATTAGAAATACTTGAGAACACTTTTAATCTTCATCCTAATTCCATTATACGCCCAAGAAGTGCGGTCTCTCAATCAGTTTCCAATGGAGAATAATCAAGTGGCTTCTAACCACACATACACACCACTTCACAATGATGTCTCTCTTTTATAATAAAAAATTTTGTATGTTTTTCCCTTTATAACTAACTGATTATCTAATTGGACTAACCTATTAGGCCTTTCTAATTGGGCTTTAGTGTATGGCTTGGAGTGGGACCAAAAGGGACCAATAAGACACTAGCTCCGATGAGCCTTAGGTTTTTTTATCAACTCTTGACAAGTTCAAAGTTACCATTAATTATATTTAATACCACTATATAAATATAATTGCACTCTAGGCGTTATTAATAATTTATATCCCAAAACTTTATTATACATGCAACTCCTTCATAAAATATTCGTAGTAGTACAAAGTCATGAATGTAAACTGTCATTTTGAAGATTACTACATCTTAATCCTGAAGTACCTGGTTTAATCCTTTAAATTATTCATCATATATTTATAAAAGCCAATTAGGTCTAACACTCTGAATAACCAAATTCATTAAACTTATCTCAAGAGAATATTTTATATTTTCGTGAAGAAATTATGAATTCCATCTTAAGAATATATGTTCCATCAACACTAAATGTGGTTACCCAACATATTGAGGTTTTGATCGTGACTTAAGATCTCACTCCTGATATATCAAAGCAACCTACACCTCATGATTAGGTCCATTATTCTCTCAAGATTGAGAGTTCATGTAAATAGAAATTGTGAGATTTATTATTCATTTGACAGTCGTTAGGAGAATAATAAATCTCACAGCAGTCCAGTTCAATATGTCTTAACTTTTAAAGCATCTTAAAATATCAACTAGAAGTCTCCACTTTCATGATCAAGATAAATCATCTTAATTGATACGTTATAGTCTTCACAGATGAAATGCCCAATTTCATCACCGATTACAAATATAATTTTGAGTTTACAAAGAACTTGTGATTTATATCTTCTATGACTTTTCACATAAATCACATACTATACATCTCATGGATTATATGATAATGTCCAAATATTCATGTTACCATTATTTTAGATAAAAATAAAACAACTTTATTAATCATAACATTAAGTCATACATAATGTCATACATAGCCTCATACAATAAGATTTAAGGGAACACATCCTAACAACATGTTACTTTTGAAGATATGGGTTCTCCTTTTTTTTGTGCATGTATTTTTAAGTGGAGTTCTGTCCTTGTTTTGCAACTCTCAGTAACTAAAGTTCATTCTTTATTGGTGTTTAGTTCTCTATCTTCTTCCTAGAAAATAACCAAAGAACTAATTTTATGGCCCCTGAATTTCAACACTTTCTTGCCAACACCAATTTGGGAGCATTAGACAAAAATTATATATAAAAGTTTATAGTTTAAGGGACCCTCTCAAACAATATTCTAACAGAGTTTTCCATCAAATTCAGTATTTCTTGCCCAAAAGAAGATATTCTTTCAGGACAACATTTAGTTTTTGTCTAAAGATAAAAAAAATATAGGTGTCTCTCTGGGTAGAATATTTGGGGACTAGCATAGTAAGGGCAGACAATACTAGCAATTAATAAGTACTATATTATACATTCTATAATTGATATATAAATGTCTCAAAATTGATTGTACTGCTTCTTTCTTTGTTGCAGATTGAAAGCCATTTAGCACTGTTGAATATGCTTCCTGTAGGTAGCTAAGGACATGACCACGTCAAGCGCGTCCTAAAGGTTGTGGCTGGGCTTGGTAGTGGTCTCACAGCAAACGGGCAGGCAAACACTGGGCATGAGATTGAATCAGCAACTACTACAACCCCAAGCACAAGCGTAGCACCTAAGTACACCGAGCCGTGGTTAGCGTGCTACTGCAAGCCCAAGCACAAGTGTAGCTAGGGGCCGTGGTCGGCGTGCTACAGCAAGCCCCAAGCACAAGTGCAGCTAGGGGCCGTGGTCAGCGTGCTACAGCAAGCCCCAAGCACAAGTGCAACTAGGGGTTGTGGTCAGTGTGCAACAACCTCTCGGGTTGTAACTAATCCTGAGATACCTGCACCTATCCCACACGCATCTCCTCAGCCCGAGATCTCTCCACCCATCCTAGATGCATCTCCTCGGTTCGAGGTCCCTCCACCTATTGTAGATGCGTCTCCTCAACTCAAGGTCCTTCCACCCATCCTAGATGCATCTCCTCAGCTCGAGGTCCTTTCACCCACCCCACCTTCACAGTCTAGTTTTGATCCTGGTATTAATTTTCATTTGACCCCTCCTATGAACCTCGAGACACCCTTATACCCACCCACCAGCTACAGTGCATTCACTTTGCTAATAGACCCACCCCATATTGAACCCATGACAATGATCCCCACTCCTAGCCTCTATACATAGCATCATTACCCACCTACCTCATCCTCATCCTACCCTATAGGACCTCCAGTTGAGATTAACACTCTACAGCCAGATACTGATGTACTGGACAAGCATCCCCCTCATTAGCCCTCAACCCCATGAGGTAGACCGCAACGCACTAGAATAGCACCCACTTGTGGGACAGGTGGACACAAAATAGGACACAAAGGCAGCTCTATGGTATGATAACATTAATTACAATGTAATGATATATTTTGTAGTTCACTTTATCTTATCATTACACCGCATATTGATTGTACGCATCTAATGTCTTTGTAGCACAATGATGAGCCTAAGGATGATGCCCCGCAGTCTTCTCCCCTGCCCAAACATTACACGAGGGTTAAAAAATGCAAAATTAGTAGTCTACCATTTATTATCATTTTACGCCAAATAAGTGATAACGATGTACGTTGTTAACTGAAAAAATTTTACACATTTTTTAGCAATAAGTTCATTCTATTTGTATTTCTTTATTGTTGACATAATAAGGATATAAGGATATGCCTTGCTTTGTGTACCAACTGTGATTTTTAAGTTACTCATCTGTGGTTCACTTATGTAGTTTGAGACAGATTTTACCTTTTCGAACTATGAAGAGTTGCGTTCTGTTTGCAGGTGATTGACATGGAATATGAGCTTCGTGCACTAAGGGCTCAAATTTTGGTGAAATCTGAATTCTCAGTTAGCCTTGACAAAGAGTTTTGTTAACTATCTTGTTTATGGCAAGGTAATAGGATCTAATAGCCTCCCACAACATTTCACGGCAATGCATTATAGTTGTATATGGAATGTTCTAAAGATTAATTAGTCTTGAACACAATTTTTTTTGTTTCTGTTTCATTTGTTATTTCAAATTCTCATTTACATTCAATCAAAATTCTTTATTTATGGTGCAACCAAGGGCTTTAATTATTAAAAAGATATGGAATAACCAGCTTTGGGCTTTTGACTTTTGATCATCTTGATAACTGTGGTCCAATATGTACTGCTGATTATAAACTGTTCATGATTTTCATATTAGACAATTTACATTAATGAGGAGCGGCATTTATAAAGCCCTACAAGGCAGCAAAGAAGGCCAGTTGAATTTAGCGGATGAAGAGCTAAGGTCTAGTGTATTGTTCTTCTCCTTAGCCACGGAGACTTGGAGAAATTTGGAAAGAGATCTGGAGGATATGAGGGAGTATTACAGGAATGGAAAAACTGAAGAAGCATCTTGGAGAAAGTCACAGCTCAAAGGGTTGCTTATTCTCTTGAGGGAGAAAGAGGGAGATATCTTTAAGGCTCTTAAGCAAGACCTGGGAAAGCATCATGTTAAGGCTTTTAGAGATGAGGTACAAACTATTCTTGTTCCATTTTAATACTCACAATTTTTTTAAATGGACTACCCTCTAAAAAAATCATAATAACTTTTTTAAGAGGTTAATAACTTCTTTTATTTCTTTCTTTAGTCCATTTTGAGTGCATACTTTTGTGGTGGTTGTCTAGTTTCTAGGATGGTGTGATGGCCAGTCAATCCTAGAGTTGTATCTCTATTTACAAGTTAAATAAAAAGATTTATATATCACAAGTTTGCCAAGCCAAATTTTGATCTCTTGCTTCTCTTATATATAAAAAATCCTTGTTTGCAGATAGGAACCTTGACTAAGATAGTGAATACGGCATTGGAGTCTTTGAAGGACTGGATGTCGAGCAAAACGGTAAGCTTATTTACTAGACATTACATGGCATTAAAAAATATAGAGAAGAAGAAACTAATTATGTGTATATTTCATAAAAATTAAAAAAAGAAGCTCATTTGCTTGTTTCTTTGGTTCTCTTTTGCAGGTTACATGCATGGATGGGGCCCTTGAGCATATGTGTCAGTTTGGATTTTGTGATCAATTGGTTAGAGAACTTGTCAAAGAGCTCCTGAAAGTGGGTTTTTCTTTATTTGTTTTTTGTTTTCACTAAAGCAAGGACATTCATGGGATTTAATTGTATTTGACATAAATAAGGTGTATTTTACTTCAGGTTTATGGAAATGATGGGTGGTACTTCTTTGAAAGTGATTCTTACAAGGTTCTACTTGACGCCCTTCTTGAAAAACAAAAAAAAATGGTGAGCAAGGGGAGGTAAAATATTTACTGTTCTCTTCTAACTCTTTTTTAAAAAATAATAACTTTATATGGTTGAAATTTTAGTTGTAAAGTAGATATATTCATGCTGGATATGTTAGTTTAGTTCTTGTTTTCCTGAGACAAATTAGGAAAAGAAAATAATTTGTTTTTAGAATCCAGTTCCTTGGTGATTGAAGATTTCCAATTAATTGAGCCTATCACACGTGTGGATTAACAGGGCAGCACTTAAAAAATCTAAACAACCTAAGGTTAAAAATTCAATTTCCCCCTTCTTGGCAACCACACCTAGGATGAGAGCTTCATTGCTGGAGTGATGGAGAAACAGGAAAGAACTTGGATATCAAATGGCACATTAGGCAATTTGTATAAGACCTTTTAGCTATAATCTGTTCATTGTGGCTTATGGGGGCATTAGGACTTAGAAATTCAATCTTCCCTTGTTTGGTGTAGAAAAATTTTAGAGTTCAAATATTTGTGAAAAAAAACTTTATTACTGTTCATTTCCCAACTATGCGAATGCGAGTTGAAATTATGTCCAATACAGTGGAAGTTAAGTTTGTTGTTCGTTCTAGTCTTGTGCAATCACTATTTACTAACCATAAAAAAGCCTTCAGATTAAGTAAAATGCAAAGAAGGAACTCTTCATACTCCAATAGGTGCTGCAAACTTGCTGCTGCTGAAATTCTTTCTATTTCCTACAGGCGTGCATGTTGGAAGTTCAAAATCTTAGGAAAGAGGCCGCTTTATTAATATCATCAATGTTAAAATGAAGTATAGTGCATGTCTATCATGTTTTAATGTTTTATGCTTTGGGGCCTAGGATTAATACAATGGACCTATGTCTCATTGCTTTTTAAGTTTGTTTGAGATTATTAGAGTTGCTAGCAGTCTTCCTAACGAATGCTCTGGTTGACTCTTTTGCATTTTTCTGTGTTGTATTATAGCTTTAGGGTCTATTGATGATACTTTTATATAGCTTGATTTGGTGGCTGATCTATGTTGTGAACTGCTGTTTTTTATGCTCTTGAACTGAAAACTGTTATATTAGTGCTAAGTTGCTTTGAAAGTCAAGAGAAATGGCCCTTCCCCCATTGTGTGTTACTGTTCTCATATTATCGTATTTGTGGTACTTTTTTATTATCTCCTATGCTACTAATTGAGTGTGTGTGTGTGTGTGGCTTGTAGTCCTGCTACTCTTGAGATTAAAAGCTGGCTTGAACTTTGACCTAAAGTAATTAATTCTACTAAGAATATTCATGAAGCTAATTCAGACCTTGAATATCAATAGCAAGAACATTATAAACGCAATTGCTTACTTTTCATGCACGCATAAGTATTAATATTTTTTTTTCTGAAGGATGCGTCATAAGATGATACAGGGGGCAGAGATGCTATCAAGGCACTACCTGTTGGGTCCTCTCCATCAAGTGGACCTATTCATCCATCCCATTCTAAGCCAGAGGTTGCAAATGCTACAATGCAAACTAATGAGGCTTTAGACTGTGCATCACAGACCATTGAAACTCCGAATGCTGCATCATTAACTAATCATCTTGGTAATCAACTTCCAAAGCATTTCTCATGAAATGGTGCTTTTGTTCCATGCACAGGACCCTGCTCTTCGTTGCTGCTGATCCACCCGTAGCAAGGTTTACGTGGACGGGCTGGGAGAGTATCCACCCGCTGTGGGGTGTGCAAACCAGGAGGAGGGCAGGTAAGACTATTCCCAAGATGTTTACCACCACCAGAGTCCCTTATTTCTTGGGAACAGTCTTACCTGCCCTCCTCTTGGTTTGCACACCCCACAGCCCGTCCACGTAGACCTTGCTACAGGTGGATCAGCAGCAACAAAGGGCAGGGTCCTATGCATGGAACAAAAGCGCCATTTCCAAAAGACATAGCAAGGTTTCTTCTTCGAATGGATGGGCGAAGAAAGCGCAAGACCAAGTGGGATGTTAGGCTTGAAGATATGTAATGTAGCTGCCTCTTTTGTACTCCATCGACTAGGTTTTTGTAGAACCAGAAAACTTGGCTGCACTTGTGAATCCTAAATTGTAGTTTATCCTAGATAACAATAGGATCCTATTTTGTAAACCATCACGAAGAGATTGAACTGTAACTTGAGTAGCTTTTTTGGAATATAGTTTAGATTTAGCTAGCATTTTCTTGAATCATGACAACCTATGTATATATATCTCCACTAAATTTATTAGAGTAACATTGTGTTTGGCATTGGCTGAAAATGCAGTTTTTTTTATTGTATGGCCATTAGAAGTTTGTTTTTTGTGTTTGTTCCTATTTTTGATTAATTTTCTTCCCACCAATGGCAAATGAACAAAGTTGTATGACCTTAGTCACATAATTTGAGCAATAAAGGCCCTTCATAAACCACTTGTTCACCTCCCCAATTGATTGGCTGGGTTAAATTTAAACTCAATGCAGCTAGCTACCAAGTCAAAATTTGCATGTTCAGCCTGTCTTGAGAGGAATAGCAGAGTGAATATCGTTGGTTTATGAGCTAAAATGCTATATGATACTCTAAAAATGTGAGCCTCTTCAGCTCCCAAAAAACAAAAAAAACAAAGGTGATAGAACCTATGTCAGTTATCCCACACAAGGCTCCTCCATTTATATTCGTGTCTGTTTGAGAACCGTTTATCTAGGTTTTTTGCTAAAATTTTTTTTTATGAAAGTGGGCTATAGTATACTTTGCACGTAGAAAAAATTTGAAAAAAAAATGAGAAAAAAGGGGAAACAAAAATGAAGTTTTAAAAGGTTGTATATAAAAAAGTTAAAAGTTAAAAACTGAAGCTTAAAACTAATGTCAAACTCATGTACACAAAGCAAGCCATGTTTGCAATCTAAATGAGCATGATGGGGTTGTCAAAGCAATTTCTCAGTGTTCTATTGCACATGGGCACAAGACGTCTAGGTCCTTGGGACTTGTCATTGATCCGCTTGAAGTAATAAGTGGGATATCCTTGGAAGGTCTTCATAAGAGGCTAGAGGAGGGTAACTTAGGGGATGATTATGTTCCACCCACAAATGTAAATTTAGATGACTTGCCATTTAGTTGTCAATGGATACTCTTAATATTAAACAGAGCCATATTCAAAACTATTGCGGCTTTGGAGTCATATAAATTGTCAGTTGCAGCAAGTATTGTATATTCATGGTGGCAATACCAATTGTGTGATTTTTTTTATTGAAGCAATTAAGCCTTTCTTTGCTGGGAGTGATCCAAGCAACTGTGTGATGTTTTTATTGAGACTGACAAGAGTTTTGCTTGAGACACACTTTGGTTATGTCTTGACAATGGGCTACGAATGCTTCATCCTATTATGTCGTATGTTACGGAAGAATTATGGAAGTGTCTTCCTTCATCAAGGGACCAGACAAACAAAAGAGCTCTTGGAGTTTTGATTTTGACTGTTCCCTTCCCAACTGATGTGGGATTAGCTTTGCATGAATTGTACATTAAAAACTTTCCTTACAAGGAACCTAAAACCCTACATGTGTATACATACTCGAAGTATGTGTGGGTGCAAGCGCCCGCGACGAGTGGTTTTCTCGTGGGAAGTATGCCTTAGCCTGAAGTGGACCGGTTGGAGGGTGAAAGTGGAGTCGCTACCTAGATTAGGTCTAAGAACCATATGTATAGTGTAAGATCTATGACTGGCGTACCCCCTTTAGATAACATGTCGGCATGCCGATTCCTTAGGTTCCTTCTCGTGAACATGGGATACGCGGTACTCAATCTCCCTAAAAGTAGTTATAGGCTAAAACCGGCGTGAGCTTAGGAGTACATGGTGCCTCTCAAAAAGATGCAAAGGAGTGGCCACCAGGTTATTACATTTGGATGAAGTTTGGCTATAAATTTGGTTGTAGTTAATGACTACAACTCACATTACAAGAGGAAGGCTATAGGCCCAAAGAGCTCAATACAATAAATTTATAGAGAGTGAATTAGAAATCTTGTAACTAATGAGCTTAAACAGTAACAACGGTGGCCCAAGACTACAAAATGAGAAGGATGGATGGGTTTATATGATGAAATTTATCCTTGGACTCAAGCTAAGGAACAGATTCTTATATATTTCTTCTCTCTTAAAGATTAATTACAGATATCCAGTCTGTAGTGTTTTCTCTTCCTATCTCCCAATCCCCCTCTTCTCCAGGACCTTCTTCCTTTTTATACTCCTTCCACCCCTTCATTTTTGCTCTCCATGTGTAGATCTAGACTGCTCTCGTTGATACTTGTCCCATCAACACCTTCTTTAAGTCTTTAGATAATAGTTGTAAGGCTAAAAATCATTGTTCAAATATCACTAACTCATTAATGCGGCCAGAGATTTAGGTACAAAGCATTCAATGCGGTGTAGTAGCTTTCTCTAAGATATTTTCCAACTGTTCTTGCTCTTTGTGCCCTTGTGAAACATATCTTCATCCACAAGACCTCCTAAAAGATATTCTAGTCAACATGATGTACCATCTGACCCTTACTTCACTGAGCCGAAGAGATACCCTTCCTCGGATTACTTCCATTAACTTCCTTCGCCACAGTTTGCTCATGGGTCTCTAAGTTTGACATCCTTATTGCCATTAATCCATCCTTGGACAGATAAACATCCTCGGACAGAGCCCATGGCCCAAAAATGCATCTTGGGCCTTTTATCCCCACAGATAACATAGTCTTTATTGTATTTATTTTTTCTTTTCCCTCTATTCTTGTATGATTTGTTTTGTTTTGTTTTCTCACAGATTAAAATAAATAAAATAAACGGGGTATCAAAATTAATATAAAGCATTTTGTCCCGTATGACATTCAACTTATAAAATCTATTTTGTTTTACAAATTTTCTCAAAAATATTTTACTTAATGTGCTACCTTGTTTTCTATACAGTTGTCTTCCCCAGTGTTTTATTTTTATTTTCGAAAACACAGTGGCAGAGCCACATGCATCCTTGGGGGCCTTGGCCCCTCCAAAATTTTTAATTTTTTTTTACAATATAGGTATTTTTTAGGCAAAAATCACTTTTTGTCCCTACATTTTGGACCAATTTCCATTTTGGTCCTAAAATTGATTTTGTTGCAAATTTCATCCCTTAAAAAAGAAAATCATTTTTAAAATTGTCCTTGCCGCCAACCCACTGACGAAAACCTTCTACGTGGTAGATGGAGTGTCCTGTTTGTTGATGTGGCGCTGACGTAACCATTAAAATATTATTAAAAATAATTATTTTGCATTTTTAAATGCCACATCAGCATTTTAATTTTTTTAAATAGAGCCACTTCTGATACTTTATATAAAAAAGAAATTAAATTTTAAAAAAAGTTTAAATCTAATTTGATTTTAAAAAAATTAAATATCATTATCAATTTTCACAAAATCATTACAACTTGTTCTTGTTATTCCCAATCAAACCTAGCAATGAATAACTCAAGCCCAGATTACAAGAACACAAACCCACAACCAATAACTCAAACCCAGATCACAACAACAAACGAAAAAAGAAAAAAGAAAAAAAAAACAGAGATCAAAAAGTTTCTTCAACTTGTTTTTCATTTTACAGCTTTTTCTTCCCGTTCTTCCCAAATCAAACCCAGCATCAACCACCGTAGCTCTCTTTTCCTTTCATGGCTGAATCACCATGGCCGAAGCTTATAAGCTTTGCTACTTTCCACCATGTGGATCTCTACCCCTCTCTCTCTATGCAAATCACAACAACCGAAGCCCAAGCGATTCAAATCGCAAAAACTGGAAAAGTGTTAAAGAACCTGGAAGGATGAGCTTAAGGGTGTCCACGGGTCGGTCTGGGTCGGGTTTGTGCCCAACCCAAAACCGACCCGCTCCCATCAGATGGGAGGTTGAACGACCCGCAGTCGTTCGCCGGCAACTTCAGGTTGAGTCGGATCAGACTTCGGTGGACAACGGTCGGGTTGGTCGAAGTCAGAGTGAGTTTTAACCTCCAATCTTGCCGAATCTTCATCGAAAATCGCTAAATCTTCGCTGGATCTTGCCCAATCTTCACTAACTCTTCGATGGATCTCACTAAATCTTCACCCAATCTGTGCGACAACCACGGGATTGAAGCAAGAAAGACCAACACAAGCCTAGATTTTAACGATAATTTCCATCTCATCGCCGAATCTTCGTTGAATCATCACCGTCTTCGCCAGATCTGTGTGACAACCACGAGATCGAAGCAAAAAACACCACCTCAAGCCTAGATTTAAGAGAAAACTTACATCTCGTCGGTCGGATCGGGTTCATCGGGTTTTGGAGAAGAAAACCCGCCATCCGACCCGCCTAGATCGGTTTTTCGTGGAGAAGACCCACCGCCGACCGTCACCGGCATCGGGTCGGACGGTTTTCGGGCCGAGTCGGACGGGCTGGCCGGGTGAATCGGTGTCGGTTGCTGTTGGACACCCCTAGATGAGCTTATGAAAAAAAAATCCAAAATCCAGAATCACATAATCACAAAATCATAAAACCCAGAATCACAAAATCACAAAATCATAAACAACATTAAAACCCAGAATCACAAAATCATAAAACCTAGACTCACGGCCCGGATCGTAGCCCACGGCCTCTGCTTCTTACCGGTGTGGAGGCCCAACCACCGGCACAAAGAGAGAGGGTGAGAGATGAGAGCAAGTCATAGAGACCCATGACCCACTCTGACTTGAAAGAGCCACAACCCACACCAATCCGAAGCTAATCTCCACGCCTCCACTAGCGTTTTCTCCATGCCTCACTACCATTGTCTCCATGCCTCCACGCCCCCACACATACCCAGATCACAACCCACAATCTAGATCAACCCAGACCAAGCACCAAACTCTGAAGCTGATTTTTCACAAAATCTTAATCCAAACCCAAAAACCCTCACTGATTTTCACAAAATCTTAACCCAAACCCAAAAACCCAAATCTTAACCCAAACCCAAAAACCCTTGGTGATAGCGGCTTGGTGATTCGGAGAGAAAGAGAGAAGCTTGACAACAACGAGAGAGAGAGAGAGAGAGAGAGAGAGAGAGAGAGAGAGAGAGGGACTTGAACAGATGAAAATATACTTTTTTTTTCATAGTGCTACAGTTTCGGTGAGATTGTTGAAGAACCTGGGTAAGATGAGCTTAGTGGAGATGAGCTTAGAACCTGGGTAAGATTAATAAAAAAAAAAAAAAATCGTTTAAAACTAAAAAAGTAAAATTTTTGTTTGTTTTTTATTTTTAAAATTAAAATTAAAATTGAGGAATTAAAATTTTTTCGTTTTAATTTTTTATTAATTAAAATGTTGATGTGGCATTTAAAAATACCAAATAATTATTTTTAATAATATTTTATTAGCCACGTCAGCAAATAGGGCACTCTGTCTACCACGTAGAAGGTTTCCGTTAATGGTTTGACAGCAGGGACCATTTTAAAAATGATTTTCTTTTTTTAGGGATGAAATTTGCAACAAAATCAATTTTGGGACCAAAATGAGAATCTCATCAAAATCAATTTTGGGACCAAAATGAGAATCGGCCCACAATGTAGGGACGAAAAGTGCATTTTCGCCTATTTTTTAATAAATATTTAAAGGCTATATGAAAAAAAAAAAATAGAAGTTGCCCCCCCAAAAGAAGGCATTGATTAACTAATCTAGTAATCCTTTCCAAAAAAAGAGAGTTTAGCGTCAATATACAATTGCAATAGAATGAAATAATTAGATAGTAAGTTTTGTGTTTTTAGCTCAATTTCAAATCCTATTAATGCATTCAAATCATTCAACATTGATAATATATGCAATTTGGTTGAAAGTTTTTATTCTTAAGATTTTATCAAGAAAAAAAAAAGGCTCATATAAACAATATGATTTTGCTTTGTTAGACATGGATGAAGTTTTGCGAACAGTTTATAAATTAAAAAGGAAATTATGTATAATTTTGTTATAAAAATAATAATAATTAATGAAGTTTATTACGTGAAGTATTATTGTCAAGCATGGCTTTGATGGAAGATATTGTATTGGCTAAGAAAAAAAGCTCATATGTACAAAAGAAAAAAAAGTCAAGATTTTAAAAAAATGAAAGGAACTCGAGCCTTTGAAACTCGAGTTCTAGCAAGCATTAGCTAAGAAAAAAAGCTCATATGTACAAAATAATAATAATAAAAAAGCGAGATTTAAAAAAGAAAAAGAAAAAAGAGAGAGAGAAAGGAACTCGAGTCTTTGAAACTTGAGTTCTACATGCTCTGTTTCAAACAGAGAGCATGCTCTGTTTTTCGAGTGTTCACACTAGAGGAACTTGAGACTTTGAAACTCGAGTTCTAGAAAGCAAGCCTCCTCTGTTTCAGGCAGAGAGCATGCGTTGTTTTTTAAATGTTCACATTAGTGGAACTCGAGTTTCATACACTTGAGTTCTACAAAAGTGAGTTTAGAAACTCGAGATCCATAGCATTTTCAAAAATACTTAGTGGAACTCGAGTCTATGAAACTCGAGTTTCATTGGGAAATTTTTTTTTTCCTGGCAAGCAAACAAACCAAAAACAGAAATGTATGCATGCACCTGCTGAGAAGCTGAGAAGCAGAAACAGAGAAGCTGAGAAGCAGAAGCTGAGAATGTAAACCACAAACAATCATTAAGAGGCAGAGAATCTGAGAATGTAAATGCACTTAAATTACATCAAAAAGCGTTCTCAATAGGCACTAAACTATAGAAACTGTTACGCTCTCTACATAAACATAGTTTTACAATGTAAATGCACTTAAATCACAGCAAAAGGCATTCTCAATATATCAACATTCTAAACATGTCCAACCACGCTTAATTTGTAGTTCTAATCATACTACTCAAATCATAATCTTCAAAGAGGTACATTGGATAGAGAATTACAAGTACATTCAGCAAAAACCAAAAAGTTAATTGTGCCAATACAATGTAGTCAATTTTCCTAAGATCAGCGGTCAGAACAACAAAAACGTCGTCCATGGAAGCATGCTTGAAAAACGTAGATTAATCACTTTAGGACACAAGATAGTAAACATTATGTAAACATAGAATGAACAACAATTATTTAACCGATCTAGAATTTTTTGCCATCTTTGACCTACCTAGTTTGGAATATAACTACTTGTGGAAGCGCCACGGGACTGCGAACATTTTTTGCGGTTATGCTAAGAAGCTTAACACAGTCCACACGTCTGCTTGGGTTGACTCTCTATCAAGTCTACATCCTCCCTCCGCCATCCTGGTTCTAAATCCTTATTCCTCACTCCATCCATCTTATTCCTTATTGTTGACTTCACTAGTTGACCTTTGGCCTGCAACAATGCTAGATTAGGCAATCACTTTGGCCCCATGGGATCTCTCCACAATGACTCTGACTTAGGAATCGCAAATGCATGTGAGTAAGTGTTAAGGGCATACTCTAAACTATAACATGGGTGAATAAATGTGGTCGAATCATTCTTTAGTGCATCACATACTCTAATTGCATGTGAACACAGAATCTTAATGTTTTTCCATTTCCCACAACTACATGTTCTTTCAAGTAACCAAACTTCATAACTACGGTTTCCCCCTTCAGTGCTACACATGTTGAGTGATGTAACTATTTTATATATTGTATGTTCATTGCTAAATGCCCTGAGATAATGTTTCTCAGATTTACACCTGTTTTTCAACCTCATGGAATAGGCATATGCACTTCATTTCTTACACTCCAACAAATCATGAGTAATTTCTTTGTGTCGGTTGTGGATATATTCAATAAGTTTGGACCAAGTGAACTCAACCATTGTGGCAATAGGAAGGCCCCGTGCATCTTTCAGTATACCATTGAAGCGCTTTGATATATTAGTTGTCATTGCCTCAAAACATCTCCCACCATCATGTGATTGAGTCCACATATCCACAGACTCCCTCATCAGGTATATGTATGCAAGAAAATCTTTTTCCCTGCCATCCTTCCCCATCACCTTTTTCTTGTTCCTAATGGCCTCAATTTTCACTTGCTTAATGAACTCCATTATGGTATCAAATTTAACTGCCTGAGTAGCATATCCCGCTTTCAGCGTCGTTCACTTTAGAGTCGAGTTCTGAAAATGTGTGTTGAAGATGCTAGAAACATGTCAAAGGCAATCTCTATGAAATGCCCGTGTTCTTCCATCATCCCCTCTAGGCAAAGTTGCAATGGCATTTTTGATACCAAGATGTCAGTCAGAAATTATGCAAATGTCTTTGTCAGGTATCACATCGCCAATCGTGTCTCTGAGGCATTGTAAAAACCACCTTCAACTGGACCTTGACTCAAAATCCGCAACAGCAAAGGCGAGAGTGAATATCTTGTTGTTAGCGTCAGTTGCCATTGCGACCAACAACTTTCCTTGACATTTACCATACAGATGAGTCTCATCAATATTGATAACTGGCTTGCAATATTTGAATCCATCAATGCATGGATCGAAAGACCAAAACACATAATACAAAAATACAGTGTCATCTACATTGGTGGGTGTGGTATGATAGGATATCTAGGTATTCGGATCCTGATCAATATATGCCATTAGCAACTTTTGTAATCTTTGGTAAGCCTTTTCCCAATTCCCAAATATCTTCCCAATCGCCTTTTGTTTCGCATCCCATACCTTGTAACAAGAAGGCTTATGACCATCATATTTCAACTCTATCATAGATCTGAGATGCTTAATTAAGTTAGTGTGATCCTCACATAACTTCTTAAGGATGCCTGATGCAATAAAATTACAATTCATCATTCTATTATCATTTCGCACCCCAATCGATATACATGTGTGAGGACCCACATACAAGGTGACCATCCAAAGTTTGTGGAGATTAGGCTTCATGATTGCCGCGACATACCACTTGCATGACTCATCCACGCATTTCGCACAAAGTTTAACCTTCGTCAACCTACTGATCATAAAATTTTTGAGGGCATAAATTGTTAATGCGCGTTTCACCTCCAATTTATTGGCAAAAGTCAACCCTTTGCACAAATTCATCCCCTCTCTCCAGGTAGACACAAATGGTATCTCAATATTTGAAGGATCAACTATATTTGCCCAAGTATTTACAGAAAATGACAAGGCAGGAGGTGTGTAGGTAGGGATTGTGTTCGTAATGTTTTCGACACTAATAACATTGTTTGCATCAGGTTCACTATCGTCAAATGTCTCTCTCAATGTCCCTCTCAAAGTCTCCAAAATCCTCTCGTTCAATACTCTCTTCATACTCATCTTTATCAACAAAATCTTCACCGTTAATGGCAGTCTCATCAACATAGTCATCATCATCATCATCATCACCATCATGAACATCATCCTCTACATGTGTAGAATACTCATATTGAGTATCCAGAACTATAACCTGTAAACTTTTGGTTGTTTGTTGGATTCCTCAATACCAACTTTTGCATGCGGCTCCAACTGTATGTACAATTCAATACCATTTACTTTGGGTATTCTCTCCAACTTAGAAAACGTGATCTTTACATGTTTGTTTGCTTCTATCGTCAGATGCTTGTAATTAATCCGGTGCTTTAAGACTGCATGTGGCATACGATAAGTAATTTGTATGTTGTGCACAGCAGGATTCATACACAATTCTTCCATAATTATCATCTTCAATTCATCAAGGGTCTTCAACCTATGATTAATTTGAGCATAATAGCACTTTGTACCCGGCCCTTCAAATGACAATTCCTTGTTCGCATTGGCATTCTTAAGCGGACCACTGTGGTATAGGATTATATTAATTACAGTCATTGCGAACCTGTTAGAGTCAAGTTACAATGTTAGTTAAAAAACATTTTATCTAGTCAAACTACACAAAGTACAAATTCCAATTCATTCAAAGAGCATGAATTTCATTACACATTCGTTACACATTTCATACCCAAATCCTCCTTTAGTCATGCTAAGACTACCCATTTCATACCCAATACCAAAAAAAAAAAAAAAAAAAAAAAAAAAAAAAACCAAAATCCTTGTAAAAGTATACAACATTTTATCTAATTACATACCCATAACATTTACATACCCATTTCATACCCAATACAAAAAAGTCATTTCATTGCACATTCAAAGGGCATGAATTACATACCAATTTTATTACAATTCATTTGAAGGGCATGAGTAAGTCTCACTTCATTACATACCCATTTCATTACAATTCATTCATTCACTACCTATTTTGTACCCAAAACGATGATGAATAAAGTCAAAATCCTTGTAAGATCATGATAAAGATAAGAGCCTACAAATGATGAATAAATCTTGATAACAAAAACCATGCAAATAAATACTCAAAAAAATTACACTAATAAAACAAAGTTCTATAATTCACAATATTGGTATCTTAACTAAGTTATGTTAACTATCTATTAAATAAATAGTCAAACTCTTTAACCCACACCCAACAACAAATCATACCCATCTACAATGACAATCAAATCAAAAAACCCTTACCTAAGATATAAATTTGTTGAGAGGGAGGAGCAGTGACAGAGAGAGGCAATATGGTGTGAGAAGTGTGAGAGTTATGGGTGAGTGAGGTTGTGAGTTACTGAGAAGTGTGAGAGGCTAAGTGTTAGAGGGTGAGAGAGTGTTAGCTAGAGAGGCTGAGTGTTATGGGTGACTGATGCATATCTGTGTGTTTTAAAATTTTGCCTAGCAAAACTTGAGTCTATAAGACTCAGGATCCAAGTAAATTTTAATTAAATATTAAGTCTTATAGACTTGAGATCTATGTGGCATTTTTACTGTCCAACTCATTCAAGCAAAACTTTTATGAATTAAAAGTCTTAAAGTTATTGTAGGAAATAAAGTACAAAGATAGGCAGAGAAAAGGAGAAGAATGTACACAAAGATAGGGAGAAGAGAAGTGTTTTATTTTTGTGGGAAGAACTATAAACGTATAAAAACTTTAAAACTAAAACTACCCAAAACCAAGCAGAATGTTGCATTGCTTAATTTGGGGATTATTTTTTTTAGTCACATTTGCAGAAGTTAGATGTGGCATGTTCAACAAAAAGTAACATTTTTTAGTTAATACATACAATTGAATAGCAATGGTATTAAGAAAATCAAAACGTTTCGCATAAATCACCAAACAAAAAAGACAATGTTTCAATTTTTTAAAATTTAGACGTGTGGCAATAATTTATGTAATCACGTGGTGCAATGAGGAGTAATTAACAAAAAGTCAAACATTTTGACTATTAGTTATTAGGCCAAAATGCAAAATTCACTCTCTAAGTTTCACCATTTATCATTTCAATCTTTTAAGTTTGGGTCTTATCATTTCAGTCCTCTAAGTTTCATTTTTTCTCAATTAAGTTCTTTGTTAACCACCCGTTAGTTGTTGCCGTTATTATTTTTTATCACTCTTTTATCACTTTTAACCTGCAGCTTTAGCATCAACTTGGCAAGGTAATTTTCCAACTTGCATAATGAGGGGAAACAATATTATAAGTTAGCATGCAATGGAAACAAAACCGGAAACTAGCATCTCAAGTTTGTGAAGCTCGTATCTCAAGTCTGTGAAGCTCAAGTTCGGTGACAAATTCGACCTTCAACGACTCGAGTTCTAGTGTTGAGTTGGAGCAATATATCCACGTGGAACTCGAGTTTCTCAAACTTGATTTCCATAGAAATATCTACATATGACGATGAAGAAGAACCAAAGAACTAGATTGGAAGCCAAACTGAAGGAAGAATCTGGAGAAGCAAAATAGAGATCTAGAGAAGTAGTGGAAAAGTCTAGAGAAGTAGAGATTTGGAGAAGAAGAGGAAGAGTTTGGAGAAGCAGATCTGAAAAAGTAGATGATCTGGAATGAAGAAGTGTAGAACTAGATGAGAAAGTGCGGGGGAAGAAGAAGAAGACTCACGAATAGTCTGATCAGAAAGAAAATGGTGGAACTCGAGTTCCACACAAACAAGGAAATGGTGGAACTCGATTCTTAAAAACTCAAGTTTCACATGGATTTTTTTTCACATCAGTTGTCACCGCTTGCAACTCGAGTCTTAAAAACTCGAGTTCTATCTTGGAACTCGAGTTTCTAAAACTCAAGATGGTAGTTTGCTCAATAGTTTTGCAAACTAATCAACTAACTAAAATATTAAAAAAAAAATAAAGTTAGATGCAAAAACAAATTCTCAACTTGGCTCTATGTATCAGCTTAAACTGGATCCAATTTATATACGAAAAGAAAACAACCAAACCCACTTTGTCGGCTTTGAAAACCTCGCAACACTTATCATTAACCCATCAGAAAATTTCATACCTACAAGAAAATCCAACACTTTAAGCCAAACTGAAAACCCAGTTGCCATTATCAAAGAAACCACCTAAACCCACACCCATCACACACGATCGTTGATCCTCTAGGGAAAAAGAAAAACCAGAGTTGTCCATCATAACCTCTATTGGAAAAACTGATTTTGCATCTCATACAAAACACATACCAGAAACAACACAAGTATCTTTTTCATTCATGTAAGATAACATGGAATATCAAGAATTTTACAAACAAAGAATAGAAAGACGTACCTTGATGGAGTGAAATTCAAAACAAAATAACTTCAAACTTGGGAAGACCTTTACTCTTCACGCTAATTTCACAGATACCTAAGATGTGTGGTCTCTCAACCAGTTCTTGTGTACGTTGATTTTCTTTTGGAAAAGTGTATTTCCAAGATTCTGTAAAGAAAAATTGTTTTCTCTTCCTTCTTAATCATACTTATATTTTAACTACCTTGACAGTTACTTTATTTAATAACTCTTATTAAATAACTGATTATCTAATTGGGTTAGCCTTTTGGGCTAGCCCAATTGGGCTTACCCAATTGGGCTTAAAGTGTGTGGTTTGGGATGGGACCAAAGGGGCTAATAAGACTCTAACTCCAATAGGCTTTAGACTAATCTGTCAACTCTTGACAAGCTCAAAGTTACCATTAATTATATTTAATACCACTACATAAATATAATTGTACTCTAGGCTTTATTAATTAAATTAAATCCCAAGATTTTATTATCTAAACAATTAACCTTTTCATGAAAATATTCGTAGTATTACAAAGTCATAATATATAATTTTCACTTTGAAAATTATTACCTCTTAATCCTTAAGTTCCTGGTTTAATCCTTTAAACTATTCATATATATATTTATGAAATTAAATTTCATAAAATATAAACTTTAGTAACTTTTTACTAAAGTGGTTTGACCTAACAGTCTGAATAACCAAACTTATTAAACTTATCTCAAAGGAATATTTTATATCTCTACAAAGAGACTATGAATTTCATCTCGAGGATATATGTTCCTTTAGCACTACATGTGACTATCCAACATACTGAGGTTTTGACTGTTGAATTAGATATCACTCCTGATATATTAAAACAACCTACATTTCATGATTAGGTTCACTATCTTCTCAGGATTGAGAGTTTATGTAAATTAAAGTCGTGAGATGTATTATTCATTTGACGGTCGTTAGGAGAATAATAAATTTCACAGTGGTCTAGTTCAATATGTCTTAACTCTTTAAACATATCAACATATCAATTAGAAGTCTCCACTTCCATGATCAAGACAAATCATCTTAGTTGATATATTATAGTCTTTGCAGATGAAATACCCAATTTCATCACCGACTACGAACTAAATTTCTGAATTTACAAAGAACTTGTGATTTATATCTTCTGTGACTAAATAACATAAATCACATATTATGCATCTCATGGACTATATGATAATGTCCAAATATTCATGTTACTATTATTTTAGATAATAATAAAACAACTTTATTAATCATAACATTAAATCATACATAATGTTATACATAGCATCATATAATATGATTTAAGGTCACACATCCTAACAACCTCTTGGTCCACAAATCATACAACAACAACCATAATTAAAAAAGTGACTCCACTCTGCGATAAAACAATGCCACAGAGGCAAGCATCCATTGCAGGCCCAACTGATGCCGCCATTCATTCAATCAATTCTCTAGCTACCGTTCCACCTCACTACTCCCTCTTTCTTTCTTTCTTAAAATTAATAAATAAATAATAAATTAAAATTTTAAACTAAAAAAATACAAAATGATGTTGTTTTGCAGTAGATAGCGGTAGCAATTAACAAATTGTTAACAGAGAGGACTTAATTGAGAAAAAAATGACATGCAAAGGACTGAAACGATAAAACATATACTTAGAAGACTGAAATTAAAAATAGTAAAATTTAGATGGTAAATTTTTCATTTTGGCCTGGTTAGGACTTAAAAAGAGCATATATTTGGAGTGTGGGTTTTGCTTGGGTTGGGCCTGCCTATCTCATAGACCAAGTTGGTAACAGGTTGGGTGGTGACGGTTGTTGTGAAGTGTAAATAGGAAAAAGAAAAATTGAAGGGGAAATCAATCAGAGTCTGAGTCTGAAGTAGGAAAATGCTGGGTCGCTTCGCCGCCGCAAAGCGTGTCCTCGAGATCCGTGAGCTTCTCACCCGTCGTCACACATCGTCACCGTTGAGATACTTCTCCACTGCCCTTAACTACGTGAGTCAATCTCAATCTCTTCTTACATTATTTTTCTAATCTAAAAAGTTTCATTGAATTCATGAGCAGCACCTTGATTCGCCGGATAACAATCCCGACCTTCCCTGGGAGTTCACATCTGCTAACAAACACAAGGTATTTCTATTTCTTCACTCAGATCCCTTTTTAATGAATGGCGATCATTTCTACATTTTGCCTATTTTTCTTCAATTTTTCATTCCCACTCCCACTCCCACTCCCACATATCCTTCCAGCACATTTCAATTTCCCAAATACACTTTTGTCCCTGAAGTTTACATTTGCATTTTTCGTCCTTAATGTTTCAAATTAGCATTTTTAGTGCCTATGTTTAAAAATCGATCGCAATTGGTCCCTTCCATCTACTTATTCGGACTTTGTTTAGCGAGTGCTCATTTAAAGATTGATTAAGTCATATTGTGTTAGTCTTGGACCTCTTTGTAACTATGTGGTCATTCTTGGGGTTGTTGGGATGCTGATTATTTATAATAGAATGTAAAAAAGAAGAAGAAGAAGAAGAAGAAGATTAATATATATATATATATATATTTTTTTTCAAAGCTTTAGATAATGGTTTTCCTCTTTCGTCGCCTGGAATTCAAAACCTGACAAGCTAAGCGCTAAGTGTTGGGTATTTCCATGATTCATTTAAATTTGGAATAAGCTCAAACTGACCCAAGAGACAGGGTATTCAAACTTGATGTGTTTCTTTCTGGCCATACTAGAACCTGTGCACAAGCCTAGTGAATTTTGAAAGTCTAATTGAACTTAATTTACGTTTTAAAATCCCTTACTGTTCGCTTAAACTCAAGTTTTAGTAGAGTTTCTATGAAAAAGTGCAGATTCCCCCGTTGCAAAGAATTACATTATGAAGAATCAAAATTCCCAAAAATATAATTACTTTCAGTTTATGCATCTGCACGTGTTATAAAGTTTAGTATATTAAGATGCTAATCTGGCGTTTCTTCAAATGAATTCTAACTCAAATGGCACCTCCTCCCACTGTAAGAATAGACTGAAGGGTGAAGTCATGGGTCCAACCCAGCTAGTGCTTGTGACTTGTCACTCAAGAAAAACATGAATTTGGTGTTTTACCTGTAACCTGCTTTTGCTTGAATTCTATAGCTCATAGTTCAATTAAGCAGAGGTGAAAAATTAATTTGTTGGGAGATATCATTGAAAATAAATCTTTCTTCTTCCTCTTCCTTTATTTATTTTTCATTTGGCTTGTTTTTGATATATATATATATATATATATATTATGTTAATTAGTTTGGAATTTTAATTAATAGCCCAACCCAAGATGTGGGTATTGGCAATCGTTAATTAGTGACAGTGTTTCTTGGGAAGTTCGTATTCTAAGAGATTTTTTATTTTTATTTTTAATAAGTCATAATATTTATTCAAAAAGAATCAACACTTCCATAGGAAGTATACTTTTTTTTTGTTGGATAAATAACGGAATTGTATTAATCAAAAGTCTAGGTACACCGGGGGTGTACGTGGAAAACAGTACATCAAACACATAAATTACAAAGATCAAGCATTTCTAAAAAATTAGAACAAGGGAAAAGAATAAAGGAAGAACTCCACTCTAGCAAGGTGTGAAGAAGAAGAGATTTAAATTCTAAAATAGACCGTTCCTTCCCTTCAAAACATCTTGAGTTCCGTTCTTGCCAAATACACCATAGGACACAATGTGGGACAGCCCTCCATAAATCAATGCTCTGATGCCCACCGAAGTAACCTTGCCAACCCGAAAATAAATCAGAGACACCATGTGGCATAACCCATTGAAGACCAAATAGAGCCCACACCATAGACCACTTCCATAGGAAGTATACTAGCTGAAGGTTATACAGGAGATCTAAGATGACAATGAACAATAACAGTTGAAATCTAAGAGATACGTAACAAGATGCCCATCAGGTGCTGTGCATCTAATGGGCCTCTGTAGTTGTTAGTCTCTCCCTTAGACTCCCACACTGTCATTATGAATTGGTTATTTAGAGTTGAAATCATGCATTCATGCCCATTATCCAACCCCCTTGAAAGCTTAGCCTAAGTGACAAGGAGGACTGATTGCGCTAGGCCTTCTTTCTGAATCTAACTGATTTGGGTATTCCTTTGGAGCCAGCCTTCTTCTTTGGTAGAGGGATCTAGCAATAGAAGTTTGTATTGCTTTTGAGTTAATTTCATGCTTTAAAGTTCTTTACTTACAAAGACCATGAATATTCTAATAAGCTATAAGTAGTAATTGTAAACTCCAATACGGCTATAAGCAATGATGCACGGACACGGTGAAATTGCCAAAATACTTGTGTCCGACACAGGTATGGGTTGGATTCAACTACAAATGTATTGGATATGTGAAAAAAAGAATTCTTTTTTTGGTTACTGGTAGGCCAGGAAACAGTGAGGACACTGTCTGGGTACGTCTTAGGCACGGGAGAGGAAGAAAGAAAAAATTTGACACCTGGCAAGCTCCCACTGTAGATCTGTTGTCCTTGCCGCTCACCACTACGTTGCTGGTTGGCGGTCGCTGCCTCGTTGCCAATCACACTCTCTACATCTTCTTCTTCTTCTTCTTCTTCTTGTCCTTATGTCGCCCTACTCTCCTTCTTTGTCTTCCTTTTCTTCTTTTTTCTTCTCTGTTTTTTTTTTCTTATTTTGTTCACAAGATTTTTTTGTCTTTTAGACTTAGTTTTCTAGTTTTGTCCGCTTACCCCACATGAGAGTATTAAATGATGGACAGTAAATTCAAACAATTGTCTCTTACAGCTTGATTCCACCCACCCATCAAGACACGTGCCAATCTTTTTAACTTTTTGCATCTTAATTTTTTCCTTCTTCAATATTTAGGTAGGCACATGTACATAAGAACATATTAGTATTATTGTTATTATTAGTTAACGACTCTTAAGTCTTAATGTTAGTTGCAACTTGTCTCTTTTTTTTTTTTTTTTTTTTTGAAATGAAGTTGCTGTGACTTATATAATAAGTCTGGAACTTTTTATTGCCTCACGCCTTGGGTGATACAAAGCCTTGGTGCCTTAAGGTTGCCTTTTACCTTTGACTACCTTCGTCTAGAGTAATTTTCCTTACCCCCTTTTGAAAGAAATTTCTTTTAATTAATTTCTTCTGTTTCAAGATTTGTGATTTAGTCTCTATGCTTGGCAGTTGGGGTTTAATGGTAAACAATTTTAGTCTATTGGCATTCTTATTCCTAGTCTATGTTGACACAGTACATAATAATTGGTAAAGGGGGGTGGAATACTAAAGTTTGTAGAAGGGCCCATGGGTGTGGTCTATGGCGTGGTATTAATGATGGATGGGAGAGCTCCAAACATGTGGCCCTAGTGGTGAGTGATGGCTCTTGTATTCTTTTTTGGCATGATAGGTGGGTTGGGGATAACTCACTTAAAATGCTCTATCCTCAGTTGTATGCATGTTCAAATGACAAGAAAGCTTGCATTTATGATGTTCTATATTATCAGGAGGGTGGAAACGATAGAATTTGGAATGTGAGAGGAATTAGAAGCTTCCTTTTCTTTCCTTGATTTCATTCAATCTCGGTTTCCTACGGGTGTTGGGTGTGATAGTTCCCATTGGTGTCTTGATGGGAATGGTAAGTTTAATATTCGGTCCTATTACAATAAGATTTGGGGTGCTTCTATCTCCAATTTTCCTTGGAAGGGTATTTCGAAAGTTAAGGTCCCTAAAAGGGTGGTGTTTTTTTGTGGACAACAGTTCATGGGCGGATCCTTACCTTGGATAATCTTATGCTTCGGGGTCTCTCTTTGGTGAATCGGTGTTGTATGTGCTGCTGTAACAAGGAATCTGTGGATCATCTCCTCCTCCATTGTCTTGTAGCTCACTCGATGTGGGTGCATATGCTTCAGGATCCAAAAGGTCATGCTAGGTTCTATGGAACGTTTGGTGTTTTGTTGGAGATACTGGCTGGGGAAATTTAATTTGGACATATGGAATATGGTTCCTGGCTATTTGCTGTGGATTTTATGGACGGAAAGAAATTGACACTCTTTTGAGACTTAAGAGAAATCACTGGTTCAGTTACAAGTTTTATGCGAGAAAACTCTTTTTGATTGGTCTAGGTGTTGGCATTCCTCGAATTGTTCTTCTATCTTTGAGTTTCTTTCGTCTCATAGAATTGCCCCCTTAAGTTCTTTTCTTTGTTGTTGTTTGTTGCTTTTTCTTGTGTTCACCATTATGAACACCTTGTATTTGCTTTCTTCATTTATTCTTCTTGATTAATATTATTCTTATTACCTAAAAAAAAACATAATAATTGATAAAAAAACAAAGGATTGAAATGCTCCAATATATATCTGATGTTATGAAGACCTTTTAAATATCTTGGATTTGATATGGGGATGCTATATAGCTTTTCAAAACCTAAACCTATCTAACCATAGCCATTGATGATGTTGTTTTGTATATCTAAGGTTTAAAAAAAAAAAAAAAATTTTAACCTTGCTTTAACAATTGTAACTTATGCATTTCCAGGTCAAGGAAATATTATCCCACTATCCATCAAATTATAAGCAATCTGCAGTGATTCCTCTGCTAGATCTTGCACAGCAGCAGCATGGGGGGTGGCTTCCTGTTTCAGCTATGAATGCAGTATGTTGGCATGCCTCATTTAAAAAGATCTTGATTTGTATTTGTTTATACATACAAATTTGTTTAGATCTGAGCCAGATCTGCATTTGTTTAGAAATTTAATGATACATTGATTTCATGAATAAAATCTATTATTTGATGTGATACATTAACCTATACTAAATAAAAGTCCTAATTTGCACGCATGCCTGCATTTGATAATGAAATTTTTATCACATGTAAATCAAATTTAGTGTAATTACATGACTGATCCATCTTAATCTTACTTACTTCAGAGAATGTCCATCTTAATCATCATAGCATTCATTCATGTATTTTTCAGTAACTTATCTACTATTTTAATTTTACTGTTAGCCCTGCCCATAGGCTAGTTTCTGGGCCTAAGCAAGCAAAGTCAAAGCTCAATTCTTGGAACTCCGCTGGGAGGCAGTGCCCACTAGAATCTAAAACATTTTTTTTTTTTATAAGTAATAAGATATATTGATACCAAAAAGGAAGCACCCTAGAACACAGGGAGTGAACAAGGGGACAGCAAATCAAATACAAAAATTGCAAGAATCTAGGAAATCAATAAACGAAGGGAATGATTGGTTTTGCAAAGCAAACAACCAATCCAATAAAGTTCTAAAAAAGAAAAGCTTGAGGTCTGGAATAGATCTCTCAATATCTTCAAAACAACGACTAGTTCTCTCCCTCCCAAGATATCACATTAAGCCATGAGGAACGATGGACCATATATAATCATTTCGTTGACGACCAAAGCTGCCTTGCCAACACCCTAACAGCCCCAAAACAGTATGTGGCATAACCCAAGATAGATACTCCAAATAAACCCAAAACCATAGACCAAAGATCCCTAGCAACGGGATAGTGAAGGAAGAGATGGTCAACCAATTCACCATTACTCTTGCACATGTAGCACCAATCCAAAATCTACACCTTCCTTTTTCGTAAATTATCAATCGTCAAGCATTTCCCTGCTAAAATTTAAAACATCTCCCTCTCTTTTAATACTTTGACATAATATCATATTACTACATGTCTTTGAAGTATATACCACAGTGTGAATGCTTGTATGTAACATTACGCTATATAGTTGAATGTGATACCCTACTTGACTTTCATTCAATATATGTAGCGCACCCTTTACTATAACACTAGTAGGCTCTTGTTTATTCTTTTTTACCTAGTCAATACTAAGGTACTAGATCTGTGTAGCTAGAAAATTAGGCATAATATTCATACAACTAACATAGTTCTCAGTGATCTCATATTTGGGTGATTACCATCCATTGCTTGATGTGGTGCATTTGTTGGAAAAGGAGTAGCAGGAGTTTTGAAGGCACTGAAATTTCTATGCCTAGTCTCAAGTTATTCTTTTTTAGAACCTTATTGGATTAGTTGTCCATGAGGAACCTTTCTTTATTTTCTATTGTTGATTTATTAGATTTATGTAACTTTTGTATTTGATTGTTTACCCCAATATATTTCCTGTATACTTGGGTGACTCATTTTTATGATTTATACAATTTTATTACTTATATAAAAAAAAGGTTCTCAGACTATTGATTTCATTGATATTTAAAGGTGGAAAGATGGCTTGTGTTCAACCACTTTCTACTATTCATTTGTAGTTTGATGGAGAATATAAGAAAACCAAAAAATTGTGCTCTCTTGCACTCTCTTCTGTAAGCCTGGAAACTAATTCAAGTCAAAGTGCTATATTTTCACCTCTGTTGGTGGAACCTCCAATGCATATTGAGCAATTGACATACTAACATATCCCAACTACTTCCCTTCATCCTCTTTTGTTATTACATCATCATTGTTGTTGTTACTACAGTTGATTTCAAGAGCTGTCTTGCACACATTATAAGTCTCTCTCTCTCTTTTATTTATTTATTATTTTTGCATAAGTAGATAAAAAAATGGGGCATGTGAATATAATTTTAGTAGATTCCAATCCGGTGCCTTCTGTTTCTGTCTGTTCTCTGTCACCACCAAACTATAAAATAACTTAACTAAATTGTGTTTTTTTGCACCGCACTTCTAATTGTTAGATGTTGGTTGGAGGTAGTGGACGGTGTTGATGAGTGGGGCTGGGCTTTTGCAAAATGAATATTTTTCCTTAAAAATGTTGAAGAAGATCGACAAAGATATTCCCTTTGTAATAGAATCCCAGCTTTTCAGCATCACATAGAGTCCTCTTAATAAAAAAAGCAAAGGTGGTCCTCTGTAATGGGTTCTCTAGTGCAGTGTTGAAACACATCACTTTTATTATTGAAAAAGTTGAAAAAGTTAAGAGATGAAAGATTAAATAAAAACGTGAGTCTTTCAACCTTTGACCTAAAGCTTCAAATGGGCGTGAAAGCCAAGAGAAAGCTTGATTAGGTAGAGAGAGAGAGAGAGCAGAGAGTGAGAAAGTGATGGTAGTGCAAGATGTTTTCCTTCCTTAGATAAGATGAAGACCAACAATGTAAAGACGTACAACTTTTAGTGTTACACCCAGTGTCAGTTGATCCTGTTTATATATGAATTCTTAATCTGTGTGCCTGATCAGATTAATGTACCAAGTTGAATTTTGTTCTAATTTCTGTGAAAAGAATTGTTATGTTTTCTAATATGAAGTACCTGAATGTGATATGAAGGCTTCATTCATGCTTTGTTGATAATTAATTATGGCATATAACCTGAAAAGGAGATTATGAATAGGATTTTGGCATGCTGTTACAGAAAATATGAAGAATTGTACTTTTCAAAATGGACACAGTGCTTGTAGCTCCAAACAAATTATGGAAATTCTTAGACCTTCTAGTAATAAACAAATTATTTCCATCAGTGCAAACAATTTCTTCAAAATGATATCAATATATATGTGTGTGTGTGTGTGTTTTTATTTTTGGGAGAAATGATGGCATCTTCAATGAAAACTTTGACAGCTAGACACTCAACATCTTTGCCAGCAAAAAAGAAGAGTTTAATAAGAAATTCCAGAAACAAAACAAGAATAAAGTAAGGAAAAAGATATAGGATTGAATTTGGAACGATCAAGTACCAATTTGATTGGATGACTGCAAGGAGCGGTCTTTCTATTCCCTCTTTTTGGAAATTTTTAGATTTATGTTCTTTTGCTTAATGGTTTGTTTCCTTTTGTATACGTCCTTTGTACCATAGGAACAGTTTGTATGCTTCTCTTCTTCTATTAATAAAGTTCTTTTAACTATCCAAAAAGAAAAAAAAAAAAGAGTTAAAGAAATATTTGAATTTTATAAAGTAGGTAAGAAAAGCTGCCAACAATGACTTAAAAGAGGTTATTTATAATAGTCTTTAGTAACCCTGAAATCATAACTCTATCTTACATAAAAAAATTAATCCTCTTTTTTTTTTTGGATAAGTTATAGGAGTTTTATTGATTAAAAAAATGTATTTCATGTTCACCAAATTAAAAATAAAATAAAATAAAGTACACACACAAATGCACACACACATGCGCGCACACACAAATCCTAAGCATCCAACTAAATTAAAAGTCACATGCTAGTCACATAACCTTTTAATATAGTAAAGGCATAATAATTAACAAAATATAATACATAAAACTTAACATAGAGAAATGAAAGATGAGTTTTATAATAGCTATAGGCTAGACAAAATGGACTAGTGGGCTTTCTCATCACTGATGCTCCTGCATCACTGGTTCTCTAAGACCTGCCATGTGATTTTTTGTTTGTTCCTTTGTGTTCATCATCGTGAATTCAAAGTTTTTATTTTTCTTTGATTAATAAAATATTAAAATTGAACTACTTACCTATTGAAAAAGGTATTTTTGATAAGATGAGAATTGCAAAAGGTTTGTACTAAGTAAAAATTTCCTTCCCCCCCCCCCCCCCGGTGTGTATCTCTCTCTCCCATATATTTAAACATATATGTCTAGATAGATAATTATTGTTGATATGCTTGATGCCTCTAATGCATGCGAATGTATATCACATGTTTATACTGAATCTCTAAATAATATGTAGGTTTGATATGAGTTAAGATTAAAGTTGCAATTTATTCTGCTTCACAAGTAACTGGATTGTGTGGATCAAAGTGCTTGATTGGGAGGTGAGTTCTATGGATGATTTTTTGCCTTTTCTGGCTAATATTTTCCTTTTAAATGAAGATGATGATCGATTGAGGTGGACTTTGAAGAACAATGGAATTTTGATATTCGCTTGTATTATAATGTTCTATGAGGTTCTTCCTCTATCACTTTTCCTTGGAAAGGTATTTGGGGAGTGAAGGCTCCTAGACGAGTTTCCTTTTTTGTTTGGATTGCGGCTTGGAATAAGATACTCATTGGGGATAATATGAAGAATACGGGGTTTGATTTTGTTGATTGGTGCTACATGTGTCGGCATTGTGGGGAGACTATGGACCATTTGTTGATCCATTGGAGAAGGCTCAATAGTTATGGTGTTTCATCCTTCGATCTTTTGGGGTTGCATGGGTCTTACCAAGATCGGTGTTTGATCTTTTGTTTGGATGGAGGAATTGGTTGGGGAAACACTCGTTAGACATTTGGAATTTAGTACCTTTGTGTTTATTGTGGTGCATTTGGAGGGAACGTAATCGCTACATGTTTGAGGATGTGGACAGTTCTGATGATTGGTTGCTTGCTTCTTTTAGTGGTTATTGGTTTGATTGTTCTTGGGCTTGGGGACTCACTTCTTGTGGCTCCATCCCATTGTTCATTAGCTCTTATTTTCTGTAATTAGTTCTGTTTCCTGTTTTTTCTTTCCTCTTTGTGTACTTATCTTCTACTTTGTGCTTTTCATGCATACTATAGTTTTTTTAACATAATTTTTCTTACCTATCAAAAAAAAAAAAAATAATAATAATATGACCCATGCAGTAAGCTGCACTATAGAATATGAAGAGTGCAAAATGTGTGATCCTTAGAATATAAGAAATTCTATGAGCCACATGTGTGCTCTTTGTTGGCACACAATGCTCACATGTCTTGGAAAATGGAGTATGTACTCATGGGATGCCAAGTTCATTAGAGATTTTAATGATTGGGATTGTAATCAGTAGTTTTGTTGTATGCTTTTCTGTACTCAAGCATACCAAGAAGAGAGGGCCCTTATCATATGAGGTAGAGGTTGAAAGGAAATGGTAGGTTTGATGTATGTTTGTATAATGTGACATTGAGATGCTTGAGAGATGCACATTTCCCTTGGAAAAGCATTTGGTATGCTAAGGCTCCGAAAAGGGCTTCATTTGATTGTGACATTGCATATGCATTATAGTAGCTTGGTTGTTGCATGTGTAGGAGTAGTGATGAGACTATGGATCATTTGTCCTTGTTTTGTGACATTGCATATGCATTGTGGGCCCTTGTCTTCTCAGTGTTTGGGATTCAATGGGTTAACGACAAGGATTGTTGTTGTGTTCTATTTGGGTGGAGGAATTAGTTTGGAAAGAAAATCTTCTTTTGTTTGGAATTTATCCCATTATGCCTGTTGTGGACATGGTGGAGAGAGGAATCATCATACTTTTGAAGATAAGGAAGCTCAGTTGGTTCATAAGAAGTTGTTTTTCATTGGGTTGTTGTTTGAATAGTCTTGCATTTATTCATTCTATTGTAGATTCCATTGATTCTCTCTCCGTTCTGGTTGTAATTCTCAATTTTTGTATTCTTTAGGCTGTTTTATGTACTCATACTAATATACTATGTACATATGTTATGAATATACATAAAAAAAATATGTTTGTTATGAATACAAGATCAAATAAATTTGGTTTGGTGGTTGTCTACACCCTTTAACTAACTGTTGTTAAAGTCAGTTTTCTTTATATTTCTTTTGAAAGTAAAATAGTTCATTCATATTTTAGAAGTCCCTCATTTTTGCATTATCTCATGTCCAAAAGTTCTTCAAATGAAATTTTCTTTTGTTTTTGCACAGAAAATTGCTGTGTGTTTCAATTGCTTTTAATATTTTTTTCCATCATCTTGCTCCAATAAAAGACTCGTTATTGCACAAAGAAAATTCTGAGCAAACTTAATGTGACTGAACAGAATGTTTTAATCCTTTGGGAATGTTGGAGGATACGTAATATTGAAAGACTCATTATTGCACAAAGAAAATTCTGAGCAAACTTAATGTGACCGAACAGAATCTTTTAATCCTTTGGGAATGTTGGTGGATATGTAATTATTGATGTAATGATATTGTATTTGAGTGCATCAGGTTGCTAAGGTTATAGAAGTTGCTCCTATCCGTGTATACGAGGTTGCAACATTTTATTCTATGTTCAATCGAACAAAGGTGAGAAATATTTCTTTATTAAGATCTTAATACTTCTGCTGGTACCAAGTACGTTTATGGAAGTTGCAGTTTACCTGCATGGACTTCTTAACTGGTTTTGCAGGTGGGCAAGTACCACCTGCTGGTTTGTGGCACTACACCCTGTATGATACGTGGTTCTCGAGAAATTGAAGATGCTTTGCTGAAACACCTAGGAGTGAAGCGCAATGGTAAGTTTTATGCAAAATATCTGCTTTAATTCTCACCCCACATTTGACAAAATCTCTTGAATGTCCTTGAAATTAAAATGCATTTGAAGAATAAGCTTCTAATATTTGTTGTGTGCAGAAGTAACTAAAGATGGTCTGTTCTCTGTTGGAGAAATGGAATGCATGGTGAGTCCTTTTTTCTACTTTTTACTGATCCTAACTCACAGCTTTTGAGCAGGTCAGCATGCTTTTACCCTAGTTATGTTTACTTTCTAGAATTAATAGGAAACTAATTGGTAGGGAATTGGTGATGCCATAAAATTTTGATAAATGCTAGGTACATAACATTTTTACAACACTTTCAAAGCAAATCTTAAGTGTCTGGTTATTACTAGCTGTTATTAATGCACAAAAGCTATTACTAATGCGCAAAAAAGTAATTTCAGTAGTGGGTTCAAATTAGAACCAATATAAACTTACTACATAGGATTTGTTATGAAAGTGTTGTGAAAATGTTGTGGACATAACACTTCTCTAAAAGTTTTAAGTTTTTTTAAAACGGATTTTTTACTGACAATTTGTTATGAGTTGCTATCTTCAGGTCCAATTTTTAATGGTTAAAAAAACTCAATAACAGGCAAATTATAAGTGGATAATGTTTCTTACCCCAATTTCCCCGTTAAACAAGTTGCTTTTTTACCTCAATATCATGGTATACAGAGAAATTATTTATCACCATTCACCAACTATGGTTGTAAATTGAATCATGAGTTCTTAGCTTTTATGAAATATATTTTTGCTGTTGACTTCAATAGAAAAATGATTTCAAAAGACTTATCTTCAAATACAAAGCATGGTGTGCTCTTCAGAATTTGCAATTGTAACTTGATGAGTTGATGTTTTTCGTCATATTTTTTTATTCTTTTAATAAAGTTATATATATACACACAAATAGTATGGTGTGCCATAAATCGTTGCTTCTCTGCAGGGATGTTGTGTGAATGCTCCCATGATTACAGTGGCTGATTACTCTAATGGATCTGAAGGATATACTTACAACTACTATGTGAGTCCATGATCATCCTATGAATTTTCTACTTATATATACATATATAGATAATGCATCCTTTGAATTTTCTAAATCATTATGACATCATGATCAAATGGTTGAGAACATTTAGAATTTATTTGAGTATTTTATGTTAATTTCAGGAAGATGTTACTCCCAAGCGAGTTGTTGAGATAGTTGAATTGTTAAGAAGAGGGGAGAAGCTACCGGTAAGGCTCTGGGCATGAATACTTGGGTTCTTATTCCATTCCTCATAATTTTGAGTTCTCGTTGGTTTAGTGTTGTTACTACATACTATAATTTTCTTCTTATATTTCAGCCTGGTACACAAAATCCCAAACGTACAAAGTGCGGACCAGAAGGAGGGAATACTACTTTGTTGAGTGATCCCAAGCCGCCTCCATGCCGAGATCTTGATGCCTGCTAAAGTTTTGGTATTTGTTGTCTCAAATAATGTAAAGCTTGGATATTGTCAGGCTTCCATGAGTCATTGGCTCTTGTTGAATCTGTAAGATTCTCAACCATTTTTAGAATTTCCTGTGCCAGTATGAATCTGGTATATGACTTGGTAAATTTCCTGTGCCATACAATTCCTTTTGAGTCATGACTCGGTAAATTTACATTCTAGCAGACGAGTGTAAATTGATGTTTTCTACGTGGTTGAACAATTGCCATTGTAGTTAAGTACTAAGGCCCTGTTTGGTATGCGAACTCAAACTACAGTTTTTAGTGTTTAAACACTAAAAATTGTGGGCTAAAAAAAAAAAGTGTGTTTGGTAAAAGTTATTTATTTATTTTATTTTTTATCAAGAGTGTTTAAGTCACAGTTCTCAATTTAGGGTGTTTAAAACATGTATTTTGAAAACTCACCATACCAGTTTTTAGTTTTCAAGTACCATTGCTAAGTGGTATTTTTGTAAATAAGTTGAAAATCATGGGACCTATTGACAAGACTAAGCTCTTTTTTTTTCTTTTTCTCCTAATGCCTACAACTTTGTCCTTCTCTCTTATTTTTTTTTCTTTCCTTCTCTCCCCTTCAATAAAATAACATTATTTTCATTGCTTTAAAAAAAAAAAAATACAATGCTAAACATACAATTATGTTTTTTCATATTTTAAAATATGTTAAACATATATTTTGCATTATGAGTACTTTAAGCACGTATTTTCATGACATTTTTTTAATCATAGTTTTTACATTATTTTAAACAACAATACTTGAGTACTACTACCAAATAGACCTTAAAACTTCCATCTTGCTTTTAAGGTTTGAAGATGACAAGATTTTTATGAATTTTAGAAGATAGGCTTCAAAATTGGAACGTTTGCATATGATGTAGCTCAATAGGAGGCCTTACGTTGATTCTAAGCTCAGTAGGATGTACTACGTTGATTCTAATTTCATTTGTTGTAATTTGTATTGCCACACAGACCAGCACAAGGTACAACTACATAGTTCACGTATTGGTTTGAAAAGTATCAAACAGGTTTCAAAATGATAGTTTCCTCCTATAAGTAGATAGGTAAGTATTCACCAAAAAAAGGGTAACCAAGAGCTTTATAACTCTATTAATACTTTTTTGTGTTTCTAACAAAAACGTGTTTGGTTTAGGGAGTTTTCATCACTCATCACTCACTTTTCGTGAGCCACACACCAGGTTGTGTTATTTGGTTAAATTTTTGTTTTAAGTTTTCAAAACTTAAAACTCAAAAAATTGAGTTACAGTTATGAAAACTAAGAATAAGTTTGGGCTGTTTTCAAGTGATGAAAAATGTGATATTGTAGCATTGTTGTAATCATTTCACCCATGTGGGACCCATTACAGTATCTATTACACTCCCTTTACGCCTCTCTTTTTTTATTTTTTAAATTTTCTTTTACCTTCTTTCTTGTTCATCTTTTATTTCTTCTCTTTTCTCAATCAAACCCATTGTAACTCGTCTCTCTCTCTCTCCCTCTCTTAATACTTTGAGGATAATAAAAAAGATCGACTTCAACAGTGATGGTGGAGGCCCTATAACGAAATTAGAGCTCCAATTTAGGTTTGTGATTTACGTTTAGATCAGGTTGAGATGTGCTTTTTGGGCTTGGAATTAGATGTTTAGAGTTTGTGGGTTTTATGGGGTAATTTGTTGTGGTGTTGAAGGTGGTGATGGTGTGAGTGGATCTACTATGGTGGATAAGTTTAATTTTTTGTGATTTGTTCGGTGGTGGACGGAAAATGAAAGCAGTGGTTTGAGTTTTTGGGGGTTGCGATTGGTGTGTTTGTGGGTTGTCGGTGGTGGTAAGAGTGGGGGAGAGAGAGGTTTGTTGTGTCTTCTATCTACTGAGTTTTGAGAGAAATCAAGGATGAGTAGAGGAGTAAGGAAAAAAAAGGGAGGTTGAGAGTTTTGTGAGAAATTTGACATGTGGGCTCCACATGTTGGAGTTGATTTTTGTGAGGAAGTCTTAAGCCAGTTTTCAACCCAAACAAATTATAGAGTGAGTTAAGTGTGTAATAGAGATATGAGATATGAGTTTAGACTTTTGAGTTATAAAAACTAAGTTATGAAAATTGAGTTTGAGAGATGCTTCAAACCAAACATGGCCTTAGGATTCAAATCTTCTCTCCATTGTAAGTTTGTAACTATCAAGAAAAAAAAAAAATTAATTGCAAAAACTCCATTGAAGTCGAAGGTAATGAAGCTCCACTCTAAATTTAAGGGAAATTCAAGATAATATATCCACACGTGGGACTCATATAGATTGTGAGCGGTAGGCCTTATAAGGTACTTTTTCCCTCCCATGAGGTTTAAAGGAAATGAGCAGATTAGTTTGCCTATTAATAAGAGCAAGTCTATAAATACTGAATTGTCCTTCCATTAATAGGAATAAGTATAGCAGTAGAGGGTAGAAACCAAATTCCGGCCAAATTCCGGCTAGTTTGAGGCTGTTCTGGCCATTCCGACATATTCTGGTCAATTTCGGATGGTAATAGACTTTTGGCTTTAAAAAACAAAAAAAAAAAAACCTCAGATTGAATGAAAGCCATCACTTTCTCGCCATGTCGCTGGTCACTCTTTGCCTTAATGAACCCAAGCCCATTCTCCTCCTCCCCCGTTTCACGTTATTGATCTTTCACTCTTTTATTTTCTGTTGTCTTCTAGAGTCTAGTCTTATTATGTTGTTTTTAAGTTTGAACTTTTCATTTGTTTTGCTGTCCTAGCCCAGCACGTGATTAGCTTTGGAAATGAAAACTGAAAGTTGAACAAAAAGTCTAAAAAAGAGTCGGAATTTATTTGCTTTATTTCTTCTCAATAAATTTTTATTTTTATTCTAATTTACTCCATTACCTAGGAACAATGGTACATGTTAACATTTATTTATTCTAAAAAATCTATTTTTTTGGGAATGCTCAATCCCAGGTCAGGCAGAAATGATACCCAGAACGATTTTTTTTTGGGCCTTTTTCGGCTTGTCCCGGCCCGGCTTTGGCTAGAATGAAGCCAGAATGACATTTTTTAATTTTTTGAATTTTTGTGGGAATGCTCCTGCTCGGGTTGGGTAGAAACGGTACCCGAAATGATTTTTTTTTTTCCTCTTTTTGGGCTTGTCCCGGCCCGGCGTGTTTTGGCTAGAAATGAAGTCAAATGACTTAAAAAAAAAAAAGTTTTACTATTTTTTTTGGGAATGCTCTAGCCCAAGTTGAGTAGAAACGGTACTCGGAAAGAAAATTTTTTTTCTTCTCTTGTTTGGCCTGTCGTGGCCCGATTTGGCGAAAAAATGAAGCCAGGGGACTTTTTTTTTTTTTTTTTTTTAATTTTTTTACTATTTTTTAATCTTTTGTAATGCTCTAGCCCCGTTGGCGATATAGTACTCGGAATGAATTTTGTTTTTTCTCTTTTTCGGCCTGTGCTAGCTCGGTTTGGCTAGAAACGAGGCCAAGATGATCATTTTTATTTTTGAATTTTTTCACTATTGTTATTTGAATTTTTTTGGAAATGCTCCAGCCCAGGTCAGGCAGAAACAGTACTCGGAACGATTTTTTTTTGGCCTGTCTCGGCCTTGTTTGGGTAGAAATGAAGCTAGAATGAATTTTTTAAATTATTTTGGGAATGTTCCAATTCGGGTCAGGCAAAAATGGTACTCGGAATGAAAAATTATTATTATTCTCTTTTTTGGGCTATCCTGGCCCGGTTTGGCTAGAAATGAAGTCAGAATGATGTTTTTTACTTTTTTTTTTTTAATTTTTGTGGGAATGCTCTTGCCTGGGTTGCGTAGAAATGGTACCCAAAATGATTTTTTTTTCTTTTTTGGCTCCACCTGGCTCGGTTTAGCTAGAAATGAAGTCAGAATGAATTTTTTTTACTATTTTTTTGGGAATGCTCCAGTCCAGTCGAGTAGAAACGGTGCCCAAAACAAATTTTTTTTTTAGTCTTTTCCGGCCTGTGTCGTCCTAGTTTGGCTAGAAATATAGCCAAAATGATGTTTTTTATTTTATTTTTTGAATTTTTTTGGGAATGCTCTTGCTCGGGTTGAGAAGAAATGTTACCTAGAATGATTTTTGATGAAGCTGTATCTCGTCGGTTCCTCTTGGACTCGTCCAGATGGTTCTTCGCAGCACTCTGACAGCCTTGAAGGAACAAGAACTTACTCGAGTGGTCACCGGTGTGGTGCCTGCCACAACGCCTCCGATGGCAAAGTTAGTACGGAAGAAGGTAATAATTGGAATATCAAGAATAAAACTGATTTAGATTGCGATGTTGTTTTTTGTTGTTGTACCTGATATTGGTGTTGTGGGGGGTTTTATATACCCTTGGGGATTATAACCGTTGGAGTGTTAATGACTCCCCTGATAACGTCTCTGATGGAGTTATGGACTTTAAAGCGTTCCCATCGGTTCGTCTAGTTGGTCTCGTAATGGCTGGGATTTTATTGGCAGCATTGAATGGCATTAACTCTTTTTGATGACGAGGACACTGGTCGTGTTTGTCCATGAGGGCAGCTTCGTCTATGCTTATATTCGTCAGTCCCATCAGATGCCCCTGGGCTTCATGGTCGTCGGTGACGATCGTGGAAGGCAAACAGTTTTCTTTTTCTTTCTTTTTTGCCTTTTGGGATTTCGTGCCGTATTGAATGCGTTATGGCGGCGTTACGTGGGTCGTGGCCACGTGGCCTGATGTGGTTGGAGAGGGACTGACCCTTGGGTTTCCCGCCGATTTTCGGTTTTCACTTATATTTGGTTTTTAAACCTTTTTCTTTGTACTTTACCTTTCATTTTCTTTCAGACTTGAGTTCTTCTCCTCTAAGCACTTTTTTTCGTATCTTTCTTTGTCTCTTTCCAAGTTTGGTTGTTTGCTTGGCTGCTGAGCTTTTCGCTTTTCTTCTTCGAGGTAAGTTTCTTCTTCTTCTCCCTTCTTCCTTTTTTCTTTTTATGTGATTATCTGATTTTTGGTTTTTTTTTTTTTTGTGCTTTTATTTGTTTCTCCCCTTCTTGTTGTGGGAATTTTAGTATTTTTCTTTTGAGACTGGGAGTTCATGGTCAGTAATTTAGAGGTTAGGGAAGCTTGTCCTTCAATTTCCTTTCTCTTTGCTCGCTTAGGGGGGTCTTTAGGTGCTTTTCCTAATTTGAGGGGTTTTGTCTCTGAGGGTAGCAGCTTAGGTGTCGTTTTAGGTGACTTGTTTCTGTTGCTCCGAGAGTCGGTCGATTGGTTCGAGGGCTTGGTGAAGGAGCTGCAGTTGATGTCTGAGGTTAGGTCTAGTGACCTCAATACTGGGCTGTTGTCTAGCGACGACCCTATGGCGGGAGATACAGCCGTCTCGACTTTTAGAGAGGTTAGGGCTTTTCATGCCTTCGTGGAACCGTGCAGGTTAGATTCTGACGCCGTTAGTCGGTTTAGGGATAGGTTTCAGTTTCCTGAGCAGGTTCGTGTTCGTCGTCCCACTGACGATGATAGGGCTTGCCAGTTTTTCCCGAGTGAAGTGTGCTTCTATGAGGCCGCTTTTTCTTGTGGACTTAGGCTTCCTGTCCACCCATTTGTGATGGAGCTCTTGGCATATCTGGGGATCGCCTCTGGGCAGCTTATGCCCAACTCGTGGAGAATAGTGGTCAACTGTATGGAAATATGGTTGGCCGCTAATGGGGACATGATTAAGGTGAACGAGCTCGTCTATTTATACCGTCTAAAAGAGTCCAAAGAGTACGGGTATTACGAGCTAGTACCTTGGGAGAGAAGAACCAGGATCGTCAAGGGCTTACCTTCGTCCTTCAGGTACTGGAAGTCCAGATTTGTGTTTGTGTCTGGGGACGATTTTGAGACTCCCTCTAGCCAGGACTGGGGTGAGATCCCCAAGTTGCTTCGTCGGTGGGGAACCCGACCTTAGGTGCGTCAGTCTCCTTTCTTGTTTTTTTTTTTTTTTTTTTTTTTTTTTTTTTTTTTTTTTTTTTTTTTTTTTAAGGTCATTGTTACTAACTTCCTTCGATCTTGTGCAGTTAAACGAAGGCCAAAGTTGAAGAGTAGGTACAAGGAGCGCATCGAGGCGGCCATCACGTATTCCCAAACCATCAAAAACTGGGACGACTTGGTAGACCCGAGGACACTTGCTTTCTATAACCTTGGCCCGGATCCGTCTCCCTACGTCTTGCGGAGCCTTGATATTGAGGGGAAGAAGAGTAAGCTTTTGAGTTCGTCGAACTCGACCCCGTGACTATACTTATTTGACTTGGCTCCCTCTTTTTTTTTCTTTTTTTTTTTATCTATGTATTTCTTTTTTTTCTTTTTTTTTGCAAAGATGACGACGAAGTTCAACAAGGGTATGTATGAGAAAATGAGGTCTAAGAGAGACGAACCCTTATCCAACCTCGGGAAGAAGGTGGTTTGTGTGAAAGGGAAAGTCTCTTCCGTTACCCCAACAGCCTCTACCACACCCGTGGTTTCGGGTGCCGAGCCGACGAGGACGGCTTCTCCGGCCACCTCGGTAGAAGAAATCCCGACTCCTGCTTCCAAAAGGCCCCGTACATCGGACAGAGAAAAGGAGACCGCTTGTTCGTCAACTATTTGGGACGACGAGAAGCTGGCGGTGGCTCGGGCTCATGAGGTCGTGAATGCTGAGGACCTAAAGGTTCTCTCGGGCTCGACCCCAAGAGAGTTGATGGGTCGTCATATCCATAGGCTCGTCCAGGTAGGCTGTTTGTTTGACATGACATATTTGCGTATACACCCTCCTCCTTATTTATTCCTTTGCATTTTTTTTTTTAAGGTGTTGGGGGAAACTGTTCATCTTTCCACGGAGTATCTGGCTCAGGAAGCCAAGGTCGAGTCCTCGCTTTCTCGGATCAGAGCCCTCGAGATGGAGAACTCGAAGCTGAGGAAAGACCTGATAGTCGCGATGGACGATGTTCACCAATGCAAGGACGAGATCAAAAAGCTGAGTGACGACCTCAAGGTTGAGCAGCAGCTGGTTCTGGAAAAGGACAAGCAGCTTGCGGCAGCGAAGGAGAAAATTAAGGTCGTTGCCTCTAGGGCCATCGAGGGCTTCTAGCAGACCGAGGAGTACAATGTTGTGCTCTTCAGCTGGTATTTTAAGGGGTTCGAGCTCTTGAGGAGGTATTGCATTAAGCATCCTTCCGGGGTAGATTTGGAGGCACTGGACATGGAGGAGGTCGACAAGGAGATCTCTGCTGACGAGGCCGCCCAAGCCGCTGCCGCCGAAGCTCCTGGGGATGCTCCTGATGCTCGCGTCATCGATACCCCTGCCCTCGATGCCCCCGCTGAAGACGAAGCCGATCCAGATGTTTGAACCTGTTATCTAGAAGATTCTTTGTGTTTTTTTTTTTTTTTTTGTGAGATGCCTGACATGTTTTTGAGGCTCAATTTCCAGGACAACTAAAAATTTTATGTGTATCGTTAAACCAGTGTTTATGGGTTTTTTTTTTTTTGTTTATGAACAATGGCCTTTGGTTTTCAGGCTTTTATAATATCGTATCTATTCAGACATGTTCTTCTGTATGTCTATTTTGTGTACGTCAACCAGGGTATTGCTTAAGCCTTCCTCTGTACTTAGGCATTTTTTTTTTGTTACTGCCTTCGTCAGTAATGTACATCTGTCGATGCGGAATCTTATTACTTAGGCATTTTTTGTTATTGCCTTCGTCAGTAATGTACATCCGTTGATGCAGAATCTTATTACTTAGGCATTTTTTGTTATTGCCTTCGTCAGTAATGTACATTCGTCGATGCGGAATCTTATTACTTAGGCATTTTATTTGTTATTGCCTTCGTCAGTAATGTACATCCGTCGATGCGGAATCTTATTACTTAGGCATTTTTTGTTATTGCCTTCGTCAGTAATGTACATCCGTCGATGCGGAATCTTATTACTTAGGTATTTTTTTGTTATTGCCTTCGTCAGTAATGTACATCCGTCGATGCGGAATCTTATTACTTAGGCATTTTTTTGTTATTGCCTTCGTCAGTAATGTACATCCGTCGATGCGGAATCTTATTACTTAGGCATTTTTTGTTATTGCATTCGTCAGTAATGTACATCCGTCGATGCAGAATCTTATTACTTAGGCATTTTTTGTTATTGCATTCGTCAGTAATGTACATCCGTCGATGCGGAATCTTATTACTTAGGCATTTTTTTATTATTGCCTTCGTCAGTAATGTACATCCGTCGATGCGGAATCTTATTACTTAGGCATTTTTTTTTATTGTTTTTGTTTCTAACTCTCTGATACTTGGTACCTGTATGAACACATTATTTGAACCATCATTTCATTAATTTTGAGGAATTGGTACATTCTTGATCTATATCTGTGGGTGGTACTTCTTCAAGTGTTCTATGTTCCAAGGTCGCGGGAGTTTTTGTCCGTCCAAGGTCTCTAGATGATAGCTACCTTGACGGGAGTAGTGCACGACTTTGTAAGGTCCTTCCCATGTGGGACCGAGCTTCCCGTGGGCGGAGTTTTTAGTTGCGGCCGTCACCTTGCGTAAGACCAGGTCGCCAATATCCAGTCTTCTGAGCCTGACCCTTTTATTGTAGTATTCAGTCATCTTCTGCTGGTACTTCATCATCATGTTCGAGGCCTTGTCTCTAACCTCCTCTAAGAAATCCAGATTGATTCGGAGCTGGTCGTCGTTGTTCTCTTCACGGAATACTTCTCGTCTGGTGCTGGCCATACCTACCTCGACCGGGATTACTGCTTCAGCGCCATAAGTGAGCCTGAAAGGCGTTTCTCCCGTGGGGGTTCTTGCTGTTGTTCTGTAGGCCCACAAGACGTTGGGCAATTCTTCTGGCCACGCGCCTTTAGCCTCGTCTAGTCGTGCTTTGATGATTTTGAGCAGTGTTGGATTGGTTACCTCCGTTTGGCCGTTTGACTGTGGGTGCCCGGGTGACGAGAACTTATTCCTGATACCTAGCCTTGAGCAAAAGTCTTTAAATCCCTGGCTGTCGAACTGTCGACCATTATCCAAAATGATCGTTCGCGGAATCCCGAACCTGCAAATTATATTTCTCCACATGAAGCTACGGATTCTTGCCTCTGTGATCGTTGCTATTGCTTCTGCTTCGACCCATTTAGTGAAGTAGTCGATAACGACAAGCAAGAACCGTACCTGTCCTTTTCCAAGGGGTAACGGGCCGACGATATCGATCCCCCATTGTGCGAATGGCCACGGGGAGGTAATCGTTGTCATCTTTTTTGCTGGTAGCCTCTGGACGTTCCCGAACCTCTGGCACTTATCGCACCTCTTAATGAGCTCTGTAGCGTCTGCCTGCATAGTTGGCCAGAAATATCCTGCTCTAATAACTTTGTTTACCAAGGATCTGGGCCCGGCGTGGTCTCCGCAAATCCCTTCGTGGATTTCGTGGAGGACGTACTTAGCTTCTTCCTTGTCGACACACTTCAAATAAGGCAGGGAAAACCCTCTTTTGTATAAGGTACCATTCAAAATTGTAAATCTGGCCGCCTTTGCTTTAATCTTCCTGGCCTCCATTGAGTCATAAGGGAGATGCCCGTCTTGAAGGTATGAAACGATTGGTGCCATCCAACCGCCTATGTTCTGGATGGGGAATACTGGGACCTCCTCAATGCTAGGGTATTCCTGATTCTCCATGAGAATCTCATTGTTCGTTGGTTCTCCTATGGACGAGGCCATCTTGGCGACCTCGTCTGCCTCTGCATTCTGGTTTCTCGAGATCCTGACGAAATTCAACTTGTCGAACCCACGAGCTAGATGTTTAACCAACTTGAGGTACTTCTGCATCCTCTCTTCCTTCGCCTCATACTCTTCCCTGATCTGCCCTATCGCCAGTTTTGAGTCACTCTGAATGAGCAGGTTCTTAATCCCGAGAGCATTGCCAAGTCTTAGTCCCGTCAGTATGCCTTCGTATTCAGCCTCGTTGTTGGTTGCCGGGAATTTTAATTGGACTCCATATTGGAGTTTTTCTCCATTGGGGGTGTTTATAATGATCCCTACTCCTCCCCTCTTTTGGGCTGACGATCCATCAGTCTGAATCGTCCACTGTTCCACCTCGTCCATGCCGTCACCATCGTTTGGAAGGGTGAACTCTGCTATGAAGTCCGCTAGAGCTTGCGCCTTGATGGCCGTTTTGGGATGGTATTCGATGTCGAGCTAGCTGAGTTCGATTGCCCATTGGACCATTCTCCAAGCTGCTTCAAGCTTGTTCATGGATTTCCTGATGGGTTGATCCGTCATTACCAGGATAGGGTGTGCTTCGAAGTATGGTCGTAGCTTTCGTGAAGCCACTATTAGGGCGAAAACAATCTTCTCATTCCTGGGGTATTTGGCCTCTGCTCCTTGGAAGGCTTGACTGACATAGTAAACTGGGAGCTGCTTCTTATCTTCCTCTCGGATTAAGGCCGCACTGACGGCTGTAGATAAGGTTGCCAGGTATAAATAAAGGCTTTCCCCTGCTTTTGAGGGACTCAAGATGGGCGGGCTGCCTAGGTAACGCTTGAGCTCTTGAAAAGCTGCCTCACACTCGTCAGTCCAGGCGAACGCTTGCTTCAATGTTTTGAAAAATGGGAGACATTTGTCCGTCGCTTTGGAGACGAACCTATTTAGTGCAGCTATCCTTCCCGTGAGCTTTTGGACTTCTTTGATGGTTTTGGGTGATGCCATGTCGAGTATTGCTCGCACCTTCTCCAGATTTGCTTCTATTCCCCTTTGGGATACCATGAATCCTAAGAATTTTCCCGAAGCTACCCCAAACACACACTTACTAAGGTTGAGCTTCATCTGGTATTTTCGGAGGGTATTAAATGTCTCTCCCAGGTCGTCCAGTTGAGTCAACTCTTCTTTGCTCTTGACGAGCATATCGTCCACATACACTTCCATATTTCTTCCAATTTGCTTGCTGAACATCTTGTTCACCAGTCTTTGGTACGTTGCTCCTGCGTTCTTCAGTCCGAAGGGCATTACCTTATAGCAGTAGAGTCCTTGGCTTGTGATGAAAGCGGTTTTTTCCTGATCTTCCTTGGCCATCTTTATCTGGTTGTAACCTGAAAATGCGTCCATGAATGTTAGTAATTTATGTCCAGCTGTAGAGTCTACCAACTGATCAATCATCGGCAGGGGAAAGCTGTCCTTCGGGCAAGCCTTGTTCAGGTCCGTGAAGTCGACGCACATTCTCCACTTTCCATTTGCTTTCTTCACCAGCACGACGTTGGCCAGCCATTCGGGATAATAAACTTCTCGAATGAAGTCTGCCTGCAACAACCTGTTAACTTCTTCCGTGATTGCTTGGTTTCGCTCGGGGGCAAAGACCCGTCGCTTCTGTTGGACCGGTTTTTTCTCGGGGTCTGTCTTCAACTCATGCTGGATTACCTAGGGCGGAATACCCGACATATCTTCGTGACTCCACGCAAATACATCCAAATTTCTTTTAAGGAAACGGACGAGTTCATTCCTCATTTCGGGGCTCATGGTCGTACCTATCCTCGTCACCTTTGAATTCTCCCCTTCGACGAGTCTCACCGTTTCCAGGGCTTCCATGTTGTCTTCTTTTTCTCCTTCGATCGTCCATGTGTGGTTTTCTCCTGCCGCCAACACGGCCTGATAGCATTCTCTGGCCAAAACTTGATCTCCTTTTACCTCACCGACTCCATCTTCGGTTGGGAACTTTATCTTTAGGCAGTAGGTGGACGTTGTCGCTTTCCACCGGTTGAGCGTGGGTCTCCCAATGATCACATTGTATGAAGAGGGGAAATCTATCACTAAGAAATCCAGATGACGGGTCTGCTGCTTCGGGTAGGTGCTTATCGTGACTTTCAGCGTCACAATGCCCTTGGGATATACCCTGTTACCGCTAAAGCTGACGAGGGGGGACTCAAAAGGCCGCAGTCTGTCAGGACCTAGCTTCAACTGCTGGAAGGCTGATAGGTACATGATGTCTGCGGAGCTACCATTGTCGACGAGGATCCTTTTAGTGTTGAACCCTTCAATTGTGAGTGCTATCACCAGAGGGTCATTATGGGGCTGCCTCACCCCCTTTGCGTCTTCTTCGCTGAAGAACATATCCTGGTCTGTCCGTCTCTGCTTCCATCGGGGTTCCATATGGACACTGTTTACTTGTCTCTGGCATGCTTTCTTGAGGGATTTGTATAATCCCCCCATGAAAGGTCCTCCTGCTATTGTGCTTATCTCCCCGATCACATCTTACGGTTGAGGTTGGTGAACCTCGTTCTTGGACGAGGGCTCTTGTTGGCTCATATGGCCCTCCCTGAACCTACTGGATTCCCCCTTTTTTACGTACTTTTGGAGTTTTCCTTTCCGTATCAATTCCTCTATTTGCCCTTTCAGGTCTCGACAATCTTCCATGTAATGGCCGTGATCCTTGTGGAATCGGCAGTATTTGCTTTTATCTCGCACACTTGGTGACGAATGCAAGGGCCTCGGCCACTTTAGGTGGTGTTGATCCTGGATCTGCGTCAAAATCTTGTCAACAGGCATAATTAAAGGTGTGAATTTTACCGGTCGTGGAGCTTTCTCGTCTTTTCGTCTGTCAATGTCACCTCCCCGGCAGCTTGGGCGCTCCCTCTTTTGTCCCCTGCGTTCATCTTCCTTCTTTCCCTCCATCTTCGGCTTCCCCTCGTCTACGATGGCTGCCAGTGCGTCCTCAGCATTCATGTACTTTTGAGCCTTCAATAGCATCTCCGCCATTGTTCGAGGCGAATTCTTTGCTAACGAGACGACGAATTCTCTGGACTTAAGGCCTGCTTTGAACGTCGTCAGCTGGACCTTATCATCAGCGTCGTCCACCTCTAGAGTCTCTCGGGTGAAGCGTTTTACGTATGACCGCAAGGTCTCCCTCTCACCTTGCTTGATAGTGAGTAGGTGGTCTGTTGGTCTCTTGGGGCGTTGCCCCTCGACAAAATGGCGCAGGAAAGCGTTGCTTAACTGTTCAAAGTTGTCGATTAATGAAGTGGGCAATCTCGTGAACCATTCTCGTCCAGCTCCCTTCAGCGTGGTGGGGAAAGAACGACACATGATCTCGTCAGGGGGCTGTTGAAGGCCTAAGGTTGTCTTGAAAGTGTTAAGGTGATCTTGGGGGGTCCTTGAGCCCGTCAAAAGGCTCGAGCTGAGGCAACCGAAATTTCGCCGGTACCGATCGTTCTAGGACGGCCATGGTAAAAGGGGAGTCCGTCGCTCTGACCATTCTATCTAGGCTTCGATCGGTCTTTTCTTTGATGACATTTCTTAATTCATCCATCTCCTTTCTCATTTCTTGGAGGATGTCGGAATGCTGTTCTTCTGGGGTTATCGTTCGCCGTCGGTCACTTCTTCCATGGCTATCACCTTCGTCCTCTTGGACAGCTCTTGACCGGTTCTCTTCTTGCTGTAATCTCTGTCTCATCTCTTGGTTCTGTCTGGTAAGTTCTTTGACAGTGGCTGCGAGATTTCGGACTTGTTGTGCCAAGGCCGCTGAGTCCTGGTTGGATTCCATCTAGAGCTAGTAGGAACTACGTTCTGGTTATATGAGAATCGTTTCCCACAGACGGCGCCAAACTGATAAAGCTGTATCTCGTCGGTTCCTCTTGGACTCGTCCAGATGGTTCTTCGCAGCACTCTGACAGCCTTGAAGGAACAAGAACTTACTCGAATGGTCACCGGTGTGGTGCCTGCCATAACGCCTCCGATGGCAAAGTTAGTACGGAAGAAGGTAATAATTGGAATATCAAGAATAAAACTGAATTAGATTGCGATGTTGTTTTTTGTTGTTGTACCCGATATTGGTGTTGTGGGGGGTTTTATATACCCTTGGGGATTATAGCCGTTGGAGTGTTAATGACTCCCCTGATAACGTTTCTAGTGGAGTTATGGACTTTAAAGCGTTCCCATCAGTTCGTCCAGTTGGTCTCGTAACAGCTGGGATTTTATTGGCAGCATTGAATGACATTAACTCTTTTTGATGGCGAGGACACTGGTCATGTTCGTCCATGAGGGCAGCTTTGTCTATGCTTATATTCGTCAGTCCCATCAATTTTTTTTTTCTCTTTTCCTGCCTGTCCTGACTTGGTTTGGCGACAAATGAAGCCAGAATGACTTTATTTTTTTGAAATTTTTTGGGATTGCTCCAGCCCAGTCGAGTAGAAACTGTACCCAAAACGAATTTTATTTAGTCTTTTTCGGCCTGTGCTGGCCCAGTTTGGCTAGAAATATAGCCAAAATGATGTTTTTTAATTTTTTATCGAATTTTTTTGGGAATGCTCTCGCTCGGGTTGAGCAGAAACGTTACCTAGAAATTTTTCTTTTTATTTTTTTTCCTGCCTGTTCTGACTTGGTTTGGCTACAAATGGAGCTAGAATGACTTTAAAAAAAAAAAAAAAAGTTTTTAAAATTTTTTTGGGATTGCTCCACACTAATATTCTATGCATTAATTTTTCCCCCTCCCCAACCAATCCACATTAAGAAATGGTTGTGAGTCTCTGAAATAAGACCTTAAAACTTTACTTAACAATCCATTAAAAAAAATTAACCAAAAGAAAAAGACAATTAATTTTGACCCAACGATACAAATATGAATCACTCCCTCAGTCACTTTTGAACTTAACAATTCAATCACCTACTCAAATCTCAATTACTCCAACAGTTTTATATTTTCTTTGGTATTAATGAACATGTCAGTTATTATTGTTATTATTTTTTTAATCAAATTATTACGAAGATAAAGAAATAAAATGAGGACATAAAAACAGTAAATGTCGCCCTCTGTTGATGCATATGCAAATTGGGCAACTTACCAAGCGGGCCTAACAAGCCAGTGGCAATTAGTTGCGGCAATGTGGCTCCAGCTGCCCTTTTTCCCATCAAGAGCTTGTTTGGACTTTGGAAGGATTAGTGCATGCTAATGTTGACTGGTAATTCGTAAATGGTAATAACCAAATTTGGTGGATCATGTATGCACTTCGCCACGACGCAAATAGGTATACAAGACGTAAGAAAAAACACAAGGCACTAGGCAGTAACTTTCATTTGTGGGAGTCTAAGAAAAAAGTTTATTTGTAAACAGTTTTACCCTCAAGCAATTAGGATTGTACCAAGACTTACTCCTCTCAAATCAAAATCTGGTTCTCCATGCCAAAGAGATTTTAGTATTTTTTGTCTTAACAAAACTCTGTTTAAGCATGGTTCAGAAGATTGGATACAAGCCATTTACACTTCTCGATGTTTCTACCACTCGTATACACTTAGGCATACAAGTCTACACATCTCAGAGTTTGATAATTTTTTTTTTTCTAAGTTCGGGGTTGGATAATTGGAGTGCACGTGGACACTTCTCGTATATCCATATTTGCATCCCGACAAGCATTAAATCTAACTAGTAAATGATCAAGGCATGTGAAAACTTGAATCTTTTGATACGTGGCATAGAATACAAATATTTATTAAAGTAATTAGTTGTAATATTGCATAAATAATAGACCGGATAAGGCTATTTTAATATACTGATAAGTACAATATAATAACCGAAAAAACGATTAAAACCACCCACATCACAAGGAATGAGTTTACGACTCCACATGCTATTGGGCAATACACATCTAGACGAGAGATTACATAACATAACCATTAAATAACAATAATTATATAAATTAATATAAGATAGATGGAAACATAATTAATACATAAAACCCAGATGATTATGACAGTGGGATATGATCAAAACTAAGGAATGAAAAAAGTAATCCCCATAAATCACGCCCGAAAGTCTTCCTGAAATAGTAGTAGTTGGGGGGGTGTTCATAAATTTATGTGGTAAATAAATAAAATTATGATAAGAGTAGTATCATAATAATAGATTAATAATCATTGATCATGCATAAATCATATGTCTCTGTCTCTCTTGCACTCAGGTGAGATTGAAGGGTATCTGACTCTGTCAGTGCAATAGTTGTAGATGGTGTATTTGGTTCGGACCCATGGAGACGCCTATACTGATAAGAGTCAAGGTCTTGGAACTCTTTCTGGTCCCACCATCTCTTGCCTGGGTAGCACAAAACTTGGCTTCCACAGAGGCCTCACAACCATCAATATGGAAGCTCTTGTAGGTAGCGATAAATGGGGCCTTAGACCAGTCAGTCTTCTCGAGCCCACCTCTCGTGGCCCAATCATCTGCGTTCCAGAGGCTCGAGTAGATCTTCATGGGTTGGTTGAATGGGAATTTCACTCCCAAATCTTTGCAGTTTTTGAACACTCTTATTGGGATGTCATCCACAAAGAATCTGACAAATAAAATAAGAGACAGTCAGACACATCACCTCCCCCTATTCGCCCATTCCCCAATGTCCACATTTTATAACATGTTTCTACTTTTGAAAAAGTATAAAGTGAACCAAATTTCTGTCAACTATTATTGATTTCGAAAGTTTTGTCGGGTTCTCTTCTCTTGTTGAAAAAACCCTCCCATGTTACCAGGATTCCTTTTTCCTATGAGTATGACCGTGAGCTGACTATAATGAGATTTTTCCAAATTCAAATAGATTACAGGTGTTTGCTTTGTTTGATCATGTTCTAATTTTGTCGGAAAGGACTTTTTGGTTTTACATATATGTATATACGTGTGTATCACTATCCAGTGATTGCGGCAAAGATTGGATGTTGATAGAAGTTCAACTTTTCTAAAGAAAAAAGTAAAATGAAATGGGGACTTTGCTAGGGGAGGACTTCATTTCAAATAATTTTGTTTCTTCCGGATGTTTCGATTTAATTAACGTAGGATAAGTTCATTAAAGAAAAAAAAAACATAATTTGATACTTTGAGAACCACAAAGTCTTAAAATAACTGAAAATTAATGCACAGAAATCTTGCAAACAAGGATTTATAGAATTAAGCAGGTTTTTCTCAACAAAAAAAAAAAAAAGGTTAATTAAGCAGGCTTATTTCTTTGGACATATATTATTATAGAATTTTAATCTCTCAATCTCAAATGAAAAAGCCACTTGAACATGAGTAATAAATGAACTTTAAGGCAAATCACATCGAGAAAGTAAAAACAAAAAATGGTCATCAGATTATGTCAATCAGGGGACCTAGATTAGAGATCTTTTGGACAATTATTTTTCCATTTTGCTCTAATTCTAGATATTTAAATACGAGCAGCTTCATTTCAGGATCTGAAAGGTTCATTTCTAGATGCAGAAAAGAGAAAGAAGGAAGTAACTTACACAATCTGATACAGATTCCAGAGAACTGAGTAAGAGTGGTAGGCCTTGGTTGGGTCAAACCAAAGATAAATCCTTTGTTCTCTGTCTCCCTTCCCTCCTGTGAACACATTTGTCTGTAAAATGTAGGCTGTCCTGTCCTGTTCCCCAAGAACTCAAAATCTATTTCATCATGCTCCGAGTTTTGAGATGATAGCTGCAACATAATCAGATAAATACTAAAAGTTTAAAACAAATTAAGGTGACAATAAAAGAAAACCCCAATCTTAAAAATGTAAAAAAAAAAAAAAAAACTGTGTTTTTCCAACCAAAATTATATATATACATATGTATTTTTTCCCTCACTTCCTTTGGAAAAGAGTACAACTTTACGAGACAAAATAAATGCGATGGGAATAACTCACATAGAAGGCAGTAACGGTTCCAGCAGAATCTCCCGGAACCAACTTTATTTGCATACTGAAGTGACCAAACAAGTAAGAACCTTTGGATTGGAAACCAGTACCTTTGCAAAATCCCAGAAAAAAAAAAAGGTTTGAGGAGAATGTAGGCTAAGATGAAATTTGTACAAGCATTTTAAATCTGAAACGACAGGCATCAATATATTTCTGATTCAAAAGAATGCTTGTTCTAGCTCATTTTACCAGTGTAGTTGTCTAGGTGGAGCTGAATCTCAGAGCCTCCATTGAAGTACTTAATGTGATCAAAAGCCCAAGTCGGCATATAGTTTCTGCCAAATGGGACATCTACAGGCTTCCGTGGAGGAGCTCCCATGGCTCCGGAGACCATAAATAGGAAACCCAGTAACAGAGTCCACACAAAAGAAGCCATTTTTTCCTGCATAGTAAGAGACAAAGCTTGTTTTGTTAAAGAAAAAACAAGCACACTTGAGAGGCTTCTAACAATGAAAGAAGGAAAGAAATAAACCAAGACTGCATAGAGCATTACCCAGAAAGAGAGAGCGAGAAAGAGAGCTGTGTGAGGATGTGATGATGAAAAGTGAAGGAGGCAGAGCCCTTTTGTAGGGTCCGATTTTTATCTGCACACTATTTTTAAGTTTCTCGTGTAGTATTATTTTTGAACCTTCGACACTGTAACTATTATTATTATTATAATAGCAATTACGGTATTAGTATTACATACAATCATTAGGCGGTGGTGGAGGCTTACCAGTTTCTAATTTTCTATTAACATTACTGTTTCAGTTTGGGCACAATTGACCATTTAAATTTTAAAGGTTGCAAACTGCAAAGTAAGACTATAACCAAGTTTTACCTAAGTTTGAGCTTGATTTTTTTCCCCCAAATTGAGTTTGAGTTGTTCTTAATCTATTTGATTTATATACAGCTTTTGAAATTTTATAAAATTAATATATATATGGAATTACATTAAAAACACGAGTTTTTTATTTATTTATTTTTTTTATAAGATAAAATTCTATTTTAACATAATCGATGTGTACATGCGTATGAAACTCCTTCTTAAAAGCTTAAATCTTGATTAATGCCCTCTTACACTCCACAAATACTTATACTTATAGAGTGACCATTGCGCTAAAAGTTTACGGTAGTAACATGAAAGTTTATATCCTTGTATAGATTAAGTTTTAGTTTTTTATTTTTATTTTTAAATTTAGTGGATTTAAATCACAAACTTATTAAGTCATTTCAATTTCAAATCTTTATCTTTATTCTCCAATGCGGAAAGAAAAATGGAGAATTATTGGTAAAACTTTGTATTTCAGCTTCAACTTCAAATTTCTTATTATGACTTTCTCAATTAAGTTTTTTTCCCTAATTTCTAAACAAAGTATTCTCTCTCAATCTTTTATGTTTAATAGTTGCCAAATTGATTTTATTCAAGTTTCGAGTAAAATGCATGAGATTTTTTTTTTTCCTTTTTTTTAGTAAAAAGTAAAATGTAAAGTATAATCAATAGTTCGTGTCTTTTTTTTTTTTCATCTCTTTATTGTTAGAATAACAAAAACTAATAAAAGAGACAAACTAATAATTTTTTATTTATTTTTATAATTCAATAATTGGAGATCTATGAAGCTTTTGGCCAGAACAAAACTTCAAATTAGAACAATTTTATAAGTTTGAAAAACTCTAATTAACAAAATTAAAAATAAAAATCCAAATATAAAGCAGTGTAGCTCTCTCCCTTGCGGTCATTAAGACATCAAACATGAGTAATGAGGGTGTCGGCTTTCAGCGTATCATCCATTAGCCATTGCCATTCTCCGTCTCTTTCTCTTTAGGATTATAAGCAGTTTGCACTGAACCTGGGCCCGGTTTGTTTGTTTGGCTGTACTTGATGACTTGATGACTCGCTGGTTCGGTGGTTCCTCTTTTATAAGGGTCCGCTCCTCCCCTTTTGTCTTTTTATTTGTAGCCTATATTTTCAGCTAACTCATGGGCATAGAATAGATGGATAAAGCTCTAGCAAAGAATAGATGGATAAAAAAAGTTAGCAGGTATTTGTAATTACACTGCCCATTCATTTATCCAACTATATCATTAAAGTCAACTGACATGCATAAATTTTCACCGGGAGATGAGACCGCCAATTGCTTAGAATTTGAAGTTCGTATTAGGGAAAAAGAAGAAGAAGAAAAAACATAAGAATTGGATATGAGAAAATGGTCCAAATTAACCATATATGTGGCTTTAATCATCAGGGACAACCCTTATAAATTTTTTCCCTTTTCCAATGGACGTCTACAGCCCAGTCCCACCCTTCTCCTGTCCTGCCCTTCCCTCAATTTTTTTCCCCTTTTTTAGCATTTCTAAGAAAGAAGTTTTTTATTTATTTATTTTTAATTTCTGTTTTTCCCCCACTCTCTTCCAATTAAATTGCTAATCGAATAGATATATGTTATTTGAATTCAACATACGGTTAAAATTAATTTGTATTTTGGCTTAATAATTAAAAAAAAAAAACAAAAAAACAATTATTATTCTACGGATACCATAAATTAAAATTCTTAAGTGTGTAAAAGTACTAATCTAAGATTCCCTACCTCTAGTGATACGGGTAATATTATTTTGGAAATAGAAAAAATAAATAGAGAATGGGAGGTGTGGAAATAGTACCATCATTTATCAATCCGTTGAAGACCTTATGCAAGACCTACCCACTAATTTACCTACATAGAAGTAGTTGCGTAAGTTGAAATTCTTAAAGACGGCAATACTTCAACAACTAAAAATAAAGTATACCATAAATTACTAACAGTCTTGTTCTGATGAAATTCTGTACCTTTGTAGTTACAATAAGTCTATTTTGATAATCCCCGAGTGCAAACTGCTGTGGTCTCTGTGATTTAGGGAACAATGGGCCCAAGTTTACCTAGAACTACGAAAGGGTAGATGGTGTGCGGATACGCGAGAGGATGGATAGAGCGCTAGCAACCCCCGAGTGGATTAGCCTGTTTCCTTTGGCAAAGCTTTACCACTTATCATCATCAGTCTCAGACCATGCTCCCATTGTGCTACGAATGCTACCAAAACCAAGGGGGAGGAAACAAAAGAAACCATTCCGGTTCGAATTGATATGGTTGAAAGACCAATGTTGTGAGCAGGTGGAGTTTAATGCTTGGCATAGAGGGTTGATTTCAGTCGAAGGTAATGTTATGCAAAATTGCTTGGAATAATGTAGGTCTAGCCTGGAGGATTGGAACAAAAAAGTATTTGGTCATGTGGGTAAAAAGGTGGCTGAGCTTCAAAAGAAAGTAGAGTGGCTTGAGCTTCAACCATCATCAACTGAGATTAACCAAGCCCTGAGAAGTACGCAGTTTGAGTTGAACAGTTGGCTTGATAAGGAGGACGCAATGTGGAGACAACGATCAAGGTTAAACTGGTTCCAAGCTGGGGATAGGAATACAAGATTTTTCCATGCAAAGGCATCCTCTCGGCGAAAGAAGAATCTCATTGTTGGCATGCTGGATGGTGATGGTGTGTGGCAGGAAGATGAGTCGAAGGTTGAGGAAATTGTAGTTGGCTACTATCAGAACCCTCTCCAGACAAGTAACCCCACGGAGTTCTCGGAGCTGCTCGCTGCTGAGAAAGGTAACTCCTGCCATGAATCAATAGCTCACCAGAGAATACAATGAACAGGAGGTGAAGACTGCTCTTAAGCAAATGTATCCGCTCAAAGCCCCAGGCCTGGATGGGATGCCTCCCTTGTTCTTTCAACATTTTTGGCCTACTTGTGGGAATGTGGTCTCTAAAACGGTATTGGACTTCCTAAACCGAGGTATATCTCCACCAACCTAAATGTTACCCATATTGTGCTAATTCCAAAGATCAAAGAACCTAAACGGGTGACTGATTACAGGCCTATAAGTCTATGCAATGTTGTGTATAAGATTGTATCAAAAGTTATTGTAAATAGGCTAAAAAAGGTCTTACCATCTATCATTAGTGAAACACAGAGTGCTTTCGTGAACGGTAGACTAACCACCAACAATGTACTTGTTGCCTTTGAAACCTTGCATCACATTGGTAATAAGAAGTTTGGGAAAGTGGGGGAGATGATACTTAAACTTGACATGAGTAAGGCGTATGATAGGGTGGAATGGGAGTGCTTGGAGGAAATTATTGAGAAGCTCGGCTTTGATGAGAGGTGGAGGGAGCTGGTGATGAGGTGTGTGAGGTCTGTCACTTACTTTATCAAAATAAATGGTAGTCCTAGGGGCCATACTATTCCTTCTAGGGGCATCCATCAAGGTGACCCGTTATCACTGTATCTTTTCTTATTGTGTACAGAGGGGCTTTCAACTTTTATAAAAACTGCAGTGGCCGGTGGCAATATGAAAGGAGTCTCGGTGTGTCGTGGGGGTCCCGTTTTATCTCACCTATTATTTGCAGATGACAGCCTCATTTTTTGCAAAGCTACTCTTGAAGAATGTGATGCACTTCAAAAGGTCCTACAAGTGTACGAGTTAGCTTCGAGGCAACAACTGAATAGAGCAAAAACCTCCCTCATTTTTAGTAGCAACACCCCTACCACTATTAGGGAGGGAATTAAAAGGCGTTTTGGTGCACAAGTGATCAAACAGCATGAGAAGTACTTAGGCTTACCTACCCTGGTGGGCAAGAACAAGCGCATCACCTTCAATGACATTAAGGAAAAACTAGGTAAGAAGCTAGTAGGTTGGAAGGAAAAGATGTTATCTATAGCATGTAAGGAAGTCTTGATTAAGGCAGTGGCACAAGCAATCCCTACTTACACAATGAGCTGTTTCAAACTCCCGAATTCCCTTTGCGACGACCTAACTAGCATGATAAGGAATTTTTGGTGAGGCCAAAAAGTGGATGAGAAAAAGATCGCTTGGCTAAGTTGGGAGAGATTGTGCGAACCAAAATCCAAGGGTGGGATGGATTTTAAGCAGCTGAAACAATTCAACTTGGCTCCCTAGCCAAGCAAGGGTGGAGGTTGCAAATGGATCACACATCCTTGGTCAATAGGGTACTCAAGGCAAAATATTTCCCAACGTGCGAGTTTATTGAAGCATTTATGGGTCACAATCCGTCATTTACATGGCGGAGCATCATGGTTGCTTAGTCCGTGGTAAGGGAAGGGATCAAATGGAGGGTTGGTAATGGTAGAAATATCTGGATTTGGGGTGACAAGTGGCTGCCTTCAGGCCCATCTCACAAAGTGGTGTCTCCCAGGCTTTTTCTGCACCCGGACACACTGGTGGGGGAGCTCATTGACCAAGAAAATGCCTGTTGGAAATCTGATATCTTGGTTGCCTTATTCCTACCGCATGAAGTTGACATCATAGAAAGCATTCCCTTGAGCTCTCGCCTTTTGGAAGATAAACTAATGTGGGCCGAATCACCAAATGGGAAGTTCAACGTCCGTAGCGCATACTCAGTAGCTCTAAGACTCTCTCTAAATCCCAACAGTGGCGCTAGCTCGGATGTTGACCTCAGCCGGTAATTTTGGAGAAGGTTATGGGCCCTCCCTTTCCCACATAAGACAAGACATTTCGCATGGCGAGCTTGTCGTGACATACTGCCCACCAAATTGAATCTCCTGAGGCGCAAGGTGGTGCAGGACAGTTGGTGTGATAGCTGTAGGATGGAGGTGGAAACCACGAGTCATGTCTTCATCACTTGTCTAAGGGCACATGAGGTGTGGGCATGCTCCAAAGTTGTGCTGCCAGGTGGTGCTTTCTCCATGACTTTGTTTTTTGGCCTGATGTGGAAAATGATTATGGTAGACCAAACAGATGTTTACATGGTGGCCTGGGTAGTCACTTTGGCATGGGAAATGTGGCATGTCGGGAACAAAGTGCGTTTGGGAGCCTAGAGAAAGTCGGGGAAAGTTTTGGTTAGTTGGGCGGCAACATACTTGGAGGATTATAATGCTGCTACTGTAGCACGAGCAAACTTGGATCCTATCATGCAGGGAGTCTTGGCATGGTCCCCTCCACCATGGTCTATGTTCAAAATAAATGTGGATGGTGCAGTAGCAAAAGCATCAAAGAAGGCAGGTGTGGGTGTGGGTGTGATTGTGAGAGATGAGTGGGGTAGAGTGGAGGCTGTGATGAGCAAGAACTTAAATTTTCCTTTAGGTGCCATTGAGACCGAATCCAAGGCTATTGAGGCAGGGTTATTGTTTGCACAAGATATCAGCATCTGGGACATTGTGGTGGAAAGTGACTCCCAAATCATGGTTCAAGCTCTAAATGGAACTTCAGTCCCACCATCAGCGGTCTCAGCAATCGTACAGGGTATCATGGACATCAGCAAGGGCTTTCGTAGGGTGGAATTCGCTCACGTTAAAAGACAAGGAAATAGGCCAGCTCATGCACTAGCTAAACATGCTCTTAGCATTGTTAATTTTATTGCTTGGATTGAAGAGACACCTTGCTTCTTAGAGCAAGCTCTTATCCACGATGTAATATGTTAATTTGTTTCCTTTAATATCATTCTCAGTATTCCTATAAAAAAAAGAGAGTCTATTTTGATAACACTAAAAAAAATAGTGTCACAAATTATTACACAATTTTTTTGTCACAATTTTAATATGAAAGAGTGCAAGTGGTGAAGAAAAAAAATGATAGATTTATATGTAAGTGATAAATAATCACTCATAATCTGTTATTCCCTCCGTTCCAATTGTTTGTCCTTTATTCCATTTTGGGATGTCTCAAAATATTGTCTTATTTCTAAAAATAAAAGTTATTAGTTTACTAATGTTCCTATTATACTCCTACTTTATTTTCAAAACCATTTGAAAAGAAAACTAACAAATATTTTAAAAAATCAATGTAATTGGGGCACCTTTTCAGTTGCCTCATTAAGAATAACTATTTTTAAAAAAAAACTGATAAATTTATTTAAGGGTAGTGTTATAAACTTATACATTTTTATAAGGTAGATAAGACAATAAATTATGTTCCCTTGAAAAGTTTAACTTTTCAAATATGATAAAATTGGGACGGAGGGTGTACGTCAAATTTGTGACAAAAAGTTATAGAATAGTTTATAGTTTAAGAACCACTCCATTTATAAAGGCAGGGATTAACCCTTTCACACATTTAACATAAATCAGAACTATATATTGACCAAGGGGATCCATAATCCCTTAATCTAAATGTGGTGGGGGTCTAGTAGTCACTTACCTTATCCTCATTGTTTTTAACTCTTGAGTTCAAGTCATGGCAAACTCATTAACACTGGGCTGTAGGTCAATGAGAGGATCTCATGGAATATCTTACCAGGTAGGATGTGACCTGTCACCATGATCATACATTTTTTAAGTTACCACCAAAAAAGAAAAAAAATCTATAATCATCAAAACTTTAATAATTTTTAAATAGTATATATATATATATATATATTTAAGTCTTAGAATAAGAAAAGTATATTCAGCCACCTAAAATTGAAATTTTTCCTAAAAATAGAATACACATCGATCACACTTCGAATGGTGGTATCAGTGTTTTTATTGATTTGTTTGCATTTTCTTTTTAAATAATCAAATTATTGTGACTGGATTTTGACCTTAATTCAAATCACTGCATATGTGGCACTTTCAATTTGTTGTTTGGGATCCAAAGTTAAAAGATTGCAACTTTGAGATTTAGATTCCATACATTTTGTTATCTGCCTCTACCTTAAATGATTTATTTGGATTTTTTTCTACTAGGCAACATGTTAGAAGAATATCAGATATATTATAGAACATAAGGTTGAGCAAGTAAGACTAAGTGTTTTGAAATTTTGTTTATTGGAAAAATATTTGATGGAATAAAATCATAAATATTATTTTAACTATTTGATTTGTAGATGATGAGAAAGCCCACTACATTAATTTTGATTCTCTTTTTGTAATTAATATTGTCCAAACTAGTTTTCAAAATAAAATGGAATATGGTTTTCTAAAAAACTCTTTGATTTGTAAGTTAAAGTGGAAATTGTTCCAATATCTAGTACAAAATCATTCACAAATACTTTTTGGGATTTAAAGAACATATAGTTCGATTTTAATAATTGATTGAGTTGAAATATAATAAGAAACAATTGTTCCTTCTTATCTTTTTATTTATATAATGTTCACATTAAACAAATGTTAATTTAGACTTTCATATTCTATTTTAGAGTTAAATTTTATTATGTATCATATATTACTGAGTGGTAAGGAAAAAAAATTATTCATACTATCACTACAATAAAAATATGGGTAAACTACATAAATGGTCCCTATCTTTTACATTATATGTCAATATGATCCCTATCCTTTTAATTGTGTCAATTGAGTCCCTAACATTTTAGAATTGTGTCATTTTGATCCTTATCGTTATTCCTTAGATGAAAAAGTTTGATGTATCTAGCTGAATAATATAAAATTTATTTACTAGCCTCGTCATCTGCCAACTGTACAACCACTTCATATAAAAGGTAAATAAAATAAATAAATAAAAGCTAAAATCCCTAACACTCTCTTTCTCGTTAGAACCTCTAGCTCACCCTCACTCTCACACTCTCTCGACAAAAACTGAAGTTGCAGACTGCAAGGTCGAGCCACGAGGGCCAGTGGTGAGGTCTTTCTCTTCAATGGCTGAAGGTTCGGTTCCTCACATAGTGGAAATTAGATATGGGTTTTGTAGCAGAGAACAGCGTAAATTTTACTGCGATTTGGTGAAGCCCTAAGATTGGAAATTAGATCTGGGCTTTGTAGAAGAGAAGAATGCAAATTTCATTGCAATCTTGTGACCACCGCAATGTCAAAGAAATGGAAGGGTCTGTCTATAGATTTTTAACACACAAACAAATAAAATAAAAAAGAGAGTGCAAAGTTCAATCCAAAATAGTCTGCTACCACCGTAACATCAAATTTTGATTATTGTTTTTTATATATGGCAGTGAAATTTGTAAAACAATCCAAAATCTTAATATTTGGCTTTGGGGGAAACATTAATTATTTTCATTGTGTTGAATAAGCCAAAGAATGGGAATGGCGAGTTTGGGTTGTGAATTTTGATGGCTTCGTCATAGTTAGCAATGCCGCTAGGTTGTCCAAATTTTTTATTTGTAGGACGTGGCTGTACAATTCGTAGATGATGTGACAAATAAATTAATTTGTTTATTATTCTATTTGACATGGCATGCTTTTTCATCTAAAGAATAATGACAGGGAGTAAAATAACACGACACTAAAAAGTTAGAGACTAAATTAACATAAATAAAAAGTTAGGGATCAAATTGACATATTGTATAAAGGATAGGGACTATTTATATAGTTTACCCTAAAAATATTTATTACAATGAAAAAAAATGTTGTAATAATATGTGTCATTGCGCTAATTGATACGAATTGTTGCAATAAAATTTGAGATAATAGATTTTTGGAACAAAAAATTTCATTGAATAGACTCCAAATTTTTAATGACAATTTGGATAAAATAATATATATGATTTTGCCATAAACAATTTACTGCTTCGATTTGAAATAATAAGTTACTACTTTACAAATCTTGTTGTAATAGATTTGAAATAATGGAAAAAAAAATATTTTAGATCAAATTATTGCAATGATATATTCATTGTAATAAATAATTATTTTATGTTTGTCATTGCAATAGATTGTAAAATAATTGATATATAGTTATTGCAATGAGATGTCATTGCAATAGGTTGTGAAATAATTGATATTTGGTCATTGCAATGATATTTTGATATTTGTTATTTCAATAAATTGTAAAATAATTTATATCAAGTTATTGCAATGATAACTTAATATTTGTCATTGCAATGAATTGTAAATAATGTATGTCAAGCTATTCCAATGATAATTTCATTTCAATAAGCTTTTTTTTTTTTAAATTTCATTGCAACAGATTTCACAAATAATTGGTATCAAGTTATTTCAATAACTAAAATCAAGTTATTGCAATGATTGGTATAAAGTTATTGCAAAAACCTGATAACAATTAAGGTGTCTTTCTAGATCTATCACTATCTTATAATACTCATCTCTTAAATAGGCTCTTTCTAATTCATTATATTGTCTAAAAAAATGTTTTCTTCTATCATCACATTCTGGTTTTAAGTAATTATTTTTTAATAATCATTTATCCAAAACAAACTCACGTGAAATAACATTAAGTCGAGGTTCTTTTGATCCTAAGATATCTGTATAGGTAGGGGAATCGAGATTGTATTGGTACACAGGTTGGAAGACATTTGTAGTTGGTTAGGCTGTATCTATTGTGTAAAAAGGGGTTTCAATTCGTCCCTATGGATAGATTCCTTCAACTGTAGTATTTATGGGATGGGTGACTTCTTGGTTTAGATTCATAGATCTATAATTAGAAAAAGAGGTTCTAGGTCTAAACAAATATAAGGCTGTTCTACTTCTCATAGAACTAGAAGATCTTTTTAAGTTATTAGTCTATCTTTTTGAACAAAAGATATTACTACTATGTCGTCTGTCTTTTGTGTTATAAAATCAGGTTTATCGTTTTCTATCTTTTGTGAGGGAACAATGGTGTTTAAACTCCACTGTTCAGGTAGTGTAACCTCATCCTATCTTATGGTTTGAGGTATTTTTAATCTAGAATTCTAATACATCATCTTATCTTATGATTTGAGGTATTTTATTTGATTCAGAAGAAATAGTCATTGCAATAACTTGACAAAAATTATTTTATAATCTATTGTAACAACATATATTAAAATATCATTGCAATAACTTGATATAAATTATTTTACAATATCACTAGTAATTACAAAGGTTAGGCCCTTTTGTAAGGAATCAAAATCATCTGTCTCACACTCTGTTCCACCCATGCTCCACAAATCAAAATAAGCCACATGTTTCTTAATTCCTAATTTTAAGCTATTTCATTCAACTTACTTGAAATAAATTAGAAAGAAAAAACCCAGCACATATTCTTCCCAAACCCTCCCACCGCCAACCTCTGCCCAATGCCCAATGTCATTGACATGAGTTCACTAGCACCGACAACTCTAGTCACAATCACTAGGTCCAAAAAGATCTAAATTTAATTTGAATGCCCACAACCACCACTATCATTGTTGACTTTGCCTTGTCCCTTATTTGCTCCAGACCACCGCCCTAACCTCCTTTTACTTCTAGTCTTCTTGTACACCCCCAAGGAGCACAACTTGAACTCAGAAGATTTTGATTAGGTAAATAGAACATACTGGTAGTGGTGGTCCTAGGCCCTTATTCTTCTTAATTTTGATTCGAATGTTTGAAATTTCTAACTGTGTATATTCTTCTTAAGAAATATATTAGGTGGAAACCTTCTTAATCATGATTCAAATATTGAAATTTTGGAGTTGAACCAGCGGGGAAGAATATAATCATCAGTATAAGAATAAGGGACCAAGACAAAGTCAACAATGACAAGGTGGTGGGTAATCAAATTGATTGCAATTCTTCTTGAACTTGGTGGCAGTACAGTGGCTATGATTGGAGTCGACAGCGTTGGCAAACTTATGTCAGTGGCGTTGGGTGAAGGTTGGTGGTGGGAGGGTTGGGGACAAATATGTGCTGGGTTTTTTCTTTCTTATTTATTTTAGGTAAGTCAAATAAAATAGCTTAAAATTAGGAATTAGGAGACATGTGGCTTATTTTGATTCGTGAAGCATAGGGTGGAACAGAGAATGTGAGACATATGATTTGGACTCTTTTGTAAGTGCTAGTGATATAAGTTTTGTCTTCCCACTCCCTCCTTCTCTATCCCCTAAGTATTCTGTCTATATTACAATGATAAATATTAAGATATCATTACAATAAGTATAAATTTAACAATTTATTTGTAGTGACAAAAATGAATTATCTATTACAAAAAGTATATTGTTGCAATAATTTTTTTATTGCAATAAAATATATATTATTATATTAAAATTGTTATTTAAATATTTGGAATTTATTATAGTAGAATTTTTTGTTTCACAAATCCATTACCTCAAATTTTATTGCAATAACACAAATGTTTTTTCAACAATTTTTTTCATTGTAAAAACTCTTTTTTTCTTATAATGATATTGGTATCATCTTTTTGATCCTCCTCTCCACTATCTGCCCATGGACATAAAGACAACAAACTATAAACTTATCATTCTTAAACAACTTATCCTCACTCCACACTGCTCCATTCTTTGACTACTTATCCCAAAGCAGAAACATAAATTCTCATCATTTGATCTCCAAAGATATCTTCCAAGCCCAACCCGAGGAGATACAATAAGCTCATAGCAATGTTGACCTTTCTTGTTCAGATGGCATATAAAAAATTGTCCCTCAAGAAAATCCCAAAATAGGTCTTTGTTGAACAGCTCTTTTGAACCCATTTTATTCTGGTTAGATAATGGGGGAAGTATATTAAAAAATTTCTCTCACCCACCTATCTATCATGAAAAATAGACAATATAGACCAAGAGTTCTTTTCTTTAGGTTAACAAACACTAAGAACATTTTTATTGTAAGTAAATTGTAAATTACACCCCTAAATTTGGGAGTGTTTGGATTTTATACTTCTAAATTTTAGAATTTGGATTTTACCCCTTAAAGATTGTGGGTGTTTGGATTTTACATTCTAACATTTTAAAATTTGGATTTTATCCCTTAAAGTTTGGGAGTGTTTGGATTTTGACACTCCCAAATTTTGAAACTTTAGGGTGTAAAATCCAAACACTCCAAAACTTTAGTGAGTAAAATCCAAACACCCCTAAAATTTAGGGGGTAAAATCTAAAATTTGAAATTTTAGAGGATAAAATCCAAATACCCTCAAACTTTAGGGGTGTATCTTACAATTTACCCAACTTAAAAAGGCTAAATACATTATATTACATAAATTAATAGGTTAATAGCAAATATTTAAAATTATGGATTATGCTTGACATAATAAAAGGGATTTAGTAAAAAAAACATCAAAATAGTGGTTGATGGTGAACTAAAAAAATTGAACTCCAATTTGTCCATAAGAGGCGTTCAGAGCAGAAAGGACATCCCACATAAAAAGGTCGTCCACAGTAGGACGACCGTTCGTGGGAATAAGGGTTGTCCATCAACAATGCTCCTGGACGACCCCCTGGCACTTAGGAAATTCCCAAGTGTGGATTTGCCTACAAAAGCTGGCGATGGAACCACATGCTATTGTTCTAAGGCATGAGTGAGATCCAGGTCCATTACTACAACTTCTTATTAAATACTTAACTCCCAATGACAGTTATATAGAAAGGTATAACTCCTATGGCAATTGTGGAAGTTATCCTTGAACCCTCTGACCTCCTAAAATGTAGGGGAAGTTACAAATCTAATAACCGTTTTTGGGGCCCACTATATAAACACCCATTCAGACCATATAAATGTACGTTTTTACAATTCCTAAAAAGTTGGAACTCCAGAACTTGAGAGAGAAACTAACTTTGGCATTGGAGGGTTCTTGGCCGGTCTACCTTGATCACCTTTGATCATTTGTTCTTTATTTTCCAGGCCTTCAAAACAGTTGCTAGCCCTTTAAAGCCCAAGACATCCAATCTACTGATTTTCTTCGCATCATCAGCTGGCACTGTCTGTAGGAAAAGACTTTGATTACTTGCGTTTTGACAATTCACCTTTCCCTGACAAAAGGCTGTAAGGTTTAGACAAGATCAAGGGCTACCAACCCAGGCCACCAGGAGAGTAAGGATGCTTCTAGTAATCCCCACCGTGATTTTCAGTCAGCACCTGTCACGCAATCGCCTTCCATTCAACATATACAATCCATGGCTGCCGTCATGGCGGAACTAACCTGTTAGAACCAAGAGTTGACTAGGGAGATTAGTCTAAGGAGGCAACACCATGAAAGACATACTGAAGGGCAAGCCTAGAGTCAAGAAGGTAGAGGAGAAAATGCTGAGCCTAAGAACCAGACAAGGGGTATTGCTTTAAGAAGGGTGTCGCACTTGGAGAGGGGGATGGACCAAATGAGGAAAGTTATGGATGAAATGAGGGAGAACATGAAAAGGGCGAACCCCGTAGATGATTTAGTTCACCGAACAGACTCCTTTTTCACGGCTTTCATCAATAGTCATTCCTTACCCCCAAAGTTCAAGATGCCTTCCTTGGATTCATATGATGGAACGTGTGGCCCGTGTGATCATATCGCCACCTTCAAGACTACCATGCACCTTCAGGGAGTTCTGGACGAGATTATGTGCAGGGCTTTCCTTACCACCCTCAAGGGGCCAACGTAGGTGTGGTTTAGCAAGATACCCCCAAACACTGTGGGCTCATTTGAAGAACTGAGTAAGTTGTTCGTCAAAAATTTTATCAGAGGACAACGCCACAAGCATTCCTCTTCTAGTTTGTTAACTATAAAACAAGGGGAAAACGAGAGTTTGTGGTCCTTCATTACCCGGTTCAACAGAGAGGCCTTGTCGGTGGATGAGATGAACGACAAGTTGCTATTAGTTGCCTTCCACAATGGAGTCAACTTTGATTTATTCATTCATAAGCTTTACGAGCAAGAGCCATAAACCATGGCTGAACTCATCCATTCGGCCTAAAATTTCATGAATGCGGAGGATGCGATCATAGCCAAAAAGAGGAAGAGAGTAGAGCGTATAGAAGCAGACCCCCTGCATCATCCTGAGAAGGTCCTCGTCTAAAGAAGGCTCGGGCAGGAGAGAAAAATGATAGAGATAGCAAGAAGGTGAGTTCTTTAGCGAGGAATCAGCAATACACTCCCTTTAATACGCCACTTGAGCAAGTGCTTATGCAAATCAAGGATGACCCATCCTTGAAGTGGTCAGAAAAAATGAAAGAAGATCCCAACAAGCGCAATAGGAACAAGTACTACCACTTCCACAGAGATCATGGACATGACATAGACGAGTGTTTTGATTTGAAGTAGCAAATAGAGAATCTCATCAAGCAAGGAAAGTTGAAACATTTTCTTGGACAAGACCACAAGGACAAAAAGTTGAAGGCAAAGGTGGAGGAGCCATCACGACCCTCACTTGGAGAAATAAGAGTTATTATAGGAGGAACCTCAACAGGTCAGTCATCCAAGTCAAAGAAGACATACCTAAAGGTGGTGCAAAATGTCCAATTGTCTGGACGATCTCCAAGGACAAGGGGAGTTGACGAGAAAGTCATTACGTTCACGGACAAGGATGTTAAAAGAGTTCACCACCCACATGATGACGTGATCATCATTACCCTGCTCATTGTTGATTATATGACTTGAAGGGTGTTGGTAGACAATGGCAGCTCAATGGACATCTTTTATTACCTTGCCTTCCAACAAATGAGGCTGGGACGAGATCAACTCCATCTAGTGAATTCGCCCTTGGTGGGATTTGGAGGGATGAAAGTGCAACTTGTGGGCACCATTACATTACCTATGGTAGTCGAAGCGTACTCGCAACAAATAACCAAAGAGGTAAATTTCCTTGTTATTGATTGCTCATCATCATACAATGCCATCATTGGAAGACGACTTTAAATAGTTGGAAGGTGGTAATGTCTAACTACCATTTGTCTATCAAGTTCTCGACTGACTATGGAGTAGGTCAAGTACAAGGAGATTAATTAGCCGCCAGAGAATGCTATTTAGCCATGTTGGCTATGGATGAGCACATACATATGATGAACATAGACGAGAGAAGGATTACTGTGGAGCCCACTGAAGTACTAGAAGATATTCCTTTGGACGAGAATAACCCCGAGAAGTTTACTAGAATTGGGGTGAGTATGGAAAAGAAGATAAGGCAGACCTTGGTCTAGTTCTTGAAGAATAGCCTTGATGTGTTCACATGGAGTCATGAGGACATGCCAGGTATCGACCTAAGTGTCATTACCCATCGTCTAAAGGTGTATCCTTCCTCCAAGCCTGTACGTCAAAAGAAAAGAGTTTTTGCTCCTAAACAAGACAATGCCATCAAAGAAGAAGTCTATAAGTTGATCACGGCGAAATTTATCCTAGAAGTCTATTATCCAGACTGGTTGGCTAATGTGGTTATGGTCAAGAAGGCTAATGGCAAGTGGAGGATGCGCCTGGACTTCACTAATTTAAACAAGGCTTGCCCCAAGGATAGTTATCCGCTACCACACATTGACCAGCTGGTGTATTTGACAGTGAGTCATAAACTACTAAGTTTCATGGACGCCTTTCAGGCTACAATTAAATAAGGATGGATGAGGTGGATCAAGAGAAGACTTCCTTCATTACTAGCCAGGGATTATTTTGCTACAAGGTAATGCCTTTTGGTTTAAAAACGCAGGGGCGACTTACCAAAGACTAATTAACCATATGTTTCATCCACAAATTGGATGGAATGTAGAGGTTTACGTAGATGACATATTGGTAAAGAGTTTGGACGAGGAGAAACATTTGGACGACCTTTAAGAAACCTTTGATAAACTTAGGCGGTATAACATGAAATTGAATCCAAGCAAGTGTGCTTTTAGAGTTTCGTCAAGGAGGTTTCTAGGGTTCATGGTTTCACATAGAGGAATTAAGGTAAATCTCGACAAAATCCAGGCGATACTGAATATGGAGCCACCGAAGAGTATCAAAGAAATCCAATCTCTCACCGGACGAGTCACCGCCCTTAACAAGTTTGTCTCGAAAGCTATTGACAAGTATTTACCGTTCTTTAATGTTCTCCGAAAGGCATTTGAGTGGATGGACGAGTGTTAGAAGGCCTTCCAAGACCTCTAAGCTTACCTCACCACAACACCTTTGCTGAGCCCGTCGATACCTAGTGAAGAATTATATTTGTACTTGCCGATGTCCCCACATGCAGTGAGCTCGGCATTGATTAGAGAAGAAGGGCGGATTCAGAAGCCGGTTTATTATACAAGCTAGGCGCTAAGAGAAGCGGAAGGATGATATCCAATGATGGAGAAACTAGCCTTTTCTTTGGTCATGGCTTCTAGGAAGCTTAGGCATTATTTTCAAGCTCATGTTATCAACGTCTTGACAGATCATCCCCTAAAGAAGGCAATGAACAAGTTGGAAGTTGCAGGATGACTAAACTAATGGGCTATGGTGCTTAATGAGTTTGATGTCAGGTACCAACCAAGGAGCGCGATAAAAGCACAAGCATTGTCAGATTTCATTGCGGAGTTCACTCTCGATCAGGACGAGCTAGATAAAGAGGTAGGGGCTCAAAGGTGGGTTATCAATGTAGATGGCTTGTCCACGTTATACATGATGGCAATATGCATATGCGCAGCGGAAAAAACAATGGATCTACTTCATTCATAAAAGTTAACATGTACTATATAAGTTTCAGAATTTAAGAACAAGAGAGTGTACCTTGGAGCGGTGAATTTTAAAATCGAAGATCAGAGGCACTTGGAAAAACTTTCAATCTTCACTCCAATTTCACTAACGCCCAAGATTTGTGGTCTCTCAATCAGTTCCAAAGGGAAAATGTCAAAAAGTGTCTAACACTTTTTTGCACCACTTCACACTTGTGTTCTTTCAAAATTCTCCACAGAAAAATCTATATGTTTCTCCCTTTGTATCTAACTGATTAACTAATTGGGCTGGCCTTATGGGACTTTCCAATTAGGCTTAAGTGTGTGGCTTGGAGTGGGACCAAAAGGGACCAATAAGACACTAACTCCAATGGACCTTGGGCTAATCTGTCAACTCTTGACAAGTCCAAAGTTACTATTAACTATATTTAATACCAATATATAAATATAGTTTCACTCTAGGCCTTATCTATAAATTATATTCTAAGACTTTATTGTATATGCAACCTCTTTATAAAATATTCATAGTAACACAAAGTCATGAATGTAGACTGTCACTTTGTAAATTACTACATCTTATCATTGAGTACCCCATTTAATCTTTTAAGTTATTCATCATGTATTTATAAAATCCAATTTTATAAATATATACTCTAGTAACTATTTACTAAAGTAGTTAGGCCTAACATTCTGAATAACAAACCCATTAAACTTATTTCAAGGGAATATTTTGTATCTCCGTTAAGAGACTATGAATTCCATCTTAAGAATATATGTTCCATTAACATTAAATGTGGTTGCCCAACATATTGAGATTTTGACCGTAACTCTAGATCTCACTCCTGATATATCAAAGTAACCTACACCTCATGATCAAGTCCATTATTTTCTCAAGATTAAGAGTTCATGCAAATATAAGTCGTGAGTTTATTATTCATTTAACAGTCGTTAGGAGAATAATAAATCTCACACCAGTCCAGTTCAATATGTTTTAACTCTTAAAACATATCAACTAGAAATCTCCATTTTCATGATCAAGACAAATCATCTTAGTTGATATGTTTTAGTCTTTGCAGATGAAATGCCCAATTTCATCACTGACTACGAACTAAAATTCTGAGTTTACAAAGAACTTGTGATTTATATCTTCTGTGACTTTTTACACGTACTATGCATCTCATGGACTATATGATAATAGCAAAACAACTTTATTAAACACAATATTAAGTCATACATAATATCTTACATAATAACATACATAGCATCATACAATAGGATTTAAGGGCACATATCCTAACAATCTCCCAAACATAAAGTGTTTATCTGTTCTAGCAATAATACACTTTGCCCTTCTTTATTACAACATTGTCTTTAAGGATAACAAAATATCCATCTTTACCTAAAGAAGTTGTAGAAATTAAATTCCTACGAACATTAGGTACATAAAGACAGTTTTTCAATATTAAAACTCTAGACTCAAAGCACAAATTAAGCACTCCAACAGATACAATTGGAACTCTACTCCCATCCGCCAAGGCAAGAAATAATTCTCCTTCATTCAGTTTTCTGGTCTCCTGAAACCCCTGCAAAGAATTGTAAATATGATTAGTACAACCTAAATCCGCACACCAGGAATTCGTGGGATTTTGTACCAAACATATTTCAAGAAGAAAGGAAGTTTTCATACCGTTGTTCTTAGCAGCCTTAAACTTTGGACAATTTCTCTTCCAGTGTCCTTTCTCACCACAATGGAAACACTTTCCTTTGAGCTTCTTTCCTTTGTCGGCAACTCCCAAAGCAATTTGTTTACCCTTTTTCTTAGTGAAGTCCTTCTTCTTCTTCTTCTTACCCTTGCCTTTCGACTTAGGTTGAGAAGTAGAAGTTTCACCGACATTGGCTTCAGCACCAGAAGTACCAAGGATGCCTTCCGCTGCTACCAATTCACTCATTAATTTAGACAAAGAATAAACCTTTTTGTTCATATTATAATTCAGTCTGAATTCCTTGAATGATTCCGGTAGTGACTAGAGTATCATATCCATTTAGGATTCTCCATCAATGTCGGCACCTAAAACTTCTAATGTATTTAGATTAGAGATCATTGTAAGACAATGTTCTCTCACTGAAGTACCTTCAGCCATTTTGGTATTATAAATTTGCCTCATGGTTTCTTGCCTTGTTGAACGGCCTTACTTACCAAACATCTCCTTCAGACTATGCATAATGTCTGAAGCAAATTCTACATCTTGCATTTGATGCTGTAGAACATTTGAGATGGATGCTAGGATATAACACTTGGCCATTTCATTAGATTTTTGCCAACGATCATATCGTTATTTTTTCTCAAGAGGAGCATCTAATGAAGGAAAGCTAGGACATGGTTAAGTAAGCACATATTTGTGCTCTTCAATTGTTAAAACAATGTCCAAATTTCTTTTCCAGTCAACACAATTGGATCCAGTCAGTTTGTTTTGATTAAGAATAGAAACAAGTAGGCTAAATGATGCCATGTTCAAATCTGAAAATAATAAACATGAATATAATAAGTAAACTGGACATTATCAATTTTGCATATAAACATATAGTATGGAACCTTAATAAAACCATAACATAATATATGTAACGACAACCTAATCCCATATTCAATATTCCTCAGCATAGAGTGAACATTAAATACTATGATTGATTGAGAACTATTCTCATTATTAGTGCTATCATGATAACTCTTATCAAACACTAACAATATGCTGTTTTACATTTGGCCTCTAAGTAATATTAGTAAGAACTCAGCATAGAGAATACTATAATACTTAGTCTAATATATACCATTATCTAGAATCATGTGTAGCCACATTTGATCCCTTTAACAAGCTTATTTTGAAGTACCATGATACAAACACCCTCCGCATGGAATGCAAAGCTTGAAACTAAGATAAGGCATTTGATTAAACCGCTATAAACTAAGAAATTCAATCTTGTAGAACCATGAAATAAATACTCTCTGCATGGAATGCTAAGCTAAAGGCAAAGACAAAGTGGAGGCCGTGAGATCCAACTCTTGTATCTCTCTCTCACTAGATGTTTTAAGATGAAGGTTTTTAAATTTAAAACATACATAAACTAATTACACATTGCCTTGCTCTTTATATATATAAAAACACTTTGGAAAAATTCTAAATCCACAGTCCTCGATCGATCGAGGATGTACCTTGATTGATCGAGAAAAGTTTTGGTTTCTCAATTGATCATCGACAGATTCTTGATCAATCGAGAATAAGTTCTATGAAGCTTGATCGATTCTCGACAGATCCTCGATCGATCGAGAGATCTTCTGTCAGCTTGATAGATGCTCGACAGGTCCTCGATCGATCGAGCGTCACAAATTTTGAATTTTCTAGAATTTTTCTAAGATAGTTTTTCTACGTTTTCATGTACAAAACAACCAACATACGATCATAATGCACATAAATTGATATCAAAACTGAATGTCATTGATGCTATAGCCTTAAAGTTCAGTTTAACATACTTAAACTAAAAAATTAAACAACATCATAATATCAAAATCAGTTTTTATCAATCAATAATTTCAAGAACCATGCAGAAAACAAATTTCTAACAACATGAAACTGTTGTCTATAATCCCAAAACTATAAACATGTTAAACATATATGAAAAGAAGATCGCTCTGATACCATTTGATGGCAATATGCATGTGTATAGCGGAAAAAACAACGGTTCTACTTTATTCATAAAAGTTAACATGTACTATATAAGTTTCAAAATTTAAAAACAAGATAGTGTACCTTGGAGTAGTGAATTTCAAAACCGAAGATCAGAAGCACCTGGGAACACTTTCAATCTTCACTCCAATTCCACTAACGCCCAAGATATGTGGTCTCTCAATCAATTCCAAAGGGAAAATTTTAAAAAGTGTCGAACACTTTTTTGCACCACTTCACACTCGTGTTCTTACAAAATTCTCTACAGAAAAATCTGTATGTTTCTCCCTTTGTATTTAACTGATTATCTAATTAGGCTGGCCTTTTAGGCCTTTCTAATTGGGCTTAAGTGTGTGGCTTGGAGTGGGACCAAAAGGGACCAATAAGACACTAGCTCTAATGGGCCTTGGGCTAATCTGCCAACTCTTGACAAGTCCAAAGTTACCATTAACTATATTTAATACCACTATATAAATATAGTTTCACTCTAGGCCTTATCTATAAATTATATCTCAAGACTTTATTGTACATGCAACCCCTTCATAAAATATTTGTAGTAACACAAAGTCATGAATGTAGACTGTCACTTTGTAAATTACTACATCTTATTTTTGAGTACCCCGTTTAAACTTTTAAGTTATTCATCATATATTTATGAAATCTAATTTCATAAATATATACTCTAGTAACTATTTACTAAAGTAGTTAGACCTAACATTCTGAATAACAAACCCATTAAACTTATCTCAAGGGAATATTTTGTATCTCCGTTAAGAGACTATGAATTTCATCTTGAGAATATATGTTCCATCAACATTAAATGTGATTACCCAACATACTGAGATTTTGACCGTAACCCTAGATCTCACTTCTGATATATCAAAGCAACCTACACCTCATGATCAAGTCCATTATTCTCTCAAGATTAAGAGCTCATGCAAATATAAGTCGTGAGTTTATTATTCATTTGACAGTCATTAGGAGAATAATAAATCTCACACCGGTCCAGTTCAATATGTTTTAACTCTTAAAATACATCAACTAGAAATCTCAATTTCCATGATCAAGACAAATCATCTTAGTTAATATGTTATAGTCTTTGTAGATGAAATGTCCAATTTCATCACCAACTACGAACTAAAATTTTGAGTTTACAAAGAACTTGTGATTTATATCTTCTCTGACTTTTCACACATACTATGCATCTCATGGACTATATGATAATAGCAAAACAACTTTATCAAACACAACATTAAGTCATACATAATATTATACATAATAACATACATAGCATCATACAATAGGATTTAAGGGCACACATCCTAACAATACATAAGGGGGATTTGAGTCAAACTAAAGTCCTCGGAGGGGGATAACTTGGAATACGCAGCCTGTCTACAATACCAAACCACCAATAGCGAAGCTGAATATGAAACTCTCCTCAAAGGACTGGAATTGGCTAAGTCTTTAGGGGCGGAGTCAATAGTAGTTAAAGGAGACTCTTAATTGGTTATTAATCAAGTGAATGGAATGTGTGAAGTTAAGGAGGATTGAATGAAGAAATATCTCAACAAAGTGAAATGGCTCGTCCAGAAGTTTAAAGAAGCCAATTTTGTTCAACTCCTAAGGGAGGAAAACATGGAAGCAGATGCCTTGGTGAAAGCAACTTCGGCAGGAGGAATTATGGACGAGTATGACAAAATCCAATACATGCCGTGTATAGATCTTCTAGAGATACAGCAGATAGGAGGGGAAGAAAATTGGATGAGTCCAATAATAGTCTATCTCAAGGATGGAAGGCTTCTAGAAGACAAGGATGAGGCTAGGAAGTTGAGGATCAGGGCTACCAAGTATGTCCTCATAGACGAAGTACTATACAAACGAGGCTTCTCTCAGCCCTACCTAAGGTGCCTAACTTTGGATGAGTCAAACTATGTATTGAGGGAAGTCCATGAAGGAACATGTGGGAATCACTTGGGAGCGAGATCTCTAGTCCAAAAGGTTGTCCGTGCAAGCTACTACGGGCCAACTATTCAAGCAAACGCTAAGGCTTATGTCAAGGTGTGTGACTGGTGTCAATGCTTCAGCAACGTCCCTAGACAACCCTTGGAGTACCTGACCCCAATGATGGCCCCATGGCCTTTTGCATAATGAGGACTGGATATCTTAGGTCCTTTCCTACTAGGAACCAAACAGATGGAATTTTTGGTAGTAGGGATTGACTACTTTATCAAGTGGGTGGAGGACGAACCTCTAGCAAAAATTACTCAGCAAAATGTTAAAAACTTTATTTGGAAGAACATTGTATGTAAGTTTGGGGTACCTAGAGTACTAATATCTGATAATGGACGACAGTTTGACAACGCACATTTCAAAGAATTTTGTCGGCAATTTGGAATCAAGAATCACCATTCCTCACCTTCTCACCCACAGGCGAACAGATAAGTAGAAGTAACAAACCGATCCTTGCTAAATATTATCAAGACTCGACTCGAGGGGGCAAACAGGGTATGACCAAATGAGCTGCTAGGTGTTCTTTGGGCTTACAGGACGACTGTGAGGACCCCAACAGGAGAAACCCCTTTCAAGCTAGCCTATGGAAGTGAAGCAGTCATACCTGCGGAAGTTCAGATGGCTAATCATCGAGTGATGAAATACTAGGAGAAGGAAAATGAAGAACAACTTCGTCTTAACCTCGATCTTATTGACGAGGTAAGGATGGATGCAGAGCAAAGGACAACAAGATACAAAAATCTTATGACTAGGCAATATGATGCCATGGTAAAACCCAGGCATTTCAGCATTGGGGACCTCATCCTTAAAAGGGTAACCTTGGCAACTAGGAATTTGGCTCATGGAAAACTAAGGCCTAATTGGGAAGGACCCTATAAGGTTATCAATTGTAAGAGGCAGGAGTTATATTACTTGGTAGCTTTAAACGAACGGAAGCTAGAACACCCTTGGAACGTTGAGTATCTGAGAAAGTAATATCAATGAAGGGTGAGCTTGGACGAGAATTACCATGGACGAACATCATGGACGAAGTTGCAACTATGTGGTCTACTATTATTACATGTTTTTACTGCTACTATTACGTGTTTTTAAGAAAAAATAAAAAGTGCACTAGTTCCTAACTTTTGCACCGTTTATGGACAAATTTGTGAAGGACGAAGTCATGTACTTGTATAAGTATTTTAATTTCCTAAGGCACTAGCTTCTAAGCGTGTTCCATATTTGTGGATGATGTTTATATCATAAATATGGTTTGGATTTTCAATGTATTTGATGCATGAATCTAATCTCCATAATTTCACCCACAAGAAGGCTAAGGCCTAGGATGAACGAAAATCTCTGGACGCGGGGATGTAATGTTTATATGCTTTCTTTGAAATGTGGATAAAGCGATGAAAAAATATGCTAAGGCATGCTTGTCTAGTCAATGGACGAGAAAATATATACTCGTCCAAAGGATAGAATTAAACCTTAAGCATGAACGCCCAGGAAATGGACGAAGGAATGCATCCATATAAAAATATGTTTAATTATTTAAATCCATGGATAGACATACCCAGCCAAGGCAATCCAACATTTTGGATGAGTTGAATGCTAAAGACGTCTTATCTAAAGACGAAGGTAAACCGTCCAGCCTATGGATGAGGAAAAAAAATTGGTAAACTAGTCATTAATAGGACGAGCTATACTCTAAAAATTAAAGAATGGCAAAATTGTTAAACATAAAAAGAAACGAGTGGACGGGCCACTTCAAAACCAGTGTAACATGAATGGTGTAAGCAAGGGATGAACTTGTGCATACAACAACAATCAATAATGGATAAAAATAAACATTCATTCATCAAAGTTTAAAAAGGTAGACGACCACCGTCCAAAAACCCTTATAAAGTAAAAGTCTAAAAAGGCTATTATTTGGAAACTCGTCTAAAGTATTCTAGACGAGTGAAATGTACTTACATAAATTTTAAATGGTCCTAAACAATGGACCTCATAAAAAAGAAGAAGAAAGTAAACTGGTCAAATTTTTATACTTTTCCTGATGGATCCTCTCTGGTCTTGGACTCGTCCTGGGCTGGTTGGGTGGTAGCATCGTCCTTGATATTGGCGTCTTCAGAATTCGTCTGGTGGAAAGAGCTAGCAGCACCACCAAGTTGAAGTTTGATAGAGCCAAAGTCGACTTCAGGAAACTTTTCCTTAGCGTCCATACGAAAATCTTCAAACCTAGTTGCATAGTTGGTGTCTAGCAAATCAGTCAATTGCTTAGAAGCCTTGAACTCCTCCACTGCACCTTTTATGGCTTTCTCAAGAGAGCTACTCAACTCATCATTCTTTTTCTAAAGGTGATTAAAACGAGTGTCCTTTACAATAATATCAGTTCTTAGTTCTTCGACAAGATTTTGTAGCTCCTTGGCTTCGTCCTTAGCCTTAGCTGCTATTTCAGCCCAGCCCTTGCAATCGTCCTTGATTTCCTTGATCCTTTTTTCAAGCAAGATCCTTTTCTTGTCTAGCTCAGTGGCCTACCTGGACGCGGTGATGAACTTCGTCATATCTTGCACAAGTGATCAGAAATTTTTGTTAAAAAAACAAAACAAAACATATGTATATGCTGTGACAAGAAGGACGAGATAAAAGAAAGGGGAGTTTTTTACTTACCTTGAAAAGATCGTAAACACCTAAGTGTTTAAATTCTGTCATGGACATGTCATAGCACGCGGCCACGTCCTCGCCAGTTACAGCCTTCTCAAATCTCTTCCAAGCCAAATCTTCATTTTCAACGATGTCGTAGGGAGCTTCTGAGGCTAAGACGAGGTAGGTGCAGTAGTCTTGGACGAGGGAACGTGAGCAAGCTCGGATGAGTCAATGCCCTAGATTTGAATGGACGGTTGCTGAGAGGGAGGGGGAATAGGGAGACCAGGAGTGATAACCCCAGTCTTGGACACCTTATGTTGTTCCCTCTTTTCCTTACGACGGCTTGGAAGATTCTCCAAGTCAATAGCTTTTGATAAATTTCTTTTATCACCAACGGCTGGACAAGGTTGATTTTCAGCCTTCTACCTAGTTGCCTCGTCCACCACTTCCTTGCCATTGTTCTCTTTCATGGTTGCCATCCTTGAAGGAAAAGACTTAGTCATCCAAGAGGTAATGAAAGTAATAATAATAATAATTATTATAATAAAATAATAAATAAGTAAATAAAGAGGAGGGATAGAAAACTTACACTTGCAGACAGTGAGCTTGTGAGCTAGGGCTTCTTTGGACGGGTTGGGACCAAGTCCCTAGATGGCAAGATGCTGAAGGCTTACCAAAGAGTGAAAAGCCCTGTCAATATACAGACGAGCCTTCTAGACGCGGTCAAGATAGAACCTGTTCAAGGTTGGTCGTCTAACACCTATAAAAAAAAATTAAAAAAAAAAAGAGAAAAAGAAAGAAGAATGAAAAATTGTCAGATGACTACAAGCAAAAAATAAGATATATAATACTGATAGTAAAATAATCATAAGCATATCCTTAGGATGAAGGTTCCCTGACTCTCCAATATAGGGGGCAAAAGGATCCCTGCGAACCTCAACAAGGTGTCGAGCCCAAAAACCAGAGACGAAGAAAAACTCTGTTTTCCAGTTCCTATCTGATGTGACTAAGGATTTTATTAGCCTACAATCTCTCCCTCTGGCTGTAAATTGGTAAAAGCCAATGGATTGGTTAATTTCTGAGGGTTTGTAACAGTAAAGGAACTCGTCCACAGTAAGAGAACGGTTCCCTTTAAACACTTCCCTCCACAAAATTTGCATAGAGATGACAAGTCTCCATACATTAGGGTTAAATTGGCAAACTCCTAAACCTAATCTGGTAAGTAATTCTCTAGCAATGGCATTCAAAGATAACCTAAGACCCCTTAGAAGGTAAGCCTCGTAAATGCCTATCCTAAAATGAGGCTGGCAGCACCATTCCCCATGGACGGCTAGCTTAGGGTTGAGGTCGTTAGGGATTTGGTACCAACTCCTAAGGGGAGCTAATCTCTTCTCGTCTGTCTTGGAAGGAATACCTCATCTACAGGAATGGACAGAGGAACACTTGTTGAGGTGCTAGCTAGAGACCCTGAGGCTCCCCTCGTCCTAAAGTGTTCTTGAAAGACCTTTAAGGGAATCCAAGGGACCCCAAACGTGTATTCCTCGGTATCCCCACTACTGCTACTATTGCTATCACTACTAGAACCACTATTGCTATCGCTACTAGAACCACTATAACTAGAATCATGATACTTGTATATAGCTTTCTCTACACTATTGCTAGATAAAGAAACAACAACCTCAGACATATCGAAATTTGAAGGAAAGCCTAAGAAGGGGGATGAGGAGATTACCTGGCTCTAGATGAAGGAATACTAAAGATGCTAGAATACTTCTAGATGAGGCAATGGATGAGGAATGTCAAAGAAAAAGATTTGAGAAATGTAAAGGGTATGAGAGGATTCCACTATTTATAGGTGTTGAAAATTAGTATCTGAAACGACGTGACCAACCAAGAAGCACCATGTGGCATTTTAATTGAAAACTTAAATCGACGTGACAAGTTGCCAATGAAATTATGACAAGTGGCACAATCTGAGACAATAAAATTCAACCATTGAAATTGTGACATATGGGACGACATCTGACTACTAATATGAAGACACGCGTCCAAAGAACAACAGTAGATCCTCTAGTGCTCTGGACAACCCTTGGACAAGGGGGCAACTGATGGTAAACTAAAAAAATTGAACTCCAATTCGTCCATAAGATGCATCCAGGACAGAAAGGACATCCCACATAATAAGGTTGTCCATAGCAAGACGACCGTCCGTGGGACTAAGGGTCGTCCATCAGCAAGGCTCCTGGACGACCCTCTAGCACTTGGGACATTCCCGAGTGTGGATTTACCTACAAAAGCTGGAGATGGAACCACATGCTATTGTTCCAAGACATGAGTGAGATCCAGGTTCATTGCTACAAATTGTTATTAAATACTTAACTTCCAATGATAGTTATACAAAAAGGTATAACTCCTATGTTGGTTGTGGAAGTTATCCTTGAACCCTCTGACTTCCTAAAATGCAGGGCAAGTTACAAATCTAATAACTATTTTTGGGGCGCACTATATAAGCACCCATTCAGACCAGATAAATGTACGTTTTTACAATTCCTAAAAAGTTGGAACTCCAGAACTTGAGAGAGAAACAAACTTTGGCATCGGAGGGTTCTTGGCTGGTCCACCCTAGTCACCTTTGATCATTTGTTCTTTCTTTTTTAGGCCTTCAAACAATCGCTAGCCCTTTGAAGTCCGAGGCATCTAGTCTACTAATTTTTTTCGCATCATTAGTGGTGATTTTGTTTTATAGTATTCTAACATGGGAGTTTTTTTTAATTACTTAAAAAAATTGCTAAGAATTTCATTATGTAAATGACAATTGATGAATTTTATTCTATTATGGATCCCCAAACTTAACTTTTGAAAGCTCGGATTTGTGTTAAAAACACAAGAGCTGTTTAGACCCCAAATTAATAAATTACGGCTAGATTGCTTTTACTTTAACTTATCTAAGTGCGGAACAAGAGTAAAAGAAGCGCAATAAGCAGATAACTACTCTAGTGCATAAACATGAATAACAAACAATAAAATTAAAGCACAAGAGTAAGGGAAGAGAGATGCAAACACAAGATAACACGCTGAGGTGTTATCGAAGAGGAAACTGAAGAACTCAGCTAAAAACCTCTCCGCCGCCCTCCAAGCGATAAATCGATCCACTAGACAATAAGTTTGGATACATGAATAGCAAGAAACCCTCCAAGCCTAATCTACTCAATGTACCTAAGCCCTCCAAGCTCCTACTTTAACAAGGCTTCTCGGAATCATGTCTTGTCTAGCTTTTCAGATTGCGCAATACGCCCGATTGCATCCACCAAGCCTCACCAGCTTCTTTTGGCAAATCCCCAAAACTTCCCAATCTACAAAACACTCTCTACACTTTGAAAAAGTGTAAGTTGCATTTGGGTACAAATCTCCTCTCAAGGTAAGACAATGGGAGAGGGAAGGAGAAGAGGTTACAATGATTTCTCATTAAGGATGGGTAGCTGTCTCTCTAAAAGATAGGTGTGTGTGTTGTAAAAAACCTATCTAGGGTTTTTCTCTCTAAATAGCCTCTCATAATTTTGTGGGTAATGAGGGTATATATAGTATGGGTGAAGGGTAAGAAAGTCACACTAAAAAATCCTCCAGGTAGAGAGTTTCGCGGATATCTCGCGGGAAGGCCTTACCCACGAAACACTCTCAAAAATGACAGACTGGCATGACTTTTCAGCTTCCAGCATGTGCTTCTCATGTGGCTCTTTCACGAGTTAGCTTCTAGCGAGACAGTCGTGAAATCCATTGATTCTTCATTTTATGCTCGATTCTTTACCAATTTAATACTAAACCCAATACAATAAAATCCCACAAAATATAAGGAACAAATTAAAGCAAATATAACACTTTTTTGTCATGGAATAAAGCCAACATAAAACATAATTGTAAATCACAACTTTACCACTTTAATTTGAGAACTATTCCTTTTTTTTTTTTTCTTTCTTTCTTATTTACAACAAATTAGTCAAAACTTTTGATTTTTTGTTGACTGCTCCTTATTATACTATATGTCTACATAAATTAATGTCACGTATAGATTTAAGGCGTAAATGCACTTTTAATCCCTACGTTTTGACTTTTTTTCATTTTAGTCCCTACATTTTACTTTTACCACTTTTAGTCCCTAAACCAATTTACGCGGGACATTTAAGTCCTTGAAGCACTATTCCGTTAGCCAACTAACAGTAAAAGCTGATGTGGCTGACGTTGGCATTAAAATATTATTAAAAAAATTATTTTGCATTTTTAAATGCCAAAATTAAAAAAAATTAATTAATTACTCAATTTTAATTAAAAAAAACAAAAAAAATATTTTCTATCAAACAAAAATTTTACATAAGAACATATTTTCTTTTCATTATTTTTTTCAGAAGAACATATTCACGTTCTTTGTGTTCTTCCCTAGTGTTCCTCCCTATAATCAATCTCCGGCAAAAAAAAAACCCTAAACGATCCTAACCAAACCCCAAACCCATATCCCTAGTAAAGCAAACCTTAGCCTTCAAACCCATAAATTTTCTTGGCAAACAAACACAAAGAAAAAAAACCCACTGGAAAAAAAACCCCAAATCACCACCATCTAATCAAAGAACATGAAGATCAAACCCAAGCAAAAGAATGGAAACCCAGCAAGTAGCAAAGCACCACCGCAAATCAAATCATCCACTGCCACACATCAACGAAACTAATCCCAAACCAAACCATTGAAAGAATAGAAACCCAGCAAAGCACCCAACTTATCCACTCCCAAACCAAACCATAATCAAAGAGGCTGAGATCGGGTGCGAAGGGTTTGAGACAAAAAGAGGCTGAGATCGGCTTGATCTGGGTTAGAGAGATCTTGTGATCAGTTGGTACATGGTGATCTTATCGGATGGTTGAGAATGCAAACACAGAAACACACACACAATGAGTAAATGTAAACAAACCCGACAGTACATTTTTCACCTGAGAGAGAGAAAAAGTTGGTACCTAGTGAGAGCGAGCACCGAAAACAGTGATTGGAGATTTCGATGGAGGGACTTCCGACCAGGTAAGCAGATCGGCAGTGGATGTGTGAGGCTTTCTCACTGGTGTGTTTCTTTCCATCTCTCACTCATACTCGCTCACAGAGTTTCTTGGTCTCTCTCTCTCTCTCTCTCTCCTCTCTCTCTCCTCTCTCTCTCTCTCTCTCTCTCTCTGTGAGTTAGAGATATTTTTAAAAAATTGGAAATTTTCAAATCGATAAAAAAATTTTGGATGGTGTAAAAATGTCATCCACCAGACTGATTATTATTATTTTTTGCCATTTGGGTTTGCTTGGGTTTGTAAATTTGGATTCAAGTGTGTAAGGACTTTGGGTTTGTTGAAGGTATTTTGAATTAGGTATTTGTGTTTGTAATGGGAATGTGAAAGAATGCAAGAGTAATTGATGAATGTCTTTGTGTTTTGTAAATCTGTGGGCATGTGTTTGTGTTTGTAAATTTGACTGATTTTATGGATTTCGTTGCTAAGGAAATACAAGAAAGGAGAAAAAAATTGATTTTTAAAATTTCTGGGCAAGGTTTGCTGGGAAGAAAATGAAGAACATGATTAACAGGGAAGAACACATGTTCTAGATTCTTCATGTTCTTCCCCAAAAAAGAGAAAAAAAAATTAATTTAATTCTTTTCTTTTCATTTTTTAAAAAATAAGAAGGTTAGAAATTTTATTATTATTTTATTATTTTGTTAGTTTCTCCATTAGTTGGCTGACAGAATTGTGCTTCAAGGACTTAAATGTCCCGCGTAAATTAGTTTAGGGACTAAAAGTGGTAAAAATAAAATGTAGAGACTAAAAGTGCATTTACGTCTACATTTAAAAACACCAAACAATTGTGATTTCTCATTTTTTAATAGGTAGCTTTTTGGTCAGCAGACACATTTTCATTCAATAGATATATTTTCGGTCAATAAACACGTATTCATTTAATAAGTACATTTTCAATCTATAGACACCTTTTCATTCAATATGTACAATTTTTGTCAATAGACACTTTTTCATTCAATAGGAATATTTTTGGCCAATATGCGCATTTTCATTCAATAGACGCTTTTTTTGGCCAATAAGATTTTTTTGATATATCTAATATGAAGGGTTATGATCTTTCAATAGACACTTTTTGATAGACACATTTTTATTCAATAGGTACATTATTGGTCAATAGGCATTTTTTCATTCAATAAGCACTTTTTCAGTCAATAGGCACCTTTTGGCATATCCAATATGAATGGTACATTTCAATAAATATCTTTTGGTATATTTAATATAAAGGACTATGACATTTCAATAGACACATTTTGACATATATATTACAAACTATCTTATATATAACTATATATATAAACAAACTAAACTAGAGACGCTACATTCTGTCTTTTATTTATTCCCACAAAAAACTAATAAATAAAACAACATTACTTTCTTATGCCTAACTAATAAAATTTTGTGTTATTTCTTTCAATATAGTTTTTTTTTTAATTTAAATTTCATGCATATTTTCTTACTACTCCAACTCAAAAAAAAGTGGCATTTTTTTCATGAAACTCATTTAGTAGCTATTCTCGTGCATCACACGGATTAGTGACTAGTATAATATGAAAGCAAAATGTTTGATTTTTGTTGACCACTCCTCATTATGCCACTTGGCTACAAAAATTAGTGCCGCGTATATATTTAAAAACACCAAATAGTTGTGTCTTTTCATTTTCAAAAGGCACATTTTTGGTCAGTATGCATTTTTTCATACAATAGGCACTTTTTATTTTTTCTTTTTTATCAACAAACACCTTTTTATTCAATAAGCACTTTTTCATTCAATAAGCACATGTTTGGTCAAAATGCACTTTTTCATTCAATAGACACTTTTTCGGTTAATAGACATCTTTGCATTCAATAAGCATATTTTGGGTTAATAGACACATTTTCATTTAATAGGCACATTTTTGGTCAATATGCACTTTTTTGGTCAAGAGGCACATTTTGGTATATTTAATATAAAGGACTATGACCTTTCAATAGACACCTTTTGACATATATATTACAACCTATCTTATATATACCTATATAGGCAACACAAGCTAAACTAGAGATGCAACATTTTATCTTTTATTCATTCCCACAAAAACTAATAAATAAAACAACATTGTTTTCTTCTGCCTAACTAATAAAACTTTGTACTATTTCTTTCAATCTAATTTTTTCTTTAATTTTATGCATTTTTGCTTACTAGTCCAACTAAAAAATTAAAAAAAAATGATTTTTTTTTTTCTAAAACTTATTTAGTAATTATTCCTATGTATCACATAGGTTAATGGCTAGTGTGTGTGTGGGTGTGAATATATATATATATTATATATATATATATATATGTATGTATATATTTGTGACGTACAATCTTGTTAAGCTAGGGCTTTTTTGATTCATCATTATTGTCAAGTAAACTCCGAATGCACAAATTAGCTACACAAACCCCGGGGGGAAAATGGGCTTTTGCCCTCATTTTGCAAAAAATCTAGCAATATATCTCTGTTTTGAAGTTATTTAGGTTTGTGTTCCTATTTTAGTACGTGATTATATAAAAGTCGGCTTATACATGAAACTTGATGATACTAAAATCGGGTTCCACTGTAACTCGATTTTACGATGATCGTGTTTGTTTCACGTTTTTGCCACATTGGATTGCCACCATGGCTTTTTCCCAATAAAATATTCCAGCTGGACAATTTGAAACTTGGCAATGGGAATATCGAGTTCTATGCAGAATAAAAGCAAATTTTGAATGTAATGTCTCTGAAGTACTTCCTCTCCCTTAGTCTGATTAGTAGCTTGATATCTCCTCTGTCTCCCTTAGTCTGATCAGTACACCGAAACCTCTCCAAAGTGCCTCCTCTCTAAGTTCTCTTCTTTCTACCAGTGGACTAAAACACAACCCAAACCCTAATATAACTCTCATCTGCAATTCTCACCATCAAGCTTAGAAATCAGAGTTAAAGGATTAGAATTTCATTAAGGTAATTTCTAAAATCTTGGTTTAATTTTTTTTAGGTTTTCAATTTGGGTGTGAGTTGTTGTTGTTGTTAATTGTAATTTATTTTGTGTTTAATCGTAGTTGTTGATGTGGGTTTTTTTTGGAAAATACTAGTTTTGTATCTCATACAAAACACATAGCGGAAGCAACAAACAAGGATCTATTTCATTCATGATTGATAACATGCACTATGTAAATTTTAGAATTTAAGAACAAGATAGCGTACCTTAGTATGGTGAAATTCAAAAAAAAAAATATTAGAAGTATTTGGGAACACTTTTAATCTTCACTCTAATTCCAGTTTATGACCAAGAAGTGTGGTCTCTCAATCAATTTCCAAGGGAGAATAATCGAGTGGCTTCACTCACACATACACACACCATTTCAATGATGTCTCTCTTTCTCTTATAAAAAATTCTGTATGTTTCTCCCTTTATAACTAATTGATTATTTAATTGGGCTAGCCTATTGGGCCTTTCCAATTGAGCTTTAGTGTGTGACTTAGAGTGGGACCAAAAAGGACCAATAAGACACTAGCTCCAATGGGCTTTAGACTTTTCTGTCAACTCTTGACAAGTCCAAAGTTATCAATAATTATATTTAATACCACTATATAAATATAATTGTACTCTAGGCCTTATTAATAAATTATGTCACAAGACTTTATTATACATGCAACCTCTTCATATAATATTCGTAGTAATACAAAGTCATGAATTTAATCCTTTAAGGTATTCATCATATATTTATGAAATCCAATTTCATATACTTTAGTAACTCCTTACTAAAGTGGTTAGGCCTAACACTATGAATAACCAAACCCATTAAACTTATCTCAAGAGAATATTTTATATCTCCGTTAAGAGATTATGAATTCCATCTTGAGAATTTATGTTCCAGTAACACTAAATATGGCTGCCCAACATACTAAGGTTTTGATTTTGACTTTAGATCTCACTTCTGATATATCAAAGCAACCTACACCTCATGATCGGTCCATTATTCTCTCAGGATTAAGAGCTCATGCAAATAGAAGTCGTGAGATTTATTATTCATGTGACAGTCGTTAGGAGAATAATAAATCTCATAGCGGTCTAGTTCAATATGTCTTAACTCTTAAAACTTATCAACATATCAACTAGAAGTCTTCACTTCCATTATCAAGATAAATCATCTTAGTTGATATGTTATAGTTTTCGCAGATGAAATGCATAATCACTGACTACGAACTATAATTTTGAGTTTAGAAAGAACTTGTGATTTATATCTTCTATGACTTTTCACATAAATCACATGCTATGCATCTCATGGACTATATGATAATGTCTAAATATTCATGTTACCATTATTCTAGATAAAAATAAAACAACTTTATTAATCATAACATTAAGTCATACATAGCATCATACAATAAATTTAAGGGCACACATTCTAACAGTTTTAGATAAGCTTGTTGTTGTATTTAATTGTAGTTGTTGTTTAATCCAACTTAAAGGAAGATTTACTTGTGAAAAAAATGGAACATTTGATAAATGGAGCAATTCGAGCAGGATTCTTTCTATAGATTTGCGGGCTTTGGTTTAGCTATTAATAAAGAGGCTATAGTGTTAGATTACACTGAGTTGATAAATGGAGCAATTCATTGGAATCCTACATTTGTGAGATTTGCTCATGATTAGGAGCTAGATCAAATGCAACCACTCTCCTAAACTCACTTTTAACTAATCTTAAGCAAATCTCAGTGTAATCTGACACCAAGAAAGAACTCCGTTTTAGCTTTTATCTGTTTGGTGCTCAACTTCACTGGTTTAATATGTATCTTTTTCATACTCTAGTGTCATATATTTCCTTGTGTTAGCTTATCATAATGATTATAAGGGTGAGGATCATGTCCAAAAATGTATTTGCATTTGCTTTGTATGTACAACTCTTATAACCTAATTTTAAAAAGTGACTCTTGGTCAATAAGACTATTTATGGAAAAGGCAGTGATTGGAGCAATCTCAGATTTGGAAGACAAAAGGTCCTAGAATGTTTAGTGAGACCATTCTCATAGTTTGATAGCCTTTGATTGTAGGATTGCTGCTTGTGTTGGGTATATTGGTTTAGCTTTGGTGATTTGACTACAATAATGACTAGTGAGATAACAATGTTGTGAAATGTAGCTAAATTTGGCAACAGAAAAACAACTAAAAACTATTAGGAGAGATGCATAAAAATCATCAAAGTCCAGGGTAACTTCCCTTCCACAGAATTCATGTGTGCTTACTCTAATCATCTCTATCTCTTTCTCTGAAGCAGAGCATGTCAACAACAAGGGGCTAAGTAGGCCCGTTGGCATATTCTTTCTGTTTGAATGATTATAGTCCATGTGGTGGTGATTTGCTCTTTAAGATATTAGAATTCAGATTTGTTTTGGAAATTTTTTTTATAAAAATAAGTTTATAGTTCTTTTTTTATTTTAAAAGTTTATTGGAAGACATTTGATATTTATTTCTATCCTTCTCTCCTTTGAATTCACCTAGGAATTTAGAAACTTATTATTTTGAAGAAACTTGGGTTGCAGTTAGTCTCAAAGGGCCGTAATCTCTTAAGATATTTCTATTTTGTTTAGGCTAAACACAGCTTGTGATCATAGTTGGTAGTTAAGAGAAAAAATAAAAATGCAAGAAAATATAAGTATTTTTGAGTATGTGGAATCAAATTATTTTAAAGGACATAATGATATAGGTGTTAATGTGTGTGAAGCCTCATATACACAGTTGGCTCATGTCCTACTAGCTTAAGTTTTTGTGCCAATTAGTTCTCCAACATCAAGTAACTTTAGGTCTTTGTCCTTTGCATTTTATTCTCTTCTAAGATTATAATAGTAGTACATCCAAACTATGTTATAGAAAGTGCTATTCTAATTTTTACCTCAGGGTAAGAACAAAAGCCTTAATACTTTAGTTGCACTCATTCTTTTCTTGATTATGATACCAGAGGCTACAAAAGATGCATGTGCGCTTTAGTTTAAATGCAATCACTTTCTTAAACTCACTTGTAAGTAATCATGAGCAAATCTCAGTGTAATCTAATACCATTGGTAGGTTTTGATTGTGGTTTTAGTTTTTGATAGGCCAAAAACGTATTGACCCATTTGGAAATTAATTAATTAATTATTGAAGTTGATTAATTAAGTTAATTTAACATGCAATAGTGTGGTAGCACAAACAAATCACCAATTAAACTAAATGTAGCGGAAAATAAATTTGATACGGTGATTTGTTTATGAAGAGGGAAAACCTCCGAGGCAAAACGTTACTGGGTGAATTTAAGGTCACCACTCCTAAGAATCCACTATTATCAAAACAAGTGATTACAAGTAAAATGAATCCCAGTACCTAATACCAACCTACAATTGAATCTTTATCCCAATACCCAATTGGACTTGTATTTTAGTGGCAATCTCTCCTTTCAATGCATGAATCCTAGTACGTGACTAACCAATGATGCACGGATCTCGGTACATGATTAACACACCAACTTGAGGAAGATGTTGGTTGCAAAATTCTTTAGTTCATCAACATGAAGATCAAGAAGCTCCTTGGTCACAAAACCCTTGGTGCAAAGACGCAGTAGCTTTGGTGTAAAGACGCAGTAGCTTCTACAGAGAGAATGATGAACTAGAGCAATTTCTGTCTCCGGTCACAATATGCGTGTATGGATTCCTAAAAGACCCTAAGATGGCTCTTAAAATTATCCTTATATATGTCTAAGGTTGTGAGAAAAGAAACCTTACACAAATACTTAAGGATATGCGTGTAATCAGATCTGGAAATTCTGATTTCGTAATTCTCGAGAAGATACAGTTTATGTCGAGTTGATGTCGAGCTTCAACATTAAGTCTTGATAGATAAGCTTTTGTCGAGACATCTGTCGAGCTTTAATAAACAACACTTCTTCACTTGTTTTTTGGACTGACTTGCATGACTTTAACACTTAACTTGAAGAACATGTTTCTTGAAGTCTTAAAACATCATAAATCTACCCAATTACAAGTAAAGTGCATTTTATCAAAGGATTAGCCAATTACATCAAATATGTCCCTAATAATCCCCCCATTTGGCAATACGTGACAAAACCACAACAAACAAATTATGAGAGAAGTCTTAAATGACTAAACTCATAATCACTTGTTGAAGTACAAAATAAATCTAACCCTAACACAAACTCTTGAAAAACTTTGCAAGAAGAAAGTTCATGGCATAGTAGACTTTAACAACTTGTCTTTTTGAAACAGTAAAACCAAACTCATCAAGGCATCTTGTGTGAAACAAAAATAAAAGATTGCATACATAAAGAAACATGTGTATAAAGAGAAAAAAGAAACAACACATGAAGAGATAGGTGAAGAAACATACATCATTAAATAAATAAATAAAAAAGTACAATGTATGTTAATAAATAAATAGTCACAAGACCAGTATACATGAGGTAAAAGTAAAGAAAGAAAATAAATACATAGAACCTCACTACATCCCTCAAAAATGTATGGACACTCCCCCTAACAAAAATATCATACACTAACTCTCCTCCTAAGTACAAGACTACACTCATCCCAAAACTACTTCTCTTTTTGTTATGAATGATAAAGGGCAAGTCACTGAGAGGGCGTCATCTCATCATCACTGGAAAAGCTAGCATCCTCGTCAGCATCATCACTATCCTCATCTATTGATACCTCTAGAAAAGGAGATGGAGAAGCAGTGAAACCACCAAGGCGAGCCTGTCATCGTGTTATATGACCGACACAGGTGTTCACCTAACACAACTCATTAGAGAGAGTGTCAAGGTGAGCATCCATGCGCCGAAGCTGCGCCATGATGGCTTCTAGGGTCACATCACCGATCGAGGAGGAAGGAGTTGAGGTGGAAGGAACAGCAGAAGTTGCAGGACTAGTAGACTCCACATATGGCCGTTTCGGTTGAAGTTAAGCCTCGCTACGCCGAACAAAACCGGCTTCTATGGCACTCATGGTGGTGAAGTAAGGAGAATCAAGAATGTGAATGGAAAAATGGTGAAGGATTTGCATGATAGCTGAAGGAAAGATGAGCTTATCACAGGTCGTCGTATATAGATAAACATCAAGGATAGAAGTGATGAAGTGAAAGGGGAAGTCTATGGAGAGGTCCTCAAGAAGAGTTAAAAGAAAACGAGCACGAGGCTTTGTGATAGAGTTATAGTGAGACAAAGGAGTAAGAATAAATTTCATCACCATGTTAAGGAACCTCAGACCTTTTGCAAAGCCCGAGCATAGGGGTGTTTAGCTTACCACCCCATGTGGAAGGTTTCTTACAAAAGTAAGACAGAAGCTCGTCTCTGGACCCAATCCTAAGACGCTCACAGCCAAGGTAGTCAAGATGTGCTACCCTAGGTATATGTAGTACCTTGGATATAAGATCCGCGGTAACTACGATACGTATACCTCGGATGAACGTAGTAAACTGAGGCATAGAGGTATTAATGCCGTGTATATTGGAGTAAAACTCCTACATAATCATGACAAGACACTTTAGTGGACTCTCACAAAGAGAAGCCCAACCCCGAGTCTGAATGACGGCGGGGAGAGGAGTGTCGGAAAAGTCCAATAGAATGACTTGGTGTTTCGGATGAATGCCACGTCGCTGAAAGTTCTCCGAGAAGTCCTTTCAGTCCTTCTCATCACGGAACTGAACATGAAAGGGAGGATTGGAAGAAGAAGTCCTAGAAGCTCGAAGAGGTTCTGAGTCGGAGTAGATTTGCGTTTGGGTACCATGATGCAGTCTATTTGTTAGAGAGAGAGAGAGGGAAACACATCACAAATCAGAAATAGAAAGGAAAGAAAAGATACATATGCATGAAATATGCATGAACATGTGACATGCAAAATTTAAGTGCATCTGGGCGAAACCCAATCCAAACCTACCAACACACAGCCCATATTTAATCAAACACACATCTAAAATGCATGAAATATGGTTATAATGCAATGAGAATGCAATCATATAACATCAATTTCATAATACCTAACCCAAAATTTTTAAGAAAACTAAAAAACCCCAAAATTTTTTAAAAACCCAAAAAACCTAGGTCTAAATGCATGAAAAAGAGAGATAAAGAAGACTTACCAAGTGATTCAAGCTTGGAACAGGTTGAAAATGAGATGGGTAGAGGGATTTGAGTGAGAAAAGTATGTTTGGAGGGAGGGAAAAGGATTTTCTATCGAGAGAGAGAAGTGAGAAATGAAATCTGATTCGCACTCATCCTTTAAATAGAAAACGCAACTCGATGGATTGAAATATCTGTCAAGCACTAAATCTTAACAGAAATGAATCTATCGATGGCAAAAATACCTCGATGGATCGAGAAGCTATCAAGTATTTATTGACCACATAGAAAGTTTCTCAATGGATCGAAGAAGCTGTCGAGATGCTGTTGAGATTGCCTTAAGAAGAACCCCAAAAATCTCGATGGATCGAAGATCTGTCAAGATTCTATCGAGGCTGAAGAAAGAAAGCTCGATAGAAGAGAATTTGTTGAGGATCTGTTGAGAAGCTGTTGAGCTTGAAGAAAGAGAGTTTTTCAAAGAAAGGAAAAACACATGAAGATGAATGCAACATGCAAGAAACTCAAACAGAGATCCAACCAACATAATAAGTTCTCAAAGTATCTCTCAACATATAAGCAAAGCATTTAGAGATCCAGAAACACACACACACACACACACACACACACACACACACACACACACTTAGCAAGTCTAACTAATTTTATATTTCAAAAAACAAGTTAAGATAGTTTAGTGAGCATATATTAACACATGTATTCCTTGTGATGGCCAAATCACATTGTACCTGCACATGTATCAAAAATAGCAAAGAATTTGTGTGTTGTGTGTGAAAACATAGAAAGAGTGCATAAGTATTTCATATTATGACAATTTAAGATATGAGAAAATTAAATACACTCACACACATCCTAGAACTCCCACATCTCCTAAAAACATGCTTGCAACCATCTTTTAAAAGCATTTTGATTCTTTTTGCTTTGCATATTTTCTTTTTGAACATATCATGCATGGGCATATATAGAGAGAGAAGAAATACTCAATTATGTAAGCCAAAAACATCACAATTTTGCTATGTCGAAGCTCACAGATGTTATATATGATTGGCAGGCTTTAGTGATGAGATGATTATTTATGCCTTTCTCTTAGGATTTTCTATTCCTTCTATTCAAAAAGAGTGATATGAGTGTTAAGTATAAGAGATTACTTAATCGTACTCATCACAAACATGAGTCACAAAACTCACATGCTTAGTTATGCAATAAAGTGCTCATCTAAGTTACAAGAGGTACAAAATTTAGAAAACTTTGTTTCAATGGCCATTCAAAGTACACAAGTACCAAAATACACATACACACATTGTTTTTGTATTTTTCTGATTTTTCAATTTTTTTTATGAAAAAGAAAATAAAGCAAAATTGAAAAAAAAAAAACAAAAAAATGTTCAACAAAAAAAGTATAGAACTAGACTGACTCAAAAATAGGAAAGTAAAATAAACAAGTAATGCATAACCATAATGGGGAGAGAGAGAAAAAGTGACAAAATCACTTTGAGCCTTTTTCCTTCCACACCTTGAAAGAACCTTTTCTTTGAGCGAACCTTTGATCCGGTTATAAGGGGGAAGAATTGAAACTGTTCAAGTTTGATTCATTGTCTATGTTTTCAATAGCTATATTAGTTTTAGATTCATTGTTCTCAGAATTAACATTATTAGCAGGTGAGACAAAAACAGTTCTATTAGAAGAGGCAATATTAGAAGAGGTTGAAAGTTCATACCCCAAGCCAGTTTTGTCGAAAGCTGATTTCTAGAGGTTTAGCATTTCATCAAGCTTTGCACTGGAAGTCCTCTCCAATTGAGCTTGAACTTGGAACAACTTTGCTTCAAGCTTCTTGGTTCTTTCAGCCAAGAAATTGAGCAGTGCTCCAATGACTTGGTTGGCTTCATCAACCTTGGTAGAGAGCTCCTCTCGTTCTAGCTCCACTTCACTGAGCTTCTAAGTGGACAGCCTATACAATTTCTCATACTTTTCAGACACCTTTTATAACTTTGCATAGGCTATATGGATGTCATCCTAATCATCCATCTTCTTGAACTTGGATTCCACCAATTCCTTTTCTTCATCCACTTCTTCTACGATCCCCTCAGTAGGACCTACTGTGGTAGTGAAAGCATTCAAGATTCTCTTGTCATCACAGTCATCTGACTCAGTATCAAGTTCGGTGTCACTAAAGGTAGCAGCAAGAGCCTTGCTTTTCCTAGTCGACTTGAGATATGTTAGACATTCTTGTTTCACATGTCCAAAATCTTTACATCTGAAGCACTTTGGTTCAAAGGGAATAGTGTATAGACCACCATCCTTAGCATCCTTCTTCCCTCTGTCTTGACTTTTAAATTGAGAAGAACTAGATTGCTTGTGGTCCTTGTCAAAGCCCTTCACATTGGCATTCTTCATGAACTTCTTGAATTGTCTTGTGATGTAGAACTTCATCTTAGAATCTTCATCATCTGAAGACTCTGTCTCATTACGCTTGGCCTTCAGTGCCATGCTCTTGCTTTTGCTTCCCTTCTAGAGTCTAGTCAAACCCAATTCATAGGTTTGCAAGTTGCTGACCAACTTCATTAAAGGAATAGAATCAATATTCTTTAATTCTTCAATGGTAGTGATCTTGGCATGAAATCTCTCAGGCAGAGATCTTAGCACCTTTCTTACAACCTTGGGTTCAAGAATGGTTTCCCCAAGATTAAAGGTTGAGTTGACTATGTCCTTTAGAACTCATCAAACGACTCATCCTTTTCCATTTTTATCTCCTTAAAGCTAATAGTGGGCCTTTGGAGCTTTGAATCTTTGACAGCCTTAGTCCTTTCATAGGTTTTCTGGAGGATAGTCCATGCTTCTTTAGCAGTTTCAATTGAAGATATCTTCTTGAACTCCTCATTGGTTACTGCACTGAATACTGCATTCAATGCTTGTTGAAGTTTGTTGCTTTGATCTTGGAATCATCCCAATTAGCTAGAGCTTTCTTTGGCTTAATTCAGCCAATCTCCACAGCTTGCCACACCTTTTCATTCAAAGACTACAAGAAAGCTCTTATGTTTACTTTCCAATATGCATAGGCCATCAAATAAAGGGGGTGTAATAAGAGATTGTCCTCTATTCATGACAAACAAGGGTCAATGGATCACACAACAAAGATTAACCCTAATTAGAGTGTGCCCACTCTAATACCATTTGATAGGCCAAAAACGTATTGATCTCTTTGGTAAATTAATTAATTAATTATCCAAGTTAATAAATTAAGTCAATATAACATGTAATAGTGTGGTAGCACAAACAAATCACCAATTAAACTAAATGCAGCGGAAAATAAATTTGACACGATAATTTGTTTGTGAATGGGAAAAACCTTTGAGGTAGAACCCCACCAAGTGAATTTAAGGTCACCACTCTCGAGAATCCACTATTATCAAAACAAGCAGTTACAAGTAAAAGGAATCCCATTACCTAATACCAACCTACAGTTGAACACTTACCCTGATACCCAATTGGACTTGTATTGTAGCGGCAATCTCTCCTTTCAATGCACAAATCCTAGTACGTGACTAACCAATGATGCACGGATCCCTGTACATGACTAACACACCAACTTGAGGAAAATGTTGGTTACAAGGTTCTTCAGTTCATCAACATGAAGATCGAGTAGCTCCTTGGTCACGAAATCCTTGGTGCAAAGACGTAGTAGTTTCTACAGAGAGAATGATGAACTAGAGCAATTTCTGTCTCCGGTCACAATATGTGTGTATGGATTCCTAAAAGACCCTAAGATGGCTCTTAAAATTATCCTTATATATGTCTAGGGTTGTGAGAAAAGAAACCCTACACAAATACTTAAGGATATGCGTGTAATCAGATCTGGAAATTCTGATTCCGTAATTCTCGACAGATACAGCTTGTGTCGAGCTGCTGTCGAGATTCAACATTAAATCTCGATAGATAGGCTTCTGGCGAGACATCTGTTGAGCGTTCATGAACAACACTTCTTCACTTGTTTCTTGGATAGACTTGCATTGCTTTAACACATGACTTGAACAATGTGTTTCTTGACGTCTTAAACCATCCTAGTTCTACCCAATAACAAGTAAAGTGTGTTTTTTCAAAGTATTAGCCAATTACATCAAATATGTCCCTAACCGTTTTTCTGATGTGAGATAAACTTACCATTTGTTCCAAAAATTTAAACTTTAAGCTTAAGGTTTATTATCATGATTGCATACGTGTGATTTTGTGATAGTTAAGTGTCATTTTGTTAATATTTGCCTGTGATCAATGGTTTAATAACATGATTGCATGCGTGTCAGATATGCAGCCATTGTTAGACTTAGATCCTGAACCCAAGGATGCTATAAATTAGAGGTGGCAGTTAGATCATTGATCCACTCCGCTATGGGGGAGGCCCACTGCCGGTTAGGTACATATTTGTACTAAACTCCGGGCATTTGGAAATAGTATCTTTCCCTATCTGTGGGGGTTCTTTATTGATATTATTTGTAAATAGATGTTGATTATGTTTGGTCATTGTATGTTCATGTCCTTCATTTTCTCTTTTGATTTGGGCAAAAATTTATTCATCCTTGGAGCGGGGAAAAGAATTTTTGTACTTGGAGATTAGGATGAAATTGGTTAAACTACCCATCAGTAAACTCCCATGAGGAAAATTGTTTAATCCAAATTAAAATTTGTGTAGGTTTAATTTAGCATGAATGAGCGAATAAAAAATATGGTCGAAAACTTATGGTGGGGGACATTGTCATTCTTTGTACAAGATGGTGTGGGCGCAAGGGAAATAGAATGGAGTTGCCACCTAGTTATATGGTCTAGGATCCATGAATGTAGTGTCATTTCAAGGAAGGACCTTTAGTCACACTACCAAAGTTTGGGTTTGGAGTCTAGGTATACTCTTGGGAAGGTGTTAGGCACTCAAGATCACCCAACCCTAAGGTTAGCCTTACATCATTGTATCTTATATCTTAACCCTAATAAAAACCATTTAAATACTTGCATTCTAAACTCACACATACGCTACAATGCATCTAAAAAGTAACATCATTCATACCTAAACATATACTTATCTATCCACAAATAAAAGGAAGCCAAACACATAAAAGAAGACCCTAACATTCATCTAAAACGTAACAGCAATTTAAACATGGCAGCAAGCATATCATCAGAAAAAAGATATAAAAAATGAATGCTAAAACACTAGAAACCCTAATCATACATCTAAAAAACCTAACAAAAATGCTTGAATATTGCTAATGGCATCAATGCAATACAACACCTATGGCATCAATGCATGAGCATATGGATAATGGCATGACATTAAAACTAAGAAAACCGTAACCTAAATCCTAATCTAAACATGTGATAACAAAAAAACATGTTAAAAGGCTAAACAGACTGTTATAGGGCTTGAAAACATGTGACAAGGAGGCTGCACAAACAAACATATGAAAGTAGAATTAAAACATTTCTGCATAGGCATGAGTTTAGCTTGCGTGCGCAGGCTAGATCATGCATACACTACCTAGAAACCCTAATTAATGGAAAAATAAGGTAGAAGCAAAACAAAATGATAGGCCAAAAACGTAATGACCCCTTGTAATGGATTGATTGATTAATTAGCCAAGTTTATTAATAAATCAAATTAACATGCAAATGCGTGGTAGCACGAACAAATCACCAATTAAACTAATTATGCAGTGGAAAATAAAAAACACGGTGATTTGTTTACGAATGGGGAAAACCTACACGGCAAAAACCCCACCGGGTGAATTTAAGGTCACCACTCCCGAAACTCCACTATTATCACAACAAGCAGTTACAAGTAAAGAAATCCCAAGTACCTTACCAACTTACAGTTGAACCCTTACCCCAATACCTAATTGGACTTGTTCTATAGTGACAGTTTCTCCTTTCAATGCACGGCTCCCAAGTACGTGACTAACCAAATGTGCGGATCCTAGTACACGACTTCAATCACCAACTAGATAAGATTGTTGGCTGCAAAGTTCTTCAATTCATCCACACGATGAAGATCAAGAAGATGCTCGGTTACACGATGAAGATCAAAGACACAACAACTTCTTTACAAAAGAGATGAACTAAGGCAAGAACTTCGTCTCAAGTTACAATTTGCATGAACAATGATTTCTCAATGCTTGTGCAACTTGCCACACTTCAACGGCCCTTAGAATAATCCTTTTATATATCTAGGGTTAGGAGAAAAGAAGGCCCATAGACACATCCACGGATTAGAATTAAAACAGAACCAGGAATCTCTTTTTCTTAAATCTCAACAGCTACAGGTGTCGAGATGTTGTCGAGCAACTGTCGAGCCTCGGGGCTAGAACAGCTTCTAAAAGCTTGATAGAAGTAGCTGTCGCGCTTTAATGAAAAGCACTCTCAACTTGTTTCTTTGACAGACTTGCATGGCTTTAACACTTGATCTTGAAACCTTGTCTCTTGAAGCATTAACCTCATCCTAAAAACAAATCTAGCCAATTACAAGTAAAGTGCGTTTTGACAAAGGATTAGCCAATTACATAAAACAAGTGAAACACATATGTCTTAACACAAAACATAAAACATAAAATTTAGCAACCTAACATGCTTAAAGATATAGTGAAAACCTAAAACTAACCTAGACAAAGATATGAAAGCATAAACTAAACAGCGAAAAGGATCAAAACAAGGATTAAAGTAGAAAAATAAATAAAGAAACTTAAAAAGAATACCTTAAAACCAAAAGCTCCTAGGCTTGATTCTTGACCATTCCCCTTAGTCAAATCTATCACAATTCAATAAAATAGTGATTAGTAATCTTAAACTTGAAGGATTGGGGTCAGAAGAGGTCCTAATCAAATGAAAATAACTTGAAGATGTTTTGTGAAAAACTTCCTTTTGATTCACTATTTTCTAGTGAATCTTAGGTTTTTCCCATGAGATTTCTATGTGTTTTAAAAATATAACATGTAAGGCTTTTTATGGTTGAAAAAAATGGGATTTAAAACAGCTCCTAGGTGAGAGGGGATTCGTGCCAATCCTTAGCCACGTAAGCAGGCCGAGGGCTATTTTGGTCATTTTATTTTCAAAAATAGATTTTTGCTCATTTAAAAGGTTATATTTTCCATTTTAACACTTCTTAAGTCAATTTAATATATGAGTTGTAAGTGGTACAAGATGCGGGTGTCTACAGATACCTCTCTTTTAATTCGTGAGCTTCGCTAATAGAATCAAAAAAATAAGGGACAAAAATTTTGTTTTGATGTATAGCTTGGCCCAACCCACGCATACGACACACACCAGGTATACATGGGGCGGGGTGCAACTCCGAATAGATGCATGGGATTTGTATGTCCGAAGTCCTACCTTTGTTGCTCGAGAAACGAGCAACGACAGGTTCACTGTCCCAGAACTTGTTTGCCACTTGCAAGTGAATAGCGAGTGACTCACTATCCTAGAGTCACTAAAAAAAAAGGGTGCTCTTACGAGCTAACCCAACAAACAACAAAAGGATATATAGTCTTTGTGGTGTCCATCCGGGGCTCTTGCCTCAAAATTCTCTTGGTGACTTGTTCCTCTTGTCTTCTTCATTTCTTTCTCTACCTTTTTTGGTAAGGCTCTTACCTCAAGTTGGCCTTGGCCTCTTTCTCTATCACTATCTCTACCTTTTTCTACCGTGCCAACATGTTCAATTCCTAGAGGATATGTGCACAAGTAGGATCCTCTAGGGATGGTGAAAAACTCGCTGAGGAGTGGATGTGCATGGGGAGGAATCATCTGCCTTTCATGACTTGCTTGGAGATGAGAGACTTACTGAGTAGTAGGACTCGCTGAGGAGTAGTGCATGATCCATTAGGGAAGAATCTTTTGCTTCCTTCATGGTTTGTTGAGGATTTTAAGGAAGAATCTTTTGCTTCCTTGTTGGGGATTTTTGGTGTATTAGACTCACTGGGATACTTTGGGGAAGAATCCTCTGCTTTCTCACTGGGGATTGCTTTGATGTGCTTGGGTCCATCGGGGAAGAATCTTTTGCCTCCTCCATGGGTGTGATGCTTGATATGCTTGAATTTTTTGGGGAGGAGTCTCTTGCTTCCTTTATGGGGATGGTATTTGATACACTTGGGGAAGAATCTTCTGCTTCCTTACTGGGAATTCGCTTTAATGTGCTCGAAATATTGAGGAAGAGTCTTCTACTTCCTTACTAAGGGTGATGCTTGATAGGTTTGATCCATTTGAAGAAGAATCTTTTGCTTCTTGCACAAGGGATATTTTGCTTGAGATGCTTGAATTTTGAGGGAGAGTCTTCTACTTCCTCTATGGGGATGATATTTTATACATGCTTGATCTATTGGGGGAAGGTTCTTGAGGTGCTTGAACCACCGAGGATTATTTTGATGTGCTTGATCCACTAGAGAATTTTTTTTTTTTTGTTGATAATTTGTGTTTAGTCAAAGGAACCTTGAGATGTCCTTTCTTTGAAAGAAGAAAAAGATTTTTTTTTTTTACAATTCATGACTAAACAAAACGTAGTTTAGTGGTGAGGCCTAAAGTACACGTAGTTCAGTCATTAGGTGTGTTCTCACCTTTTCATTTTCTCTAGCGGTTGCCAACCATTTCGTTTTCTTCTTCATTCTTTTCATTTCCCTCACCTCTTCATCTTATTTATAACTCCTTTCTCTTTTCTCTCTAAAAAAACCTCCCTCCCCTCTTTCTTTTCCTCACATCTTCTGAATCCCTCATTCTCTCAAACTCTCTCATTTCCTCATTTTCTCTCTTTCTTTCATCATCTCCACTAATGGCACCCAAGGCCAAGAAATTTTCCTATGTCCTATCTGCTGATGCCTTCCATCTCACCCGTTGGAGTGGAGCCATGAGATTGGTAGGACCTTCACCACTAACATACTAGCTAGAGGATCACATTCCCATGGGTGGATCTATAAGCTTTTCATTTTTTTTTCTCAGTTTCAAGTTCCTCTCTGATCTTTGGTTTAAATGTGTTTCTGGCTATGTAAATACTTGGGGTTTGCTATGGGATGGGTTTAGATGAAAACCTAATGTCTTAGGAGGGTAAGGAACATTTTTAGGATTGATTTTGGATGATGCCTCCTTGAAAATGTCAAAGAACTATTTGTCTATGTTCTTATGTGCGTGGGCTTGGGCTTGCGTATGTAATTGGTATTTATGCATACGCAACTCTATTCTTGGGTATGTAGGTGTGTTCTTGGTGTTCTAGATATGTGAGAATGGACCTGTGTATGCAGGGTCTTATTTGTAAGCGTGGGCTTTGACTTGCGTATGTGAAACACCTAGCAGAAGCCTTGCTCTGCCTATTTTTTACTCCTTTTTCTCCCGCTTCACTTCTGTATGCAGTTCTAACACACACTTCTATCATTTTGAATTTAAATATCACAATACCATTCTTTTTATCTTTACTTGTGCATTAAAACACCGTATTCCTTGAATTTCACTTGAATCATGAATTTGACGACATCTTCTTTTTTTACAATCATCAACCCCTTATGTTGGTAGGGGGAGCACTAATAAAGTGGTGAGTGGTTCAACCTGCTCGCTCCCAAAACCAAAGGCCATATTCGAGAGGTGGGCTTTGAGCCTATTGTCAATCTCTGTCTAGAGAAGTCCACGAGTGCCACCCTGGTGTAGTGCCTTATTAGGAGGTGGTGGGACATTACCCACACCTTTCATATTGCCGAGCAGGAGATAACAGTGACTCCCTACGACTTCTACCGTATGACCGGTCTTAGCTTCGAGGGGGCCATTATCAATTTGGATGGTGTGTCGGGTGTGTAGCTGGGCATTGACATGTTGGGGAGGAAGTACCCCACTGAGACTATCTGATACTTCAACTTAGTGTCGGATTATTTGTTTCTGCCATAGAGGACCATAGTGGAATGTGTCTGTATGGCTAGTGCTTTCCTTCTCCACTTGATCGGGGCCAACCTCTTTGCCAATGGTGGGCAAATGATGTCTATGAGCTGGCTAACCCTTTTCCAGGACTTATGAGACACAGAGAGCCAATTAGGGGCAAGCATGTCTTGCTTATCTTTACTTCACTTTCAAAACTTTTAGTCGAGGCACTTTGCGGTAGCTGGTAGGGCATTGGAAGCTCCTTGAGGTTAGTTATCCTTTGCACTTTTATTTGTAGCTTGTAGTGTTGCAAATTGTATTACCTTGAAAATTGTCATCTTACATTTGTTGTCTTGCATCTACCATCTTGAAAACTGTCATCTCGTATCCAACCTGTGGTTTGTGCTTTTTTTAGTAGCGATGGGTGGTTAGGTATGGTCTCATAACTCCGAGCACTGACCTAGTTCTGAGGGACTTCGAGGGCATATCTTACGGGGTTAACTTCGGATGAGGTAAATTTAAGAGTTCGAGTTGTTCATGACTTCTCATATATTCCACTTAGAATATTCTCCTCATAACCGTGTGTCTTTATAGGTGAACTGCGCCCCATTGGCCGCCCTACCCCTTCTTGCCACTTAAGACTTAGAGCTTGCCACTCTTGTCACTTCAAAGATTACCCAACCCTTTGAAGGAGCGAGTTTGAGGGTCTTCTATCTGGCGAAGAGGGTGAGGTATCAGTTGGTGGGTAATGTATTGTAGTTGACATAAGAAACCCCTAATCTCTTTCTCACTTTTGGGAAGAGGCATCTCCAATATGGCTTTGATCATGGATGGGTCAACTTCTATCCCTCTGTCACTCACTAGGAATCCTAACAACTTTCTGGCGGTTACTCCAAAGGTGCACTTTTGTGGGTTCAATCTCAATCTATATTCTTTAATCCTCTCGAAAACCTTCCCCAAGTTTGTGGTGTGGCTTCCTTTATCTTTGGATTTCACTAGTATATCATCAACATGCACCTCTACGTCATTATGCACTATATCATGTAACAAGGCTGTAGCCATACTTTTATAAGTTGCCCCCGCATTCTTATGGCCAAATAGCATTACCGTTTAACAATAGATTCCCCATTTGGTAGTAAAGGTAGTCTTGGTTATATCTTTAGGAGCCATCTTGATTTGATTGTATCTTGAAAAACCATCCATGAAGGACATCAAGGCACTTCTTGTCGTGTTATCCATTAAGACATCAATGTGGGGGGAGTAGAAAGTCATCCTTAGGGAATGCCTTATTTAAGTCTCTAAAATCTACACACATCCTTTCCCTTCCATCCGTTTTTAGGTACAGGCACGACATTGGCTATCCATTCGACTTGGTTTACAGGTTTGATGAACCCTACCTTTAATTGCTTAGTGACTTCCTCTTTGATCTTTAAAAGCCATTCAGTCCTCATTCTTCTTAACTTTTGCTTGACAGGCACCATGTGATCATGGGTATTGTAAGGTTGAATTTATTCAATCATTTTGTTGGCTTTATTCTATGCCAAATTTCCTTTTAATTCAGCATTTAGAAACACTGTATTTAGGTGAGAATCATGTAAGGGTAGTATGTGAGAGAGTGTGAAGAAAAGCTCAAGAGTGTGCATTCAAGAAGAGCGTTGAGACTGGATCTCGCGACTGGCTCGATGCCAAAGATGGCACACTTGTGAAGTATGCAAGGGGAGCTAAAGGGTCACGCCAGCTGTTGTACTACAGGACAAAACCTCCAACTGGCCAGGCAGTTAACTTGTGACTCAAACTCATGACTTGTTCCAGTCGCGAGCTTGAGTCACCAAAATGCCCTGTTTGGCTGTAATTGACTTTTCACATTCCATACACACCCTACTATAAATGCCCTTATACCCACGAAATGTAGAGAGCTTCTAGAGAGAATTTTGAGAGAGAAATCTCAAAGAAAAACAAGATTGATTCATCCACAATCTTCATTCTTTGATTCTCCAAATTCCTCTACTCTCACCCTCTCTATTGTTACATCCTTGAGAGGGACATTAGCCAAATCCTTATCTTATCATACTCATATCTATGAGGAGGCATTTTGGTACTTGGGAAGCAATTCTGAAGGGACCAACTCATTTTGGTTGATGCAATGGGTTTATTGCGGGATTCGGTAAGTTAGAGAAGACAAGGTTCGGCGTAACCCTGTTGGAGCAAGAAGCTTGGAGGGCTTAGGTGCACTGGGTAGATTAGGCTTGGAGGGTCTTCTGCTATTCATGTATCCTAACTTTCTCTAGTGGATTATTGACCACTTGGAGGGTGGCGGAGAAGATTTTTGCCGAGGACTTCAATTTCCTTTTCGATAACACATCGTTGTGTTGTCTTTGTGTTTGCATCTCTCTTCCCTCAATCTTTGCCTTTTAATTACTGTTGTGGTTGTGATTTGTTTTGGTTTAGATTGTTGTACCAATTCTGTTTTAGCTTTTTTTCATATTCCGCACATACATTGTTTGATTATAAGCTTGTATTGGTAATTTGTAATTTGGGGGTCCAAACATTCATAGGTGTTTTACACACTTTTTTGAACATTCAATTGGTATCAGTGCAGGTGCACTTATTGTGGTTTAATTACAATTACCTAAGTGCGATCCTTGACCCCTTAGCTATGGAGAAGGCTATGCTGAATTGTGGTTTAAATGTTTGTGATAATGACTCTATTAGTATGTTTGAAGGGTGTCCTAACATTGAACTCCTAGAGTTATTAAAAACAAAGAAACATATTAGAATGTTTGTTCACATGCTGAAATATCTTACACAATAGTCTATGTGAGTCTAACTCTTTGATTAAGAAGTATAAAAGAAGAAATAGAATATTGTGTGATAAGGTTGATAATTTGAAAAAGAAAATTCAATCTAACAAGAGCATGGAAAATGAAGATAAGTTTCTATTTGAAGGTAAAGAGTGCTTGTCCCATTCTTGCTTATTTGTACACACTTCTTTGAAGGTATTTAATTCATGTTTATGGTATCTTGATAGCGGCTATTCTCGTCATATGACAGGAGATAAATCACTATTTAAGTCACTCAAAGAGAAGATTGGTGACTATGTGACATTTGGCGATGGGAGTCATGCTCAAGTTCTCGATAAAGGGACTGTTGAGATACTGGGATTACCTCTATTAAAGGATGTCTTATACATCAAAGGGTTGAAGGCAAATCTCTTAAGCATCACTCAAATATGTGATGAAGACTTTCTTGTTCAATTCTTAAAAAAGGGGTGCATAATCATTGATAAAGAAGGGATTCAAGTCTTGGAGGGAAATAGGACTACTGACAATTGCTACGGAGTAGTTCCTACGGCACCAATTTCCTGTAGAAGTGCTCGTGTTGACATGTTGGAACTTTGGCATCACAGATTTGGGCATGCAAATTTCAAACAAGTAGCTAAAATATCGAAACTTGAAGCTGTTGAGGGACTTCCAAAATTTGAAAAGGTAGAGAAGACAATTTGTGGTGCATGCCAAATGGGAAAACAAACAAAGGCAAGTCATCACAAGGTGAATGTGATTGCTACCTCACGTTGTTTAGAGCTTCTACATGTTGATCTAATGGGGCCTACAAGAACTGAAAGTCTAGGAGGAAAGATGTACATTATGGTCATAGTTGATGATTTCTTAAGATACACTTGGGTGGAGTTTCTTAGAGAAAAATTAGAAGCATGTAAGAAATTGGAAATTCTGTGTAAGAGACTACAAAATGAGAAAGGGGTTCTGATTGTCAAGATAAGGAGTGATCATGGCAAGGACTTTGAGAATACAAGATTTGACTCGTTTTGTGAGAAGAATGAAATCAAAAAGGAATTTTCAGCCCCCAAAACTCCTCAACAAAATGGGGTGGTTGAGAGAAAAAATCGGGTGATTCAAGAAATGACATGAATTGTGCTACTCAATAAGCAAATTCCTCAAAAGTTTTGGGGAGAAGCCGTGAACATCTCATGTCACATTAGTAAAAGGATATTCTTCTGAGCGGGAACAAAGAAGACTATTTGGAATGGAAAGAAGCTGAAAGTGAAGTACTTTCGAGTGTTTGGAAGCAGGTGTTACATTCTAAATGATCGGGAGAACCTTGGAAAATTTGATGCAAAAAGTGATGAAGGCATCTTTCTTGGGTATTCTACTACTAGCCGGGCATATAGAGTTTACAACAAGAAAACAAAGACGGTAATGGAATCCATCAATGTAGAAATTGATGATGCTATAACAAAAGTAAAGATGGTTGACGATGGAGAAGGGCCAAGCACCAAAGAGCCCACAACTGACTTTGAAGCTCTTGATATTGTAGTTGAAGGACCTTCACTAGAAAGGGAATCATCTCCCGTGAACTCAAGAATGGAAACAAGATCAATGTCTAGAACATCAAGTTCTCTCACTCCTCCTGAAGTTCACCCTCCTATCTTCCAGAAATGATGAAGTGTCCACATCAAAGACACCATCTTCAAGAGTGATTAAAAACCATCCAGACAGTAACATCATTGGGTCTTTAGATGTAGGTCTTTGCCTCAGAAAGGGAAACGTACTTCTGGCTAATCATGTAACATACCATTGCTACATTGCCTAATTTGAGCCAAAAAAGGTAGAAGAAGCTTTTCGAGATGAAAATTGGGTTGAGTCAATGCATGAAGAGCTGAATCAATTTGTGAGAAATGATGTACGGGAACTTGTTTCTAGGCCTGAAAATGTTCATGTTATCAGCACCAAATGGATCTTCAAAAACAAGACCGATGAAGATGGAGAGATTATCTGGAATAAATCTCGGCTAGTGGCTTAAGGATACACTCAAGTAGGAGTAGATTTTGATGAATCTTTCGCTTCTGTGGCAAGACTTGAGTCTATCCACATCCTTATATCAATTGGTTGCACTATGAACTTCAAACTTTACCAAATGGATGTAAAATGTGCATTTCTAAATGGTTACCTGAATGAAGAAGTGTTTGTTGAACAACCCAAAGGTTTCGAAGATCCTCACTTCCCGGACCATGTGTTGAGATTGAAGAAAGCTCTTTATGGCTTGAAACAAGCCTCTAGAGCTTGGTATAATCGACTTACCCATTACCTCTTGGATAGAGGGTTTAAAAGGGGGTATGCCGACCAGACTTTATTTGTCAAAGATGATAGGGATTACCTTCTTATGGCTCAAGTATTTTTTGATGACATAGTATTTGGAGCTACCATTGATGCTTGAGCTATAGAGTTTTCCGAGGAGATGAAGAAAGAATTTGAGATGAGTATGGTGGGGGAGCTTACATCTTTCTTGGGTCTTCAAGTCAAACAAAATCAGAAAGGCATATTCATTTCACAAGAAAAATATACTAGAAATATTGTCAAGAAGTTTGAATTAGATTCCAAAAAGCATGCTTCTACTCCCATGAGTTCATTTACAAAGCTTAATGTTGATTCCTCCGGGGTAGAAGTGAGTCCAACCTTGTATAGGAGTATCATTGGAAGTTTACTCTATCTTACGACCAGTAGACTGGATATTGCTTTTAGCGTGGGTGTTTGTGCTTGATATCGCTGCTCCGAAGGAATCCCACCTGACTGCGGTGAAGCGAATCATACGATATGTTAATGGAACTTCAGATTATGGCTTGTGGTACTCAAAGGACTCTAATGCTTGTCTTGCAGGTTATTCAGATGCAGATTGGGCAGGAAGTGTGGATGATCGAAAGAGTACTTCAGGTGGCTGCTTTTATCTTGGAAACAATCTTGTCTCTTAGATGAGCAAGAAACAAAATTACGTCTCTCTCTACGGCTAAAGCAGAGTACATAGCTGCTGGAAGTTGCTACACACAACTCCTTCGAATGAAAAAGCTACTACATGATTACGGGATTCCTCAAGATACAATGTGTGTTTTCTGTGATAACACCAATGCTATAAATCTCTCTAAGAATCCGATTTAGTATTCAAAGTCAAAACACATAGAGATACGTTACCACTTCATTCGGGATTTGGTGGAAGATAAAGTTGTATGTCTTGAATTCATATATACAAACAATCAAAAGGCGGACATCTTCACCAAGCCTCTCAATGGTCCACGGTTTGAATCACTTCGTAAGACCATCGGTGTTGGTACAATTCCTTGAATCTCATGTGTGATGTGTGCTTTACCTCTTTATCTTGATTTGATTTCTCTTTTGTAGGGCACACACTACTTTGTTGGTTATTTGTATAGCATATTCTATTTGTTTGCTTTTTGCTTTGAATGTTTTTACATTTTTTTTTTGTCAATCTTTACTTGTTTTTGTGTCAAAAAAAAATCCAAAAACACATAAAAAGTAGAAAATTCAAAAGTTTGATCGACATTATTGTGCATCATCTCAAGCATGTTTTGCCTTGTACCTTTTTGTGCATTTACAAGTGTAGCTTGTTCTTTATGGACTCTTATCGTTGTGGGAAATATCTTGAATTCTATGTGACTGTTGTAAATAGATCTTCAAACTTGTCATGAATGATTAGTCAATGGTTTTCTTGATCTTGAAACTTGCATAGACTTGTGCCTATATATCTTTCCACTCTTTTATTTTATTTTTTCTATTTAAAAAACTCAACAAATGTAAATCTCAACATGAAAAGAGATAATGAGTACAAAAGCCATCGCACATACTAGTATTTGACTAGGAAAAAGGAAAAGTGACTTTTATGAAAAATGTATGATGCTCAAAAGGCCGAAGGCTTGCTCATTAAATTGAAATATAAAAAATTTCAGGCATCAATCTCAAAATGAGATGTATTGATTATAAAAGATCAAATGATATGATGTGTATGAAGCCAACTAAAAAGCTTCAGAATTATGTAATCAAGTTTTGTGGGAAGTCATATATGTATATTTCTATAATTGAGATTGATCACTTTTCCTCGTGCTAATTGTGTATGTTTTGGCTAAATTGATCATTGAAGCTTCACATTAGACTAAGGACCATCTCATCTTTGGTACCCACACACATCACACATGTCTATCTTCAATGAATGCCTTATTCATTTGTGTGATTGTACATGATTAAATATGTTGCACATGCTCAATCATATGTTGATCAAACACAAAAATATTTTTGAGTGTTTTGTTTGTTTTTGGAAAGTATTTTTGTTTTGAAAAATTTCAAAATCTGTGCAACCCTGTTTTGGTGACTTGCCTTGCGAGTCAAACCAATCGCGAGACCCTAGTTGTGAGCTTACACAGAAGCTCCTAGCGACTCTCTGGCGGGTCATGGCCCCAGTCACGAAGAAGACTTAGAATTTTTTTTTTAAACTTGGGTTTTTAAAATTCTCGTGACTCAGTTTGGCGACTTGCTCATGAGTGAAAGCTCCAGTCACGAGGTTTACTCAGAGAGTTTGGCAACTCCTGTTGCGACTTACGTGCAGGTGGAACTTCCAGTTGCAAAAAAAACTTAGACAAATTTCTCCAAATTTTGTCACAAGGGTTTTTGGCGACTTGTTCGCAACTCAATCCAATCACGAAAATCGCGTGTTTTGAACAATGAGGGTTTTTTGTTAGGACAATTTCATAGTCTTTTCAATTTTCCTTTGCAACTAGTGAATATTCATCTTCTTGCCTTTCTTTCCCTCTTTCAAACTCACCGTGTTCACACACAAACTCTCCATATTCTCTCACACTTCTTCATCAATCTTCAAGAAAATGTATGGGTTCTGTTTCTTTCTCAATTTATTTCACGTTTCTTTCCTTATGATTTCTTAAATTGGGTATTTTTGATGATATTTGTGAATATGAAGTAGCTTGAATATGTCTCCGTTTAAAAGATCTGCAGTGGAAGGAGGCAACAACAAAGGGAAAGAGCTTGTGATTGATGTTGATGATCTTTATCCTAGGTCAAAGAGGACCCGATCACCGATGGAAGGGAATGACCCTAACATGTTAAGATCTTTTACTACTTCTCAGACTTTTGAGAAATTCTTTAGAGAAGCCTCATTGCTGGTTGAAAGGGCTGTTGACCAGCTGTCTCTCCTGGACACCATTATTCCTAAATGGTTTGCCACCAAGGATTGGAACTTCTTCTCTCCAGCCTTGATGATGCATATGAGAATTTGGTAAAAGAGTTCTATGCTAATGCCATTGTTGAGGGAGATAAGCTTAAATGCTAGGTTAAAGGAAAGATTTCTCAGTGACTCCCATTTATTTGGCAGGTATCCTACACATCAACCGGCCAATGTTTCCTAATCCACCGGAATATGATGATTTGAACCCGGATGAGGATTTATTTCAAGACGCTCTTGGACGAAACTTGAAATTCTCTCAAAATGGGAACTCAATCAGTTGTTCCTCCCTATCTCCGGAATTAAGGGTGCTTTCAATAATCATGTTCCACAATCTATATCCTCTATCCAGCACCGGGTAGATGAATCTCAGGAAAGCTTTGTTCCTTCATGATTTGATAACTGATGAAGAGATCAATATTTGTGCTCACATCTTTCATATTTTGTGCAAAACTGCTGCAAGAACTGAATCAAGGATTTGCATTCCTTTTTGTTGTCTTATCTCAAGAATATTGAAACTCAAAGGCATTCATCCATCGAAAGATGAGTCTCCCTACCTGAAGCCAAGTCCAATCAACATTCGTACGCTCAACGTTAGCATTGGTCATAGTCAAAAGGGAATTAAGATAAAGACTTCGACTTCTCATAGTGGTTCACGCTCTGGTTCATCCTCCTATGATGAGAAGTTAGACAACATTATGGCATCTGTCCACGACATAAGTACCAAGATGTCCAGACTTGCCTCTCTCCTGCATCATCACAACATCCGTTGTGATACGAGGTTCACTTCTCTCCAAACTCAATTGGATTAGATTCAGAGAAAGTTATAAGAAAATGAGGACTAGCTATTCCATGACAAAAATGGGGAGATGATGATGATGATAAGGGGAGTAAGAGCTCGATAGAATGGGGAGTATTGATGTTGAAGAGCAGGAGATTGAAAAGGCCTATGTTTCTATTGTGTTTTTAGATTATGTTGCTTTGTTTGTACCTTAGCTCTGTAGCTCAGTACTTTTAGTTAATGTTATGCATTTCTTTTAGTACATCACTCTTGTTCCTTTGTTGGATTTTATATCCTTGATGTAATTACCTTAGGTTGTTGTATCGGTTGAGTGTTGGACATGCAAATGATACTTTGCATTAAGCTTATAAGCTTGCAAGCCCAGATGTTCATTCCTTGAGTTAATGATCATTGTGGTCACTATTTATAGTGATTGCTCATTTTTGGTCAAGTAATGCTTTACTGCTGTTATTCTTTATTGCTTGATCGCATTGTGCTTGCTCCATATGTATTTCAAGTTTTTTGCTTACAATGATTGTATTGTGTTGTTGTTTTCAGGAAATACTTGTCTGTATGGTTCAAGAGCTTCACGGATTCTAGAGTTAAGTGTGAGTGAGTTTTGTTCAACCGTTCCCAACTCACATGTTAAGTCTAAAGTTTGTTTTAGGGTTTTGTCACGGAGTAGCCAAAGGGGGAGATTGTAAGGTTGAATTTATTCAATCATTTTGTTGGCTTTATTCTCTGCCGAATTTGCTTATAATTCAGCATTTAGAAACCCTGTATCTAAGAGTGTGCATTCAAGAATAGCCTCGCGACTGGATCTCACGACTAGCTCGTGACTGGCGAGTCGCCAAAGATGGCACACGTGTGAAGCATGCAAGGGAAGCTGAAGGGTCACGCCAACTGTTGCACTGTAGGACAAAACCTCCAGCTAGCCAGGCAGTTAGCTCACGACTCAAACTCACGACTCGTTCCATTTGCTAGCTCGAGTCACTAGAATGCCCTGTTTGGCTGTAACTGACTCTTCACATTCCATACACACCCTACTATAAATACCCTTATACCCATGAAATGTGAAGAGCTTCTAGAGAGAACTTTAAGAGAGAAACCCTAGAGAAAAACAAGATTGATTCATCCACAATCTTCATCTTTTGATTCTCCAAATTCCTCTATTCTCACCCTCTCCATTATTACATCCTTGAGAGGGACATTTGCCAAATCCTTATCTCAACATACCCATATCTGTAAGGAGATATTTTGGTACTTGGGAAGCAGTTCTGAAGGGACTAATTCATGTTGGTTGATGCAATGGGCTTATTGCGGGATCCGGTAAGCTAGAGAAGAGAAGGTTCAGCGTAACCCTGTTGGAGCAAGCAATTCAGAGGGCTTAGGTGCACTGGGTAGATTAGGCTTGGAGGGTCTTCTGCTATTCTTGTATCCCAACTTTATTCTCTAGTGGATTATTGACCGCTTGGAGGGCGGCGGAGAGGTTTTTTGTTGAGGACTTTGGTTTCCTCTTCAATAACACATCGTTGTGTTGTCTTTGTTTTTACATCTCTCTTCCCTCAATCTTTGCTTTTTAATTACTATTATGGTTATGATTAATTTCGGTTTAGATTGTTTTACCAATTTTGTTTTAGCTTATTTTCATATTCTGCACATACATTGTTTAATTATAAGCTTGTGTTGGTAATTTGTAATTTAGGGGTCTAAACGTTCATAGGTGTTTTACACACTTTTTGAACATTAAATTGATATTAGAGCAGGTGCACTTGTTGTGGTTTAATTACCTAAGTGCAATCCTAGACCCCTTAGCTATGGAGAAGGCTATGCTAAATTGTGGTTTATGTTTATGATAATGACTCTATGAGTATGTTTGAAGGGTATCCTAACAATGAACTCTCAGAGTTATGAAAAACAAAGAAACATGCTTGAATGTTTGTTCACATGCTAAAATATTTTGAAAATGAGAATCAAATCTTACACCGTCATACTGCTGGAGATATTATGGGTAAGGTTATTTTTAAAAATAAAAAACTGGAAATAAAATAGAATGACAGATTCTACTCAAAGAGAGATAGTACCTCCCTAACACCCATCAGACGACCAAAACCACTATACAGAGACTCCACAAGGTGCAAATAGAGAGATCAATGGGTCGTTATTGGTAAAGTTTTCTCTTTCTCTATTAGGTTTTGGACTTGAGTATTTTGGCCAGATTGGTTTTAATTCAGGTTTGATTTTAGATTTTGGTTTATATATTAAGGTATTTGGGTTAGAATTGGTATTGGTTTTGCATATTTGTGTTAGGAACGTTGATTTGAGTATTTAGGTAATTGAGGTTAGAAAGGAATTAAAATAAATGTGTAGTGCAAATACAACAATCACTATTAAATTTCTTTGCATTGTTTAAATAGATCATATTTTTGAAAGTTATTCAATGTTTTCTTTTCCAGTTAAATAAAAATTTCATTTCAATAGAAATAGGAAATTATATGTTGATTTGATATTGTTAATTCTGCTTATAATTTTGGTGAAATCTATGATCAACCTAAAATTGTTAGGAAGATTCTTAGATCTTTAACTGAAGATTTTAGACCCAAAGTAACTGCCATCATTGAAAGCAAGGATGTGGACTCCATCCCCGTTGATGAACTTGTAGGATCTCTTCAGTCTTATGAGTTGGACCTACTTAAGACTAGCAAATCCAAATCAATGGCTCTTAAGTCTGTTGATAATGTTGATGTAAGTGGATTTGATGATGAGCTCTCTGCTACAGAGATTGCCTATCTTGCCAAGAACTTTAAAAACTTTCTTAGGAATAACAACAGAAGGGCAAGAGGTAAAAACAATGCTAAACCTAGAAATTTTAGGAGTAATGAACCCACTAAGGTAAACAATAATGAGAAATCGAAAGAAAAAGTAGGTCAACCTTCTAATAATTCTATGGGTCAACAATGTTTTAGTTGTCAAGGGTATGGTCATGTGAAATCTGAATGTCCAACATTCTTGAGGTCTAAAGATAAGGCTATGGCTGGAACTCTTTGTGATGATGAAGTTTCTGACAATGAACCTGTAGTGATGAGGATGGAAACTTCATTACTTTCACTGCTACCGCTGTAGTTCATGAAAGTGTTGTTGTTGAGGAGAACCCTTCTGATGGGGAACTCTATGAGGATGCAAATTTACAAGAAGCCTACGGTAAGCTTTGCAAAGTTGTTGCAAAGGATGCTATGAGTGTTGATCTAGGCTTGAAGAAAATTGCATCTCTTGAACTTGATAAGAAAAATTTGCTTGTAAAATTGTTTCATGCTAATGAATTCTTGAATAATGTGAAAACTGAGAACATGTTTTTGCTTGATAAAGTTAAGAATTTGGAACATGAGTTATCTATTGCTAGAGAACAATCTAATAGGTCTGCTAGTTCCAAACTTAATCATTTTCTGAGTATTCAAAAGTCTCCTTCAAACAAAACTGCCTGAGGTTCTATAGAAAGCATCTCTGTTCCCGAAACACATTCCACAAACTTTGTTCCTTTTTCTGAGTCCCCTATGAGTAAGGTTGTCAAACCTGTAGAAGTTACACCTCCTAGGAAGATTAGGGTTGATCTTCAAGAGTCTAAACCTAAGATTTCTAATCCTTCTAAGAGCAAGTTGCATGATAGACTTGCATAAGTTTATCATTTTTGTGGAAAGTCTGGGCATATTCTTCCAAACTATTTCAATTTGTAAGCTGCTAAGCAAGCAAATAAGCCAAAAGTAAGCTGCTAAGCAAGCAAATAAGCCAAAAGTACATATGCCTCAAGCACAAGATCCTATGGTACTTATTGGTGAGTTAGTAAAGGCTTTAAACTTTTATTCCAATCCTGGAGTTGCTCAAAATTCTAATGTGAATAATAACTCCAATGCTAGAGTTGCATCTAAAAAGCTTTAGATGCAAAAGGCTCGATATATATATTGACTTTGTATACTTGGAATTAATTGTCCTCTTTGCAATGTGAGTTACGGTAAGAATCCTATAATGGTGATGAGGTGTTTTGTATTTTCCTCATTATGTTTCATTTGAATATATTTCATGCATACACATAGATTAAGAGGGATTTTATAATCTCCTTTAAAAAAAAAGTTTATAAAAAAAATAATAGGGAATTTTTTTTTTTTTTTGTCTTTTTCTTTTTTGACAGATATATTTAGCTTTCTATTAATCATCTATAGAGTTATCATAAGATTTTTATGATATCATATTTATGATTAGTTGACTTAAGGAGCTATCATGGAGTTTTTATGATATCATGTTTACGTTATTAGAGAATAATATTGGTAGGATTAAACACTTAGTGAAAATAGAAATTTCCTAACAATCGAATTTAAATATTATTTTATTATTGCTTTAAAATATTCTACCATGAATAAGAATTAAAGTATCCCGCGCATTGCATGGGTTAAAAGCTAGTTTTAATTAAGCGTGGATTTTCATCATTGCTCAAATTAATAGTTTCAAGAGTTGGTTCCATAGGTTCAATTTTCTTTTCCAATTGCTTATTAATTTTATTTTCAAATTTTAAGGTTGAATTTATTCAACCATTTTTTGGCTTTATTCCGTGCCAAATTTGCTTGTAATTCAGCAAATGTTTGTGATTATGACTCTATGAGTTTCTTTCAAGATTGTTCTAACAATGAACTCCTAGAGTTATTAAAAACAAAGAAACATGCTAGAATGTTTGTTCACATGCTAAAGTACCTTGAACACAAGAACCATGTCTTACACAATAATCTATGTGAGTCAAATTCATTGATTGAGAAGTATAAAAGAAGAAATAGGATATTGTGTGACAAGGTTGATCATCTTAAAAAGAGAATTCAATCTAGTAAAAGAATAGAAAATGAAGTTGATTTTCTTTTTAAAGGTCAAGAGTGTTTATCCCATGCTTGCTTGTTTGTGCACACCTCTTTGAAAGTGTCCAACTCTTGTTTATGGAATCTTAATAGTGGATGTTCTCACCATATGACAGGAGATAAATCACTGTTTAAATCTCTCAAAGAGAAGTTTGGTGACTATGTGACATTTGGGGATGGAAGCCATGCTTAAGTTCTTGGCAAAAGGACTATTGAGATACCAGGGCTACCTCTTTTGAAAGATGTTCTGTATATCAAAGGCTTAAGATGAATCTCTTGAGCATCACTTAAATATGTGATGAGAAATTTCTTGTTCAATTCTCAAAGAAGGGGTGTGTAATCATCAATGAAGTAGGGATTAAAGTCTTGGAGGATATAGGGCTATCGACAATTGCTATGGAGTATTTCCTACACCAAATATCTCTTGGAGGAGTGCCTGAGTCGATGTGTTGGAACTTTGGCATCAAAGATTTGGCCATGCAAACTGCAAACAAGTGGCGAAAGTGTCCAAACTTGAAGCCGTTGTCTCGAAATTTGGAAAGGTGGAGAAGACCATTTGTGGCGCTTGTCAAATGGGGAAACAAAAAAAGTAGAATCATCAAATTGTGAATGTGATCTCTACATCACGCTGCCTAGAGCTTCTCCATGTTGATTTAATGGGGCCAACAAGAATTGAAAGCCTAGGAGGAAAGCTGTATATGATGGTCATTGTCGATAGAGAATCTTTGCAAGAGGCTTCAAAATGAGAAAGGTGTACCAATCGTCAAGATAAGAAGTGACCATGGCAAGGAGTTTGAGACTGCTAGATTTGAGTCTTTTTGCGAGAAGAATGGGATCAAGGAAGAATTTTTAGCTCTTAAAACTCCTCAACAAAACAAGGTGGTGGAAAGAAAGAACCAGGTGATTCAAGAAATGGTAAGAGTTATGTTACTCAACAAACAAATTCCTCAAAAATTTTGAGGAGAAGCCATGAACACCTCGTGTCACATTGGCAATAGAATATTCTTCCAAGCGAGAACAAAGAAGACCGCATATGAAATTTGGAATGGTAAGATGCCAAAGGTAAAATACTTCCGAGTCTTTGGGAGTAAATGTTACATTCTAAATGATCGGGAGAACCTTGGAAAATTTAATGCAAAAAGTGATGAAGGTATCTTTCTCGGATGCTCAACCACTAGTCGGGCATATAGAGTCTTCAACAAGAGAACAAAGACGGTGATGGAGTCCATCAATGTGGTAATTGATGATGCCATAAAAAAGTAGCTGTTGATGATGGTGGAGAAGGACCAAGCTCCAAAGAAATCACCATTGATGTTAAAGCCCAAGATGTTGAAATGGAAGAACGTTTACTGGAAAAAGAATCTACTCCCGTGAATTCTAGAATGGAGACAAGATCAATGTCTAGGTCCTTAAGTCCTCTCACCCTTTCGAAAGTTCATCATTCTATCTCTTAGAATGATGAAGTGTCCACCTCAAAGAAGCCATCTTCAAGAGTGGTTAAAAATCATCAAGAAAGTAACATTATCGGGTCTCTAGATGAAGGTCTTTGTCTTAGGAAGGGAAGCACACTTATTACAAACCATGTAACTTATTATTGCTACCTTGCTCAATTTGAGCCAAAAAGGGTAGAAGAAGCTCTTCAAGATGAGAATTGGGTGGATTGAATGCATGAAGAGCTAAATCAATTCTTGAGGAATGATGTATGGGAACTTGTTCCAAGGCCCAAAGACGCTCATGTCATCGGTACTAAATGGATTTTAAAAAATAAGACTGATGAGGATAGTGATAATGAGGAATAAGTCTTGGTTGGTGGCTTAAGGTTACACTCAAGTAAAAGGAGTAAACTTTGACGAATCTTTTGCTCCCGTAGCTAGACTCGAGTCTATTCGCATCCTTTTGTCCATTGCGTGTACTATGGATTTCAAACTCTAACAAATGGATGTGAAATGTGCCTTTCTCAATGTGTACCTTTGTGAAGAAGTCTTTGTTGAACAACCTAAAGGCTTCAAAGATCTTCACTTCCCGGATCATGTCTTGAGATTGAAGAAGGAACTTTATGGTTTGAAACAAGCACCTAGAGCATGGTACGATCGGCTTACAAATTATCTTTTGGATAGAGGATTTAAGAGAGGGTATGTCGACCAAACCTTATTTGTAAAGAAGGATGAGAACTATCTTCTTGTAGCTCAAGTGTATGTTGATGACATAGTATTTGGAGCCACCATAGACACCATTGCTATAGAGTTTTCTGAAGAAATGAAGAAAGAATTTGAAATGAGTATAGTAGGGGAACTTGCATGTTTCTTGGGTTTTCAAGTGAAACAAAGGAAGGATGGTATATTCATCTCTCAAGAAAAATATGCTCGAAATCTTTCCAAGAAGTACAGACTAGATTCCAAAAAGCATGCCTCCACTCCCATGAGCTCATGCACTAAGCTTAGTCTTGATTCTTCCGGGGTAGAAGTGAGTCCAACTTTGTATAGGAGCATCATTGGAAGTCTCCTATATCTCACGGCAAGTAGGCCAGACATTGCATTTAGTGTGGGTGTTTGTGCTCGTTATCAAGCAGCCCCGAAGGAGTCTTACTTGACAGCTATATTAATGGCACTCCCGACTATTGTCTATGGTACTCAAAAGACTCCAGTGACTGTCTAGTTGGCTACTCAGATGCGGATTGGGCAGGAAGTGTTGAAGACTGAAAGAGTACTTCGAGCAGATGTTTCTATCTCGAAAACAATCTTGTATCATGGATGAGTAAGAAATAGAACTCGGTGTCTTTATCTGCAGCTAAAGCCGAGTATATAGCTGCTGGAAGTTGTTGTACACAACTTCTTTGGATGAAGAAACTTCTTTGTGAGTATGGGATTCCTCAAGAAACGATGAGTGTGTATTGTGACAATACTAGTGCCATAAATTTTTCTAAGAATCCTGTTTAGCATTCAAAGTCCAAGCACATAGCGATCTGCTATCACTTCATCTGTGATTTGGTGGAAGATATAATCATGTCTTGAATTCATCCACACGGACAACCAAAAGGCTGACATCTTCTCCAAACCTCTTAATGGTCCACGGTTCGAATTGCTTCGTAAGACCATTGGTGTCGGTATCATTTCTTGAATCTCATGTGTGTTGTGTGTTTTACATATCTATCTTGATTTGGTCTCACTTGAGCAAAGCACACACTACTTTGATGGTAACATGTTTTCATGTTTTTATTGTTTTTGTTGTTTAAAAGCTTTGAATGTTTGTTTTATTGCTTTGTGTCAAAAAAGCCAAAAACACTTAAAATGTAGAAAATTCAAACAGTTTAATTGGCATTATTGTGTGTTGTCACACGCATGTTTAGCCTTGTACCTTTGTACAAATGACTTTGTGCATTTACGAGTTTAGCTTGTTCTCCATGCAAGTATATATTGTGGGAAAATTCTTGACATCTATGTGATTCTTGTAAATAGATCTTCAAACTTAACATGAATGATTAGCCAATAGTTTTGTTGATCTTGAGACATGCATAGACTTGTGCCTATATATCTTCCCACTCTTTTATGTTTTTGCTTAAAAAGCTGAACCAATGTCTAATATCGAAAAGAGATAATAAGCTGCAAAAGCCATCACACATACTAGTAGTTGACTAGAAAAAAGGGAAAGCAACTTGTTTTGATAATGTATGGTTCCCAAAAAGCCAAAGGCTTGTTCATCTAATTGAAATATCAAAAATTTCAGGCATCGATCTCAAAATGAGATGTAATGAATTGTAATAAGCCAAACGAAAAGCTTCAAAGTTATGTAATTAATTTTATGTGGGAGGTCATATATGCTTATTTCTATAATTGAGATTGGTCACTCTACTTAGTGCTAATTGTGTATGCCTTGATTGAATTGATTATTGAAGCTTCATGTTAGACTAAGGACTATCTCACTTTTGATACCCACCCATATCACACATGTTTATGTTCAATGAATGCCTTATTCAATTGTGTGATTGTACTTGATTAAATGTGTTGTACATACTCAAGCATATGTTGATCAAACACAAAATTTTTTTTGAGTATTTTAGTTGTTTCTGGAATTTTTTTTTTTTTGAAAAATTTTAGAAAATCCAAAAAAAATTCAACTTTGTTTTTTGGCGACTCACCTATGAGTCATGCCAGTCATGAGGTTCTAGTTGCTAGCTTACTTAGAAGGCTTCGCAACTCTCTAGCGAGTGAGACTTCCAGTCGCAAAAAATACTTATAAATTTTTTAAAGATTCTAGGTTTTTGTCATTTCCGCGACTACTTAGCAAGTAGAAGTCCAGTTGCGAGGTTACACAAAAGGGTTCACGACTCACTGGCAAGTGGAAGTCCCAATCACGAAAAAGACTTAGACAAAATTTCCAAAATTTTGTTCAAGGGTTTTTGGCGACTCGTTTTGCTACTTACTCAGGTCATATGAGTCGTGAAAATTGCGTGTTTTGCACAAATAGGGTTTAATCTCAGACAGTTTTAAAAAAACTTTTCAGTTTTTCTCGCATCACGTGCATAACCCTTTGTCTTCTTCGCCTCTCCCTCTCCCAAAACCACCATTTTGACTCACAAAACCTCCATTTTCTTCTTCAATCCTCACTCAATCTTCAAGAAAAAGTATGGGTTTTCTCTTATTTTCACTCTATTTCAAGTTTCTAGCCTTAGTTTTCTTGGATTTGTTGTTTATATTGAGATGTGATTGATGAATATGAGTTTTTGATGTTATTTTTGAGTTTGATATGTGGGTTTTGTTGGGTTTCATAGTATAATGCTAGTTTTACATATTTTATATGTTTATTCTACATGCTCATGCATTTTGCTATGATTTGTGTTGTGTTGTGCATACCATGTTCATGATAGCATGTCTCTTAGATGCTTTTGTGTGTATATTTGGACTTCATTGATTACAAAGATTGTGGGGATAATTATGTTTCTTTGTTTTTGAAACATCAAATGATTATGTGTTTTCACACTTTGCCCTAGATGCACTCTTTTTCATATAATGCACACACACACCCTTTGACATGTTGGGTGAATAATGCCAATGATTCTATCATGATTTGATATTTAGCTTTTTCACATGTCATTTTTTTTAATTACTCTTTAAATTTCAATTCTTATGGTTTAATTCAAAGTTTATGTTTTAGTACTAACTTGTTACTGGTTAAGTTTGTTATCGGCTATTGTGCTTTGTTTTGTGGAATTTGCTGCTTTGTTTTTGCCGATGGCTCCACGATAAACCACTGCTCAACGTGGGGACAAGAAGAAATGTATGGACAATAGAATGTTTTGATACTTCCAACACTTTGAAAAGGCTCCAATCATTCGGGAGAGATATGTGAATTTTGTTGACCTCAAGGAATCCTTCGTCCCTAGCTATTTTGAGGACAAGATTGGGAAAATCTCCTTAGTGATCTCCCCGGAGTTTGTGAACCTCGGATTAGAGAATTCTATGCAAATGCTACACTAAAAGAAGGTTTCGTCGAATGCTGGGTTAGAGGTCACGCATCACTCTTGACGTGGGGGACATTGATCATATCCTTGGACATGGAGAACTAGATCATGAAGATTTCATTCCTTACAAGGACATAATGGTCTCTCTAGAAATGGTACAATCTCGTATTGGTGGCGTTAGAGAAGGAAAATGTCTCAACACAAGCACCTTTCCTTCAGATTTGAGATGCCTTGCCTACATCATGATGCTCAACCTGTATCCGGTAAGGAAGTTGACCACCATCAACAATGCTAGAGCCATCTTCCTCATGCAACTTCGTGAGAAACTCTACATCGACATTGATGCTCATTCTCCCAAGTCTAATTATGAGGATCCTTCATAAAAATGGTGTAGAGACTCCACAACACATCAGCCTAATGAGTGTGCCTCCTTCCATCAACACTCAAACAACCACAAGGAGTAGAGTTCATCTTTCGGGTGATGAACAAGCTGAAGAACCTGAACAAACACCTCCTACAGATACGAAAACTGAAGTGGAAGGACAACAACCTCCTCCAAGAATAGGTGGTGGTCAAGGTAGGGCAAAGCTTCATCATCTTTATCAGTGCCTCCAGACGCTTTTTAGATCATTCTTGAAAGGATCAATGGTCTAAGAGATGTCCAAACTGAGCACTCCAATAGGGTTGCAACTATTCAAGACCAAATCAAGTTTATCAACTTACTCATAACCAAGTTTGATAGCTTCACGAACTAGCCATAGTCTTTTGGCCATTCTGGTAAAATAGGTGGAGTAGTATGGAGTAGCTCTTGAGGGGGAGCCTATTTTAAGTGGGAGAACTTTTTATAGTTATTATGGTTTTTCTTAGTTTTTATGCGTTTTCATAGCACTTCTTCTAGTACTTTGGTTTTTAAGTACTCTATGACTTTAATACTTTGGTTTTAAAATACTTGGATATTGTGTGTTATGGATGCTTGAATGTTTTAGCTTTTTAAACCATGGTTTATATATTTGTACCTTTGCTTATGTAGCTTAGTACTTTTAGTTAATGTTATGCATTTTCTTTAGTGCTTCACTCTTGTGCCCTTGTTGGATCTTGTATCCTTGATGCAATTGCTTTAGTGGTATTGCATTGGTTGAGTGATGGACATGCAAATGATACTTTGCATTAAGCTTATTAGCTTGCATGTCCGAATGTTCATTCATCATGTTTATATTCATTGTGGTCACTATTTATGGTGATTGTTCTTGTTTGGTCAAGCCATATTTAATTGTCATATTCATACTTGCTTGATTGCATTGTGCTTGCTCCATAGACATTCCAAGATTTCTGCTTACAATGAACTTTTTGTGATATTGTTTTCAAGAAAACTTGTTTGTATGGTTCAAGAGCTTCAAGAGTCTAGAATTAGGTGTAAGTGAGTTTTAGCAACTGTTTTCAACTCAGATTGTAAGTCTAGAGTTTGTTTTAGAGTTTTGACATGGAATAGCCAAAGGGGGAGATTGTAAAATTGAATTTATTCAACCATTTGTTGGCTTTATTTCGTGCCAGATTTGCTTGTAATTCAGTAATTAGATACCCTGTATTTAGGTGGGAATCATGTAAGGGTTATGTATAAGAGAGTGTGAAGAATTTAAGTGTGTATGCAACAAGAGGATTCTCGCGACTGGATCTCGCGAGTGACTCATGAGTGGTGACTCGCCAAAAGTGTCACACGTGTGAAGCATGCAGGAAGCTGAAGGATTATGACAGCTAAAGTTTAGACTAGATACTTCACACAAAAGCTTTCCAAGCTTGATTTTGACCATTCCCCATAGTCAAGTTTATTCACAAACCAATAAGAAAGTGATTAGCAACGTTAAACTAAAAGGATTAGGGCCAGAAAAGGTCACAATCAAATAAAATTGACTTGAGGGTGTTTTGTGAAAAACTTCCTTTTGATTCACTATTTTCTAATGAATTTTAGCTTTTTCCCGTAGGTTTTCTGTATGTTTTGAAAATGTACCATGTAAGACTTTTTATAGTAGAAAAATGGAATTTGGAATGGCTCCCAAACAACGTGAGATTCATCCCAAACCTTAGCCATTATTGCAGAAAACATGTCTTTCTTATACTTCTGAAACCCTAGCTGTGTACATAGGAAAGTTTCTATGTACGCAAGAAAGTACCTGTGTATGCATGCTTTGGCCAACGTACACAGGCTATTGCCCACGTATGTGGATTGAGGGCCACTTTGGTTTTTTTATTTTCAAAAATAGATTATTACTCATTTAAAATGTTATATATTCCATTTTAGTACTCCTCAATTCAATTTAATATTTGATTAGGCTCAAAACTGGTCTTGGGCCTTAGAGTTTGAGTATTATTGGAGAACGGAAGCCCGAGTTATAAGGGGTACATAATATGGTGCCTACACCCATTATACTTCTATTGTGTCTACCAACCTTGTTTCATATATGTGACCAAACTTACCAAAGTCCACCACGAGTGAAATGGGAATAATTGAAGTCTTTTTGGGCAACAAAAATCCACCCAACCTTGTCCATAATCTAAAGTCTCATGCAAAATAGCAATGTTGAGTTAAAAATGGTCCCCCACTCAAGCACCAAAGTAAGGCAAAGTTCCACCCCCATTTGTGAGAGTCATGGCAAGACGACAACTTTTATCATATTATTTTTTACAATTATTCTATGTGATTAATTAAATTTAATTATTTATCATTTTTATATGAATTCATTATTTTTTTACATCACTTATGGTCTAACAAAATTTTTGCACTAAAATCTATGCTACTATATATATCTTTTTTAAAAAATATGAATGGTGCTATATTTGTTGTTTAGTTAGAAAACAAATTGTAAGATAGTTATTTATTTATTATTGAAAATTTGTAAGATAGTTGTAGCACTAAAATTAGTGGTGGTAGATTATTTTTGTTTTGATTATGTAGGACGTCGGCTCGCTGGCTTCTGCCAAATTTCTTTCCTTTGTTAGGAGTAGAGAGTAGAGAGACAGCTACTCGCCAGTGCATACCTGAATTTCACTGAGTACCCATCATGACTCATGATGGGAGAGCCCTACACTGCAACACTACGTATTCTCTTAGAACGAGTGTACTCCCCAAAACAGAAAAATTCTTTACGCGCATATCATTTTGAGAAAGCGCGTGTTTCTTAATGGGACATCAAAGGAGGTGGATGGTTAGATACGCTTAATTTTTTTGAATATTTAGATACGCTTAATTTTTTATTTTGAGAAACTAGATACGCTTAATTTGATTTCCTAAGGAAAAACTATATTTATATTAAAAAATTAAGGTTATAGTAATTTAAATCCACATAGTTTTAAAAGTAATGAATTAAAACTTATAATTCAAAGGATAACAAATTAAAGATGAGATTTCGAAAAATGGTAAAATAAAATTTTAGACTATTTAAGTTGAACAAAATATTGTGTTTAGAATTTTATATGGACTAAAAGTTTAATTTATTAAATTTAGAAACTTTAAGGTTAATTTTTTACTTTTGAAAATCTTATGATATAATTTCTTTTTCTTTATCTTTTTTTATCTTTTAAGCTTCAAGATTTAATTTATTATTTTTGAATTATAGATTTTAAATTTGGAAAAAATTCCGTTTTCATCCTTATATTTATGGGATGTTTTCATTCTATTTATTGTGTTTTCATAAGTTTCATTTTTTATTTTTTTGAGTTTTTGAATAATGTTTATTTTGATCCTTAACATCATTTAATTAACTAGTGGATTCCGGTTAACTTAACTGGTAAAATCTTTGATGGATGAATAAGAAATTTAAGGTCAATCACCGCTTATATAAAAAATTGATTGATGTCTTAGTTTAATAATAAAGAGCAAAATCATTGAAACGAATGTCATAAGCTCAAACTCTATAAATAAATAAAACCGTTTAATAAATATTAAAAGAGTCACGCTAGCACTTAGATGGCAAAAACATTTATGTCAACATTCACTAGTAAAATTTTTGATAGTTAAATAAGAGATCTGGGGTTCAATCCCCGTCTACACCAAAAATCGATTAGTATTTTGGTCTAATGATAAAGAGTATTATCAGGAGTGGACACCATAGGTTGAAACTCTCTTAAAAAAACAAAAAAAATCTCAAGTGTTAAGTTGCAAAGTTAATACTTTTCTCTTTTTTCAGTTAAGCATTGAGTCTAGGTTTACCCTTCCCCTATTCCAAATAAAATAAAATAAAAATCTACTTTTAGGTATCAGTTCATCTCTCTCTCTCTCTCTCTCCACCCCTAACCTCTGGTACAAAGTTATTCACCTAGGTCAAAGTTGAATTCTCAATTGTTAGTAAGGTAAGATCGACGAGGCATTGTAATTGTGGCGACAAAACTAAAGAACATGGTCAAATCAAAGTGTGACATTGCTTTGGTAGCGATTGAACAGTAGGGTGAGATCAAAATTGACTAGAGATTTTTTTTTTTTTTTTTTTTTTTTTTTTTTTTTTTTTTTGTGGGTGGGGAGGGGTGGGGGGGGGAGTGGGTTCTTGGGTGGATGAGATGGTGATAACATTTTGGGTGTTAGTGCAAGGTATTTTGTTGTATGAGTTGGATGATTTACTATAGATTGAGTTTGAATTGATTTGATTTCAATTTTCTCCCACAAGCATGCGCCTAACTAGATGTGAGTTTTGATTTATTTTTTAGTTTATTTATAAAGTCGTGTATTTTCTAAATAAAATATTTTTGTTAATTTTTATTAAATAAATAAACTAATTTTCAACGAAAATACAATCCAAATACAAAAACAAGTATAATTTAGAAAGGAAGATAAAATAAAATATACTTTAAGTGTATTTGAGAAATTGCATGATTTTTAGAGAAATAATATACTTTAAGGTGATTATGGCATCATGTATTATCTGTTAGCTTATATACTTAAATGTACAGGTAGAAAGTAACTTTAAACAAATTAACTTTAAAAAAAAAAGTTATTTCTTTATTTATTAAACAAGAGTCAAAAAATGAGTTTAAGTAATTAAACTCGTCAACAAAATAGGAAAAAAGAAAAGAAAAAAGAGAGCGACATTGTTTCATTATTGAAAAAGGAAAATAAGAATTTCATATGAGGCCAAGAAGTTATAAATAAGAGCGTGGGGGGTGGTTGCTACTTGCTCGCTAGTTGCCAATGATGTAGATGGAAAGAGTTGAAGGGGAGGGAGGTGGGGTCGGCATGAATGACAGTACACATGTGGGTGGTCTGGCAACAGTGTCAACCTGGGCACATGACATGAATTGCGGTTTTAATTTGATGACTGAGCCCTTCTTCGATCTTCGAATTGTTTGTTGTAATTATTCATCAGTCTTCAAGTTATCGAATCTGGTAGTGAAAGAGAGAGGACATGGGGTTTGGTAACTGACTCTTCTGAATCGGCCTCGTGTCTTGCGTTCCAGCTCTATCCAACCTGCCCTACCCAATTGTTGGCCGACTTCAGGATACACCACAATCTTTTCCTTTTTTTTATTTATTTATTTTATGAAACTAAACACCACAATCTTTTAAGGGTCCGTTTGGATAGAGCTTATTGCTAAAAACTGAAAACTGAAAATACTGTACCAAAATAATTTTTAAATGTGTGAATAGTACCGTGGGACCCATTTTTAATATTTTTTTCTGAATAAAGTACATGTGGGTCCTATGAACAGTGCAGCTACAGTGCATGAACAATAATTTTGGTCTCCCGCACAGTGAAATAACATGCATGAACAGTAACGGTTACTGTTCATGCACGTTGAAAAAAAAAAAAAAAAAAACGCAGAAACTGAAAACGTAAATGCAAAACTCACTATCCAAACTGAGCTTAAGTTACAATTTTTTCGTAATTAGGATGTGATACGAAATGAGCCGGTGGAGAAAAAATAATATTTTTTTTAATTTATGTGAAACTGATAAAAAATTGATCATATTATATTATATAAAATAATTGTAAAAAATAAGAGATTTATGTGAAACATACAAATAATCAATTATATTATAACATACAAAATAATTGAAATGTTGTGAGCAAATATTATGGTCTTAAAGTTGCCAACCCAATAAAATTGAACTTTTCTTCATCTTCTAAAAGGCTTTCTTTCTCTTTTCTTTTTACTTTTTTCCTTATCTTTTTAATTAATGATTTTTGGCATAATGCAGTTGACTCTTTTTTTTTTTTTTTTTTTGGGTAGAATGATGAAATCTGAATGCTCTCTCTATTTTTTGAACTCACGCTTTGATCATGACATGGAGTAACGCTTTTGTCAGATCTCACAAAATTAATATTAATATATTTTTTTTTAACTCACAAAATTAATATTATTCTAAGAGCGTCTATATCAATCTCTCTATTTTACACATCTATTTTTACACTAAAAATCTACTTTTTATATTTTACATATTCGCTTTTACAAAACACCTACATCAGTTCATCTATTTTACCCCTTTTTTAATTAAATAATCAATTTTCTCACAATTTTTTATTATTTCTCCTAACTACCGAGATATATACGCGCGCTCTCTCTTTTCTTTCCCAATTCTGATTTTTTCTCCATTGCTCTCTCTCTCTCTCTCTCTCTCTCTACCATTTCAAATCAACTCTCTCTCTCTCTCTCTCTCGATTAACTCTCCGATCCGCTCCGATCCGAGCTCTGATCCACAATTCACCAACTCCAAGCCCCGATCCGCTTCGATCCGAGCTTCGATCCACGATCCACCAACTTCGAGCTCCAATCCACCAGCTCCGATTCGAGCTTTGAGTTCCGATCCACGATCTACGAGCTCCGAGCTCCAATGCACGATCCACGAGCTCCGATCCACGATCCACGATCCACCAGCCATAAGCTCCGATTTGAGCTCCAGTCCACTATCTGTGTTTGTGTATCTCTTTTTTTTTTTTTTTTTTTTTTTGAGCAAGTATATCTCTATGATGATATGTTTGTGCGTTTGTGTGCATATGAGGAAAAAGAAGATTAGCAGTTAACTGGGTTTGTTGAGCACGGATAAGAGAGAGAAAAAAAAGGAGCGAACAGAAATTAATAAAAAAAAATGATAAACGAGCTACAGTAACCATGTTAATATACACGATTACTGTAACTTGGGAATGAATTTACATAATTTTGCATATTTTTACACCCATTGATGTGGGTGTTTTTTTGCTCAAAATGTGTAAAATTGGTAGTTATTTCTATTTTAGAAGATTTCAGAGGGACTGATGTGGATGCTCTAAGAACCTTTATAGGCACATAAATTTGATAAAATTCACGTCATATGACCCATCACAATACAAAAAGGTAGAGAGATAAAGTTTGTGAAAATTTTAAATTAAAGAAAGATATTAGACTATAGTGATATGGAATTTGTGTTTCGAATTTGGACCAAAAAATATGTGACACATAAAGGTCCATTATTTTAATGGAATGAAATTATCATTTTTGTATGTGCACAATTGTACTTGGACCCAAAAACAGGCGATGGGCTCAGGCCTAATGAGCCTTATGCAATTAAATTTGTAGAGTGTGGATTTGAAATCTAGGTTCAGGATGTTGGAAGTTCAATTTACAGGCTAAAGTGGTACAATTTGTGCAAATGATGAACTACTATGGTAAAGGTACCTCCTCGAACGCTAGTCGAGGACGATTTATATATATATATTTGAAATCTAGGTTCAGGATGTTGGAAGTTCAATTAACAGGCTAAAGTGGTACAATTTGTGCAAATGATGAACTACTATGGTAAAGGTACCTCCTCGAACGTCAGCCGAGAATGATTTATATATATATATATTATATATATATATATATATATATATATATATATATATAATCTTTTTCCAGACCAAAGTTTACAATTCTTGATTCTTCTTTTCTTTTCGCTCGACCCCTTCTCTTCCCTCTCTCTTCTCCTTATATACTTGTTCTTCTTCACTAGATTATCTACGTGTCATACAAATCCTCCCCTGAGATACTTGTCCCATCCACCGCCTTCTTGAAGTTCTCAAATAGTGGCAGGGAGATTGAATTCTACTATTCATAGGTCACTTCCCCATTAATGCGGCTAGGGAGGTAGATACAGTGTCTTTAATGTGGTGGTAGCAGCTTTTTTCCTCCGATATTTCTCTCACATCCTTGCTTCTAGAGGGTGCTTGGATCACCCTCTTACCCATCAGTCTTTCCAGAATTCTGCCTTTACCCCGTTTAGCAAGTCCCAGGGTCATCGCTGGGCCCGTCTGAGGATACATTCCTCCTTAGACAACTCCTCGGACCTTTACAGTGCAGACTGACTTGTGGGCTTGGAGGCCATGACCAAAAACAAACCTGTACCAGCCAATCAGGCCCAAAGTCCAAATGTTTATCCAGAGGTTTTTACCCCCCACAATTTTCGTCATGATGGTTAATGGACTAAAGATTCATACCTTATCCAAAATTTTGAGATTATGACTTTATTATTGATGTTGTATGGGTAATTTTAGGTAAAATTATATATATATATATATATATATATATATATTGATTTATATATTAAGATGATAACTTTTGACTCTTCTTCTTCCAAATTATACCAAACTATATAGACAAAATTACTTCCAACCCATTACTTGATAAATAGATGATCATCCACATATATTTTATTCACATGACCCATTAAATGATTTGTAATTTTGTCTGACTTAATCTGATTGTTAAAAATGTCGTGTGCTGGCTGATTATTTAAAATGTGATGAAATCATTTGACCTTTTGGTGTCTCTAATATTACCACATAAACTTTTGAAATAGAGAAAGGTTGACAATAAATTCGGTTGTAATCTAAAACTACAATTTCATTTAATATCTATTTATTGGATGTGAATTTTGACAAATCCACCGTTAAATTATATATTTTCTTTTTATATCTTTCATGTTTGCAAAAATTTTCAGAAAATCAATGATCAATAGTTATATCATTAATCAAATGTTTAAATTTCAAGTTTTTGTAATATAAAATTGTGCATAAAAAATAAGTTTATAAATCAAATAATAAATTAATCTAATTGATACTAAATTTTACATGTGTTAAAAACATACAATCTATTGGTTAAAATTTTAAAATATATAGTCATACTAATTTTTTAAGTGGGGGTTGTAAACTACAACCAAGTTTGTAGTCAAATTTTACCCTTTGAAAATTCATATATTTTCAAGTTGTCATTATAATGTAAATCTTCTAATTTGACTTTTATAATTACAAATGGTGTTAAACTATATTAGTTTAAGAGTCTGTTTGAATGAAGTGAAAACAAGAGGGATGGAAAATGGGGAAGGTAATTGTTTTCTTCCCGGGCTAACTTTTTATGAAGCTGAATTTTCTCCCCAGTTTGGGGAAAAAGTGGGCTTAAGATGGGAAATTTCCATCTACCCCTCTCCCCCCTATACGTTGGTTTTCTCTCCCTTTATTTATTTATTTTTCCAAGCTTTAAATGTTCATCAATATTTTAATGTTATATTTTTTTCCTTATAAACTATTAATTTAAAAGAAATGTAATAGGGGTATGAGAGTAAATTTATAGAAAACACGATGTTCTATATTTTAATTTTTTTAAGAGATAATTACAATATGCTGTTAATTTCACAGCTCAAACATTTTCCCCTTTAAACTCTCAAACACTTAGTGCATGAGAATGTGCCAATTCAACTATAAAGGCCCTTAGCATCTTTTCATTTTTCTTCTCAACCAAATAAAAGAGGTTTTCACTCTACTTTCCCACCTCAACCAAACACAAATAAGGGAAGGCTAAAATTTTTTCTATCCCCTACTTTTCCATCATTACTATTTTTCTATCCTCCCACCTTTCCATTCCCGAACCAAATGCACCCTAAATTGATTAGAACTCACCGTATCTCTTTAGATAAAACAACCTAACACTAAACAAATTTTGATTGACTTTTTATTAGGAAGTTTTTATAAATTAATAGTTTAATTGATACTAGATGTTTCTAATAAAAACATCTAGGATTGAAACAGTACTCCCTTAACTATCAAATTATAAAAATTTAGAAAAAAAATATCTTAGAGGAAGTAAATTACATATTTTGATAGTCAATGGACCCATTAAGAAAGAAGTATAATGATTATTTCTCAATTTTATTGACTATGTGGAGCTACTAGCTAGAGTTGTAAACTAGCCAAGTTTTGTTGAGTAGTGAATGTTCAAACTTGACTCGACAATAAAAGTAAAATATTTAAACTCGGTTCAAGCTCAAACCCAACATATATTTGAACTTAAGCTCATCAAAAAGTCCAAAAGCTTGAATTCCGCTTGGCTCAACTTAATTCATTAGTCAAGTTAAGCATGAGTTCAAAAACAAGCTCTTGATCTCAAGATCTAACATACATTATCAAATGCTTAACTCTCCAAAATTCAAGTACAAAAAATATTATACTAGCTAGTTACACCAAACTTATTACCATGTCAAGTTTAAAGTTCTTTTTAGTTTTTTTTTTTTGACAAGTAGTCTTATCTCACAATTAATTAAAAGTTTAGTATGATATGAGTTTATTTACCTAATCTATATCAAGTTTATTATCAAGTTCATAAGTAAACTTAAACTTGGTTTATTTTGTATTAAGCCTTTATTGTTCGCAAGTAATGTTTTAAAAAGTTTATTATTTTTTATTCTTATGAATTTTGTTGGCTTATTTATTAAATAAATTTAAAAATAAAGCTTAAACTTTGCTTGTTTATAAACAAATAAATCTGAACAAAATTTTAATTGAACAAAGTCTAAATTATTTATAAACAGTTTAGTTTATTTTCAGCTCTACTTCTATTGCATCTAGTTATTTCAAATTTACAACCTTCCTCATTAAATCCTCCTCCAAAAAAAAAAAAAAAAAAAAAAAAAAACCATACCTCATTAATTGCATAGCCCCAACTATTTACGCTTCAAGTGACTTGTGGGTAGTCCCGGTAATTGTATGTAAATCTTCTACTTTTAGTTTGCTTTGTCAATAAAATTTTCTACTATTGACCATTTAATAAATAAATAAAAGAAGAAAAAGAGGGAGATTTTCCTGCCATGCATGACCGATCAACATAATACAGTTTTCGATATTTTCTTTAGAAAAATTCTTACTTCTTAAAATCATTACTTTTGTTTTATTTCAGAAATCTCTGTGCACGTATGTATTCATGCAAATCAAATATTATACACCTGTCTATCCCAAAAAAAGAAAGAAAGAGTACATACCCAGACCTTAATAATTGCCACCCATTATTGTTTGTATTTAAAAGAAGAATCAAATCTTTTTTTTTTTTAAACCCTAAGTATATATATATATATATTTTCAATACACAATGCTGGTTTGTGAAGTCAATTCCCTTCAACGTTCCTATCCAATCTGGTTTTGGGTCCACTTTACCGGTCATAATGTGAAAGCTAGTTGTTAAGTTCTTCTAAACAATAAGCAATTATTAGTTTTAATTATCATGATACTGGTCTTTGCCAAAACATGTGGCATTAATGTTTAGACAGGTTTTGATGTGCAATTTTGAGTTCAGATATTATGCTAAAATCATCTTAGGTGTCCCAAAATCTTTCACGTGTCTTTTCAAAATCTTATTAAAAAGGTGTCCAGTTGTCAACTTGTTGGTGGTTGATGTGGCATATCAGCTTATATAGATTTAGAGTATTAGCATAAAGTTCATAAAAAAAGAAATAGATTAGCATAAACTTAGGCATATATCATTATTTCTGTGTTTTTTATTATTATTTTTTTTGTAAAGGAAATGCATCTTTCATTAACACATAAAAAGGAGTACAACAGAGTCAGAGACTAACAATAATCATCCCAGACTTGAGTAAATCAGGTGGATTAAGAAAGTCGGAAAAACATCTTTCCAAACATAACTAGCATTATTACACTTCGCATATTGGGCAGGCTCATGAGCCGCACTGTTGTAGTCCCTTTTCACGTGTTTAAAGGAGCAGTTAAGAAAGGATGATCTTGCAAGTTGAATCCCGTGGATCAAATGACCTATTTCGCTGCTGCAGAGATCTTGGGTAATAGCTTGGGTAACAGAGGAAGCATCGGATTCAAAAATGACATTTAGAGAGCAGTGGCGGCTCCAAGAATTTTGTCTAGGGTGTTCCTATTTCACTTTGAAAAAATTTTGGGTCATTTCGGTCTATTTTGGGTGTTTCAGGACGTTTCAGTAAATACCAGCTGAAATTTAAGATTTGGTCAGCATGAAGTTTGTGCTTTAAAAAATAAAAAATTCTTAAAAAAAAATACAAATTGGCATTCTGTACACCAAAAAATCTCATAAGGAAAAAAAATGAAAAGAAAATAAATGAGCAAAGTACATATACAATAAACTATAAGTTCATTTAAAATATTAATAAAACTATTAATTATTATTGTTTAGTTGTTTCATAAATTTGTTTGACTATAATTTGTTGTATTTTTATTTCATTAATTATTAAATTATTAATTATTATTTAACCTAACATAATTTAATTTGTTTGTCTTTTATAATGCATTAGCTAATTAAATTATTAATTATTAGTGTTTAATTACTTCATTAATTTTTTTTTACTAACTACTAACGCTAGCACACACCCCTGTCTCTACATACCTTTAATTCCCCAATTCAAATATCCTACTCCTGACCCACACCACACGGCCCCATGGCCCCACTACTCGCACTCAACAATTGATAAGGTTCACACCAGAGGAACCAATGAAATAAATTCACAAATCACAATACATTAAAAACAAACTCACCCACACCAACAAACCAACACAGTGACACACCAACGGATAAAGCCAAAAAAAAAAGGGCAAATAAATTGAATAATTATAAATATAAAGACTTAAAGAGAGAGAATCAGTTGAAAAAGAAAGAGAGCTCTCTCTCCCTCAGAACAGAACAGCACACTCCAAAGCAAATGAGCAAAACCCAAAGATCAAGAGAGAAAAAGAGAGAAAAGTAAAGTGTAAAATACCTTGAGGGAGGCCTGAGGGGCGGCGCCGAGGGCCGCGGCAGCATGTCGAGGTGTCGGAGGCAAGGAAGGATTCGAGGCCAAGCGGTCGGCGTCGCAAGCTCTGATCCGATCAGACCGATCTCCGATCTCCGATCTCCAATGGCCGATCCAAGCTCTGTTGCTCGAGTTTCAGGCAAAGGCGCCGTCACCGTGTCGCGCCTATGGTGCTTGATGATGAGGTTTCAGGCGGAGGTGTGCATTGTCGTTGATGAGCCTCATCAGATTAGGTTTTTTTTCTTTAGGTTAGGAAAGGTTTTTGATTTTTATGTTTTGCTTTTACCATTTGATGATTGAGACAGACACATATTTGTATTGGGTTTTGCCGTTTTGGTTGGTTGGTTTTTTTTTTTTTTTTTTAGAATACGTTTGGTTGGGCCTATTGGGTATTTGTTTAGATTGATGTTGGGCTTTTTTTGGCTTGTTCTATTACAACAATTTTTTCTTTCCAGATTCTTGTTACAATTTTTTTTTTTTTTTAGATTTCAGTTCAAATTTTGTCTTGCATAAAAATTTTGAGGGTGTTCCCGATATTTTTTGAGGGTGTTCCTATGTTTTTTTTAAAGGGTAAATTTTTTTTTAATTATTATATATATATATATATATAAAAAATTCAAGTCCAGGGTGTTCCTAGGAACACCCTGGGCTATGAGTGGCGCCGCCACTGTTAGAGAGGCCATTTCCTGGGCCAAGAGGACACCTTGTTCCATTACAAAAAGTTCAGTCCAATCAGCTGGGTATTGCAAAGGCAGAGCTTTGCTAAGAGTAGCAATCACGTTTCCGTCTTCATCCCCAATGATAGCACCAACACCTGAAACCCCCAAGCCATCCAAGGACACTGCACCATCAACATTGACTTTTATGAAGCCTGACGGAGGAGCCTCCCAACTTCCGTTAGAAAGATGCTTAGAGGGAGTGGGCATTGAAATGGCATCATGGAAATCCTCCACACACCTTTCTGCCATTTCCCAGATTTGCAGTGGGGAAAGACTCTTTTCATTATGGGCACATACCACATAGGTTCCTGCTGTGCCAAATTGACCAAGAGATCGCAAAAAAATATTCCAGGGACACAGTACAGAGGCTAAAGCACATTTTGTGCACAAGGTCCAGGAAGTCCGAGGCATTCGGCAACAAATTCATTGGGCAGTCTTGCCAAAGAGACCACATCGCAAGGCAAAATCACATGAGATTAATGCATGTGTAAGACTTTCAGTCTCATCCCCACAGACAAGACAGTCAGAGGCTAAATGAATGCCTCTCTCTACCATTTTAGTATATACAGGGAGGCCATTCACACAGGCTCTCCAAGAAAAGATCTTAACTTTTGTAAGGAGCTTCAACTTCCATAGTTTTGGCCAAAGGAGGGCATTCGGTTCACCAGATGAGCTTTCCCCCACATCCATATCAGCCTAGAGTTTAGCAGCAATAAAATAGGCACTTTTGACAGTGAATACACCCTTTTTGTTTCCAATCCAAATAAGACTATCATCTGGCAAATTCTGACTTAAAGGGGTTTTCAAGATGGTGCCAGCTTCAAAAGGCAAAAACAGCTCCCTGCTAACATTGGTTTTTCACCATTTTGTCTCGCGATCAATGAGAGAGGAGACCATGGGAAAGTCCTCAAAATCCTTAGGAGGGGAGGTAACTTTATACGTGGAAGGAGTAGGGAGCCATCTATCCTCCCAAATGTGAATTAATCGACCATTTCCCACTCTCCACCGAGTTCCACTCTTAATGACATCAAGACTATGGTAAATACTTCACCAAGTGTATGAGGTGTTGCTGCCTAGGCTTGCACTAAAAATGTCTCCGTGGGGAAAATACTTAGTCTTTAGGATCCGGGCTGCCAGGGAATAGAACACCCTTTCCAAATAACGGTACTGTGCTAATGATTTCGTTAGTTAGCCGGTCTGGGAGAGATTTTGGGAAACTAACAACTCGAGTTTTAGAAACTCGAGATTTAATTAAAAATCGAGTTTTTAAAAATCGAGATATTGTGTTTTGTTACTTCCGTTACGTGGACAAATTTTCCATTACGTGGACAAATTTTCCACCTGGAGGAATTGAGCCACGTAGAAACCGAGTTTATAAAACTCGAAATCTGCACAATATTCTCCCCCTTCCCCTTTCAAACGCAAACACTCTCACTCTCTCAAAAATCCTGAAAACTTTCTCAATCTCTCAACTCTCAGTGTCTCAAACGCTCTCTCTCAATCTCTCAATCTCTCAACTCTCAGTCTCTCAAACGCTCTCTCTCAATCTCTCAAACACCGAAACCAGTCACCCTCACTTCTCAGCTGCTGCCACACCGACTGCCGGTCCGCCATAACACCGCCGGTAAGCCTCTCTCTCTTCTCTAAGTTTCCTTTATGTTGAAATTTCATTGTTCAAGTATGGGCTGTAATGGGGTTTGTGTTTAGTTCAAATTTCTGCATTAATTTAAGTGTATTGGCTTAAGTTTGAGTTGGCAATCCAGAATCTATGTTATTTGTGGTACCTATCTGCTATGATTGGTTGGAGTCTTAAGGTACTGTTTAACCATTTGCTTTCCAAATGCTAAACAGTTTTCAATAGGGTACTCTCTAAGTTTTACGTTAGAATTGGGCCGCTTTCTTATCGGTGGGCTATTATCTCTTACCAGATAATTAGGCCCAAGTGGATGATACTACCCATCATCAGGCTTCATAATGTTGCTCAATATCTATGCATTTTGAGTGAAATGTTTGATCAGGTTGTTGGTATTTATTTATTCTTCGCTTGATACTAGGATTGGAATTTAAATAATTTGGACCAATTTGGGAGTTGTCAAGGTGATAGTTAAAGCTTTCAGAGCTTGTGTTGAATTTGTATAGAATAAGCTCTTTTTAGCTAGGTGTGAAATCTTGGGATCAAAGTTAGCATCAGTTTGTTTGGAGTAAATATTAATCCCCCTAGGATGTGGTAGTTTCAAATTGATTCTGTTATTTAGAGAAAGTTGGAACTCCTCTGGAGTGTTTGGTGCTCAATTTGTTTGAACATGGCTTTTTTCTGAAATGGGTTCTTCTAGATTAATTCACAGAGGCATGCATTTAGGAATTTAATTTTGTTTTTACTGATATAGCAACATTTAGACATCAAAAATTGGCCTTCTCCTTTCTTTAAAGGAATTGTTGTAGCATTGATCGCTGGTTGTGTAACAATATTAGCCTGACCTTGTGACAAAATGCTTCAGTATTATGGTTTTTAAATTTGGGTAACGCGAGTTCTTATTTTTTGTTTGAATGTTTATCATAGCTTGTGTTATCTTAATAGCGCATGGCATGTTACTATACTTCCCATCTTGTTAAATTGATTAATCCAGCAAAGCATGAGGAAGCTAATCTGTTGGGCATAGATCAAATTATGTACTTCACAAAAATTGCTAGATATGTTTGATTCATATTAAAGCATGAAGTAGGAAGCAGTATAATTTATGGACAGCTGAAATTCTGTCAAACATAAAGGCTGTTTGCAGTATTAGCTTGGGGATTGGGAGATTTTATCAACCATTTTGACCTTACTACTGTGTCAGAAATAAAACAGAATTAAGAAGTCCCTAATTAGTAGCTTGTTACTCTCTTAACAATTTAAGATTTAAGGTTTTTGAGTTAGACTTTGTACTGCCAAAACACGCACACAATCAGGCACGTGTTAAAGTTTATTGAAAATCTAATGGATGTGCTCACATTTATCAAGAATGTTAGTATGTCAATGGATACACATTTTTTTTTAAGCGAGAGGCGTGTGATTCACAATTGCGTTCTATGCTTGCGTCCTTTTATTAGACCTTTTTATTGTCTATATGAGTTGTGCGTTTTCGGAAAATGCTTGAAAAGTCAGAAGCTTGCCTAATGAGGGTTACCTAAGTACTTTAACATCTAGGGAGGACAAATTAGCAGTTTTGCTTGCTTTTTAATGCAACCGGTTAATGACTACCCTAATGCACATGTTTTCTGTAAGCCTTATAATAAATTCATATATCTAACTACAACATGAGTATTCATGCTCACCCTTGATGCATATCTAATTATTCCTAGTCTATGAGCCTTTTTTTTGTGTTATATTGCTTTGACGGTTTATGCAGCTCACAACCAATGTTAGGTTAGATGAATGTGTTACACTAATATGCTGAAAACGACTAAAATCAGTTACAACTTCATCCCTGGACATAGCTTAGGTGGTAAAAGGGTTGCTTTGGAGTTGTGATAAACTATTATATTGTAAAAGGAACTTCTCTCTGAACAGCTATAATGCTAATTGGAAAATAATTGATAATTATAACAAAGGCAGTAGATGGGCAGTGTATTCAGGGGTTTAGAGTGGCTGGAAGGACAGTCAAGTTGCTGATGATTTCAAGTCTTTTATTTGCGGATGATACTTTGGTATTTTGTGGGAATGATATGGAATAACTTTGCCATTTGAAATGTGTTTTGTCGTGTTTTGAAAGCATATCTGGTTGTAAGATATCTGCTCTGCCTATGAAATGCTTGGGGTTGTTGTTGAGGGCTAGTTACAACTCCAAAGCGATATGGAAACAGAAGTGAGAAGGATGGAAGAAGCTTTACTTGTCAGAAGGAGATAGAATCACCTTAATAAAGAGTACGCTCTCAATTTTGCCCGCATATTTCCTATCCCTGTTAGCATTGCTAGTTGCTTAGAGAAATTACTAAGAGTTTTTTTGTTAGGTGCATAGGAGATGATGTTAAGTTTCACTTGGTAAATTGGAAGATAGTTTGTGAGCCAATTCAATATGGGAGTTGCATTAGAAGTTTTGGATGTCCTAATAGTGCTTTGTTTGGGAAGTGGCTTTGACATTATGCCATGGAAAAAGACACATTATTGAGAACTTTGATAGATAAAAAAAATTTGGGTTTGAGGGAGGCAGCTGTTTTGGGGGTAACCAATGAACCCTATGGTGTGTCCCTTTGGAAACATATTTGCAATGGTTGCCGTATGGGTCATTGCCCATCTGTATCCATTCTTGAAGGGTTTGTTGGGTAGGCAAAATCGTACCCCAACAATTGTCATTGTCTGGTCTATACTTCTTGCTTCCATATTCTCCTTATTATGGGTGCGGATCGACCCCTTCATCTCCAGCTCAGCAAGGGCTGCCGCAAATGGTCAATGTGGCGTTAATTGTTAGTTCATTTTTAGACCATTTTCTTGTGGTATATGCCATGTCCTCTTATTGAAGCTTCCTGTGTAATTATAACAAGAAATTCAGGTATCAAAATCTTCTTCATATTCCCCCTACGATAAAAGAAAAAAAATGTTGTCTACAGAATCTAAGTTATGTTCTGTGGGGGAGTTTGATGGAGCAAAACCCGAGAGAAAACCCTTTGTATGTTGTCTGATGTTGTCATTATTGTGTAGTATTGTGATGAATTCTGTCAAGAGCATATAGAAACTATTTATGCAAAGTGCTTACAGTGCTCCAAAAGAAACAAGTTTGTTATTCTTTGGTTTCTTAGATATTATTATTTGGTATGATGGTGGAATAAAAATTAAGTTATGAATTATTCATTCTATATCAGAGTAAAGAGATTGGCTTGAAGGGATTATTTCGCATCATCTTTCTATTTTGTCATTGTATAACCAAGTTCTGCCAGCTTCCTGATTTAGAAAATGAAACAAAATAAAAATCCATGAAAAATATTTATTAGAAAAAAAAAAAAAACTGAGTTTCTGTTTCTATCAGACATTAATTTTAACAAGAAAACAAAGTAGCATTGCCACATAAAATAGACAAGAAGAGTTATGACATAATGAAAACAAGATGCTGTAGAAGAGAAGGATGAAACAAAACATATAGGAGGAGTTAAGAATTGGTAGATAACTAAGCACCGTTGTCTCCGATGGAGATTATAGAGCTCAAGCTGGGAGAATTATTCTAGATTTAATTTTCCTAGTACTTTTCGAGACTGAATATAAATTCTGATATCCTTTTTGGAATATTGGAAAAGGGGAAAATGCTTGAAAAGAAAACAAACCCGAATTCCATATGCCTAGAATGAACCTTTGAACTCAACCTACATGTTATATGAGAGAGAGGAAATGCGATTAGGTCCAAAGACCCTGGGCAATTTTCCAGAAAATTTCAAGAATAGAGTCTTGGCCTTGTGAAAACACAATCAAGCAGCCAAAACCGCAACCCAAATCCTACAATCACAATTTTTTCTCTAAACATACTACTATCATAGGGTGCGAACCAAGTCTAAGTGTTCAAGTTGAACCAGAATTCTGTCAAATGCAACCCAACCATTGACCTTCAGCAGCTAATACTACACACAGCTTAAAGAGCATCAATCTCCCTTACATAATGAACACCAGTGGAACAGATTTAGGCACTACAATGACATCAAACCCCATCAACACCAGCATGATAAGCAAATCAGAAAGAATGCATCTTCCAGTTCAAAAAATACAAACACCAACTTTTTTTCTTGTGAGCCGTGACAGGAACACGCGCTCACAAGCGTGAAGATTGCGAAAGGGTCAGACATTCTTTCCAGAGTTGTAGCTAGAAATTTTTGACTCTGTTTTCTGTGGCAGTCTCCTCTTAACGTTATTCTTCAGCAACAAACTTCGAGAACTCTCTCCTAACAGTTTTCTAAGACTCAGGTAGCTAGAAGATTTTTTTTTTCCCTTTATTTATTTATAAGTTCCGTTAACTCTTAAAATATATAAATAAATTTATTTTTGAAAATTTTTTATCAAGTATTGAAAAATTTTAGGAAAATTAAAAAAATTGTAAAAATTCTTTTAATTCTCAATAAATTTTTTTCAAAAATAATATATTATTGTATATTTTTAAAACACACGCTAATAAAAATCTTTTATTTATTTAATGAATTGATTTTTGGTCATGCTATTGAGCGGCATTTTGGTGTCTTTTGAGACCCTTTGTCTTGCAATGGAAATCGCGAAATTAACGCGTAGGGAGACGACGACACGACAAGTGGTGCGGCGTCTCTTCCTCGAACTCGAACTCAAAAATTTATTTATTTATTTTGTGTGATAATCCTCTTCAATCGGAGAGGGATAGATCTGATCAGAAACAAAACACCAAAGACAAAGACAAAGACAAAAGGTATTTCCACTGATTATTATTCCCTAATTTGCCTCCTTCTGTCTAATGACTGTGAATCACTTCTTCATTCTTTATGGTATTTACGATCATTTGACTTTTTAACAATTTGGATCGCAATTAATTTTGAATAGGAGGATGATCTTTCTTCATTAGTTTTAGTGTCGCTGTGCTGTGTTCTCTCATTTTCTTAATTCGATTCTTCGTATTCTTCTTTGTATTCACTATTATATCAACTCAAACCCACATCTTCATTACTGCATTTGACTTATATGCATTTACTCTCTTCTTTTCGTTTGATATGATATCCCAAAAGCTGCTACCATATTGTAGTAATTGTAATGTCAAGTTATCCAGACCTACCTTTGATCTACTAAACAGACCAGTACATTTCAAATGAATTTTTGTAGCATCTTTATTGGTTTTGGTATTCGAGAGAGGGAGGGAGGATTTGTAATTTAATGTTCCCAACAATGTGAATTAGACTTGATTAAGTATCCCATTGATGTTCACTATAGTCTATAGTTGATAACAACAAGAACAATTTTACATGACATAACATAACAAATTAAAGGGATCAGGGCTTCACCAACCACGACTGAAAAAAAGGTGATTCTGTTCATTTATTGTCGTTACCTTTATTTGGTGGTAGTGGTAAGTTGCTTCAGATTTCATGTTTAGCATTGTGTACATTACAGCTTCTTTTTTTTCTTTTTTCTTTTTTTCTAAACTTCCAATTGAGTCTTTGTAATTAGTACTATTTATAGAGTCTTGGTAGTTTGATGGATTTTTCATTCTTCTGATATGCTTCCATCTATTTAACTTAGCTGCACAACTTATTGACCAAGCAGCTGAGTTATTTGGTATTGTTTTAATATAATTTTTTGGTGTGGAAGTAGCTATTAAAGTCCTCGAGTGTGAGCGTGTAAATTCAGATATGTAGAGAGAGTTTAGGCAGGATGTCTTTTTAATGAGGTGTGTTGAACCGTGTTATTTTCCAAAAATTGACTTGGGATATATGTTCTTCATATCATTTTTGTTGAGGTTATGTAACTAGGCTTAATATAATTTTTTGTGGGCATTAGAGTTATTTATGAACACTTAATTCTACGGAATATTGTTGCACTCTTTGCAGTATGGAGCCTGGGATCGATGAGGAGCCAGAGATTGTGCGCCCTGGTCCAGAAGATCCTTCATTGTTGACGCGACAACGAAATCATCGATCAGAGGACATTTGGAATGGCGAGGTGAAATATCTAGTTTTAATAACTACTTTATTTTTTACGTCGTCTTTGACTTTTAGCAAGTTCTTTGAAAAGTTGTATATCTAATTCTAACAACCGTTATAATTTTTATCCATTTTACAGGACTCGGGCTCACTTACATGCCGTGGTCGCGCTAAGGAGATGGCAAAGATAACGATGCAAGATAATCGGGTGATTGATATTATCAAGTTGGTGGGGTTAGAAGGATTGTTTAGGGTCCCTTCCAGAGAGATAGATCATTGCCAAATATCGGCCCTAGTTGAGCGATGGCGGCCGGAGACTCATACGTTCCATCTTCCACATGGTGAGATGTCAATCACCCTAGAAGATGTGGAGGTCATTTTTGGACTTCCTATAGATGGTGAGGTCTTGGTTGGGCCGACTACTATGGTGGATGGGAATTGGAGGCAACTATGCGTGGAGTTGCTTGGTTTTGGCGTTCCGGAGAATGACAACAAAACTTTGGTGGGGCAAAGAATTCTCATTAGCCGCCTTGTTGAGCGCATTGTAGAGCCACTGCCTCATGATGCAACGGAGGAGCAAGTACATCAGTATGCCCGGTGCTATATTTTAGCACTACTAGGGGATAAGATTTTCATGGATAAGTCGGGAGATAGGGCGCATTTGATGTTCTTGGAGTTCCTGCGGAACCTTCATGATCCGCCAAAGTATAGTTGGGGTAGTGGTTGCCTGGCATGGTTGTATAGAGAGTTGTGCCGAGCAAGTGATAAAGAGGCATCGCAGATTGGTGGGGCGTTGCAATTGGTCCAGTATTGGGCATGGGCGAGGTTGCCATTCTTGTGCCCGAGGATAGAGCCTCCACCTGGATGCGATTATGGCCCATGGCCAAAAGCTCCACTTGCATTTAAGTAAGTATTTTCCTGATACTTAGTGTGTGTTATGCAATGTACTATTCTTAGTAACTAAGTGGTAATATCTTATGTTATTCGATCGTAACTGTAGGTGGGTGCGGGTGCCAAGCCCGAAGAGTAGGCATCCGGCACGGCATTGATCCATTATCGTGAGCAATTAGTTAGAATGCAGCCGGACCAGGTAATAATATACAAAATTTCTGTGGAAGTTATGTTAATTTTCCTTAAGAATATGTTGAAATCATTGCTTTAACATATCTTCTATTTTAATTTTTGTTTTTCCCTTTAACTATGTATTCTCCTTTGTTTCACATTTTAAGATGTTATGATAATTGTATTTTGTTTCTACTGTAGATTATATGGCAGCCATATGAGGCAGACTTCGGCCACCTTCCTGACTTCTGCGTCGCAGGGAGGGATACGTGGACGGCAAGGGTGCCACTGGTGTGTTTTTGCATAGTAGAGACACACCACCCAGATCGTGTCCTTCGACAGTTTGGGTTGGCGCAAGAGCGGCCCGACCATGTTGTGTACGATGATAGACTGCATAGAATAGACTTACGTGGGAAGGTGGAAAAGAATTGGAGGGAGGAGCATGGACCGTATATCCTTACATGGGATACGAGACAACAACGAGTTTGCCATGCACCTCCTCAGATTGGTGAGATGCCTCGCAATCATGATTATTACCGCTGGTACCGTTCGGTCACTCGAAAGTATGTCGACCGCAACAGCGCTAAATTAGATATAATGGTAATATGTTAGATTAGATTTTATTGCCTACTTTGTTTATTTAACAGTACATGTAGGAACGTAGAATCAATTGATTTCTTTTTTCAGCAAATCTGGTTGGTCTGACTGACCTCCAATTAAAAGGACTTTCTATTACATATAGTATTCTAATAACACTTTTTGTTCTTAGTTGAGTATTTGAGTAGATCAAATCTAATTGTACTGGTTCTTTCTCCGTTTTAGATTGAAAGCCATTTAGCACTGTTGGAGATGCTTCCTGTAGGCAGCCGAGCACACAACCATGTCCGACGTGTCCTAAATAATGTGGCTGGGCTTGGTGGTGGTCTTGCAGCAATGGGCAGGCAAACAATGGGCATGAGACTGAGTCAACAGCTACTGCAACCCCAAGCACAAACCCAGCACCCCGAAGTACATCGACCCGTCATCAAGGTGCTACTGCAAGCCCAAGCACAAGTGCAGCTAGGGGCCGTGGTCGGCCTGCTACAGCAAGCCCAAGCACAAGTGCAGGTAGGGGTCGTGGTCGGCGTGCAACAACCCCTCGGGTTGTAACTAGTCCCGAGGTACCTGCACCCATCCCACACGCATCTCCTCCACCCATCCCAGATGCATCTCCTCAACTCGAGGCCCCTTCACCCACCCCTCCTTCGCAGCCTAGTTTTGATCTTGGTTTTGATTTTCATATGACCCCTCCTATGCACCCTGAGACACCCTCATACCCACCCACCAGCTCCAATGCACCCACTTTGCCCATGACAATGATCCCCACTCCTAGCTATATAGAGCATCATTACCCACCTACCTCATCCTCATCCGACCCTTTAGGGCCTCTGGTTGGGATTGACACTGATGTACCGGACGAGCATCCCCCTCAGCAGCCCTCACCCCCACGAGGTAGACCACAACGTACTAGAAGAGCACCCACTTGTGGGACTGGTGGACACAAAATAGGACACAAAGGTAGCTCTATGGTATGATAACATTACCAACAATGTAATGATATATCTTGTGATTCACTTTATTCTTATCATTACACCGAATATTGATTGTATGCATCTAATGTCTTTGTAGCACGATGATGAGCCTAAGGATGATGCCCCACAGCCTCCTCCCCCCGCGCCCAAACATTACATAAGGGTTAAAAAACGCAAAATTGGTGAATCTTGAAAAAGAAGCAATACCTGAATGGCAGGGGTATGTTTTAGTTACTTTCAGCCAATGTTTAAGGTCTAAATGCTATTTGCTAAGAATTAGGTTTTGGTCGTGCCTCATGTTGGACAAATGAGTGAATTCCAGTAGGCAACACATTTTGTTTGGCTGTCGTCCATTGCCTCGCTGAATATGTTTTCTTTTTTACAGAACTGCTACCTTGGTTTTCATACTTGCTCTATTCACGATTTTGTTTTGTTGACAAGTTTGTTTTACATTCATTCAAGTTTCTTTGTAAATTTTTTTATTGCCTAATTCTTTTTCATTTCCCAGTCATATTAAGTCGCAGTTGATATATTTCTTATAAATTCTGGATTATATCTTATTTTATAGAATATTATATATTCTGTGATAACCAGCTTTTCTTTCACTAGACTAAGTAGATGCAATGTAAATCAGATAATAAATACATTGGCGGAGCCAGAAAGTTTCCCCAAGGGGGCCCAAGGCTGTTTAGGTATATGAAAATTGTTATGGCTAGTAGCCTGTCTAAACATCATTTGGCTAGAAGAGGCAGGTCACAAGTTTGATTCGTTATTCGTATATATGTAATGTAGTGCACTAGTGTGAAATTGATAAGCATTACATATGTACATATAGTGGATTTAATTTTAGAGAATGATAAGTCACATTAATGGCATATTATTGGTTATATGAAGTATATAATCTCAAAAGATCTTATTATTTTTGAAGAGTTTGAGAAGAAGAAAAAATCAGGTAAAAAGTTCTTATAGTGTCTAAGAGGACCATCTTTGAATTATGAGGAACAAACAAAAATGGTTTGGCATGAAAAGATAAAGGGGGTGTGTAAAAATCAAGGGTGGGGGGGGATGATAAAAATCCCAGCACTAGGGAGCAATTGATAAAGCCAGAAGTCCCATGAGTGCTCAGTCCCCCTCCCCCATGCCATTGATAATGCCTGCTTAGCTTGGTAAATAATATTATAAACCAACAAATAAAGGTAAAGATAAAATCCATACAGACAAGATTGGATTTCTAAGATAAAGTGTGTCAATTGGGCTTTGTTAAAGTTGCAAGACTAGACATTCATTTGATGTGGGTGGGTGATTTTCTGGGACTTTTTTTAAAAAAAAAAAATTAAAACCCTCGTTCTATCAAGGGCCTTGAAACAAGTTGATTATGAACCTCTGATGGCAGTCCTATCCTGTTTATCGGAAACATTTCCAAGATATGTCATATTCTATGTTAATCTGAGATTTTTTTCACAAGAGGAAGTTGTTTCCACTACTTTAATTTAGTATTAATATGTGGAACAGATGTATTTGAAGCCACTAATGTTTGTTGCCTGCTTTTAAAGAAAATATTATTTTGCTCCACGAAAAGTAGAGGAACAATTCCCTTTGTTGACTTGACTTGTGTAGGTAATTGCTGGTATTCTAAATTGTTCAATTGAGTGTCATACTTCACGTGATTACTGATATATAATACAAAAAGAAGGTTGGAAATGAAATGGGTATTTGAATGAACCCAATGCTTCAGAACTGCTTTAAAATCCAGTATAATGAAGGCATTCATGTGTATCAATTTCTATGACCATTAGCAAATTGTTATGTCACTTGTTCATGTAAATAATTATTCCACAAATGAATCCTTATTCCCCTATCTCCATGCTATTATTTGAACCTTATCTAGTTTTCTTATAATTGATTCAATTCTATTCAGATACTACATTAATTATAATTAAAAGAAGAAAAAAGTCAAGCGATACACAGAACAAATTGAGGTTGGATCACAAAATCACTATTTTGTTCTGAAGGACTTCTCAAGACTGCTAGATTGTCAGGTAACTGTTACTCGCATGAATTATGAATAGCACCCCATTTACATGAATGCTGCAAAGTGAGGTTCAAAATCCATGAGCAGATGCAGGGTCACACTTGGATAGGGAATAATTAAGTTATGTTTTTCACTTTATGCCACACTGTTGATCCCAATTTGTGGTTTTCTAAAAGTACAATTCATGCATTTGTTTTAAACTGACTTAATTTTACTACTATTAGAGGCTGAGATTTTAGTGTATCCCATCAGCAACATGTTCTTTGGGTTAGCATGCTTGACTCAAAATTTTATCTTGATTCTCTGATTTTGAATATAAAGAATATTTGCATAGTTTTCCTAAGAAAGTTCATGCTAATATATTGTGTAGTTGTGAATTATGATGATGAATGGGTTTGTAGATGCTTTACATAATTTGTGCATGCGCGCGCGCAAGAGAGACAGAGAGAGAGAGGGAACTTCTCTTCTTAACAAAGAAAATCCATAAAGATTCATGGATAATGCAGGTCCTATACTCATTTGTTAAAATTGATTACCAAATTTATGTCATCTTTGATTGTTTTTGGATTTCAGATCGAAAAAATTGTCCTGTTCCTGCTGGAAAAACAAGGACTGCTTGCTACCAGGTTATCCAATCTTGGAGAGCAGCACCATGCTCTTATACAACAGTCAGACGGATCAAGAATATCTGAATTGCAAGAAGCAATAGAGCAGTTGGACAAGAACTTTTGAGGTTCTCTTTTTTGTTGAGATGAATGCTATTGGTATACGTAAGATATTGAAAAAGATTGATAAGAGGTTTGGCTATAAGTTCACTGACTACTATGTCAAGACTCGTGCAAATCATCCTTACTCCCAGTTGCGACAAGTTTTTAAGCATGTGGTAAGTTGACCAATTTAGAATAAATGTTGTTATTTTGAGTACAATATCTTAATTTTGAATAATGCCCTGGAAATTTTTTCTTGGTCTCCTTCATAGTTTTGGCTTTGAGTTCTTTTCATGTTTGTTAATAGCTCTTTTAAGGCATAGATTAACTTCTACTGTCTCTATGTGTGAATGGAAGCATTATCAGCTAGTAAATGAATTGCAGGGTTTCAGCGCTGTTGTTGGAGCCCTATCTCACAATCTCGCAGACCTTCAAGACCTTCAAAACAATCAGGGGAACTATATTTCAATATATGATCAACCTGCTTTTTCCCACCCGGTTTTCACTCATCTCCATTCAAGATTATATGCAGTGTTACTGTGTTTGTCTTTTGCAACGTCATGGTTTATTTTCTGAAGTGTTTTTGAAGTTTCCGTTGAAATTCAAAAAGCATGTGCTGGTTACAATTCCCTTTCATTGCTGGGATGTCTTACATCTTTAAAAAGCATTAATTTTAAAATAATTTCAAGATGGCTGCAACTGCAAATTTAAGCATTTGACTGAATTTATAGAAGAGAAATCTTTTCTAAGAGCTAATTATTTAAGCAAGACACTAATCAACATATAGAGTTACTCAGGACTGCTTGCTCTAGGTCCATTTATCCCAAAAGTTTAAACAAACAAGATATAGTGAATTTAATCACTTAACCATTACTCTAACTGGGGTTTAAAAAGCATAATCATTTTTCTTGTTTTCCATGCATGTTTTAGTCTTGCAAAGAAGTGGGTAGGTGAAAAGGAGTGATTCCAAATCCACTTTCCATAACTTGAAACCTTCTTGGGAGGTTAGACTTCATTTGATATTTTTGTGATAGGAGCTAAAGTCCAATCCTTTTATCTCAAATCCTTATATACCCAAATATCTTAATAAATCTAGAAGGAGAAGTTAATATGGAAAGAAAAAAAAAAAAAAAAAAACCTGACTCAAGTTGATGATGTGATCACATGTCTACATAACCCCATAAAAATTTAGATTATGCAACACATTTAAGATTGAAACAGCCAACATTAGAAGTTTTTCTATATAAAAAGGTGAAGTGAGAATATGAAGTATTTGGTATTGAAACTTTAGAGGTATTGTTGTATGTTTCAAACTTTGTTAGGTATTCAACTTGATTTTTCATCACAAAACATTGTTTGTGGATGTAGTCATATTATTTTAAAATATTCTAAAAAATGACTGCATCATATGATGCTAGTTGCCTTTTTACTGGTTTTGCAGGATCCTGTCATTGATTCTATTAAAACAGCTGTAGACAGGTTATCAAACTCAACAAATTTCCTTCACTTCTTGGGTAGACATGCATTTATTATGGAGGATGAGTTACCAACTCCATCTGAAGATGAGTCTCTTGAACAAAGATATCATTTTATGTCACTTCTCTTGAACTTGGCAAACACATTTCTGTACATGGTCAACACATACATTATAGTCCCAACAGCAGATGACTACTCCTTGAGCCTTGGAGCTGCAGCAACAGTCTGTGGTGTTGTGATTGGGTCTATGGCTGTTGCTCAGGTGTTTTCTTCCGTTTACTTTAGTGCATGGTCTAATAGATCATACTTGAGACCACTTGTGTTTAGTAGCATCGTCCTTTTTGTGGGAAATGCATTATATGCACTGGCTTATGATCTTAATTCAATAATCGTTCTTCTGATTGGTCGCCTGTTCTGTGGGTAAGCAATTTTTTTAATCCTCTCATTACTTGAGTAGTGAAACTTACATTTGATTAATAAGTAAGCTAATTGTTGTTGTATGTCATACTCAGTGTTAGTAAAAAGTTTGCTTTTACAAGTGGTTTAGGCGTATTCTTTATTCTTTCATGTGTATAATTGAAAAGGAAAAATTGAATTTCAACTGGATTTATATTTTTTGGACTTAAGTGTGTACATGACCAAAACCTCATTCAAACTAATATATACAAGCAATCAAGTTTGAAAAGAATACATTTTATTGGAACAAAATAAGGTAGATTTTTCTAGGGGTAGCAATGAAGATGAATAAGGGCGCTAGTTGGGACATTATTTGGGTGGTCTCATATTTGGGGTTTTATGCAATGTATTTTTGTATTTGATTTTCTACAGTTTATTTTTGTTTCTTTGTGATTTTTTTTTTTTTTTGGTGTTTGTTTCGAGTACAGTCCGTTCATCATTGTGAACATGATGTACTTTTTTATTAATGAAAATATCAATTAACTATCAAAAAAATATATATTGGAGCCTCTATACATTACAAAATTCAAACCCTTAAATTTATTTTATCCTTTAGTATCACAAACTGTAGAGAATATGATTCCTTAATTGCAAATACAACTAGTTAAAATCAGGTTGTGGTTCTTGTTCTGCCTCTTGTTCCTTATTTTCACATTTTTATCATATGAAAAGAAAGTAACAGATATCATACTCCTTAGCAAATTAATGTGGTACACTTTGAAGGTATTTAGATCTTGAGCTGACTTTCAAGTGATTGTGGGATGACAAGTTGCCTAGAAATACCATATTGTTGATTTTGGAACTTTGTATAACAATGCTGCTTTCTTGCTATTTATTACTGCTGATTCTGGGGGTTATAACACCCAATTGCTGTCCCAAATTTCTGTGTCACTCCGAAGTTTTAATTAAAGTAGTTGAATAGTTTATACATGCATCTTGGTGCTTATTATCATGGATACTACTTCTTTGTTGTCCTTTTCAAAAGCATGCACTTCGGTTTCATTTTAGTAACCAATGTGGTCTTGCTATACATTTCAGGTTAGGTTCTGCAAGAGCTATTAACCGGCGCTATATCAGTGATTGTGTACCATTGAAATTGCGAATGCAGGCTTCTGCAGGTTTTGTTAGTGCAAGTGCGCTTGGAATGGCTTGTGGTCCTGCTCTTGCTGTTACTTCAGACGAAATTAAGATTTACAAACTCACCTTCAATGAAGAAACTTTACCTGGTTGGCTTATGGCTCTTGCATGGCTTGTCTACTTATTGTGGTTATGGATTTCATTTAGAGAGCCCCATTGTGAAACTAAAGAAAATCTTGTGCCAAACGAAGCTAATGCGGGTACGTCAACAAGATTGTTCATTTTGGCTAATTATAATGGTTTTCTATTTCTTTCTTGATCATAACAACTCGGTATATACCTAGTACTTTTCTTAACCTACAGTCTCCCTCATCTCTTGAAGTAGTAGTGATGAACCTTTCTGCCTTTATCATACACTGTCAGTCACTTTAGTATCATTTGAGCAACAGCCAATTATAATTATGCATTCCCTCCATCCCACTTGATATTTTTTGGTATGAAATTACATGATTATTAATAAGTAAAAGGTTAAATATATATTTTTTCTAAAGTGTCCATTACTTTATCTTAGGGGTGGCATGATTTTTAAAAAGAAATCTTGTTTGCTTTTTATCAAAAGGTAAGGGGAATATAGGAAATTGAAGAATTATGAATTTTCACTTGAAAGTAGACACATATTTTTGGGAATTCCTTCGTAGAGTCAATTCACATGTAGATATTTTCTCAATTGTAATTATTTAGGCTACTTTGTGATTTTTTTTCCCACCAAAGAGTCTCTTTTCAATAAAATTATTCTTATCAATCCAAAAAAAAAAGGCTTGGTGCATGAGTTCTATTCATCAAGTGCACTCATGTCCTTTAGATGCCAGTCCCTCATGTTTAGTACAAGTTGATTCTGGAAGGGATCAACTAACTGCCTATTGTGTGAATGGAGAGTATGTCTCATTAGGCAAGGTATGAATGTTGGATAAGCTATGAATCTAAATTGAAATTCGATGTTCCTCAGGACCAATGATTTATCCCTTTTTGCTTAGTTACGTTTATTTTTTTTTATTGCATATTCTGTACCAATTCTGACTTGATGCTCCCTCAATGCACAGAGGAAAGGCAGCATCCAAGGAGAAGAAGAATGCAGCTTCATGGTAAGTTTGTCTGCTTGTCTAGTTTGATGCTCCAATTACAGTTGTCATAGAAGCTTTCTAGGATTTCTTAATATTTTTCTTTTCTTTGAATTACAATGGTGGATAAGCTATGCCCCTTTAATATTTTCCTTTCGTACTATCTATAAAGGTCGAGTCTGCTTTACTCAATGAGATTTCCCCCCCCCTATGAATGCAGCAATGTTCCAAGGAAGATCAGATTCAAGAAGTGTGAACAACAATCTCAGTGTTTGTTCTGGTACTATAGAGAAGAAAAAGCATCCCAAACCATGTTCAAAGAGAAAGAAATGCATCAAACCAGTTGCAGAAAACCAGAGTCTTGTGTTACTGCCTGAAAGTTTGGAATCAGGAACAACTAATGCTGAATGTGTAGAGGCTGCTATTGATAATAATTCTACATCAAACAAGAAGACATCCAAGCATTATTCTAGGAGGATCAAATGCACAACAGATTTGGGGGGAAACCAGAATGCTATGTTGTCTTCTGCAAAGCCTGTTGTTTAACTTGAAATCTAGGTAGCATATCCTGTTGTTTCATTCTGTGAAACTGTGGTGGTTGATTTTGTTGCTATTGAGAATCATATGTGATTCCATTCATGCAATATGATCACTGATACCTCTTCTCATTTTATACATCTCAGAGCCTTTGGAGAGAGGACTACCAGAGGACATTGAGAATGGTGCTGTAAGCATTGATTGGAATTGGAAGACAATTGGTGAATTCTTTGAGAAGAGTTATGGGTGGGATGTGCTTGCATCACGGTCCATATGGGCATTTGGACCTGATAAGTAAGTATAGTGTGCATGAGGATGTGTGCATTTGCCTGCTCTTTATGTAATTAAGAAGAAAGTGTAAACAATTTTATTGCTCTCTTATTAGTCTTGGCTTCCATTTTGATGCTTTTTTTTTTAATATCTTATACTCAGCAATGTTCAAATTTTTTTTTTTTTTTTTTAAGTTTATGATTATTTTTATAAGATATTCAAGACTTGTATTTCATTCCATACTTGAGTTTCTATGCTCTTGTTTGACAAAATGTCACATATGCAGGGGCCTAACATTCTACTAGATGACACACTCTCAGGTGAAGTTGAGAAGAACTTGCTGAATGCTGTCAAGGATTCCACTGTTCAGGGGTAAATTAAAGATGTCTTATTTTTTCTTTTTTCTTTTTTCGTGGTCTCCTTTACCTCAACATTAATGATTTTATTATTTGGACAGATTTCAATGGGGTGCTCGAGAAGGACCCCTCTGTGATGAACCCATCAGGAATGTTAAGTTCAAAATAGTTGATGCCAGGATTGCACCTGAGCCACTGCATCGGGGATCTGGTCAAATCATTCCTACTGCTCGGCGTGTGGCCTACTCAGCTTTCCTTATGGCAACCCCAAGGCTTATGGAACCAATGTATTATGTGGAGGTAAATGCTTGCTACTAATATCACATCAAGATGAGATTGCATTTTTTAGGAAGATATCCAATTGGTTGTTTCTTTCAATTCCCATCTATAGAGCTTAATGAAAAATTTTCAATGATACTAAACTTAAACATGTGTAAACTTTTCAAGTTATATGTATAAGTTTAAGTAAATGCTTTTAGTTCATGAGGTTGTATTATGATGGAGATTTTGAGAAAAACTATTATTGGAGTTATGACTTATGTCAAGACATGAACTTTGAGCTACAACTAAATTTTTGATGCTGTTGTTTCAGATACAAACACCAATCGATTGTGTCTCTGCAATCTATACGGTCTTATCTCGCAGGCGTGGACATGTAACAGCTGATGTTCCTCAACCAGGGACCCCAGCTTATATTGTTAAGGTTTTATGACTAAACTTTGTCCACATAAAGATCCTCTAGGAAATACTTGTAGACCAATGGAAATTTTTTGGGACCGTTGGTTTATGTGGTGCATTGTTGATTTCAATTTGAATACACATGTATGCCTGAACTTTTATGTTCCTAATTTTGCCCTATTGGATTTTCAGGCATTTTTACCTGTCATAGAATCATTCGGTTTTGAGACAGACTTGAGATACCATACTCAAGGACAAGCAATTTGCCTCTCAGTGTTTGATCATTGGGCTATTGTTCCTGGGGATCCTCTTGACAAGAGTATTGTTCTGCGGCCACTTGAACCGGCTCCAATTCAGCATCTTGCTCGTGAATTATGGTAGGTGACGACAAGGCGTAGAAAGGTAAGCTGTTCTCCCTCCCACCCTCTCTCTCTCTCATTCAGACACATACAACAAAGAGCAGAGCTGAAGTCTCCCTCTCACTCTTTCAGTCACTGACTCCTTTAAACTCTTTAAAAACTCTGTAGTGCTTTGAAGTGCATTGTGCTTGCTTTAATATGTTCTAGAGTGACTATTTAAAAACTGCTCTAAAACATCTTTTCCTTCTATAATTTTACATTATAGATTCATGGGTGTGCTTTGAAGTTGTGGCTTCAAGACCCAGTGACTGTAACTTAACAAATATTGCACCTCCTGAAGTGACTGAGCTGACAGGCCCGGTAAGCCCCTTGCTTTACTTCCAAAACTTCTAATATGGAACCATAATCAAGGGGAGTGCATTAATTTTATTCAAGTTCTCCATATAGGATACCATGGAAGAGAAATGTGGGTCAGTGGCCATCTGTTTTGTATCTTTCCTCCCTGACATTCTGGATTCCAAGGCAGAAGGGAGGAACAAGTACATCCAGCAGTTATTATCAGTTGCAGAGAAGTTCAAAAGGAATTCATACAGGTATCTTGAAGTTCTTACCATTCTGATTTACGCTTTCTTTTACCCCAAATGTCATTTTTTATTCTATTCCTCTCTGAGTTAGGTTCTTAAGATTTCTGCTGGCAATCCAATTTTATATATGCGTCAACTACATCATTGAATTCAAATTATTCTGAGAAATCTTTGGCTTAATGGTTGAAGATATCATACTTAAATTAAATTGTCCTGTATCTTATAGCTATGTCTGGGCGCAGCAGCTGGTAAGCAGCCAGATCTTGAGAAGCGTGTGGTGTAGGTGTTGGGTATGGGTATCCTGCTTTGGTAGCATTGAATGTGAAGAAAGGAGCATTTGCACCGCTTAAGAGTGCATTTGAGCTTGACCATATTATGTAAGTTCTGTTGTGGTTTACCTCAAATACTAATATAGATATGGACAGGAGGATGAATTAGTGTTTGGTTTCGCAAAGTATTTGTGAGGGAAGCTGGGCTTGGAGGAAAGGGCAATTTGCCTCTGGATGGCACTCCCGAGATTGTGAAGACAGAACCATGGGATGGTAAAGATGGAGAGATCATTGAAGAGGATGAATTCTCCCTTGAAGAACTCATGGGGGAAGATGCTGCAAGCAAGGATGAGTTATGATCACCTTGAGGCAGAATATTAGAAAACGAGAATGAGATTTCAGTCTAAGAACGATTTTGATGTAACAAACAATGTTTTTGTGGCATGAGACATTTTATAGTTACTATTAAATGACTTATTTCCCATAGTGAACGTGCTCTACTTCCTAAATGACTTAGTCTCTAGTTGAAAGTTTTGAGGATACACAGTGGGAAACCAAAAAAAAAAAAAAAATCTTATCATATTGCATGCAAGTTCTTCAAACACAACGTGTCTACTTATTTGGCAAAAAGCAATAGTTCTTTTGTGTATTTGGCAAATTTTGCAGGTTACCCCTAGGAAATATTGTTTTTAGTTTCACTCCTTCCTATGTATTCATAGCAAAATGTCAAGCAGCATGGCAATTTCAGGAATTTTTTTCATGGTGTTTTTTAAGAAGCATAAATTACACAATATAATAAAAAGAGAAATTCATATATTGACAATAGCAAAAAAAAAAAAAAAATGAAAAAACCTTGCCCACTTCTACGTACATCATTCTATAATTCTTCTTTAATTTTGGCAAATTGTGCATCTCGAAGAGCATCTCGTCTCTTACAAGAGCCTCTAACAATAGTTACTAAATTACTAACCACATAAAAAAATTTAGCAATGTTAATGTGATTTTTAGCAATAGCAACAAGAGTCAATTGAAGTTGATGAGTAAAACAATGGACATAAAATGCTAACTTATTCTTTTTCATTTGCCAGACATTAACAACAACATTTTGTATTGCACAAAACGTGTAGACATCAACAACAACGTTGAATGTTCGTAGGTAGAAATTTTTGGAAATCATCATTGCTTGAATCTGAGAAGTCTGAAATATCACTTGCATCATCTAATGCAGTAATTTCATTAATAGACTTCATGGCTCGCTCTTGCGCCTTCCCCTTTAGATGCTTCCTAGCTTTTTGGACTGCATGAAAACGGTCTAGCCGCCTTTGCATTTGATTGTTCTCTTGTTCAAGGCGAGCAAGTATGTTGGCAGGCTCATCTCTAGGTAACTCGGCTGAGCGTGCCTTAGGAACTCGTAACCCGTGCCATCGACAATACACCTCCAACTCACACCTCTTCTCGTATAGGGTTGACCATGGTGGCTCTGCTACAGTGAACTCCATTGCGGTGGTATCTGTACTTAGTTTTGTAGGTTTGCCGACCATGATGTGGCCAACGCTTCCAAGACTCTCGTACGTGTATATTGGCATATTAACGAAATCTCTTCTTTCCAACCCATTTCCCTCCATAGTGGTCTGTGTATGTTTGTAGTTGTTGATCTGCTGGAATTGTGATAATTCATTTGTTGAAGTAGATTGAAACTTGTTTCTACATGTACGAGATGATGTTGAGGCGTTGCGACTCATAGCTTACTCAACCTACAAAGTTAGTGGTGTAGGAATAAGAAAAGAATGTGGTATATTTATAACCTCATTCCACTGTGTATTCAATAATAAAATTTACATATTCAGGCTTGTCATGTCAATACAGGGGGGAAAACCACTGCACGAATTTTTTGTTCAAATGTTCCCAATGTCACAGTGAGATTCTCTTATTCTGGGCAGTAGTTGCAGTGTACTGCCATGACTATTCAGCTGAACAGTATTCATGTGAAGAGTATTTAGCATGCTTGTGTTCCATCTGACATGAACTTGACAAGACAAATGAGAGTTGTGTTAAATGCATCATAAACTTTTCAGGGGTCTTCTGCATCCTTGAAAACAGTGCATCGCAAAATGATGCAGATCTGTGTATTGACGTGAGTGTGAATGATATGACTAGATAGGGTTGAACAGTGCCGAGCTATTGAGCAGCACATGTCGCACTATGAACATCAGTGTAGCAATGGTGGACAGTTGACCCCCAAACTCGAGAATTTGTTTTAATAAATTTAGATTTTGAATAAGGGCTTTCAACCTAAACTTGTTGTCTCCAATTATATATGTAAGTAAACAAAGATGGATCTTCCTGACCAAAATGGAACAAAGTAGATTGCATGAACCAAATTAGACCAAATCAGACCGAATAAGACCAAAGTAGACCAAATTGGACCAAATCAGACCAAATCACACCAAATCAGACCAAGTTAGACCAAATTAGACCAAATTAGACCAAATCAAACCAAAAAAAATTTGCCCAGTAAAACTCGAGTTTCTAACACTTGAGTTCCACCGGGCAAATTTTTTTCCCAACTCCTCTGTTTCAGGCAGAGAGGCAGAGGAGGCATGCCCTGTTTCAAAAAAATTTGCCCAGTGGAACTCGAGTTTCTAAAACTCGAGTTCCACTGGGCAAATTGTTTTTCCCCAACTCCTCTGTTTCAGGCAGAGAGGCAGAGGAGGCATGCCCTGTTTCAAAAAAATTTGCCCAGTGGAACTCGAGCTTCTAAAACTCGATTTTCACTGGGCAAATTTTTTTTTCCCCAGCAGAAAATGCTCTGTTTCAGGCATTGTTTTACAATGTAAATGCACTCAAATCACAAAAAAAGTCATTCTCAATATATCACCATTCTAAACATGTCCAACCACGCTTAATTTGCAATTCTAACCATACTACTCAAATCACAATCTTCATAGAGGTACATTGGATATAGAATTACAAGTACATTTAACAAAAATCAAAAAGTTCACATAGAGCCAATACAACGTCGTCCAGGAAGGATGCCTGAAAACGACGTAGAGTATTACGTTAGGAGACAAGATAGGTTACATTAGGTAAACATCGAATGAACAACAATTATTTAACCGATGCATAAATTTTTGCCAACCTACCTAGTGTGGAAAGCCGCTTGTGGAAGCACCGCGGGACTGCGGACATTTTCTGCGGTTATGCCCGGAAGCATGGCACAGTCCACATGTCTGCTTCGGTTGACTCTCTATCAAATCTACGTCCGCCCTCCGCCATCCCGGTTCTTGATCCTTATTCCTCACTCCATCCATCTCATTCCTTATTCGTGACTTCACCGGTCGACCTTTGGCCCGCAACAATGCCGGATTAGGCAACCACTTTGGCCCCATGGGATCCCTCCATAATGACTGTGAGTTAGGAACCACAAATGTATGCTCATAAGTGTTAAGAGCATGGTTCAAACCATAACATGGGTGAATATACGTGGTCGAATCAATATGTAAATAGTCACATACTCTAATTGCATGTGAACACGGGATCCCTATATTTTGCCATTTCCCACAACTGCATGTTTTTTCCCTTAACCGAACTTCGTAACTGTGGTTTCCCCCTCCTGCGCTACACATGTTGAGTTGGGTAACTATTTGAAATATCAGCTCTTCATTGCTAAATGGCTTGAGATAGTGTTTCTCATATTTACGCTTATTTACATCCCACGTGGATAAGGCATATTCACTCCATTTCTTACCCTCAGACAACTCATAACGGTATTCTTTGTGCCGGTCGTGGAAATATTGAACAAGTTTGCTCCAAGTGAACTCAACCAACGCGGCAATAGGAAGGCCCCGTGCACCTTTCAGCACACCATTGAAACACTCTGATATATTGGTTGTCATTGCTCCAAAACGTCTCCCACCATCGTATGACTGGGTCCACATGTCCACATCCTCGCTCATTAGGTATGTGTATGGAAGATAATCTTGATTCTTTTCCTTACCATCCCTCCCCGTCACCTTCTTCTTCTTCCTAATGGCCTCAATTTCCACCTGCTTAATGGAGTCCATTATGGTAGCAAATTTAACTACCTGACTAGCATATCCCGCTTTCAACGCCGCTGACTTTAGAGTCGAGTTCTGAAAATGGGTGTTGAAGTTGCTAGCAACATGTCGAAGACAATATCTCTGAAATACCCCTGCTTTTCCATCATCCCTTCTAGGCCAGTTTGCAATGGCGTTTTTGATACTGAGATGTCGGTCAGAAATTATGCAAATACCGTCGTCAGGTATCAGGTGGCCAATCGTGTCTCTGAGGCATCGTAAAAACCACCTCCAACTGGACCCTGACTCACAATCCACAACAGCAAAGGCGAGAGGGAATACCTTGTTGTTAGCATCGGTTGCCATTGCGACCAACAACTTTCCCTGATATTTACCATACAGATGGGTCCCATCAATACTGATAACCGGCTTGCAGTATTTGAATCCTGATATGCATGGACCGAAAGACCAAAACACATAATGCAACAATACGGTGTGATCTTCATCGGTGGGTGTGACGCGATAGCAAAACTGGGTAGTCGGGTCCTGATCAACATACGCCATTAGCAACTTTTGCAGCCTTTGGTAAGATTCTTCCCAATCTCCAAACATAAGCGCAATCGCCTTTTGTTTCGCATCCCATACCTTGTAGTAAGAAGGCTTATGGCCATTATATTTCGCCTCTATCAGAGATCTGAGATCCTTAATTTGAGTGGTGTGATCCTCACATAACTTGTTATGGATTTCTGCTGCAATAAAATTACAACTCATCATTCTACCATCATTTAGCACCCCAGTCGGTATACACGTGTGAGGACCCACATACACGGTGACCATCCATAGATTTTGGAGCTCGGGCTTCATAACTGCGTAGACATACCACTTGCATGACTCATGCACGCATTTCGCACAAAAATTTTTCCTCATCGACCTAGTGATCTTAAAGTGTTTCTTTTCCTTGAGGGCACAAATTGTTAATACGCGCTTCACCTCCACTTTACTGGCAAAAGTCAACCCTTTGCACAAATTCATCCCTTCTCTCCAAGTAGACACAAATGGCATCTCAATATGCGAAGGATCAACCATATTTTCCCAAGTATTTGCAGAGAATGACAACGCAGGAGGTGCGTATGCAGGGATTGTGTTTGTAATGTTTTGGACACTAATAACATTGTCTACATCAGGTTCACCACCGTCCAATGTCTCATCGTCATCAATGTCCCTCTCAAAGTCCCCAAAGTCCCGAAAGTCCCCTCTCTCAATCATGTCTTCATAGTCATCTTTATCATCAAAATCTTCACCGTTAATGGCAAGATTCTCATCAACATAGTCGTCATCATCATCGTCATCATCATCATCATTGTTAACGACAGTAGTCTCATCAACATAGTCGTCGTCGTCATCATCATCGTCATCATCATTGTTAACGGCAGTAGTCTCATCAACATAGTCGTCGTCGTCATCATCATCATCATCATCATCATCTCCATCGGCATGAACATCATCATCCTCTACATGTGTAGAATACTCATATTGAGCATCCGGAAGCGCAACTTGTAAGCTTGTGGTTGTTTGTTGGATATCCTCTTGCCATCCTGCACGCGGCTCCAACTGTATGTACAACTCAATGTTACTTACTTCAACTATATTCTCCAACTTGTCAAACATGATCTTCACATGTTTGTCTTTTTCTATCAGCATATACTTGTAATTAATCCGGTGCTTCATGATTTCATTTGGCATACGATACGTAATTTGCATGTTGTACGCATCAAGATTCTCACCCAACTCTTCCATGACAAAAATCTTCAATTCATCAAGGGTTTTCAACCTCCGATCAACTTCGGCATAATATGTTTTCATACCCGGCCCTTCAAATGGCAATCCTTTGTTTGCATTGGGATTCTTAAGCGGACCACCATGGTATATGATTATAACAATATCAGGCATTGTGAACCTGTTGAAGTCAAGTCCTATGTTAGTTAAATCACATAGTCGTAAAGTGAGGGGAAAAAAGTAATGCAATCTTACCAATGAACATATTCAAGCCAGGTTATAGAGTGCCCATTAATATGTAAAGGCCAAGACGTAAACCTTCTAATCCTAGTGGATGGAGAGTCGGAATTATCTATTACTCCATTGTGTAGTGACCTATAATGCCTAAAAGGGTTTTGAAAGAACTAGGTGGGTAGAGGAACATGATTACATACCCATTCACTACATTCATTCCCTACCCATTTCATACCCAAACCAATGATAAATAAAGTCAAAAAAACTTGAAAGATCATGATAAAAATAAAAGTCTAGAAATGATGAATAAAATTTTGATAATTACATACCCATTTCCATTCATTACATTCATTCACTACCCATTTCATACCCAAACCAATGATAAATAAAGTCAAAGAAATTTGTAAGATCATGATAAAAATAAAATGATGAATAAAATTTTGATAACATAAACTATACAAATAAATACTCAAAAAATTAACACTAACAAAACAAAGTTCTATAATTCACAATATTGATACATTAACTAAGTTATGTTAACTATCTACAAAATAAATGGTAAAACTCTTTAACCCACACCCATAAACAACATACCCAACTACAATGACAATCAAATTATGAAAACCCTTACCTTAGATATGAATTTGCTGAGAGGGAAGAGCAGTGAGAGTGGAAAATGTGGTTTTGTGAGAGTGGAGAATGTGGTTTTGTGAGAGTGAGTGGTGTGAGAGAGTTATGGGTGAGTGAGAGTTAGTGAGGGTGAGTGAGTGAGAGTTAGTGAGGCTGAGAGCTCTGTTTTTAGGTTTTCTGTGAGACTGAGGGTGAGTTTCTGTGAGAGAGAGTTAAATGCCATGGGCTGAGTTTTTAAATAAACATGCCCAGAGGAAATCGAGTCTATAAGACTCGAGTTAGTATAATAAAACTCGAGTCTCTAAGACTCGAGTTCCATGAGTATAACCTCCATTGTTTGAAATAAGATAACGTAAAACTCGAGTTTATAAAACTCGAGTTTAATAAACTTTAAAACGAGTTTTACAAACTCGAGATCCAGGTGGCAATGTTCTCTCCACCTCAGCACGCCCAAAGCGAGCCTAACTCGAGTTTTTGAGACTCGATTAATTATATATATCTCGAGTTTCAAAAACTCGAGTTGCTATTTTTCTATATTGTTTCAAACCATGCCTAACTTACTATATACATGCCCTCCACACTGCTAATCTGCACATTCCCCCCCAGGGAATATGGGTTTGTAAGAATCCGCCAAGCTTGTTTTGCAAGCAAGGTGACATTAAAAGCTTGTAAGTTTCTGAAACCCATCCTGCCAAGGGATTTAGGCTTGCACATTTTTTTCCACCCAACCCAGGAATCTTAGTCTCCTGCTGTTTTTGAACCCACCAAGAGCTTCTCATCTCTCTTTCAAGGTCTTCACATAGGCTCTTGGGAAGAAGGAAGCAGCACATCGTATAGAAGGAATGGCTTGAGCCACCACTTTAATAAGAATTTCTTTACCCTCCAAGGAGAGCAACTTACCTTTCCAACCCGCCAGTTTCTTGCAAACCTTCTCTTTTATCTCCGCAAAAACCAGCTTTTTTGACCGTCCAATAATGGAGGGGAGGCCAAGGTATTTTGTGTGTCTAGAGTCATTCATAGGTCCAAGAATGTGTATGATTTCATCCTTGAGCTCCTGGGAAGTGTTCGGGCTGAAGAAGATGGAGGACTTATTAGTGTTGATCTTTTGCCCCGAGGCAGAGTAATAGGCTTGGAGGATTTCCTTAAGCTTATTGCATTCAACACCATTGGCATTACAGAAGAGAACGTTGTCGTCAACAAAGAATAAGTGGCTGATTTTTGGGGATCCTTTGCAAATTGATAATAGCTGCTGACATCTTGCCGCTTCATTTATAAGGGCTGAGAAGCCTTCAGCACACAACAGGAACAAATAGGGAGACAGAGAGTCTCCCTGTCTTAGCCCTCTAGTAGGCACAATGCTTCCATGGACCGAGCCATTAATAATAACAGAGTAAGTAACTGAGGTTATACACTTCATCACCAAACCGATCCAAGACTCATTAAAGCCCATTCTCCTCATTACCATTTCAATAAAGGACCATTCAACCCTATCGAATGCTTTGCTCATATATAGCTTTACGGCCATAAAGTTATCCTTCCCTGTCCTTTTGCGTTTCGGGTAGTGCATAATTTCATAAGCCACCAAGATGTTGTCAGTGATGAGCCTATGAGCTAAGGACCTTCCCCCAGTATGGCTCCCACAAATTCCCTCATGCAGTTCTTCCAGAAGCGCCTCTGTTGATTCAGGGTGTAAGCATAACAAATACGGTCCGGAGAAGGATTATCTATACAATTTCTGATCCTCGGACAACCAGAAACGCGGTGCCTTTAGACGGATCTTGTCTGCTTCAGACTTGTCCTCAGGAAGAATGTCGTTTTTCAGAAAAGATATCACAGGGTCGATCTAACTAGGTCCAGGCCTTATTAAATGGATCCGGGCTGCACTAACAGTGGTAAGAGTTGGCTCTAGCAAATCTTCGACAAGGATAATCCTATGCACACCCTAAGCCGAGGATGTCGCTAAGGTAGCCAAAGAGTCCGCATGTGTGTTTCCACTTCTAAAAACGTGAGACAGGACAAAGGAATCAAATTTAGATTGTAAACGTTTGACCTGGGTTAAGTATTCTTGCATTCTTGGATCCCTAGCCTCCATGGTTCCAGTCACCTGGCCGACCACTAACTGAGAATCCGAGAGCGTGTGAACTCCCTTTCCGCCCATCCTATGTACCATGTTCATACCGACCAAGACTGCTTCGTACTCGGCCTCATTATTAGTAGCTGAGAATGTCAACCTCAGAGATTTTTCAAAAACAATCCCTCGGGGGATACCAGGACAAGTCCGATGCTAGACCCTCTCTGGTTAACTGCCCCATCAACGGACACTTCACAAGTGGGAGGTCCTACGCCCGTGATCACGCCAACTGATTTTTCATCCATGTGTGATTCCTTCACAGTTTCTTCCAACAATGGTTCCACGAACTCCGCCATTAAATCTGCAAGAACCTGTCCCTTTACCGAGGTGCGCAGCATGTATTTAATATCAAAAGCTCCCAAAATAGTTCCCCATTTAGCCACCCTTCCCGAGTAGTCAGCGCTACGCAACACTGACTTGAGAGGCAGTTGGGTCAAAACTACAACGGTGTGGGACTAGAAATAATGAGGAAGCTTTCGCGTGGCATGAACTTCGGCTAAAAGCGCTTTCTCCAAAAGTAGGTAACGCACCTCGGCTTCATTTAAAGATTTACTGACGTAGTAGACCGGTATTTGCAACCCACCATCATCCCTTATGAGGACCAGGCTGATTGCATTGACGACCACTACCAGATACGCAAACGAGACCTCATCTACCTCAGGCCGAGACATAATGGGTGGCCGGGAAGCCCATTGAAAGGCTACAACGCACTCCTCGGACCATTGAAAGCCCCTCCACTTATTCAACAGTTGGAAGAAAGGCCTACATCTGTCCGCTGACCGAGAGATGAACCTGCTGAGAGCAGCGATCATTTCGGTCAATTTCTGAACTTCCTTTGGATTCCGAGGTGGCTGTAAGGTTTGAATAGCTTTGACTTGTGCCAGATTCACCTCTATCCCTCTATGAGTAACCATATAACCTAAGAACTTCCCAGAACCCGCGCCAAAAAGAACACTTCGAGGCATTAAGACGCAACTTGTACTTTCTAAGTACCTGAAAAGTGTCGTATAAATCTTTCATGTGCGCCGATATCATCTTACTCTTAACTACCATGTCATCCACGTATATCTCAATGGTCCTTCCAAGCTACAATTTAAATATCCTGGTTATCATCCTTTGGTAAGTAGCCTCAGCATTCTTCAATCCAAACGGCATCACTTTATAGTGATAATTCCCTGTTGGAGTAATAAATGCAGTTTTCTCCTGATCCTCTGCCGCTAGTGGAATTTGGTGATACCCCTAGAAGGCATCCAAAAAACTTATCCGAGGATGTCCGACTGTGGCGTCCACTAGTTGGTCGATGCGTGGCATCGGGAACGAGTCCTTTGGGCAGGCTTTGTTTAAATCTGTGAAGTCCACACATACTCGCCATTTTCCATTTTTCTTTTTGACCACAACTATGTGCGCTAACCACTCCGGGTAGAAAACTTCCTTTATAGCCCCAGCTTTCTTAAGCTTGAGCACCTCTTCTTTAACGGCTTCGGAGTGCTCCTTGGAGGAACGCCGAGGGGGCTGCCTTCTAGGAGGAATAGCAGGATTGACGTTCAAATGATGACAAATGGAGTTTGGGTTTACCCCCGGAGCCTCATAGGGATCCCACGCAAAGACATCGAAGTTATCCTTCAAAAACTCCAGCAACTCCCTCCTTTCTTGACATGGTAAACGTACACCAACTTGAAAGAACCTTTCAGGATCATCCTCTATCAAAAACTTCTCCAGGTCTTCGCATATGGCCTCCTCTGCTGTCACCACGTTGGGCGTATCCAGAGTCGTTAATTGCTATAAGTCTTTCACCGCCGAGGTCGAGGACTGTGCTTTGGCCTGATGCAGCACTGCAGCCGATATGCATTGCCTAGCCACTAATTGGCTGCCGAGTATCTCTTCAATGTACTCCCCCGAAAGGAACTTAACCTTAACATGCAAGGTGAGGAGACAGCACCCAGAGAGTGCAGCTAGGGCCTGGAAAGAATGGCTGTGTAAGGGGAATATGCATCGACCATAATAAAATCTACCTCAACCGTTTTCAAGCCAGATTGCACGGGCAACCGAATCTGTCCCTTTGGTACGACAGCTTTACCTTCAAAGCTTATGAGTGACGAGTCATAAAGAGTGAGATCTTCCAATTTTAACCTCAGCCCCTTGAATAAATCAGGATACATGATATCCGCGCCGCTGCCTTGATCAATCATCACCCTTTTTACATCATAATTCCCTATCCTCAGAGTGACCACCAGGGTGACGTCATGGGGTTGGATGGTCCCAACCTTATCCTCCTCTGAGAATCCCAAGACGGGCACATTCACCTTCAATCTCTTCGGCTTGGAGCCCGTCTCTTCGGCTTGGGAGTGCGAAACTATAATCACCCTGGTAGGACATGAGCCGGTCCTGCCAGGCGTAGCGAAGATAACGTTGATCGTTCCCAAGGGCAACCGAGATGAATTATTCCTCTGATTATTAGAGCCGAATTGACTGCCCTGCCCGTTAGGTTGGTACAGGTGCTGCTTTAATTTTCCTTCGCTGACAAGCTGCTCCAAATGGTTCCAGAGGGTCTGACAGTTCTCGGTAGTATGACCCAAGTCTTGATGGTACTGACAAAAGAGATTCTGATTCCTCTTGGCAGGATCCCCCGCCATCTTACTGGGCCATTTGAAGTAGGGTTCCTTACGGACCTTCTCCAGTAGCTGGTGCACCGGTTCTCAGAGTACAGTATTAACAGTCTGAGGTGGTGCCGAGCCAGACTGCCCGGAGTAATCTCTTCTCAGTTTGTTGTTGTGATATTTGTCCGACTTGAAATCCCTTCTCTTCTGCGGGATAACCTTCGCCTTACCATTTCTCTGCTGTTGGTTTTCCTCGACCTTTTTGTATTCGTTAATACGGTCCATGAGGCGACGTACACTCCGTACGGGTTTTTTGGTCAAGGACTTCCTCAAGTCATAATCAGTTGGAAGGCCTACTTTAAAGGTATTGATCGCCACCTCATCAAAATCACCATCTATCTCGTTAAACATCTCCCAATACCTGTCAGAGTATGCTTTCAATGTCTCACCCTCCTTCATAGCCATAGATAACAGTGAGTCTAACGGTCGAGGAACTCTACTGCACGTAATAAACCATGGCGCGAATGCTCTAGTCAGTTCCTCGAACGAACTTACAAACCCCGACTTAAGACCATTGAACCACCTCATAGCAACAGGTCCCAAGCTAGAAGGGAAGACTTTGCACATCAGGGTCTCATTGTGAGAATGCACCGCCATTCTCTGGTTAAAGTGGCTCACATGTTCCACCGGATCAGTCCGGCCGTTATAAAAGGTGAAGGTGGGCTGGGTGAACCTCTTGGGGAGCCTCCCATTCTCAATCCTGCGTGAGAATGGCGATTTGGAGAGTTTGTGCAACACCCAGCTCATAGCATCGTTCCCTAAGCCCTTGGAGGGGAGCTTCTTGTTCCTACGACCTGGTGGATCATCCTCTTCGCAAGAGGATGTTTTGCTGGGGGGCGACCATGACCTTGAACTGTAACTACTTCCTCAAGATTCCCCCGAAGAAGGATTAGATGAGGATGATGCACGCCTCCGTCTAACACGGTGTAGCTTCTTCTTAAGGTGATTGATCTCCTTCTGCATGGCCTTGGCACCATCTTTATGGGTGGTACCACCTTCATCGTGGGTATGACTCACCCTAGGATATTCGGTGTGAACGCTTCCCTCTCGATCCCTCCGGCGTTCAAGGCGCTCGAAAAGATCCTCAGGTTGCGATCCCTAAGACTATGCATGGTGTGAGCCTAAGCCTGCCATGGTGTTCCAGCTCCTCCCACACTAGATCCCCACAGACGGCGCCAATTGTAAGTGCATAATTGTGCCTGGACCTAAAAATAAACGTGGGCTCAGGCCCAATTAGCCTTAAATAATAAAATTTGTAGAGTGTGAATTTGAAATCTAGTTTGGTGGTGTTCGAAGCTTGATAAACAGACTAGAATGTTACAGTATTTGCAACCAATAAACAAGTATGACGAAGGAACCTCCTCGGACGTAAGCTGAGGACGATTTATGTATTATCTTTCTTTCTCTTTCAAAGATTACAGTTCTTAGTCCTTGTCTAGCTGGCTGACTAATCCCCTTTCTTTACTCTCCTCCCCTCTTAAATACTACTCATTTTTCCCTCTTTATCCACGTGTCACACAAATCTTACCCTCAGATCCTCTCCTCCCCTTTCCACCACCTTCCTGAAGTCTTTAAACAATGGCAAGAAGGTCAATTCTACTGTTCAGGGGTCACTTCCCCATTAATGTGGCCAGGGAGGTAGGTGCAGGGTCTTTAATGTGGAGGTAGCAGCATTTTTCTGAGATATTTCTTTCACACCGTTGTGTCTAGAAGGTATTTAGATCCCCCTCTTAACCAACAGTTTGTCTGGAACACTGCCTATAATCTTCTTGGCGAATCCCAGGGTCATTGCGGGTCTTTCCGAGGGGAGATTAGTCCTCGGACGAATCCTCGGACCTTCGCCCTGTGGGCTGACTTACAATCTTAAAGGCCTTTAGTCAATAACGGTCTGGCACCCGTCAATAAAGCCCAAGGCCCAAATACTTGCTCAGGTCCCTTTACTCCCCACAATACTATTTTTAGTTCATGGAAAACCTTAATAAAAATAAGGCTTATTTTCTATAAGTTGTTTTCCAATTTTTTTTTTTGGAAAACAATCTCTCTCACTTTTTTCCCTCTTCCCTTTACTTTTTCTCTTCTTACACCCCCACTGTCACTAACTCTAGTTTGTTGCAAAGTATAATATGAAAGTTTTGATAGTTTTAGGGTATAGACTGTAATTTGGGGTATAGTTTAGCTAGTAAAATGTAATTTTCTCAAATTTTAAAATGAAATTATTTTGTGGATAAGAAAAGTGGATTTATTTAAAGAAATTCATTGTTATACGGGTATGGACATTATAAAGCTATTATAATAGAGTGATAAGTACAACAATAATCGAAAAAAAGATTAAAACCACTCGCAAGGAATGAGTCTCTGACTCCACATGTTATTGAGCATTACATGACTAGACAAGATATTACATACTATTAATGTTCTGTTTGTTTCATTGAAAAATCTTCTATAAAGATAGTTTTTTACATTTTCCAATGTTTGGTAACACACACAAAAATTGGTCAATGGAAAACTATTTTTAGTTCACAAAAAACCTTAATAACTCTAGTCTCTCCTCTTCCCATAGATCTCCCTTTCTCTTTGATTTGTCTCTCTTCTCTCTTTTCTCCATATTTCTCTTCCCCTTTATAACACAGTTCTCTCATTAGATTTTTTTCCCCTCACTGATCAGTCAATAGCTTCGACTTGCAAAGGAGAACAAATTTGCAGTGGTAATTATTTCATTCCTCTCTACCAAAATCCCAATTCTTTGCTTTAAATTTCAAGCTTGATTTTCTTTTTTCACTTAGAAATTTTCGGTTTGATAGATTCCAGGAAAAAGTTACTTCTTTTTTGCACATAAAAGTGAAAATAAATAAATAAATAAGAAGAAGAAAGAATGAATGAAGTAAAAGATGAAAATTTTAAACATAGTACCTATATGGCTCTAAATTGTTTTTAGATAGGACAATCTTTATGGTGAATTAATGATATTGTTATATGATAAATGATAGTTGTTTAGGAAATTGCATTTGTTGGTAGATACATTATGCAGATACTATGCATTAATGATAGACTATGCAGATATATTATATAAATACATAATTTAGAGTAATATTAAAGACTTGTGACCATAGTAGACAATTAGTGTACTAGCAAAAAGAGTAGACAATTAAAAGTTATTGTTATATGTACTTATTGAAGATGTATTCCCTTTCCCTTGTCAATTATATATATAGACAAATGGAACCATGTGTGCGTGTGTGTGTATGAAAATTTGACAGCTAATTTTGCTTGTATCTATTGTCAAAATTTTAGTATGAAAACCAAATTCATTTTTAGTTTTTTTATTTTTATTTTTATATATTGATTACATTAGTTGGTTTACATAATACACATGTTTTAAATTATACAAAAAAAAATGCATATCAAATACCAGAAAACATTCTTAAGCTCATTTTCAAGGTCATTACCAAATTCGGAAAATGAGATAGTTTTCTTAAAAATGATATTTGGAAAGTGAACAATTTTCCAGAAAACTTTAATGCTAAAAGAAACAGAGCATAAATAAAATAATTTATGAATAAAAAAAGAAAGATAATTAATGATAATAATGGAATTGATGAAAAATAAGGAAGGTAACTTTTTTACAAACAATTAATATAGCCAATTTATTATTAGTTTTCATCTAGACCTACCATTAACATCATTTTTTTTTTATACTAATAACCATCCACTATATTAGTTGTTTGTAAGTATTTTGTATCTTTAGCATACTCTTTCTATAATAGTAGTTGGGGTTCATAAATTTAATAATTTATATATTAAATAAATAAATTATGTTGGAGTAGTATCACGAGTCATATGTCTCTTTCTCGCTTGGACTGTGGTGAGAGTGAAGGGGATTGACTAGTCAGTGGAAATTTGTAAATGGTGCAGACCCTTTGGAGACGCTGTAGTGACAAGAGTCAAGGTCCTGGAACTGCTTCTGGTCCAACCAACTCTTGCCTTGGGTTGGTTGGCTCAAATACAATACTTGACCTCCACGGAGGCCTCACAAGTCACAACCGTCAAAATGGAAGTAAGCAATAAAGGGGGCATTGGACCATTCAGTCTTCACAAGCCCACCCTTAGTACGTGGCCCAAACATCTGCATCCCATAGTCTTATATCATATATGGAAGACCTTTTACTCTACTAAGAACGACTTGTAAGAGCAATCATATTAGTTTGGCCAAATTTTTTCATCTATTTTATACTAAAAATCTATTTTTTATTTTATTTTACACTACCACTTTTCTAAAACACCTACATTAGTTCATCTATTTTACATTATACTCTATTTAAATAATATTTTTATTCTTTTTTTAATACTTATTTATTAATTCTCAGAGTTACCGTATCTTTTATCAGTCCAATCCAAAAGTCTCTCTCTCATTCCTCCCTTGACTATGTTCCTCTCTCAAACACCCACACACGACGGTAGATCCGGGCGGCAGAGCGGCAACAGATCAACAGTAGCAGCGACAACAGATCGGTGGCAACAGTGGAGTAGATCGGCAGCTGTAGTGGTTTTGTTGGGTTTCATGTCGGACTCAAAGGCATCTTCTTTGGTGATTGAAGTGATTTCTTCTTCGGTGATCAGTTGCAAAAGAGGATTTGCTTCCTCTTTGGTGATTTCTGTAGTTGAAAGGATTGTTATAGCCGTGTTAGGAGTGTTGGCGGATTGCACTTCTTGTTCTATGATTTCTGGGGCTGAGGAAGAAGTGCTCATGACTGCTAATGGAGGACAGTGTTAGTTTGGAGGAGAGATAAAAAATAATAATAAAATATTATTATACACATCTACAGTAACCGTGCATATTTGCACGGTTACTGTAGCAAATGTGCAAATATGCCCTTTTTTACACCCACTGATATGAACAATTTTGAAGGAAAATTGTGTAAATTTTGTCACTTTTTGCATTTTAGAAGATTTTAAAAGAACTGGTGTGGATGCTTTAAGCCGGGAAAATTAACGTTATAATCCAGTTTGACTTTCGAATGGAATGGGAATTAAAGAGCATATCCCAGATGAAAAGATCATGCAATTTTGTCACCATACAAAACAAAATATGATTAATGCAAATCTCTATAACTAGTGGCAGAGTCAATAATTTAGGTTAAGGAGAGTAAGATTAAAAGACAAGATTGAAAGTTCAAAACAAATCTAAAAAAATTAATCAATATTAATAACAAAATAATATTATTGTCATACAGAATCTACATAAAATGTAAACTTTAATTTACTTTTTCACACCTAGCTTAATTTACTCAATTGCCTTCGACGATGTTTTATATTTTGAAACCCCTGCATGAGTTCTTCACATTCAATAATTTTAAATATATATTTCTCAATATATGTAACTAAGCAATCATTCATCCATTGAATGCATTTAAAAACTCAACAGAAACTCTAAGGAACAAATTGAAAGACACCCTAATTGGGTAGGAAAATGGTAAAATATAGGTCAACCAAAGGACAAACTATCCAAAAAAAGACATAAATCTAAACCAGTAAAATTGGATATCAAAGTATTCTGATCCCATTCGAATAGAGAGAGCATAGAAGTTGAGACTTAACCATAGATACCCCAACTTAGCATAAAAAATAAGTTGGAGGACTACCCTCTGCTGTATCTTCAAATCAACAGCATAAACTTGGATATCAACCCTTTTTTCCTGAACTCAAACATGTTAAAATAGATAGCAACATAAACCAGCAAGATGGGAAAAAGGAGTTCTATACAAAATAGTACGAGAATAACTTCCTACCCCTCATACAATTCACTCAGAGTATACTCTACCTTAGAAAACCCTGGCATTCAAAACAAGAAGCAATAATATTTACAATTAATTATTCAGTACAAAGTTAAAGATTACAGTGCTGCTTGGATTTGCAAGTTTTTATCACCCATTACTCTGTTTTCATCACTCATAACTCAAAATTAGTGGGTCCCACAGAGAAGAAGTCTATTTGGCTGTGTTTTCAAGTTTTTTTTTTTTTTCCATCACTTAATTCTTTGATTTTTGAACGATGAGTTATGGAAACTGGAAACAAGTTTTAAGTATTTTCAAGTTATGGAAATAGAGTTATGGTGTCATTTTGGTAATTTCACTTAACTAATGGGCCCCACGATTAGTGTATAGTCATTTCAATGCCAGCCTTTGCTCCCCCAACGACTCTCTTCATACCAGATCAAACCCCTTTCCCTTCCATTAATTTCTTTCTCTTCTCTTCCCAAGCCAGCCTCTCCATACCCACTGGTAGCTGCTCCCTCATCCCGGTCTACCACTCCATCCTATACTGTCACACAACCCACATTCAAAGATTATAATTTGTCAAACACAACTCAGATCATCAATGCAAATCCACTTGTGTGGTAGAACTTAATACACAATACAAAATGGGTAATCTCAAATTAATGTCAAGGATTCAAAAATAGCACCACAATAACAAGTTACCCACGTAGGGACCATTGTACAGATAGGATTGCAATCGAGGCAAGGATCAGTGTTGGGTACACCCAAAACTCCAAAACCCAAAAATAAGAATTACATACCCACGACGACATTTGCCTCCTTTGATAGGCCAAAAACGTATTGACCCATTGTGATGGATTAATTGATTAATTAGTCAAGTTTAATTAATTAATCAATTTAACATGCAAGCGAGTGGTAGTGCAAACAAATCACCAATAAACTAAATGCAGCGAAAAATAAATTTGACACGGTGATTTGTTTACGAATGGAAAAAACCTCATCGGGTGATTTTAAGGTCACCATTCCCGAGAATCCACTATTATCAAAACAAGTGGTTACAAGTAAAGAAATCCAAGTACCTTATACCAACTTACAGTTGAACCCTTACCCCAATACCCAATTGGACTTGTTCTATAGTGATAATCTCTCTTTTTGATGCACGGCTCCCAGTACTTGACTAACTAATTGCGCGGATCCTAGTACGTGACTTCAATCACCAACTTGAGGAAGATGTTGGTTGCAAAGCTCTTCTTCTCTTCAACAGATGAAGATCATGAAGTTGCTTGGTCACAAAACCCTATGGTATACAAACACAGCAGCTTCTTTAAGAACTAGGGCAAAACTAGGTTTCCGGTCACACTTGTGGAATTATGCTTTTGTGCAATTGTGCTCTCAGTTGTCTCACCAAATACGACCCTTAAAATAATTCTTATATATGTTTAAGGTTGTGAGAAAAGAAAACCCAAACACATAATCATCGATTGAAGTCAAAATAGATCTGAAATTCTGTTTTTTATAAACCTCGACAAATGTCTATCTGTCGAGCTGCTGTAGAGCCACAGGCTTCAACAACTCTACAGGTCTCAATAGATGCTAGCTGTCGAGCTTTAATGAACAACACTTTCTTAGCTTGAATCTTGGACAGACTTGCATAGCTTCAATGCTTGGACTTGAAGTATTAAACACATCTTAGATCTACCCTATTACAAGTAAAGTGTGATTTGTCAAAAGATTAGCCAATTGCATAAAATGTTGACATATGTTTCTAACAACCAATCACATATGTCCTAACATCCTTAATTTTATCATGTATTGAAAAAAATATTTGAAGAATAAGACATACCCACAGAGGAACGATGACGATTGGAACTTCTACGGGCACGAATCGATCTTTTAGCACACAACAACGACGGATATTGGGTCTTCTCTTCAACCACCATCGACGGGATCGACGAGTTTAAGTCTTCATGGAAGTTACTAGGGGGGTTGGATCGGCTTTGGGGACAGAGGAAGGATGTTAAGGGGCTGCTGTGGGTGGGTGATGCTTGAGCGGAAGCCATTGATAGTGTTGAGACTTGAGCGTGCGAGACGAAATGGAGAAGAAATGTGATTTGGTAAAGTGAGGTATTTGGGGTGAGTGGAGTTAATAGGGCTGGGTATGGGTCCCACAAAAAGTAGAAAAAATTGAGTAATGAGATGCTAAAAATATGTGCTAAATGGGTGGGGTTTAGGAAATTAGAGTATTTTAAGTGATGAATGATGAGTGACGAAAATTAAGTGAGGAGTGATGAGTGATGAAATTTTAAAAACCAAACAGCCCCTAAGCTTTGGGCCATGGTGCATGCAAGCTACTTTGTTTCAAAGAAACTTTTACCCGAGGATGTAATAATACAGAAGATTACAGCATGGAATAAGATGTATTACATCGTTACAAGTGAATCCGATCACATCCCTTGCGATTTAGAGTAAAGCTCCTGTACATTACTTGACCTGCAATGATTAGATTTTGTTTATTAGGACTTGACTAGGCAAATGTTTCAAAATACTCCATTTCTTAGCTTCTAGCTTATATTTATCTAATCTTTTAATACATTGTTGGGTTCTAAGACTTTAGGTTTAAATGTATTAGAACTTCAATTTGTAATGGTAGCAAACCATGATCAAAACTTTTAGTCTTATTTTAGACTTACTCAAAGTATGTTTAAGTGTAAAGTTGGAATTGAGTGTACTGCAGGATTTATTATGTAAATCTGCCTGGCTCAATCGATCGATCGATCAAAAATTAGACTCGATCGATCGAAGCTCGTGCAAATTGTTTTCTGCAGAATTTTCCAACTCAGCCTAAACTCATTTTACGTGTAGGGTTTTATGTATTGTCTTAAGTATAAAATGGAAAACCCGAGCCACGTTTTTAGGTTGCTCTTTATGCTATGTGTGTGAATCTCTTGTGAGATTTAGAGGTGTTTGCCTTTACATACACTTAGGGTTATCAAAATCTAGATTAATGTCAAGAGTTTGGTGATCAATTCAGTTGCAGATTCAAGAGCTTAAAGATATACAAACGAGAGTGCTTAAACTTGCTAGGAATCCAAGAAAGAAGTAGTCCATGGATTCGGAACTGTTACGTGGTCGTGGTAGTAAGTTTTCTACTCGAGGTAGCAATAAGATATTAGTGGTCTAAGTCGCTATTGTGTAAACTACAATTCTTTCATAGTGGATTTCTTTTACCTTGTGGATAGCTAGGTTAAATCATTCCCAGGTTTTTTACCGGTTTAGTTTTCCTGGGTTACCATATCGATGTGTTTTTTATTTTCCGCACTTTACAATGATATGAATATTTGTGTTAACCTAGATTTGAAAGATTTACCTAAGTTAATCACTTGGCTAAATAACTAGGTTAATCTGGTTGTATTTAAGGGGTCTAAAAACCGTACATACATATTATTGGAAGAGTCCTGCAACCAAGCCAACCTAGTCTTACATTTTACTTTATTTTCATTTGGTATCGGCGTTTTAGGGTCCGGATTTTATGCACATGAATTGCGGTCACATAGCAGAATCTAATATTTTGAGGGTTTCACTCGAGTTACTGATGATTTAAAATAATGCAGCAACATATACCAAGTATGTGATAAACTTTACATGCAATAATATCCAGCAAATCTCGGACCTCCATATTATAAACTTCTCCTGTACAAGGTGGATGATAACAATTAAAATAAATCACCATGTGCTTGCACCGTGAGTAATCCAGCACCAACATATTGAAAAACATTGAAGGAATTTCACTACATTTATGAGTGAGCAAAAGATAAACCCGTTTTTTCTAGTTGCATGATAACTAAGCTCTCAGCCAGATGATGCTTGAAACACGGGAATTTAAATTCTGCAGATACAGGCACATAATGTAATTGCACCAACTTGGAGGGGATTCATAAAAGGAGCAGTTTATCCACAAATTAATCTAATTTATTATCATTTTGTACACTAACAGCTCAGGGTATTTTTGTACGTGCACATACGTGTGCATGTGCTAATAAACAAAAAATGACCCGAGTCAAGTGTCTTTCTCATTATTTACAGCTCTTATTTGGAAAGGGAAAATAAATGGATTAATTGAAAGGGTTTTTTACGAATATTCTATCGATTACCCGGAAGTTGGGAAGCAATGGAATAGTAAGGAGGAAATTATTAAGAAAACAAAAAACATAAAAAGGAAAGATTAGGAGGAATGCTCATTCCATTCTATTTGGTTCTTAGCATTCCGATATAGGACAAATTAGGGGGATTTATCTATGTGTGGTTGTGGTGGGTTTAGGGTTAGGGAACTTATGGGAAGAAAGGGGTTTTGGGTTGTGATGTTAAAATGTGCTTTGATGTGTGAGTCGACGGCTATTTGGTAGAAGGAAGTACGTGGGGTTTAGGGCTTGAGAGATAAAAGAAAATTTTGAATAGGGTTAAAAAGAAGTAAGAAAAATCAGAAAATCAATTTCTCCACAACCTATAAACAGTAACATGAACAATTTCTGTAAACCATGTGTGTGAACTGTGTCATGAGAAGAGAAGAAGAAAATAGAAAAGAGAAAGAGACGAAAAAGATTAAATTGACTGGTAAACCAAACCCTAATTAAATTGAACCATTTGCGAATAAATTTAAAAAGATTTCTTCCAAATCTCTTACAACAAAAATACAAAGCTATTTAAAGGAAATCATAAGACATGATCACTTTCTTATAGATCAAAGAACACATGTCTCATGGTATGAGTATTTTCTAACTTTTTCTCCAAATAATAATAAAAAACTTCCAAGCATATCTATGTTGTTATGTATGCTTACGAATATATATGTTGGAAAAATATCACATTTTCTATGATTAAAAGTGTAGATCATGAATTAAAAAAAAAAACTTAGATTTGATATATATATATATACACAGATGGGACATATCTTGGTGATTTAAAAGAAAAACACTGACTCTCCACTTTAATAGTTGAACTTGCCCAACTCACTTGAAAATATATATTATATCTATATGAGGCGGGACAGGACGGGACGAAGTGAGTTGGACAGATGGAGTAGGTGGTTGCTGAGACCTATACATTGTACCTTAAGAATGATATAAAAGAAAGGTCACCAAAACTAATATATATGGAGAGAGCATCATAGTAGGCAACATAATAAATAAATAAAGGGAAAATTAATTAAATACCCAAAACATGGTACTAAACCCATTAGCAATAAAATTATAATGCTCAACAAAAAAAATGCAAACTAACAAAGATTGTTTACAAATTGATCACATCTTCCTAAGCATCTTTAAAATATAGCTCAAATGGTCACTAGATGTCCTAAAATCCCAAATTTACAACGACTGCGTCTGCTTTGAACTTGGATCCATCCATCTATTTCATCTATCATCTTGGGCCTAGGGTCCTGGCCTTGCATATTTGCAAGAGTCAAACTTGACTGGGATTTTGGTGCATCCACCATCATGTTTGACGAATCCTCATTCTCATTGGCAACATCTATGACAACATCATTATCATCATCAATGTCGTCATTGTCATCGTCATCATCATTCACAACCTGGCATGGTGTTGGGAATAAAGAGAGGATTAAGCGTGCGTTTTTTTTTTTTCTTGGACTAGTGCCTCTTGCACTGTTCATTTGTTGATGGGTAATGAATAGTGCAAATAGGCAAATGAACAGTAATTTCATTTTGAACAGTAACCGGAAAATCATTTTTTTATTGTTTTCAGTAAAATAAGCAAATCCCAAACAGACCTTAAGTCTAAAATTTGTCATTTCAAATATATTACATTTCCATTATACTTGATTATAATCCAAATGACATAATACAAATATCCATATTACAATTTCTATTTAAGACATACACAAAAAAGTAGGAATGTGTGTTAGTAGCGTTTCATCTTATCGAAGAAGATGAAGCCATGAAGGTAGGATCAAAAGGGAAAAAGGTTTCTTGTGAAGCTATGCAGGCATGCTTGAGTTGCATCCATTTATCATATATGGCTGGAAATTAATGTGAGAAAATGAGTTGTTTCTGCAGAAGAGTTCAAAATATTATCTCAATAGAATTTTGTATAGTCTATGGGGATTCCATTTTCTGTTTTTGATCAAGGTAGCTAGAGAACATGTCAATGTTAGTTGAGTTGCGGCTGCGCTGCTTGTTGATTGCGGTTGAAGCTCTGTTTTTGCATGTTTGTTATTTTGATTGTTTTATTGATAAATAATTTCCTACTCATTTATCAAAAATTAAAATAAAAAAAACGATCCTATGAAACTATAATCATCATGGTTGTTTACAACTGTGGTAAGAATGATGAACTTCGACCAACAAAAATCAGTTGTAATTATCATATAAAAAATTTTCTCAAAAAAGGAGAAAGTGACTTTGTCTTGAGGGCAATAGTATGGCATCAATCACCACACAATTTGCAACATTTTTATTTCAGTTGGTCAGAATTTGCAACAAAAAAGTACCTAGAATTACTCATGGAAAACCCAACAGTTGATGGGGGCATTTTTGACAAAAATCAACACACCAAGAAAGCAAACAATTCCCACGAGTCTGTTAGCTCCACAAAAAGTGACAGAGGCCCTAGAATGAAGACAATGAGGGCGACGATGCCACCATAAAGCCCAATGGAAACACCTCTCCCATGAACTGATGGGAGATCCTCATGTAGCGAAAGACCATGGGCTGACGAGTCCTACGTGGCCTAGCGTGATCCTCATGAGTACCCATATATGGAAACATCTTGCGTATCACGTACAAGACCCCGCTACTCACCCATATCTCCCTCATATGGAAAATCACCCTAAAATCTCAGAAACCCTATATATCAGATTTTCCTTACAGGGATAAATCCCTACTCTGAAGGGGCCTCGATTCGCTACTTACCACTATATAAGCAACAAACCTCCTCTTTTCCCAAGTACACAGAAAATCCCTAGCTCTCTCACTATAGAGTTCTTAGAGATTTCTCATTCATTAACTTGATTTTCAGAAGGTCTTTGTCTGGTACCACATTGGTACCTTCTGTTTGATCCTTGTGTCCTTGTTCTGCAGGTGTCTATTAGTGCGATTTGGAACCCACAACTCACTGATGATTTTCATGCAGCATTAGAAATAGTAATTGAAATAAGTCATACTTAAAAAGATAAAATTAGTTCTAAATCATATACCAAATAGTTAAACCCCATTAATCAATCTGAGTAAGTACCTTGTCCTTGAGATTGAGTGAACCACGAGATGATTTTTGGGAAGAATATATCGCCTTTTATCAGAAGGTTGACAAGAGTAGAGAGAAGCCTTCTAGTTCTTCAACAGTGAGCAAGCTGAACAGCAAAGTAGAAGAAGACACAGTGATTGATGAGAAAGGTTCCTAAGCTACTTGTAGTTTAGTACATGTAGCTTGCTAAATGGCTTGTAGCTTAGTGTATAGTTTATAGATGAGTTTTAGTGATCACACACTTGACACATGAGAGAGTTAGTTAGAGTTGGTTTGTTAATTTTGTTTATTAGATTAGCTTCTCTGTTCTTGTTGTATGTATACTGTGTAAATTATTCAGTTAACAAAAAAAAAAAAAGATCATTTTTTTTTTACCAAATCTCAATTTTTGATATGGTATCAAAGAAACTTTTCTAGGGTTTCCAAATCCCAATTCATTTTTTTTAGATTTTTCCTCTCTCTATTCTTTGTTCTTTGCCAAGCTCTCTCTAGTTCTTCAATGGCTTCCGCTACTACTACATCTACATTTATTTTTGAAACTGTCACTCCATCACAAGATTCTTCCATGGATGATCCTCCGTTCTTGCACCATGGAGAAAGTCTTGGTATAGTGCTTGTGTCTCAACCATTAACAAGAGAAAACTACCAGGCTTGGGCTTACTCAGTTCAAAAGGCTTTGCTTGCCAAGAACAAGCTAGGTTTTGTTGATGGGAAATTGACCTTATCATCTCCATTGGTGACAACTCCTTTGGCAATTCAGGCATGGATTAGGTGTGATAACATAGTAGGAACTTGGTTGACCAATTTGGTGTCTCTAGCTTCAATCCAGTAACGTATACATGGATACTACACTGGAAATTTGGAATGATCTCAAGCAAAAGTTTACTCAGGACAATGCTCCAAGACTTTTCAACATTACAAACACTGCATTTTGTACCACTTATGACTTGGGCCCCCGTTCTCCAATGATGTTGAAATCCTAAAGCCCAAAATTGGTTTAGGGCCCAATTAGATTGAAATTGACTTGAGAAAAATGTTTTAGAAAAAATATAACTCTTTTATGAATAAAATAAGCTATTTTTGTAAAATAAAGACCACTATAACCCTAGGGCATGCGTACGCATACACGTGTATGCGCATGCATGCTCAAGCTTTGCGTACATATACATGGGCATGCATACACATGTTAGGGTTCCAGTAATTATGAAAGGCAAGTTTTTATACATTAGAAATGGATTTTGGAGTGAATCCCACATTGTCTGGGAGCCGTTCCAAACCCTTATTTTTTCACTTTATAAAGCCATACACAGTAGCTTTTCAAAACACACAGAAAAACCTAAGGAAAAACATAAGATTCACTACAAATAGTGAATCAAAGAAGGAGTCTTTCATAAAACATCCTCAAGTCAATATTTTTCTGATTGAGACCTTTTCTGGCCTTGATCTTAGAGTTTTAAAATTACTAATCACTTTCTTGTTTGATTGTGAATAGATTTGTCAGAGGGGAATATTCAAAATCAAGCTAAGGAGTTTTGTGTTTTTGTGGTATAAGTTCTAAACTTTCTTATTTCTTTTCTTAGCTTTTTCTTAATTTGATTCTTGTTTTTCTTGTTTAGATATATTATAACATGTCTTTTTAAGTATAGGTTTTCTTTATTGTATGTTATAAAGCATATTAGGTTGTTAGATTTATAGTTTTACTTCTGTCCTGTTATACGTTTCCATGTTTTTGGATTAGGGTTTAGGGTGAGTATGCGTACGCATACCTTCTGCCTACCCACGCAAACTCGAAGTACGTGTACACATACAACTGAGCTGCGGACACATGCTCTATGGATGCATACGCATACTCGTGCCTAGAAACCCTAATCTGACCCTTTTTACTTCTATTTCTTTTATTTCTCTTATATCATGTGCCTTTTCCTTGTTCCCCTTTTATGCTTGTAAGTCTTTGTTTCTCTGTTTGTTTGTTGGTTTGTTCTTCACATGCTAGATTAGGGTTCCTTTAATCCTTTCCATATTTTACCATGAACATGCATATGAATGATCATGGATTGATACATAGGTGCTATGGTGGAGTACAATAAGTCATGCATTCACATGAACATGCATTTGGAACACATGTTTTGATGATAAGTATGAATATATTTGTTGGGATGATGTTTAGATGCAATCACATGTTTGCTTACATCTTACCATGCCTATGTTTCTACCTTGGATGTAATATAATGCTATGTGATAGATGTATGGTAGGATATGATATGAGATGCATGATAGATGTATGTTAGGGTTTGGGATGAAATGCCATGTTTGTTTGCTAGATGCATGTTAGTGTGTGTGTGAGTCTAGAATGATAATATTGAATATGCCTTTAACAAGATTAAGACGTAAGACACAATGAGTGGAAGCCAACCCATGGGTCGGGTGGTTTTAGGTGCATAACACCTTCCCAAACCATACCTAAACTCTAAATTCATGCTTTGGTAGTGAGATCAATCCTTTTACAAAGGGCACTAGATACATGATTTCTAGACCTAATCTAAGTGGCGACTCCATTTCTTTTCTCCACCCTGGTCCACTAGGCCGAGGCATTCTCCCTTCTAGTTGCACCCACAAATATACAGAAGGAAATCATAGAACTTCATCAAGGTGAGACCTCCATTACTGTTTTCTTTACTCAACTTAACGTTCTTTGGGATCAATTGCAAAACTCGAGTCCCTTCCTAGTGTGTTCTTGTAGGAAGTGTATTTGCGATATGAACCAAAAACTCATTGATCTACAAAAGAAACTGATTAATTTCTTAATGGGGTTAGAAAATTCTTTTTCTCAAGGCAAAACCCAAATTTTGTTGATGGATCCTCTCCCATCAATCAACAAGGTCTATTCGTTGTTAATTCAAGAAGAAATGCAACAAGTTGTTAGCAATGGTTCAATTTCTTGTGTGGAATCCATTGGATGCAAAAGGTTAGAATTCTAGTTCAAATATTGGAAGCAATTTTAATGGAAACAATGCGGTAAAGGCAGGGAGAGACCAACTTCTACACATTGTGAAAAATTGGGTCATATTGCTAAAAAATGCTACAATTTGCATGGGTTTCCTCCAGGTTTTAAGTTAAAGGGCAAAGGTCCAATGGTTCATCAAGTTTCATCAAATTAGAATCCATTTTTTATTCAAGATCATATTAGTATTAGCAACTATTGGCCTTAATCAATTTAGTTGGCACCTTTCTGAGTACACCTCTTTAAGGAAATGAGACTCACATGGCCAATGTAGTTTCATCTTCTTCTATTGCTGCTATGGCAGGTATTCCCACTTCTCTTCATAATTCCTTACTACTAGATTTTTCCCTGTCAGTTTTTTTTGGCAAAGATAGCTGATAGAAAAGCATATAATGATCATATTTGGTTGTGGACACTAGAGCCATAGATCATATAGTTTGTTCCATGCATTTGTTAACTACTATAACTGCTATTACTCAAGCTATAGTTGAATTGCCTAATGGAAAAACTACTCAGGTTACACATGTTGGTACTGTACCTTATCCTCCAATCTTACCCATGTCAATGTACTTTGTGTTCCTTCTTTTACATTCAACCTTCTATCTGTTAGCACCCTCACTTAATCCCAGCCATCTTGTCCTGTTTTTCTATCTTCCTTTTGTATTCTATAGCACCTTACCACTTGGAAAATGATTGGAATGGGGGCAGCACATGATGGTTTGTACTTATTGCAAAGTGATATCCTATCAAAGACTTCAGTTACTTCCCTTGCTAATTTTCTGCCAATCCATAATTTGAACACTTCTTTTTCTGCATTTTCTGCCATAACAACAACCAACAACCTTTCCTTCATTTGGCATTCAAGACTTGGACATCCTTCTGATTCTTCTTTACATTCCTTAAGTAGTATTTTTCCTTTTCTGCAAAGCTCTTGTAATAAAGATTGTATGGTTGCCCTTTGGCTATGCAAAATATATTACCCTTCCCTTTCAATAATAAAATGTTTGATTGCTCCTTTAATTTGATTCATATGTATGTGTGGGGGACCTTATTCAACTGCAACTTTAGATGGTTTTAATACTTTCTAATGTGGTTGATGATGCCACTAAGGCTACATGGCTCTTCCTCATGAAGTCCAAATCTAAGGTTAAGTAGTTAATTACCTATTTTTACACTATGGTTCACACACAATTTGGTGTCAAAATCAAAGCAATTAGAATTGATAATGCCATGGAATTTCTCATGTCAGATTTCTATAATGCTCCTGGTATTATTCACCAAACTAGTTGTGTTTACACCCCTCAACATAATTCTATTGCTGAAAGAAAGCATCAACATATCCTTTCCATAGCCAGAGCTTTGCAAATCCAATCTAATCTTTCTTTTACAATTTTGGGGGTGATTGTGTTCTTACTGCAGTCTATCTAATTAATAGGCTACCTTCACTTTTGTTACATAAAAAAGCCCTTATGAACTTTTTCATAAACCTCCCTGTTATGATAATCTTAAAGTTTTTGGGTGTCTATGCTTTGCTTCCTGTATTGCTCATTACAGACCCGAATTCTCTCCAAGGGCCAAAAATGTGTTTTTCTTGGTTATCCTTTTAATGTCAAAGGTTACAAATTGTTTGACCTTTAATCTCACACTGTGTTTCATGAGAACATTTTCCCTAATCAATCTACTTCTTTTGTTTCCTCTCCCACTGAGTTGCCTTTTGTTTCCCTTATCAATCTACTTCCATTCCAAGTGCTTTTCTTGATCTTGTTCCATCTGGTCTCACTTCTTCTGGTTCTTCCTCCATTCTCTCTAATGGTTCCATTCTTCAAATTCATCATGACATTGATGATGACTTTCTAGATGAAGTACCATAAGCACCACCAGACCCTATTGTTGACCCCATTCCTCTTAAGAAGTCCTCTAGAGCTTCCAAACCACCATCTTTCCTTCAGGCTTATCACTACAATCAAGTCCCTTCCACTCCTACTGCCTCACTACTTCAATTAGGCACCTCTCACCCTTTATCTTCTCATTTGTCCTATAGTCTTTTATCTTCATCCTATAGGCCTTATTGTTGTTTCATTTCCTCAATTATTGAACCCACTTACTATTACCAAGTTGTTGATGATCCTAAATGGCAAGAAACTATGGCTACTAAAAGGGCAGCTTTAGAAGCAAGCAATACTTGGACTTTAACTCCTTTGCCAGCCAAGAAGAAGGCAATCGGTTGCAAGTGGGTGTACAAAGTTAAATACAAGTCTGATGGGTCAGTTCAACGGTACAAAGCAAGGTAAGTAGCCAAGAGTTTAACACTGAAACTTTCTCACCAATGGCAAAGATGGTTTCTGTTAAATGCCTGTTGGTTATGGCTACTGTGAAGGCGAGGCATCTCAGTCAACTTGATGTCTATAATGCATTTATGTATGGTGACTTGTTTGAGGAAGTTTATATGCTACCTCTACCATGGTTTCACAACTATGGAGAGATGGTGTGTAGGTTAAACAAATCACTTTATGTCCTTAAGCAAGCCTCTAGGCAATGGTTTGCAAAGTTTTCAACCACTTTGTTTCCGCTGAGGTTTGTTCAAACAAAGACAGACTATTCACTCTTCACTAGGCAACAAGGGTGGTCATTCATGGTTCTCTTAGTATATGTGGATGATATTCTCATTGCCAGCAATAACAAAGAAGAAGTGGATTAGTTTGAGGTGTTACTAGATTAGAAATTCAAGCTCAAAGACTTAGGTGATCCCAAATTATTTCTTGGCTTAGAGATAGCTAGATCAAATAAGGGTATTGCCTTTTGCTAGAGAAAATATGCCTTAGAAGTCTTGAGTGATGCAGGTTCACTTGGTTGTAGACCTGCTAAACCCCCAATGGAACAAAACCTTAAACATAGCAAGTATGAAGGAGAAGAGTTAAAAGGATCCAGGACAGTATAGAAGGTTGGTTGGTAGGTTGTTGTACGTTACCATTACTAGACCAAATATCACATTTGCTATTCACAAACTAAGTCAATGCATGGCTAGGCCAAGAAAGCCTCTTCTGAATGCAGTGCATAAGGTTTTTCTACATTTGAAGAATGTGTTGGGTTAAAATGAATTGACCCATTGCAAATTAATTAATTACTCAAGTTAATTAATTAGATCAAATTACATGCAATGGCGAGGTAGCACAAATAAATCACCAACTATACTAAATGTAGCAAAAAATAAATTTGACACTGGTGATTTGTTTACGAATGGGGAAAACCACTAAGGCAAAACTTCACTGGGTGAATTTAAGGTCACCGCTCTTAAGAATCCACTATTATCAATCACAAGTGGTTACAAGTATAAGGAATCTTACCAAACCCTATGGACTATCCTAAAATATCAACCTACAGTTAAACCCTTACCCTAATACTGAATTAGACTTGTATTTTAGCGGCAATCTTTCTGTTCAATGCACAAATCTTAGTATGTGACTAACCAATGATGCACGGATCCTAGTACATGACTAACTATAGCAACTTGAAGAGGTTGTAGGCTAGAAAGTTCTTCAATTCATCAACAATGAAGATTAGGAAGCTCCTTGGTCACAAAACCCATGGCGTAAAGACGCAATAGTTTCTTCAAAGAGAATAATGAACTAGGGCACTATTTGCTTGTATTCTCTTTACATTAAACTATGAAGGCCTTTAAAATAATCCTTATATATGTCTAGAGTTGTGAGAAAAGAACCCTTATACAAATATTTCAACATGGGCTGAAAATCAGATTTGGAAAATTTGATTTCGTAAGTCTCAACAGATACAGCTTCTGTCAAGCTTCTATCGAGCTTCAACATTAAATCTCAATAGAAAGGATTCTTGACTTGTTTCTTGGCTAGATCTTCTTCACTTGTTTCTTGGCCAGATCTTCATGGCTTTAACACTTAACTTGAACAACATGTTTCTTGACGTCTTAAACCCATCCTAGATCCATCTGATTACAAGTAAAGTACATTTTGTCAAAGGATTAATGTCCCATCTCCCCCTTTGGCAACCCATGACAAAACCACAACAAAACAAATGATCATGAGAGAATTCTTAAATCACTAAACTCATAACCATTTGTTGTATTGCAACATAAATCTAACCTAACATAAACTCTTGAAAAACTTTTCAAGAAGAGGGTTCATGACAAAATAGACTTTCACTACTTGTCTTTCTGAAATACTTATACAAAACTCATCAAGGCATCATGTGTGAAACAAAAATAATGATTATGTATATAAAGAAACATGTGTATAAAGAGAGAAAAGAAACAACACATGTAAAGATGGGTGAATAAAATGAACATACATCATCATCATATATAAGAGAATAAAGTAAAATGTATGTCATAATAAAATAGTCACAAGATTGGTGTACAAGAGGCTAATGTAAATAAAGAGGAAAATTAAATACATAAAGTCCTCACTACATCCCTCAAAACTATATACACTCCCCCTATCAAAAATATCCTATACTAACTCTCAAACCCAAAACTACTTCCCTTTTTTGTCACAAATGACAAAGGGCAAGTCACTGAGAGGTCGTCATCTCATCATCACCGGAAGAGCTAGCATCATCCTCATCATCATCATTAGGTGAGGCCTTTAGAGAAAGAGAGGGACAAGGAGAAAATCTAGCCATACGAGCCTGTCTGCGGGCAATACAACAACTCGGGTGTTCATTTGACACATCTCATTGGTGAGATAGTCAAGACGACCACCAAAGTCAGTCTCCATCCACTGAAAATGTGCCATGATGGCCTCGAGGGTCACTCCACCAACTGAAGAGGTACAAGGAGTTGAGGAAGAGGGTGGAACAACAGAAGCTACAGGATCGGTCGTCTCCACTCATGGTCGCTTCGGTTGAAGCTGAGCCTCGCTTTGCTGGACAGAACCAGCACTGTGGCACCTATGGTGGTGAAATGAGGAGAGAGAGGAATGGGAAAGTGAAAGTGCTGAAGGATTCGCGTGATAGACAAAGGAAAGATAAGTTTATCACGGGTAGCAGTATCCAAATACACATCTAGAATAGATGTAATGAAGTGAGAGGGAAATTCTAGAAAAAGGTCCTCCATCAAAGAAATAAGAAAACGAGCACGAGGCTCAGTAATGGAGTTATAGTGAGACAATGGTGTATGAGTGAATGTCATCACCATGTTAAGAAATCTCAAGCCTTTACCAAAACCTAAGCATGGAGTGTTTAGCTTATCGCCCCATATGGAAGGAGTCTCACAAAAGTGAGAGAGAAGCTCGTCTTTGGACAAAGTCCGTAGAATATCAAAGCCAAGGTAATCAGGATGCGCTACCCTAGGAACATGTAGTACCTCGAACATAAGATCTGGAGTAACTACGATACGTGTATCTCGGAATGTGGTAACAAACTAAGGCACAGAGGTATCGATACCGTGAATGTTGGAGTAAAACTCCCGAGTAAACACAGCAGGACACCGTGAGGGTTTCTCACAGAGAGATTCCTATCCCTAAGTCCGAATGACTTTGGGTAGCAAAGTGTCAAAAAAATCCAACAAGATAACTTGGCGTTCCAGATGAACACCACATTTTCTGGAAGTTCTCAAAAAAGTTCGTTTGGGCCTTCTTATCATGAAACCGAATATGAAAAGGTCCAGAAGGATCAAAAGAAGAAGATGACTCGAAACCTTGACGAGGGTTTTGAGCTGAAGTGGTTTTGAGCTGAAGTAGATTTGCGCGGTTTGGGTGCCATAACCCAGTCTATCCGAGAAAGAGAGAGAGAGAGAGAGAGAGAGAGAGAGAGAGAGAGAGAGAACAGAAGGAAACACAAGTTCAGAATAGGAAAGAAAAGAAAGAATGTGTGGATGAAAAATGCACGAACATGTGACATGAGAATTTAAAAGTATCATGGGTAAAACCCAATCCAAAGCTATCAGCACTCACAACAAAAAAACAATCACACACATTTAATATGCATGAAACATTGTTATAATGCAATAAGAATGCAATGCATGAGCATATAACAACAAAACAACACAACCCAACCTAGAAATTTCACAAAAATCTCAAAAAACCCCAAAATTTTTTCAAAAACCCAAAACCTAGGTCTAAAAATGCATGAAAAAGAAGGGATTGAGAACACTTACCAAGTGTTTGGAACTTGATTTAAGCTGAAGAACCCACGGGTGAGGGATTTGAGAGAGAGATTTCTATCGAGAGCGAAGTGAGAAAATGAATTTGAAATCGCACCTCAGCTATATATAGAAAATGCAGCTCGATGGATCGAGATAGCTATCGAGAATCTGTCAAGCACTAAATCTCGATAGAAGTGAATTTGTTGAGGTGCTGTCAAGGATCTATCGACGGCAAAAATCATCTCAATGGATTGAGAATCTGTCGAGAATCTATTGGTCAAACAGAATGCACAGAAATTTGGCTCGATGGATTGAGAAGTTGTCGAGCTTTTATTGAGAAGAAAACCCAGAAATCTTGATGGATCGAAGATTTGTTGAGATTCTATCGAGGCTAAAGAAAGAAAGCTCGATAGAAATGGAATTTATCAATGATCTATCAAGAAGCATTTGAGCTTGAAGAAATTGAGTTTTTCAAGGGAGGAAAAACACAATAAGACGAATGCAACAATCGAGCTACTTAAACAAAGATCTAAACAACATGTTAAGCTCTCAAGATATCTCTCAACATATAAGCATAGCTTCCATAGATCCAAAAGCACACACACACACACAATAAACAATTCTAACCAATTTTATAGTTCAAAAACAAGTTAAGACATCTTAGAGAGCATATATTAACACATGTATCTCCTGTGATGACTAAATCACATTGTACCTACACATGTATCAAAAGTAACAAAGAATTTGTGTGTTGTGTGTGAAAACATAACAAGTGTGCACAAGTTTCTCATATTATGACGATTTAAGAGATGAGAAAATCTAATATACTTACACACTATCATAACTATTTGATCGGAACTATCACCATTGAGGTCATCATATAACTCCCACATCTCCTAGAAACATGCTTGCAACCATATTAAAAGCATTTTGATTCTTTTTGCTTTTATATTCTTTGCATTTTTTTTAACATATCATGCATGGGCATATAACAGGGAAGTGAAATACTCAGTTATGTAAGCCAAAATATTGCAATTTTTCTATGCCGAAGCACACAGATGATTATTTATGCCATTCTATTAGGATTTTCTAGTCCTTTCCATTAAAAAGAGTGATATGAGTATTAAGTATAAAAGACAATCTTAATTGTACTCATCACAAATACGAGCCACAAAACTCACTTGCTTAGTTGTCATTAAAATGCTCATCTAAGCTACAAGAGATACAAAGTCTAGAAAATTTTGTTTCAATGGCCATCCAAGGTATACAAGTATCAATATACACAAATGCACACTCTTTTTGTATTTTTCTGATTTTTTAATTTTTAATTTTATTTTTATGTAAAACAAATTAAAACAAAACTGAAAGCAGAAAAACAATAAAAAACATGTAAACATATAAAGCACAAAACTAAACTGACTCAAAAATAAGAAAGCAAAACAAACAAGTAATGCAAGAACAAAAGAGAGAGAAAGTGACATAATCACTTGGAGCCTTTTTCCTTCCACACTTTGGAATTGGAGGAAGATCCTTTCTTAGAGTTAAACCTTTGTTCTGGAGGTGAGGGGGGAGAATTGAAACCGTTTAAGTTTGAAATGAAAATGAGGGCTGTAAGAAGATCTCCAAGAGGACCCAAAGATGGTAGAATCTGACCTTGACCTCCAGATGATAACATATTATTGCTCTGTTGAGTGGCTTACAACTTATATTGAACGAGTGTGTCCTGAAGCTCCACAGTGATGACAGAAATGCGGCTTCTTTGGTTGAGACTTCTTATTTTTATTATTGTCTTTCTTAGTCCTAGGGTTCCTAGTCTCTTTCTTTTCAACCTTAAGGGGTGCTCCTAGAATAGATTTGCCTTTGTCCATATTTTTTTCACTAGCTATTTTTTTTTTCATTTTTCTCAAGATTTTCATTATTAGTAGGTAAGACAAAACTATTTCTACTAGAAGAGGCAATATGAGAAGGGTTAGAGAGTTCATACCTCAAGCCGAGTCTGTCAGAAGCTGATTTCTAAAGGTTCAACATTTCATCCAACTTTGCACGGAAGTCTTCTCCAATTGAGCTCAAACTTGGAACAATTCTTCTTCAAGCTTCTTGGATCTTTCAGCTAAGAAATTATTCTCAAATTGCAATGCTCCAATTATTTGATTGGCTTCATCAACCTTCGTAGAGAGCTCCTCTCATTCTAGCTCCACTTCACTAAGCTTCTTAGTAGACAGCCTATACAACTTCTCATACTTTTTAGATACCTTGTATAACTTTGCATAGGCTGTATGGATGTCATACTGTTCATCCATCTTCTTGAACTTGGACTCCACCAAGTCCTCTTCTTCACCTACTGCTTCTACGATCCCCTCAGTAGGATCCACTATGGCAGTGAAAGCACTCAAGATTCCCTCATCATCTCTGTCATTTGATTAAGTCTCAAGCTTGGTATCACTCAAGGTAGTAGCAAGAGCCTTGCTTTTCCCAATCGACTTAAGATATGTTGGACATTCTTGTTTCATGTGTCCAAGACCTTGACATCCAGAGCACTTTGGTCTGGAGGGAATAGTATATTGACCGCCATCCCTAGCATCCTTCTTCCCTCTGTCTTGACTTTTGAATTGAGAAGAACTGGATTGCTTATGGTCCTTATCAAAACCTTTCATATTGGCATTCTTCATGAACTTCTTGAACTGCCTAGTGATGTAGGACTTCATCTTGGAATCTTCCTCATTTGAAGACTTATCGGTCTTATTACTTTTGGCCTTCAATGCCATACTCTTTCTTTTGGTTCCTTTCCCAAGTCTAGCCGAACCCAATTCATAAGTTTGCAAGTTGCCAATTAGCTCTGTCAAAGGAATGGTGTCATTGTCCTTTAATTCTTCAATTGCTATTATCTTGCCATGAAATCTCTTAGGGAGAGATCTAAGCACCTTTCTCACAATCTTAGGCTCAGGAATATGATCACCAAGATTGAATGCTAAGTTCACTATGTCCTTTAGCTTGGCATAGAAATCATTGAACGTCTCATCCTCATCCATCTTTATCTCCTCAAAGCTAGTCATGAACCTTTGGAGCTTTGAATCCTTGACAGCTTTAGTCCCTTCATAGGTTGTCTGGAGGATGGTCCATACTTCCTTTGCAGTTTCAGTTAAGGATATTTTCTTGAACTCCTCATTGGTCACCGCTCTGAATAAGGCATTGAATGCTCTACTATCAAAGTTTGCCGCTTTGATCTTGGCCTTATCCCAATCAGCCAACACTTCCTTTGGCTTCACCCAGCCAATTTCCACAGCTTGCCAAACCTTCTCATCTAAAGACTGCAATAAAGCTCTCATTCATACTTTTCAGTATGTATAGTTAGTGCCATCAAATAAATGAGGTATAATAAGAGACTATCCTCTATCTATGATAAACAAGGGTCAATGGATCACACAGCAAATATTAAAACCTAATCAGAGTGTGCCTGCTCTGATACTATTTTTTGGGTTAAAATGAATTGACCCTTTGAAAATTATTAATTACCCAAGTTAATTAATTAGATCAAATTACATGCAATGGTGTGGTAGCACAAAAAAATCACCAACTATACTAAATGCAGTGGAAAATAAATTTGACATGATTAATTTGTTTACGAATGGGGAAAACCACCGATGCAAAACCCCACCGGGTGAATTTAAGGTCACCACTCTCAAGAATCTACTATTATCAATCATAAGTTGTTACAAATATAAGGAATCTTACCAAACCCTATGGCCTATCCTGAAATACCAACCTACAGTTGAACCCTTACCCCAATACTCAATTTGACTTGTATTATAGCGGCAATCTTTCTGTTCAATGCATAAATCCCAGTACGTGACTAAGTCTAGCAATTTGAAGAGGTTGTTGGCTGCAAAGTTCTTCAGTTCATCAACAATAAAGATCATGAAGCACCTTGGTCACAAAATTCTTGGCGTAAAGATGCAGTAGTTTCTTTAGAGAGAATAATGAACTAGGGCACTATCTACTTGTATTCTCTTTGCATTACACTACAACGACCTTTAAAATAATCTTTATATATGCCTAGGGTTGTGAGAAAAAAAAACCTTATACAAATATTTCAACATGGGCTAAAAATCAAATCTTGAAAATCTGATTTTGTAAGTCTTGACAATACAGCTTCTATTGAGCTTTTGTCGAGTTTCAACATTAAATCTCAATAGAAAGGATTTTGTTGAGTTTTAATGAACAACTCTTCTTCACTTATTTCTTGGTCAGATCTTCATAGCTTTAACACTTGACTTGAACAACATGTTTCTTGAAGTCTTAAACCCATCCTAGATCTACCCAATTAAATGTAAAGTGCATTTTGTCAAAGGATTAGCCAATTACATAAAATATGTCCCTAATAAAATGAACCAGGAAAGGGTCTTTTGTTCTCATCTAGTTCAAAGCTTCATGTCAAGGGTTTTGTAGATTCTGATTGGGCATCATGTCTAGACACCAAAAGATTAGTCACAAGTTATGCCATTTTCATTGGAAATTATTAGTGTCATGGAAGTCCAAGAAGCAGTCAAATGTTTCTAGGTCTTCAGCAGAGGCAGAGTGCAGGTCAATGGCAGTGGCAACATGTGAGATAGTTTGGATGCTATATCTTTTTCAAGATCTTGGAATAGAACATTCTAGAGAGGCCTTATTGTTCAGTGATGGTCAATTAGCTTTGCATATTAGTTCAAATCCTGTTTTTCATGAAATGACCAAGCATTTTGAGATAGATTGTCATGTGGTGAGGCACAAGGTCTTGGAGAAAGTTATCAAGCTAATTCATGTCAAGACTTAAAGTCTGTCAGCTAATTTACTGACCAAAGCACTGAGCTTCAGTCAATTTTCTATTCTTGTATCTAGAATGGGATGATTAATATACATGCACCAACAGTTCAACTTAAGGAATATTCGAAGGTTGACAAGAGCAGAGAGAAGCCTTCTAGTACATCAACAAAGAGCAAGCTGAATTGCAAAGTATAAAAAGACACAGTGATTGAGAAAGGATCCTAAACTACTAGTAGGTTAAATGGCTTGTAGCTTAGTGTACAGTTTATAGATGATTTTTAGTGATCACACACTTGACACGTGAGAGAGTTAGTTTGTTAAATTTTTTTTATTAGATTAGCTTCTCTGTTCTTTTTGTATATATACTGTGTAAACCATTCACTTAATATATATATATATATATATATATATAAAGATAATTTTTTACCAAATCTCAATCTTTGATAGCTTTGCCATGCATGGTGCCATCTTTGGCCGAATCATATTTGATGGCCAATTAGGGCGCAAACCACTGAAAGATTACAAGGTAAACCCCTTCCCTGAACATCTCCAATTTAGCCTCCATTGCTCTTTCTCTTTCACTCTCTATCACTCAAAAGAGAAAGAAACACTCGTTTAGGGTCTGCTCTATGGTGTTTGTTTAGCATTTATGGTTTAGATTTAGGATTTACTATGGATTTTTGTTTAGGATTTACGATTTTGGTTTAGGGTTTGTAGTAGTAGTAGTAGTAGTAGTAGTAGTAGTAGTAGTAGTAGTAATAATAATAATAATAATAATAATAATAATATAATAATAATAATAATAATAATAATTGTTGAGAAATTTAAGCCCTGGTTGATAGAATCAACAAGTTTTAAACCCAAGTTGTTAATTATATTTATTATGAGTAAACCTTGTCAAAACAAACAAACATCAATATCATGTCAAAATCATGCATAGTGGAAAAGTAAATAAAATATGATATGATGACCCAAGAAAACCAATGAAACAAACTAGTTTTACAGTAAAAAACCTGGGGGGAAACCTTCCCGAAAAGCAATTTACTATAGTAAAGAGAAGTTTCGAATCTAGTACAAAAACTTTTGTCCCTAGACTCTACAATCCCCGTAGATGAATTTATAGCAGAAATCTTCTACCACTTCAGAAACTTTAAACTCTTCAATATACGAACGCCACCCTTTTGCACGAATCTCAGTACGTGATTAATCAATAATGCACGGATCTCAGTACGTGACAAACTGTAGCAACTTGAAGAAGATGTTGTTGGCTACAAAGTTCTTCACTTCATCAACAATGAAGATCAAGAAGTACTTGGTTACAAAACCCTAAGGTGCAAAAGACACAGTAACTTCTTACAGAAAGAATAAGGCACTAGGGCAATTTCTATCTCCGGTCACAATATGCGTGTAGGGATACAACAAAACCTTTTGCAACCTTAAGTCGGCCCTTAAGATAATTCTTATATATGTCTAGGGTTGTGAGAAAAGGAACCCTACACAAATACACTTGGATATGGTGTAATCAGATCTGAAAAGTCTAAGTTGTAGTTCTCAACAGATACAGCTTCTATCGAGATGCTGTCGAGCTTCAACATTAAACCTCGATAGATAGGCTTCTATCGAGACATCTGTCAAGCTTTAATGAACACTCCTTCACTTCTTTCTTGAACAGACTTGCATGACTTTAACACTTGACTTGAACAACATGTTGCTTGAAGTTTTAAACCATCTTAGATCTACCCAATTACATTTATTGTGCGTTTTGTCAAAGGATTAGCCAATTACATCAATAATTTCCCTAACAATCTCCCCTTTTGGCAATTCATGACAAAACCATAACCAACAAATGAATCATGAGAGAAGTCTTAAATCACTAAACTTATAATCACTTGTCGAAATACAAAATAAGTCTAATCCTAACATAAATTCTTGAAAAACTTTGCAAGAAGAGAATTTATGGCAAGAAAGACTTTCACAACCTGTCTTTCTTAAACACTTAAACAAAACTCATTAAGGCATCATATGTGAAACAAAAATAAAGATTGCGTACATAAAGAAACATGTGTATAAAGAGAGGAAAGAAACAATACATGGAGAGATAGGTGAAAAACAACATACATCATATATATATATATATCAAAAGATAAGTAATGTATGCCAATGGTGACAAGATCAGTATACATGAGGTAAAGATAAATAAAGAAAAAATACATAATAACCTCACCACATCCCTAAAAAATGTATAGACACTCCCCCTAACAAAAATGTCCTACTAACTCTCCCCCTAAGTACAAGACTACTTTCATCCAAAACTACTTCCCCTTTTTGTCACGAATGACAAAGGACAAGTCACTGAAAGGGCGTCATCTCGACATCACTAGAAGAGCTAGCATCCTTATCACTATCAACACCATCATCACTATCCTTATTAGCTGAGGCCTCTAGAGAAGGAGAAGGAGAGGGAATGAAACCACCAAGCTGAGCCTGTCGTCACGCTATACAACTGACACAGGTGTTCACCTGACATAACTCATTAGAGAGAGTGTCAAGGCGAGCATCCATGCGTTGAAACTGCACTATGATGGCCTCTAAGTTAATAGCACCAATCGAGGAAGAAGGAGCAGAGGTGGAAGGACTAGCAGAAGCTGTAGGATTAGGAGTCACCACACATGGCTGCTTCAGTCGAAATTGAGCCTTGCTCCATCGAACAGTACCGGCATCGATGGCAGCCATAATGAGGAAGAGAGGAGGAGAATCAGGAATCTTGATGGAAAAGTGTCAAAGGATACACGTGATAACCGAAGGAAAGATGAGTTTATCACGTATAGCCATATTTTGATAGACATCGATGACCAAAGTGATGAAGTGAAAGGGGAAGTCCATCGAGAGGTCCTCCATCAGAGCAAGAAGAAAATGAGCACGAGGCTCCATGATGGAGTTATAGTGAGACAGTGAAGTAAGAGTGAATGTTATCACCATGTTAAGGAACCTCAGACCTTTTGCAAAGCTAGAGCATAGAGTGTTTAGCTTACCACCCATATGGAAGGTGTCTCATAAAAGTGAGACAGAAGCTCGTCTCTAGACACAGTCCTAAGACACTCATAGCTAGGGTAGTCAGGATGCGCTACCCTAGGTATATGTAGTACCTCGGAAATAAGCTCTAAGTAACTACGATACTTGTACCTCAAGTAAATGTAACAAATTGAGGTACAGAGGTATTGATGTTGTGTATATTGGAGTAAAACTCTTGTATAATCACGACTAGACACCTCAATGGACTCTCACATAGAGAAGCCCAACCCTGGGTCCAAATGACGGCGGGGAGAGGAGTGTTAGAGTTCGAGTCTGAATGACTTCGCATTTCGAATGAACGCCACATCTCTAAAAGTTCTTCGAGAAGTCCTTTCGGACATTTTCAACACTATACCGAACGTGAAGAGGTGTAGATCAAACGAAGAAGACCCAGAACCACGAAGAGAGTTCTGAGCCAGAGTGGATTTGCGTAGGTGCCATAACGCAGTCTATCTCAGAGAGAGAGAGAGAGAGAGAGAGAGAGAGAAAGGACAAGAAACACATCACAAACAGAACCATAGAATGGCAAGAAAGAGGTACGTATGCATGAAATATGTATGAACATGTCACGTGCAAAGATAAATACATCGTGGGCATAGCCCAATCCAAACCTACCAGCACACATTTCACATTTTAATCAAACACACATCTATAATGCATGAAACAGAATTAAAGTGCAATGCATGATCATATAACATCAATATCACGGGACCTAAACAAAATTTTTTAAGAAAAACTCAAAAACCCCCGAATTTTTTTTGAAAACCCCCAAAACCTAGGTCTAGATACATGAAAAAGAAGAGATTGAGGAAGCTTACCAAGTGATCTGAACTTGATATAGGCCAAAAAGATGAAGGGTTGACGAATTTGAGTGAGGGAGAAGTGTTTGGGGCAAGAGAAAAGATTTTCTGTTGAGAGAGAAAGAGAAAAAAAGAAAAGAAAAAAAGAGATCTGATTCGCGCCTTAGCTATATAAAGAAAACACAGCTTGATGGATCGAAGTATCAGTCGAGATTTTTCGAACACTAAATCTCGACAGATGTAATCTATCGAGGTGTTGTCGAGAATTTGTCAACGGCAAAAATGCTTCGATGGATCAAGAAGCTGTGGAGGATCTACAAGCCAAACAAAAGGTTGCCCGATGGATCGAAGAAACTATCAAGCATCTATCAAGCATCTATCAAGAAGAAACATAGAAACCTTGATTGATCGAGATTGCGATAAGATTTGTCGAGATTAGAAGGAGGGGCTTGATAGAAGAGAAACTGTCAAGAAGCTGTCAAGCTTGGAGAAAAAGAGTTTTTCAAGGAGGAAAAACACAGAGAGATGAATGTAACAAGCAAGCTACTAAAACATAGATCCAATCACCATATTATGCCCTCAAAACTTTCTTACAACATATAAGCAAAGCATTTAGAGATCCAAACACACACACACACACACACAACAAGCCTAACCAATTTTATATTTAAAAAACAAGTTAAGATAGTTTAGTGATCATATATTAACACATGTATTCCTTGTGATAGTCAAATCACATTGTACCGGCACATGTATCAAAAGTAGCAAAGAATTTTTGCGTGTAGTGTGTGAAGAACATAATAACGTTGCACAAGTTTCTCATATTATGATTATTTGAGATATGAGAGAATCAAAAACACTTACACACAATCAAAACTATTTGATGGGGACTATCACCTTTGAGGTACATCCTATAACTCCCACATCTCGTAGAAACACACTTACAACCATATTTAAAAGCATTTTGATTCTTTTTGCTTTTATTTTTCTTTGCATATTTTTATTTTTGAACATGTCATGCATGGGCATATAGAGAAAGAGAGAAGAAATACGCAATTATGTAAGCAAAAACATCACAATTTTGCTATGCTGAAGTAAACAGATGTTATACACTTGATACATGAGTATCAAGTGTAAAAGGGACAAACTTAATCGTACTCATCACAAACACGAGCCACAAAGCTCATTTTCTTAGTTGTGCATTAAAGTGCTCATCCAAGCAACAAGAGATACAAAATTTAGAAACTTTGTTTCAATGGTCATCTAAGGTACACAAGTACCAAATTACACAAACACACACTATTTTTGTATTTTTTTTTTCTCTTTTTATTTTGAAAAAAAGAAAAAGAAAAAAAAAACTAAACAACCAAACAAAAATAGACAAACAAAATGAAAGCATGAAAGAAATATGCAGATGCATGAAAGCATGATTCCAAAAATGGAATAAGAATTCAAGCAAAAAAGTCCTATTTTAAATAGAAAGAATTAAATCAGAGGACAACAGAAAAGACAATTAAGTCTTAGGCTTCTTTCTCACCCATACAGCATAAGTCTTTGGCCTTAAAGATGAAAAGGCATGTATCCTAGTATGTCTACCAAAGGACATAGAAGAATTAGAATTCTTCTTAAATTGAGTTAAAAAACTCAAGAAATTTAATAACTCTTCAAACAAAGGTGTAGTTTCTTAAGAGGAAATCTGTGACCGTTTGGACACTTGCTTTTGAGGATACAATTTAAAGCAATTAGAATGAATGTGTTCATAAACACTACAATGGTGACAAACATAAGCAGTTTTAGGACTACTAGACTTCCTAGAGAGAGGTTTAACAAAGGATTTAGTATTAGACAAATCAGTTATGGATTTCATACCTTTATCACATTTCTTAAATTCGGGCACAAAGATAGTATTTGATTCAAAAGCCATGGAAGAGGAGGGGCTGGAGGAAACAACATATCCTAAGCCAGTCTTATCAGATTTAGGCTTTTGAGCACTCAATACCTCATCAAGCTTTACGCTAAACATCCTCTCCATTTGAGTTCTAGCTTGACTAAGCTTAACCTCAAGATTCTTAACATTCTCTTCTAATAAGGTGTCCTCCACAACAAGAGTCTCAACTAATCTTGTAGTCTCTTCTAGTTTGACTAACAGTTCAGTTTTTTCATTTTTTTTACCTCATTAAGCTCTTTTCTACAAAGATGAGAAGCTTTTTCAAATTTTATAAATTCAGTGCACAGCTTATCATAGGCTTTTTGAAGGATCAACTTCTTGGGTACTTTATCATCAGAAAAATCCTTACTGTCACTAGCATTCTCTACAATCACCTTATTGGTTGTGGTAGCAAACGCCATAAAGTGACCACATTCATCCACATACTCATCAAAAAAGTCATTCTTAACATCACTCCAGGTAGCAACCAACCCTTTATCTTTTGACTTCTTGGTCTTTTCCTTCATAAGGTAGTTTGGGCACTTTATTCTCATATGACCAAAACTTTTACACTCATGGTACTGGATGAGGGGTTTCTCATTCTTGCCTTTCCTAGAGGATTTAGATTTCCTAGGAGGTTTGTCCTTATGCTTTTTCCTTTATTGAAAAAGCTTGATAATCTCTTTAGCTATGAAGGTTAAATCCTCATTCTCATCATCATCTTCATCTTCATCTTCGCTTTCATCTTCATCTTCAAAGTCATCAATCTCTTCCTTTATACCCTTAAGAGCCAAGTTTTTACTCTTTCCACCTTTTCCCATTCAATTTAATCTCATCTCATAGGTTTGAAGGTTCCCTACAAGCTCAATCAAAGGAATTTAATCAATGTCCCTCACTTTTTCAACGGCAGTGATCTTGGCATAAAATCTTTCAAGTAAAGACATAAGGATTTTCCTAATAATTTTGGATTCCGCTATAGATTCTCCAAGGTTGAAGGCAGAATTCACAATATCCTTGAGTTTAGCATAGAACTCATCAAAGGTCTCATCCTCCTCCATCCTTATTTCTTCAAAACTACTAGTGAGTCTTTGAAACTTCATAGTCTTTATTGCCTTGGTACCTTCATAGGTAGTTTCAAGAATGGTCCATGCTTCCTTGGCAACTTCCGTGAATGATATTTTCCTGAATTCCTCATTGGTCACCCCACAAAACAAAGCATCCAAGGCCCTACTGTTGAAATTTTTCGCTTTGATTGTTACTTCATCCCAATCTACTAGTGCTTCCTTTGGCGTAATCCAGCCAACTTCAACAGCTTGCCATACTTTTTCACCTAGAGCCTGCAAAAAGGCTTTCATACTAACTTTTCAGTACACATAATTAGTGCCATAAAATAAAGGGGGAATCAAAAGAGATTGTCCATGATCCATGACAACGGGGGTCAAGGATTCCATTCAGGAAATTAATCCAATCAGAGTGTACCTACTCTGATACCACTTGTTGGAAAATGTAAACCCCGATTAATAGAATTGACAAGTTTTAAACCCAAGTTGTTAATTATATTTATTATGAATAAACCTTGTTAAAACAAGCAAACATCAATATCATGCATAGTGGAAAAGTAAATAAGACAAGATATGATGACCCAGTAAAACCAATGAAACAAACTAGTTTCACAATAAAAAAATCTGGGGGAAACCTTCCCACAGATGAACTTACAGCAGAAGCCTTCAACCGTTTCAGAACCTCTGAACTCTTCAATATATGAACGCCACCCTTTTGCACAAATTTCAGTACGTGACTAACCAATGATGTACGGATCCCAGTAAGTGACTAACTCTAGCAATTTGAAGAAGATGTCGTTGGCTGCAAAGTTCTTCACTTCATCAACAATGAAGATCAAGAAGTACTTGGTTACAAAACCCTAAAGGGCAAAAGATATAGTAACTTCTTACGGAGAGAATAAGGAACTAGGTCAATTTCTGTCTCTAGTCACAATATGCATGCAAGGATACAACAAAACCTTTCGCAACCCTAAGATGACCCTTAAGATAATCCTTATATATGTCTAGGATTGTGAGAAAAGAAACCCTACATAAATACACTTGGATATGCGTGTAATCAGATCTGAAAAGTTTAATTTGTAATTCTCAACAGATACAACTTTTGTCGAGATGCTGTTGAGTTTCAACATTAAACCTCGATAGATAGGCTTCTGTCGAGACAACTATCGAGCTTTAATGAACAGCACTCCTTCACTTGTTCTTGAACAGACTTGCATGGTGTAAGAGACCTCGAAAGTGCCCCTTAAAAAAGAGAGAGATTTTTTTTGGAGTGCTTTTTAAGGTACCTCTCTTTCTGAGTAAGTGGTGTGGAGTCACCACTTATTTCTTATACAAAAAAAAAAAAAAAAAAAAAAAAAACTAAAATACAAATTTACATGATTGAAATGCCTCATTTCATTGATTGAGCAAAAAGAATACATATTTGGAAAATTAAAAATTACAAGGCTTTGGGTCCTAATTACAAACTACCAAAACAAAAATAAAGACAAGACATAGATCTACATATCCAAAAGAACTAAATTCAGAGGTTACGGAATGAGAAGGTTGTTAGGCACCCATTTCGCCCAGAGTGAGTCTGGTCTTCTAGACTCTCGTGACCTATGTACCCCTTTTATGCATGCCATGAATGACATGTTGTGCACACATGAAAAACATAAATCTATTTATGAATACACTAGCTTCTTTTGAGAAAAATTCAGATTTGTGTTGTCATGAAAAATTGATTTTTAGTTTAGAAAGAATCAGATCTGTTTTTGTGAATTTGAAAAACTTGTTTTTTGGGGAAAGAAAAATTAGATCTGTTTTTGGGATAAAGTAAAACAAAATCTTTTGGTTAAAAAATATCAGATCTGTTTTTTATGTGAAATAAAAAAAATTTAGAAGATGATTATATTCACAACATCAACCTGTGTAACATGCATCAAACAAACAAGACTAGCCTTGACTCTTTTTTATTTCAAAATCTGCTATGTTAAAAAAATCAGATCTATATTTAATGAAGATACAAATCAGTTTTTATTGTGAGAAAAATTCAGATCTATATCTAATGAAGATGTAGACTCTTTTTAATTTGAGAAAAATTTAGATCTACATCTAATGAAGATGTAGATATTTTTTTTATTTGAGAAAAATTCAGATCTACATCTAATGAAGATGTAGATCCATTTTTTATTTTGAGAAAAATTCAGATCTACATTTAACGAAGATGTAGATCCGTTTTTATATTAAAACAAAGTGGTAACATGCAGATTTTTGAAACTAAGAAAGAGATCATTCAATTAAAAAAAATTTGAGAACATGTTTCAACACAAACAAATCAACAATTCATGGTATGAATATTTGAAACTAAAAAATATATATAAACATGCATTATCACAAAAAGAGATACATAAGAAGAAAGGGGTAATAGAAAACAACCTCTTGTATGGAGCACTCTTCTTCTTGAGAGGATATTTTAGGATTCAAAGAAATTTATGCAATTATCTTCGAAACCTAAAAACCCTAGCTTTAAGAGAGAGAATATCAGAAAGAGGAGTCAGAAATATGAGTAATTTGATAGTGTAAAAACATGTCTCCCTTCAGAGCATCAAAGAGTGTGCTGAATTTTGACACCCGGTCCTTATTTACAGAGGCTGGAGTGCTTAAAAAATAAGCAACGATGCTTAAAATGCGAATCGAGACACATCCTCCTTCTAAAAGGTCAAAAATGATGTGTCTTATCGTCACTCGAAAGGGAGTTAGCCCAAAGCCCAAAGCCCAAAAGAGAGCAATTCAACACTTTCAAAGTGTCGAATGGCACTCTTGAATGCCGATCAAGCTTTAGTGTTCAGGTGCCTTTTGGATTCTTTTTTAAGGGTTTTCCTGCGTCGGGGCATGCACTTAGACGCGTTCTTAATCCGTATTCTAATTTTTTGGACTATTTTTTGGATAATTCAGGTATTTTCAGCAACAATTATTATGTAGATAAACATTCTAAAATAAAGCTTGATAAAGTTTAGATTATCCACAATTTTATTGTTATCCAATTATCCATTTTATTCCTATACAGGCAATCCTATTTTAAACACTAATTATCAACCAATCATAAAATTATTTAATTAATTTTAATTGTTTAATCAATCAGAGTTAATTTAAATTAATCATGCGTGGTTTACTATACTTAGACACAATCTATGCTGACAGTGCAAACTTGATCATGCGATATCTTTCGATTCGACTGTCCGATTTGGGAACCGACATATCGTCTCTACCGTTAGAATCTCAAGATCATTGTTATGATATGTAATGAATGAATTAATGCATGTAATGCAATCATGATTTTTGGGGTACATGAATGGTCATTGCAGTCATCTTTCTTGATTAAATCATGGGTGCAAAATCAAGTGTCTACACATGGCTTTAACACTTGACTTAAACAACATGTTTCTTGAAATCTTAAACCATTCTAGATCAATCCAATTACAAGTAAAGTGCGTTTTGCCAAAGGATTAGCCAATTACATCAATAATGTCCCTAAGTTTTTAGTTTTAAATGTGTCTTTTTTCTTTTCTTTTTTTAAGTTTTAAAAGTTTGGAGAGGCCAATGCTAAAAAGGTGATATCATGGCAATTTTTGGTTACACCACATCATCATTCCGTTAGCTTGATTTAATCGAAGGACTAAAATTGCACATTTTGAAACTTTATAGATGAATTCCGTATGTTTAAATTGAGGGAATAAAACCATACATAGAGTAAACTACAAGAACCAATAGTTCTATTTCACCTAAATTTTTTAGATTGAGGGTCCGTTTGGATACAACTTATTGCTGAAAACTAAAAACTGAAAACTGAAAACCCTGTAGTAAAATAATTTTTAAATGTGTGAATAGTGTTGCGGGACCCATGTTTAAAAAAAAATTGCTAAAAAAGTACACGCACAGTGCGCACTGCGCGCTTGTCCCCGCAACAGAGAAAAAAAAAAAAAAACAAAAACAAAACGTGGACGCAACTAAAAAAAGCTGGATCCAAACGTCCTCTGACTGTAATAACAACTTTTCACTTTTTTTATTGTTATTCATTTAGTAATTTCATTTATACCTATAGCATTCACATAAATCCCAAAAAATAAATTCATAAAATGCAACATAAATTTGCTTTCAAATAATAAACACAATACGTGCAAAAATAAAATATATATGACATCACAACATTTGTAACATATGCAAAATCACACCAATAAAAGAAAAAAAAATGGCATACTTGCTAAAAAAAATTATAATCAATTTATAATTAAAAAAGAAATCACATATACAGAAGACGGAAACTTAATTGAGTCTTAACAAATGTTGATAGGAGCTTTGTAATTCGCTAAATTCCGTGTCAAAATTTATTTTATAATTGGTTCAGTATTTCCATTGTAATTGTAAAAGGAATTGTTGGGTTAAAGTAGAACTAGAAGCTAGGGTTTATTTTTGTTAATTAGAGGCTCTTGATCGCTTAAGTGAATGTGAATGACCGTAAGCCCTATGAGATAGATCCAAGTATTGACGCTCAGGCAATATCAGCATTATGCGAGATAACTTGTGAGTTCTTGACCCCTTATCCAAGTTGCCTAGGCACTCGAACTCAATCAATGAGAGTAATCATTTCCCACAAAACTTCCCGTGAGACTGGCAATTGGTAATGGTAAAACAGTACGTGCCACTGGTTGGAAACTCGCTAGGGCAAGTTTGTGCCATATTAGCTCCAAAGCTTCATTAAACCCTGTTTTTCATCACTTGTCTCTTGAGCTTATTGTTATGACTCCAAAACTTTCAGAAAATGAGAGGAGGCATTTTTCTTATAAATAAGACTCCATTACACCCCCAGAGTGAAATTTGCCCATGCTGGTTGTGTATGAATATTATGAATATTTTGACCCTCATTTGCAATTGATTAGAAGAAATGAAAACATATCATCTCTACCTCTAATTCTCTAAAAATGAAAGTTAAAAGGGGGAGATTTCTTTAGAAAATTAAGAAATAAAGAGATTTATTCATCTATTTTAAGAAACATATATCGTTAATATGCGTTGACTCAATGAGATAGATACAGTATGTGTGATGAATGTCATCGGTGCCCTGTAGTAACATTTCTAGTATCTCCCACATTGCTCATGGTATAAGAGTAAAAAAAATTTCCATTCATTTTCTTGATGAAGAAAATCCTTTATCCATTTATTAACTCTATTACCCATAAAATAAAGAGAAAGGAAAGCTGAGAGTTTATTATTCATTGCTTGCTTTACAAAAGAGTGTATAACTATTTATAACGAAAGTTATTTTATAATAAAAAAATAAAAGACAAGAATGAAAGCTACGTGTCCTTACTTACAAAGTGATCATCTTATCAAAGATGCAACCTATAAAAAAATGTCTTTGTAGTACAGTAATACAGAAGAATAACAATAATAGCTATTGACAATTTACCATTCTTATCTGGCACTTGTTGATAACTAGAGTACTCAATCATTTACCTATAAACTTATATATTTTTTATATGACGATATACCTTGAATGTTTCTACTTATAAGAGTAATAAGCGTAAAGAAAGATGCATTAGTGAATTACATAAATATAGTATAATTATTTTAAAATATAGGAGGGTTATTAATTAAATTTATACCTAACTTCTAATTTTTTTTTTTTTTAAATATTGGAAGAGACTAAGAATTTTTCATGCTTATTTGCATGAAGTTAGGTACATTGCGAGTCATAATAAAGAAAAAGTATTTCTAATAATAGTTTTACCAAGTCACTCATGTAACATCTCAATGAGTGAATACAATATAATTCAATTTTTTTTTAAAAAAAAGAAGCATTTTGAGAGTTGATCCACCAACTTTCGACATGTGGATTGGACTATACCATGAATACTTTAGTATTACTGTTAGAAGAGATATTTTCTCCATGCAACAATGTTACAAGCACAACAAATTTCTCAACCTTGCGAGTCAAGATAAAGAAATAATATTTCTTATAATAGGTTTACCAAGTCACACATGTAACACCTTGATGAGTGAATATTATATAATTCAATTTTTTAAATTAATAATTGAGAGTTGGTCCCCCAAATTTCCATATGTTAATTGGATTATACCATGAATACTTTAGTATTATTGGTAGAAGACATTTTCTATTTATGCATCAATGCTATAAGCGCAACAAATTTCTCAAATTTTTTTACAACTTGTTGGGGTGGCAAATTGTGATTAGTGCAACATCTCTTTCTCAAGAGACCACTATTAACATCGCTTTTATTATGCATCAATTATAATTTTCCACCTTAACTGATATGAAATATATGTAGTTAAAGTTGACATGAAGTAAATTAATTAAGTCAATTTAACATTCAATACGCGCGGTAGCACAAATAAATCACCAAATAACTAAATGCAGCAGAAATTAAATTTGACATGAATGATTTGTTTACGAATGGGAAAAACCACCAGGGAAAAACTCCACCAAGTGAATTTAAGATCACCACTTCTGAGAATCCACTATTATCAAAACAAGCAGTTACAAGTAAAAGAATCCCAGTACCTTATACCAACCTACAGCTGAACCCTTATCCCAATACATAATTGGACTTGTAATGCAGTGACAATCTCTCCTTTTAATGCACGGCTCTCAGTACATGACTAACCAATCGATGTGCGGATCCCAGTACACAGCTTACACACCAACTTGAGAAAGATGTTGGCTGCAAAGTTCTTCAATTCATCCACATAATGAAGATCAAGAAACTCCTTGGTTACAAAATCTTACAACGTACAAATGCAAAAGCTTCTTCAAGAGAAAGATGAACTAGGGCGAATTGTCTCTGGTTACAATTTAAGTAAATAGTCAATTTGCATCAAGTTGCATCACCTTTGACAGCTCTTAAAATAATTTTTATATGTCTAGGGTTGTGAGAAAAGAAACCCTACACAAATAGCTTGAATATGCGTGAAAAATATATATGAAAATTTGAATTTCGTAAATCTCAATAGATAGGTTATCTATCGAGCTGCTGTCAAGTATCGGGCTAAAACTCCCTTTTAAACAATGATAGATACAATTTGTCAAGCTATCTGTCGATCTTTAAAATACAATATTTCTTCACTTGTTTTTTGAACAGATTTGCATGGCTTTAACTCTTGACTTGAACACTATGTTGCTTGACGACTTAAACCATCCTAGATCTACCCAATTACAAGTAAACTGTGTTTTGTCAAAGGATTAACTAATTCTAAATGACATGTGTTTGTAATAAGTTCCACATATGTCCTAACAAAACCACAATAAACAAATGAAATATAAGAGAAGTCATAAATCGCTAAACTCATAATCACTTGTTGAATACAATAAAATCTAATCCTAACACAAACTCTTGAAAAACTTTGCAAGAAGAGAGTTCATGGTATGATAGATTTTGACAACCTGTAGTTCCAAAACACTTTAAACAAAGCTCATCAAGGCATCTTAGTGTGAAATAGAAGATAAAAGATTGCATACATAAGAAACATATTTATAAAGAGAGAAAAGAAACAACAAATGGAGAGATAGGTGAAACATGATAACAACATCATCAATATATATATATATATATATATATATATATATATATCAAAGATAAATACAATGTTTGCTATCACTAAGTGGTCACACGACCGATGTACAAAAAGATAATGTATCTAAAGAGAAAAGAAAAGAAAAGATACATAAATCCTCACTACATCCGTAAAAAAAAACACACACACACTCTCTAACAAAAAGGTCCTATGCTAATACTCCCCCTATGAACATGACTACTCACATACTCAAAACTACTCCCCCTCTTTGTAACAAATGACAAAGGGCAAGTTACTGAAAAGCAGTCATCTCCTCGTCACCAAAAGAGCTAACATCCTTATCCTCATCCTCATCATCACCATCATCACTGAAGCCATCATCATCATCCTCATATCATTGTCCTCGTCCTCTGAAGCCTATGGAAATGGAGAGGGAGAAGCAGAGAAGCCACCAAGGCAAGCCTGACGATGTGCAATACGACCTACACGAGTGTTCACCTTATATGACTTAGTAGTGAGAGTAACTAAGGCAAGCATCCATGCACTCAAGATGCGCCATGATCACCTCAAGCGTCACACCACCCGCGGAAGAAGAAGGAGTGAAGGTGGATGGAGGAGTTGCTGTCTCTACAGTACCAGCGTTTATGGCATGCGTGATGGGGAAGTGATCAGACTCGAGATAAGAGACATAGGAGTGGCGAATGATTCTCGTGATAGCAGAAGGAAAGATAAGCTTATCACAGGTCGTCGTATCCTTATAGACATCTATAAGGGAGAGAATGAAATGAGAGGGAAAGTCTATAGTAAAATCCTCAATGAGGGACAACAAAAAGCGAGCACGAGGCACAGTAATAGAATTATAGTGAGACAAACGATATAGAACAAATGTCATCATCATATTCAAGAACCTTGGACCTTTTGCAAAGCCCGAGCATGAGGTGTTTTTACGCTCACCCCATGAAGAAGGTTTCTCACAAAAGAGAGACAGAAGTTCTTCTTTGGACACAGTCCTTAGATGTGGACATCCGAGGTAATCAGGATGCGATTCTCTCGGAACATGTAGCACTTCTTAGATAAGCTTCGGAGTAACTACCAAACTAGTACCTCGAACAAAAGTGAAAAACTAAGGTACTGAAAAATCAAAACCGTGCATATTGGAGTAGTATTCCTATATGATCATCGAGGGACAAGTCACTCCGGTATCTCATATAGAGATTCCCAACCTCGCCTGTGAATAACAGTCAGTAGAGTAGTTCGAAGAAGTCTGATAAGATAACGCGGTGTTCCAAATGAATGCCACATTTGGAAAAGTTCTCTAAGAAGTCCTTACAGGCCTTCTCATCATGAAACCTGACATGAAAAGGTGTAGGATCAGAAGATGATGCCCCATGACAAAGAGGGTTCTAGGACGGAGTAGTTTTGCGCTTGGGTGACATGCGCAAACTATCCGAGAGAGAGAGAAAGAGAGAGAAACAAAAAAGCACCAATAAATAGATATACCAAAAGGAATGAAAAGATGGTATGTATGCATGATTAATGCATGATTATGTGATGTGCAACAAAAAAACATCATGGGCTCAGCCTAATCCAGTCCTACGAGTACACAAGGTTCAAACATATAAAACACACAACTAAATGTATGAAACATTGTGAAAATGCAAATGTAATGTAATGCATGAGCATGTAACATCATTTAAGCCAAACCCAACCAAAATTTTTTGCAAAATACTCAAAGATTTTCAAAAACCCCAAAAAATTTTCAAAAACCCAAAACCTAGATTTAAATGCATGAAATACAAGAAGAATGAGAGAAATAAGCCAAACCCAACCAAAATTTTTTGCAAAATACTCAAAGATTTTCAAAAACCCCAAAAAATTTTCAAAAACCCAAAACCTAGATCTAAATGCATGAAATGCAAGAAGAATGAGAGAAAGAAGGATCATACCAGGGAAGAAAGGATCACTCTATGCCAAAGATCAAATGGGTTTGAGGTTTAGAGAGAGAGAAAAGTGTTTGGGAGGTGAAAGGGCAGGTTTTTGTAGAGAGAGAACGAAGAAAATGAGATTTGAAATCGCGTGGGATCTATCGAGATTTTGTCGAGTACTAATTCTTGACAAATAAATCTATTGAGGTGTTGTCACGTATCTAGCGACTGTAAAGAACCTCGATGGATCGAATAGCTGTCGAAAAGCTATCGGCCAAACAGAAACTTTCTCAATGGATCGAGAATTTGTTGAGAAGCTATTGAGAAAAATTCTAAATAGCTTGATGGATTGAAGATGCGTTAAGATCTCTCAAGAAGAAAAAAAAAGTCCAAGGGTCTCGATAGATAGTTGTCTGTCAAAAGCTGTCGAGCTTGATAAAAATAGATTTTTCACAGAGGAGAAAAACACACAAATTAATGCAATCAAGTAAACTACTCAACCAAATATCCAAACAACATTTTAAGCTTTCAGAAACATCTCTCAACAAGAACAATGTAAAGCATTTAAGATCTAAACACACACACACACGCACACTAAACAAGTCTAATTAATTTTATATTTCAAAAACAAGTTAAGATAGTTTAGTGAACATACATTAACACATGTATTCTTTGTGATAGCCAAATTACATTGTACTTGCACATGTATCAAAATTAGCAACGAATTTTGCGTGTTGTGTGTGAAAACATCGCAAGATTACATAAGTGTCTCACATTATGATGATTTAAGATATGAGAAAATCAATTTAACTCACACATAATCATAACTGTTTGATGGGGACTATCACCTACGAGGTATATCCAATAACTCCCACATCTCCTAGAAACAAGTTTGCACCAAAATTTAAAAGCATTTTGATTCTTTTTGCTTTTGAATTTTCTTTGCATATTTTTCTTTTGAACATATCATGCAGGGGCATACAAGAGAGAGAAGAAATACCCAATTATGTTAAGTTAACATCATCACAATTTTGCTATGCCGAAGCATACAAATGTTATAAATGATTGGTAGGCTTTAGTGGTGAAATGGTTATTTATACCTTTTTCTTAGGATTTTTTAGTCCATCCTGTCAAAAAGAGTGATATGAGTGTTAAGTACAAGAGATTACTTAATCTTACTCATCACAAACATGAGCCACAAAACTCACTTGCTTAGTTGTGCATTGAGATGCTCATTTAAGCAACAAAAGATACAAAATTTAAAAAACTTTATTTCAATGATCATCCAAGGTACACAAGTACCAATCTACACAAAACACACATTATTTTTGTATTTTTCTGATTTTTCAAAATTTTTTATTTTTATGAAAAAAAAATAAAGCAAAAACTGAAAATAAACAAACAAAAACATGTTAAAACAAAGCATAGCATAAAACTAGACTGCCTCAAAAACAAGAAAGAAAAACACACAAATAATGCGTAAACAAAAAAAGGAGAGAGAAAAAATGACTAAATTACTTTGAGCCTTTTTCCTTCCACACCTTGGAAGAACTTTTTCGCTTAGTGAACCCTTGATCCGGCTGTGAGGAGCAAGAATTAAAACTGTTCAAGTTTGAAAAGAACAGAAGGGCCTTAAGAAGATCTCCAAGTGGAGCAAAAGAGAATGGAAACTGATTCTAGTTTCCAGATGAGATCATATTATTGCTTTGTTAAGTGGCTTACCACTTGTAGCAATTAGGTCGAGTATGTCCTGTAGCTCCATGGTGATGATAAAGATGCTACTTCTTTTGTTTAGACTTTTGGTTATTACTCTTCTTAGTTCTAGGGTTTTTAGTCTTTTTCTTTTCAAGCTTAAGGGGTGCTCCTAAAATAGATTTACCTTTGTCTATGTTCTCAATAGCTAAAATAGTTTTAATATCATTGTTCTCAGAATCAACATTATTAGCAAGTGAAACAAACACAATAGTACTAGAAGAAGCAGTATTAGTAGAAGAGAAATCATACCCCAAACTAATTCTATCAGAAGCAAATTTCAGAAAGCTAAGCATCTCATCAAGTTTTGCACTGGAAGTCCTTTCCAATTAAGCTCTAACTTCTTGGTTCTCTCAGCCAAGAAATTATTCTCAAACCATAATACTACAATGGTCTGATTAGCTTTATCAACCTTTGTGAAGAGCTCTTCTCGATTAAGTTCCACATCACTCAGCTTCTTGGTGGTCAGCCTATACAATTTCTCATGCCTTTCGGAGACCTTGTATAGTTTTGCATAGGTTGTATGGATGTCATCATGTTCATCCATTTTCTTAAATTTAGATTACACCAAGTCCTTTTCTTCATCTACCTCTTCAACAATCCCCTTAATAGGATTCACTGTGGTAATGAAGGTATTCAAGATTCCCTCATCGTCACTATCTAAATCATCCTCAGACTTAGTGTCACTCAAGGTAGCCACAATGGCTCTACTTTTCCCAATGGTCTTGAGATAAGTTAGACATTCTTGTTTCATGTGTCCAAAACCCTGACATCTGAAGCACTTTGGCCCAGAGGGAACAGTGTACTAATCGCCATCCCTAGCATCCTTCTTCCCTTTATCTTGACCTTGAACTGTGAAGAACTGGATTGCTTTTAGTCCTTGTCAAATCCTTTCGCATTGGTATTCTTCATAAACTTTTTGAACTGTCTTGTGATATAGGATTTCATCTTAGAATCTTCATCATCAGAGACTCATCGGTGTAACTGCTTTTGGCCTTCAGTGCCATGCTTTAATCTTGCTCGATTTTTCTATCCTAGACAAACCCAATTCATAGGTTTGAAGTTGCCAAGCAGCTCTGTTAAAGGAATTTGGTCAATGTCCTTTAATTCCTCAATGGCTGTGATCTTGGCATGGAATCTCTCTGAAAGAGATCTAAGCACCTTTTTAATAATCTTGGGTTTTGAAATGGTTTCCCCAAGATTAAATGCAGAGTTCACTATGTCCTTCAGCTTAGCATAGAACTCATCAAATGACTTATCCCCCTTCATCTTAATCTCTTCAAAGCTCGTGATAAGCCTTTAAAGCTTTAAGTCATTGACAGCCTTAGTTCCTTCATAAGTTGTCTAGAGGATGATCCATGCTTCCTTAGTAGTTTCAGTGAAGGATATCTTCTTGAACTCCTCATTTGTGCATTGAATAAAGCATTCAATACTCTGCTGTTGAAGTTTGCCGTTTTGATTTTAGCATCATCCCAATTAGCCGGCACTTTCTTTGGCTTAGTCTAGCCTATCTCCATAGCTTACCATACCATTTCATTTAAAGATTGCAAGAAAGCTTTCATGCGTACTTTCCAGTACGCATAGTTAGTGTCATCAAATAAATGAAGTATAATTAAAGATTATTCTCTATCCATGACAAACAAGGGTCAAATGGATCACACAGCAAAGATTAGCCCTAATGAAAGTATGCTTGCTTTAATACCACTTGATAAGCCAATAATATATTGACCCCTTGGGTAAATTAATCAATTAATTTACTTGCCAAGTAAATTAATTAAGTCAATTTAACATGCAATATTCGTGGTAACACAAACAAATTACCAAATAACTAAATGCAGCGAAAATTATATTTAACACGGGTGATTTGTTTACGAATGGAAAAAACCACCAAGGCAAAATTCCACCAAATGAATTTAAGGTCACCACTCTTGAGAATCCACTATTATCAAAACAAGTGGTTACAAGTAAAGAAAACCCAGTACCTTATACTAACCTGTAGTTGAACCTTTACCCCAATACACAATTGGACTTGTAATGTAGTGACAATCTCTCCTTTCAATGCACGACTCTTAGTATGTGGCTAACCAATTCATGCACGGATCCTAGTACGCAACTTACACACCAACTTGAGAAAGATGTTGGTTACAAAGTTCTGCAGTTCTTCCACACGATAAAGATCAAGAAGCTCCTTGGTTACAAGACCCTACGGCTTACAAATGCAGCAGTTTCTTCAAGAGAATGATGAACTAGGGCAAATTATCTCCAAACACAATTTGAGTGAATAATCACTTTGCATCAAGTTGCATCATCTTTGACGACTTTTAAAATAATCCTTATATATGTCTAGGGTTGTGAAAAAAAAAAAAAAAACCCTACACAAATAGCTTGGATATGCATGAAAAACAGATCTAGAAATCTGAATTTCGTAAGTCTTGATAGATAGGTTATCTATCGAGCTGCTGTTGAGCATCGAGCTGAAACTCCCTTTTAAACCTTGATAGATACAATCTATTGAGCTATTTGTCGAGTTTTAAAATACAGCACTTCTTCACTTGTTTTTTGAACAGATTTGCATGGTTTTAACTCTTGACTTGAACACTATGTTGTTTAAAGACTTAAATCATCCTAGATCTACCCAATTACAAGTAAAGTGTGTTTTATCAAAGGATTAGTCAATTCTAAATGACATATGTTCATAACAAGTTCCACATATGTCCTAACAAACTTATTGATCTCCATGCATGGTTGTCAAAATCACGATCTGGATCGTAAGATTGCACGGTTTTACGATCCCACCTCACCAAAAAGTTTAGGATCACACTAGAATCATAAAAATGGTAGGATCGTATGTAGGATCATGTAAAATTGTATAAGATCATAGGATCGTATGGGATCCTACCGATCCTATCAAAAACAAAAAAAAAATGGTTTTTTTTTAATGGGATAATTTTTTTTTTTAATGAAACTTTAAGGGTTTTTATTTTTTCATATTGTGATCGTATGACTTTTTATTTTGTTTTTATAATTTATGTTAACCTAAGCAAATGTTTTATAGTTTCTAGTTCACTTTGTAATCAAAATAAATGAATGCTTCATCATTTCTAAATGAAGAATTTGATGTTGGCTTTGCTGCCTTTTAAGCTATAATGTTGTTAAATTTGTTTGATTAATATACTAATTTGTGTTCTAATATTACTAAAATATTTTTTTAATATATAATTTTATCAGTTATGCTTGTATTTGTATATTGATTGATTGATTTTTTTTAGCATACTTTTTAATTGTTGTATCTTGATGTCTTTTGTAGCTCTAGTATACAAATATATAATGTGTACATAAATGATGAATAGATGTTGATGATTAGGAATTTAGGACGGTGATTATAAAAACTTTAGAATGAGAATAATTAAATGTTCAATTCATCTTAATATTCATCTTGTTCTTGGATTTCATATTTCAATTAGCTAGTTTTCATTTGCTAACTTATGTTGGATTTCAAACTTGGAACTTAGAATTTGGAAAATATTTTCCATATGTTTTGATAAATTTTTTGGTATTTGGTTGCTAATTAAACATTTATTGAACTTTTTAAATACATTGGGTCAAAACTTAAATATATTTGTTTTGTTAGTATAGACTTAGTGATGTATGACTTGCAAATTATATCATATGATGAAAATCTTAGTTTTTTTTTTTTTTTTTATGGATGAATTTGTAATTTACGTGATTATTTAACATACAAAGTTGTTATCAATATATTTTTTACTTTAAATCTGAAAATATGTAGGATCTTACTATTCACAATCCGATCATACAATTTACAATCTCACATACCTTTAACGATCTTATATAGGATCCCAATTTTGACAACCTTATTTCCATGATAACACAATTAATGGAATTTCTGTTGGAACATTTTCTGAGCTAGAATTCTAGAATATCGAAGGCCCAGAGTAAAATTTATATATTAGCCCAGCAGCACTAACAAAGCTCGGTCCAAGGAAAAGGAATAGTGAAATTCTACATGTGGTTTATGCCACAATTATGGTATAGACCGCAAGTCAGACTTAACTGAACGCGTGGACTTGAGGCTAAGCTTCAGTCAAGGCCTTACCGTTCGAGGAAAAAGTTCCTTTCCAGCAAAGACCCAGAGTCCAGACTACATTACCCACAATATATTGATAATGGACTCAACTTTCTAACATTCAAATACCATATTGTTGGTGGGTGAAATTTCCTAGTGGAGATATAACCGCAAATAGAAAATTGTCTTGACAAGAATTAATCAGAAAAAACACATTAGCCTCATCCACCAGTTAAAATTTAATTTGCAACCCCAAAAGATTAATCATGTTAAATATTATTGCAGATCTTTTATGTAAATGAAAAAAAAAAAAAAAAAAAAAAACACTTACACACAAACTTGGATAGGGAAAGACACAATATAAGAAGTAACTTGCATTTCTGCTCTTTTTATAGTCTTAAGTTTAAATATATTTGTTTCTCAAAAAAAAGAGTTTAAATATATTTAAAGGAATTTTGTGTTCGAATCAAGAATTCGTTAACACAAGTCTTGGATTGAAAGAATTTTTCATGGAAATAAATTTAAGGAGGATGATTCTTTTTTTAAAAGGAATTAAATACAAAGAATTATACTTAACCATTCATTAATAAAAATTTACATTTGTGAAACATTTTCAATTGTTTGAATTTTTATGCTAGAAATTCGGTTTAACACCTTATAGTATTTTTTTATTTTTGAGAGTCAAAACTGAGCAATATAATTAAGATGCCGAAAAATCAGAAAGAGCAAGTTGAGAAGTGTCCGTTGAACATAATACATCCAAACTAACAAAAGAAAAAAAAATTCTTGCTTTCTTGGCCAAGTATGGGCTAGATAGTTGCCCTGCTGACTAGTATAAATAAAAAATAAAAATAAAAAATCTAAGAAAACCAACAATGGACAAAATGTCTTTTTACACCATATAGTATGAATGCTCTTAAAGAAGATAATCCTTCTAACATTACAGCTCACTGGTGGCCTCTTTCTCGGAAGTTAACGATGTTAAAGTTTAGCAGGAGGAGTCCATTAACATTTAGCGGTGCTATATATATATATATATTATATATTAGATAGCGGAGAAATCAATATGAAGATGTTGTTAGAGCATTTAAGAATTATAAAAAATTTAGCATTTATTATCTCAAAAAGTTACCTTATTTATTTTAACATCACACTTTACAATACACCCAATATCAAAAATTCTATTATTTTACCATTTCATTTAAATTTTTTTTTATTCTTTTTTTATGATTTCAAATAACTACCATTCATACCATATTTTTTGTATCCAGTAATTACCATTAAATAAATCATTTTTTTTTTTACAATCTTGCTAGTTTAGTTAGATTGCGAAATTAATAGGATTTAAAATTTTTAATGGAGTCTGTTTTTTATAAACTTATGTTAGAATTTAGTATTCATAGCATTTATAGTTCTAAATGCGAATGCTATTATAATACAGTTACGAGATTGTACGTATTCATTCAAAGTAAAACGGTATTGGTCCACGTTTATAATGCTTTTTAAAAAATAAGTTTGACTGACTGTGTCATTTTGTAAGAGGGGTTGGTTGTGAATCCGCGTTTCAGGTTTCAACTTCCTGCCGGTCCCCCTCCCACTGTTGAAATATCTAGTCAACCCATTCTCATTACTCTCACACGTACACAACAGTCCCAATTAGCTTCTTGTCCCATTGTTTTTGTGCCTACTCATCCCATCACCCATTGTCGATCAGCCTTATCCACCACGGACCGGCCATTATCACACTACCCAATGTGGAAATCAACTAATCTTTTTGGGTGTGAGAGATGGAAATCGAAATCTATATCATCAATCTTGTTTTTTTTATTTTTAAATGCATAAGACTAATCAACTCATTTAAATATTTTTGTCTATTTTAATATAAGAATATATTTTTTCTACTTTACATGTTTATTTTTCAAAATATACGTCAAATTATTTAAATTAATTGAGTCATCATTAATATTGTTTGTATTTTTAAATGCATAATAAGATGGGATATTCAATTTTTTTTTATTTTTTATAATATGATAATTACAAGCTAAAAATAGGAATGAGAGATTTAGAGTCCTGATATTATAAATAGACGTATTTCTTTGAGATAAGATTTACTTCCGTTGAATTTTCCTACTTCATCCTGTTTCTATTTAACATAAGATACATGACATTTTAAAATTATATTATATATATATATATATATATATATATATTAATTATGTATTGCACATTCTACTAAAGAAATTGGAGGGATAATTTTCCGTACTTTTTAGTATTGTTTAAATAGTCATATTTTTTATTCAAAAGTTTTGAGGATATACTGATATACATTGGAAAAGCTATGGTGGAGGTTTATCCAACTAAGTTTCAAATGAAGTTTGATTTACTAGCTATAATGATTAAAACTTTTTGGAACAAATTGGAATTCACTGTATCTTTATTTTTATTTTTTTCCACTATAACTCCAATATAATTTTGTTTTTGATGATCTAAAACTGCTACATCATAATGGAAAACAAAACTCATGAGCTATATTGATGTCAAAAGAGAAGGAAAACGGAATAGGAAATAACGAAGAAAGGATTTAGAGACCGAGCTGTGCTTCAATATTGTAATAAACGAGTCCAAATCTTCTGTCTTACTTTTCTTGCTCCACTCTATATTCCACCAATAAAAACTTACCACGTGTTTACCTAATTAATTAAATACTATCATTATTGACTTATTAATTCTACCGTTATTAATTAATAATAGTATTTAATTAATTATGTGAACACGTGACACGTTTTTATTAGTGAAATATAGAGTGGAGCTGAAAAATGGTACAAAAAATTTGGACTTTAATAAACATGTTGGAGATTATGAGAAATGACATGTCAATTTATATACGCATACAGCTAATTACAAATAACTTTTGAAATAAAAAATATTAATCCTTTATTAATTTCTTCTTAATCAGTGCAAGCTACTTTTCCTATCTCATTGCTGGCCTTGTCTATGCTGCCTTTGTTGCATCTTTCAATTATTCTGAAATGATCAATCAAAGAACCTAGATTTTTCTTCAGTCAAGGGTCAAACATTGTGGTCTTAACCAAGGACATTTCATTTCATCATAATTTCAATCTTTCCGTTGCAAATTGATATTCAATTTATAGTATCCGTTCTATATATTTACTCTTTCATAATTTACTTTTACTGTTTTTTATTCGGTCAAAATATTTAACTTTAAATCTCTTATTTAACAATAAAAAAGATTTATTAGTTATGCTAATTAAAACTCAAAAAATTTTAAAAATGAAATAAAACCTTTTCTTAGTGTCTCATTAGATTGTTTACGAACAACTTCCGCGTATTAAAATTTTTTTAAATCCAGTTGATTTCTAGATTGATTGATAAGGAGGGAGGTTGGTAACGTGACGTGAGCTTCTTGTGATTCATAATTGTCGAAAGACTCGACACACATGAAAACATTTACGTTTTGGAAATTTTAAATATATGATTCATGAATGCGACTTTTTTTCCCTCAGCCCTAGAAAAATTTTCCAATGTAAGTGGAACAAAAAATATTCACAACAACTACAATCTGGTACTTAATCTGATAGCCAAAGTATTTTTATGTTATTGCGACGCAAGTTCCACAAAAAATTATTTTGTTTTGACGTTGAAATCATAGTCAATCAGATTCATCCCCATTTCACTCGAAAGAAACTCATCCCTGTAGAAGCCATTGAGGGAATGGCATTGGCTTTTTGGTGAAAGATGGGTTATTGGATCAAGTAGAAAATAACATTAGATTAATAAGAAATTTGACATGTATTTTTTTTTTTTTTTAGGAACAACACATTTTTTTTTTTTTTTTTTATACAAGATAGAATTCTACTTTAGTTTAATCTAAGTGTATATACGTGTGAAACTCCCTCCTGAAGACTTGAACTCCGGCTCTTGCCCCCCACACCCACAAGCACTTGTACTTGTAGAGTAATCATCGCACCAAGGGCATGCGGTGGTAGAAACAACACATGCATGTTAGAAACATAAAAATCATGTAATCTAATAACAGAATTTTCAAAATACTAATCAATTACACTTGAAAGTGCACTAGTATAATTAATCTATGCTGATTAAGACTCCCAAATTTTAATAATAGCTTGATTAATTTTAGGCTAATCAAAATTAGTGCAAAATTTATGTAATTAACCAATTAATCAACTGGTAAAATCTTTTTTGTCGAATAAGAGATTTGAGATTTAATTCCTACTTACACCAATTGGTACTATTTGGAAAAAAAAAAAAAACATGGATAAGAATAATTGAACAAGGCAATTATGTAAGGGCTATAGTTAAAAGGAAAGCAAAACATGGATGATACTGGATTAATATTTTCGAAGAGGAAAACTGAAGAACTTTGCGGAGAAACCTCTCTACTGCCTCACAAGCTGAAATAATCCATTAGTAAATTTGCTGGAGTACATGAATACACAAATACTCTTGAAGCCTGAGCTATCCAAAGTACTTGAACCCTCAAAGTTTCTGCTACCTATGGATTTGAAATTTTGAAGAAATCTTGAAGAAATCTTGTCTTCACAAACTTTTCAAATCCCGCAATACACCCTATCGCAACAACATGCCTTACTTGCTATATATTGGGTTAAGCTCCAATGCTTCCTAAGGTCCAAAACACTCTTAACACTCAAATTGTGTGTGGGTTGTGTTTAAATGAAATCTTCTCTCAATGTATGACAATTGGAGAGGGAAGAAAGTAGAGCAAATCTAAGAGATTTGTGTAGTAGATTGTAAGCTGACAATTACTAACTCTCCAATGGTGTTTTTAGGGATTTCTCTCAAAAACTCTTCTTTTTTAATTTCGTGAGCAATGAGAGTATATATAATGTGAGTGAAGGAGAGGTAGATGCACACAAAAGTCCACATGTAGAGCAGCTCATAGGTCACTTGCATGTGGGCCTTCCTGTAAGCTACTCACGAGACCCTAGCATAACAGGATTTTAAACTTCAACATGTTGTCCTCACATGAGCTCTTGTGGGTGTTGCAGTCTTGACCTACTTGTGTGAGCTAGTCGTAAAATCCTCTAATTTGAGCAATTCTTCACAAACTTGAGACTAAACCCATATATAATAAATCCCACAAAATATAGATAAATAATTGAAAGAATTACTAGCAAATTGACACGGAAGAAAGGCAACAAAAACAACATGAAAAAATCACAGCTTAACAGCACTTAAAGTATATCAAGTGTAACTTTGATATGACCCCCCCCCCCCCCCCCCCCCCCCCCCACACACACACACACACACAAAGCCAATCACTTGATAATAGTTAAAAGTACAATGTTATCTTAGTTTTGGTAGGCATTATCACATTTATTTTGTGTTTATTTTCTCACTTACACGTAAATATGAGAGTTTGCAAGTTTCTCTAAAACATACTCATTACGTGTTTTTTTATTTTGAATGAGATTAAAACTAATGAGCTAAGCATGCAAACATAAAGCCAAGAGAATCCAAGGGTGAGGATCAATTGAGAAGTGGCTTTCGAAGAATTTAATGAGTTAAAGATGTGTGGAAACATAAAAGGAAATAGAGAAATTCGTTTGAGCCAAAAATGGAAAAAACAAAATCCTGACATGGAAATATTCTGACCAGTTTTGGCATTTTGGCCGTATCTTTATACTCTAATATTGGACTAACTTGATTCTTATGGCCACAAAAAGAGGACTTAAAGATCTAAAACTTTGTAGTTTACCGAAACTTCAGAATTTTCCATATTCAAGGCCAAAACCGACCTGAAATTTGACCCATTGTTGAAAAAAGGGAATTGACATTTTATATTTTTCTTTCCAGGAAGCATGCGTTATATGGTTTTGAATGTTATAAATATAAAAAATGATACAAGGGAAGCCACGTTTTTGGTTGCTGGGAAACCTTATTTTCCATCAATTTTTGAGAGTTTTTATTTTCTACAAAAGCTTAAGAACCTCAGCTAGGATTATGAGTGAATCCTCAATGTTGTAAGTTGTCCACTATTCAATCCCAGCATGTTTTTCATGTTTTGATTATTGAAATCAATTGTTCTCTTTTTATAATTGCTTTATTAGATTGATATTTGATTTCTAATTCTTTCATAAGTCTATTCTTGGATCTTCTTATTGTTAGAATATGGTTTTATAATCTCTCTAGTAAAATATGGTAATCTTGTTAGATATTACTTTTGCCATAGTATTGCCTCTAGGGTATGTGATATTCTTGAGTTTTTCTAGCAAAGTCATTATTTTCCAAACTAAATTGTTGGAACAATTGATGAATATAATCAACCAAATAGAGTTTTATTAACAAAGCTTATTTCTAAATCTTCCAATAGGATAGTTTATGTGTTTATTTACCTGAATGTGTACTAAATTGGATTGGTAGTGGATGCTTAACAATATTGGTAAACAAACCCTAACGCCCTAATAATTTTAATTATTGAATTTACCAAAATCTATTTTTCCTAAGTTTAATCACATTTTTCTACATATTATTGGTGCTTTTGACGTGTTCTTGTTTTCCTTTTCTTGGTGGAACGACAACCTTAGCTACACTACAATTTCCGTTGCAAGATTGGACGGTTTCATCACTTAATTGTTAGAAATCTAAGTCATCAAAAAAATTTGTTAGAAATCTATAATTGAAAAAAATAATTGCAATTACTAAAAAAAAGAGATCTAAACTCAGCCTCAACTTCTTGAGAGACAGAACGATGCATTTAAACAATAAGGGAAGGTTTAGTATGTTGTAGTAGATCCTATAGTGAAATGGTTATTCATGTGTAATTGATATTTGGTTGCAACATTATCATAGAAAATATTAATTATTCCTAAGAAATAACTATTTTTTGAATTGAAGAATAATTATTTTTCTTCAAAATTAATGTAATAGTTATTTCTTAGTACTTGTAAATTATATAACAACTTTTAAATTTAATATATTTTCAAAAAAAAAATACAAATTTATTTAGGGATAATTACATATTACCCACCTGTGGTTTGCCTCTAATATGACTTGCCTACCCGTGGTTTCAATTTTGACGCTTTACCCACCTGTAATTCCCTCCGTTACTAATCTGTAACCCACCTCTTCTTCAGCCATTACTCTAACACATAATATGTCAAAAACAAAAGCCCAAACAAATCAAAACACTCCTCACTCTCAAAACTCACTCCCATCCAACTTGATCACCAAACTAAGATCCTAGATGCTACAATGCAATGTGCTTGAGATTTCCCATACTACGGACCAAAAAGTCAATTCCCTTTACACAACTAAGCCTAATCAAACACCTTCTTACTTAGTTTCAATTTCCACAGTTTTCTCAACAACCAAATGGATAGCTAATAAATCAATCCAAAAATTGAATTAATAAATAAATAAAAGACGAAAGATCTGACCTTCCCAGAAATTATAAGCCAACAATCCCTGGTCTTGTTGTGCTTTGACACATCTTCAAAAACGTAAACCTTTGGATCTAAAGCCATTTTTCACTGACACCAATCATAAAAACACCAAAACTTTAAAAACCTTAAAAAAAATTTATAAACCAAAACCCCAAAAATTTACATTTGGGAAGGATCTAATAGGACCCAATAAGATTCCAAATCACCAAACACAAAAACACCCAATACCCATCAATGTTTATGCAATAAAGGTGTAAAATTTATGTGTATATATTTGATACAAAGGAACTAAAATAGAGATTCTGAGTCAAGAGAGAAAAATAAGCAGATCCACTCTTCTTTGCCACTTGCTTTGACTTGAAAGGGAGGTTGGGTTGTCTTTGGATTTAGGTTTAGCGTTTTGATGAGTCACAGCAACAAATGGGTATGCTGGGATTTTTTTCAATAGATTTTCCGTTTGGTTTTTGTTGGGTGGGCTTGTTGTTGTGTTTTGATGAGTCATGAATATGAAGGAAAGGATGGGTTGCTGAGACTTTTCTTAGGTGCTCATGTTTTTTGAATAGTTTTTACTGGGTTTTTGTTATTTGTTGGTATGAATGGCTAGGTTTACTTCGAATATTTCTATTTCAGGGGGCTAGTTAGATTGAATTGGCTTTTTGGCTCAAGGGGCAAGTCGATCAATTGGTTTTGTCTATATGATGGGTTTCTTCGTTTGAGCAAATCTGGGTTTATTTCTTAGTTTGAGGAATTCTGGGTTTATTTTTTAGTTTGATCTTGTTTTCTTTTGCTTTTTTTTTTTTTTTTCTTGTTTTGGAATAAGAGAGACATAAAATGAGAGTAAAAAGACATATTTACCCCTCTTTATATAGAGATGTGGGTAACAGAGACTAAACGGAAGTAATCTCAGGTGGGTATTATTATTATTTTTAGTAATAAAGACTATTATTTTTATTTTTATTTTTTGAAACCAAAACCAACCATATCATTCATTTATAATATTGCACGCATAAGTGAAGTGAAGTCACAGGCGATTCTTTCTTAGTTTAAAGGAATATTGAAAAAGAATTTAAAATGAGTAGAAAAAGATGCAATGTAATTAGTAAATTGTAAGTCATTTCAATGATGTCGTATTTTGTGGTCACATTGACAGTATGTATAAGGAGTCAATTGGAATTTATTGGTAATGGACAAAGAAATTAAACAATTATGATTTCATTATTTAAAACAACTTATACATATAAGGGATCCAAATCTTGAAGACCCCGACTCCAAAATTTTAATTTTTTTTCGGTGTAAAAGTGTATCCGGATCTTGAAAATTCAGATTTCACTTTTTCTGTCTCCAAAAAAGTGATTTTGTATTTATTTATTTATATATAAAATTTAACTAGAGGCTCTTTGGATTTTTTCTTTTAAATTGTACTATATTGATATAAATGAATAATGTATTTTTTAGTACTATAACAAATGTAGCTCTCTCTCTCTCTCTCCCCAATACCATACATTGCTCATTAAATTAGTAAAATAAAAATTAAAAAAATAAGTAAATCATTACACTAAAGTGTATTCAAGAGATATATTTCTAGAGGTAGACAAGTAAATCTCTTTAATAGAAGTCTTCTATATATTTCAAAAAGAATTTTTTTTTTCTTTGATATTGCATTTGGAGAGTTAGAGATATGAATACTAAAATTTTATTAAGATTTTTTTTTAATCTTTATTAAAAAAAGGACAATTGTGAATTTTGTGGCTAGGAGTTAGAGATCCTTATTTCATTGGTCTTTTATGAAAAATAATATTTTGCTTTAGTTTTTATTAGTCTTATATTTTCTTATATTAGCTTGTATATTTTGGCATTTGTACAAAAGTGATGTTTATTTTTTAAAAAAATATTTCAAATTGATTAAAATTTTATGTATTTCATAAATTTTAAACCTATTAGTATACTCTAATTTTGTAATCACTAAATTCATTAGCAAAAAAAAAAAAAAAAACTTGATCTCAAGTGTTTAAAGAACATTAACTATGGTACATATTGATAAAATTAGATTTCACCTCATCAATATGTTTCTCGTCAGTATGATGGACGACCTTGAGTTCCTGTATGAGAGAAAACACTAAACAGATAATGACACCAGTTCTGATGCTTAAATTAGCTTAAATTCTTTAGAAATTTGTAATCTGTAGAGCAATTTGTATGTGTGTTTGTGTGTATGTTCAATACGAATCATTTATCTGGCTCTCCTGGCTTTATATAGCATTTGTGTGAGTAAATGCTTAATCTATTGGTCTTTCTAACGTTGTACCACAGTGGGAGAATGTATGGCTCAATAGTGACCACTTAATCCCAACCCTTTAACGTTCGCAATGACCATTAAATGCATATCATTGGACAGTAGTAACGACTCTGTGTTCATTTATCATTTGATCATTAAATGTTGTCTGGAATTAATGCGCTTACGCTCGTCCATACTTTTACTCACCATTAACATGGACAGTTTGCAAAATGGACGAGCATTTTATCACTATCCGTCATAAATGCTCTGTGCATTTATCTTCTCAGGCGTTATGGTTGATCTGGAGGGTTAAATAGCTCATTTAATAGCCATTTAACGTCTTTATTCAATGCCCTGTAACGGTTGTGTAACAGCCACCTCAAGCTGACTGTAATAGCTGTGAGCTGGTGGTTGGAAAAGCTGTATGTTCGTTACACTTTTGCCATTTAAGTAAGGAACTTATATTTGAGTATTAATGTGTGCTTACGATCATCCTTAGTAACGACGATCATCCTTAATAATTTTCGATCATCCTTAGTAATGATGGTCACCTTATGGATGACCATTTTACACTACTTGCTAGATATGATTTTAAAGAGAGTTCAGAGGTTACTAATTACTTGGACGAAACAAAAAAGACTAAAATATAAATCAAATCCTTTGATTTTTGTGATTTGTCATTTTCATCTGTTAAGTCTTATTTTTTATTATTTTAGTTCGTGAAGTTTATGTTTATTGTCATCTTTCTGTCCATAGACTTCATTAAATAGTACACATATATTTTAACAGTAAAAATTAATGAAATTTTAATTTCTTTTTTGGAAAAATATACAATTTACATCCTTTAAAATTGGAAAATTATTATTAAAAATTATTTTTAATACTTTTTAGTATTAAAATTTTTTTTTATTAGTTAACAGAGTTTATGGACAAGAGAAATAGCATTGACAACAAACATAAACGTCAAGGACTAAAATGAACACAAAATGAAACTTTAGACTATCTTGGTGTAAATAAGTTTATTAGATAAGAGAAAATATATGACATATTTTAAATCATGTTACAAATATACTTTGTGTATGTGTGTGTGTGTTTGTTTGTGGGTAATGCTCACTTGGCACACACCGCTACAAAAAAAAGGTTCTATAGCCACGTTTTTAAAATGTGGCTATAGCTCGAAAAAACGTGATTATAGGATCATTTGGTCTATAGCCGCGTTTTTTTAGGCCACGTTTTTAACCATGGCCTAAAATGCGTAACTATAGGCTTCATGGGCCTATGGCCACGTTTGTTTAGCCGTGGCTATAGGCATGACCAATGGACGCGTTTTTCAATAAACGCGGCTTTAGGACAAACCTAGAGCCGCGTTTTTAAATCCGGCTTCAAGACATATTATATATATATATATTTCTGATGGGTTTGAAGCCGCGTTTTTTAAATGCGGCTTCAGCCTATTCTAGAAAAACACGGCTAGAGAACCAAAAAATGCAACTACAGACCTAAGCTTGGGCTGCATTCAACACACGCGGCCATAAATCAGGTGTTGTGGGTGCATTTCTCAGAAACGCGGCCCAACTAGGGTCTTAGGCCGCATTTTTGCAAATGCAGCTAAAAAAAACGCGGCCTAAGACCCGTGTGTTTTGTAGTGCACATGGTTAATACAATAAATAAAAATAATAATTAGAGAAGTTGAACTCATACACATAAATCAGAATGCTTTTAGAAGCTTATTTTGCAAGTCCAACTAATAGCTTAATGTAATATTATCTTTTGTCATGCTTCATGTATGTAGTTTCAACCTTACCTCGTCCTTGACTATTTACTTAAAAACAAAAACCCTATTCACCCCATCTTTTAATTTTTTTATTAAAAAATTAAAAACTGATTGCCACTTGAAAATTGCCTCGTTAGAGAATGAATGCCAAATACTATTACATCCATTGTTTTTGGCCCAAGGTTTCGGAAATTCCAACTAGTAGAACCCCTTTTGTATATCATTTTGTTGGGTCCATGGGACAAGGTTGGCAAACCATGACATTGTGTAATCAAGTTTAGAATCTTAGTGTGTCTTGAGTGAGTTTGAAGCCAAGATCTAGTAGAAGACAAGCCAAGGTTTAAGTTGTAAAGAACCCAAGGTGTTCAGAATCTTGAGTCCCACTTGATTCTAGGTTCAACCTATCGAGATTTTCTTATCTTGATCAATCGAAGTAAAATCTCAATAGATCAAGATTCTTGCAGATTCAACTATCTGATCTACAGTTTTTCAGCCGTTTCATTTAAGGTTTCATGGTTTGTAATTAAGTCAAGTATAAAACTTTGGAGCACATTTTTCATTGACTTATGGAGAGCTATGTTTTGTATACAAGCATTGGAGACTTCCCAACTCTTTAGAATAACCAACCGGAGATCCAATTCAAGTTTTGAAGATTCGAAGATTCGGTGATTGAAGTTGTTAGTACATTTTAAATTAAATGTGTTGAAACTCAAATAACTGAAGATGAATAAATAGATGAGTTATAATTTGTTAAAGAAAGAGTTACTTGTATGTAAGTTAGATTTAATAAATTAAAAGAAGTTTTCTAAATTAATAAATAATATGTAGGTTATGTGAAGGGTTGGAAGACTATATATATGGCTATGCTATGGACTAATTTCATATCAAGAGTGAATGAAGAGAAAAAGTTAAAAGCAAAGAGTATTGTGTGAGAAAGTGAATTCAATAATATTCCTTAATACTTGAGAGATTTCGAATCAAAGAAAGGTGTTTCTTCTGGTGGAGTTTTGGGCTTGAACACTTTGTGCAGAAGCTGTTCTAACCATCAACATTTGTTAGACTATTGTATCCTGGGGGAGACAAGTTAGAGAAGGTCTGCATCGGTTACAAAGATTAGCCAACCAAGGGCTTGAATCTTCTTAAAGAGAGCGAGTGCCGCGCCTCAGTCCAAATAGTGTTGTGTTCATCTCTTCAATTTAATAATATTCAGCGTATTATTCAGTTTCTCTTTGTGTTGTTTCCACTAATTATTGTATTTGCACTAACAATTTTAAGGAGATTCAAAATGGAGCCAACAACTAAGAAGCCAAATGACAATGTTGGAGATCTCAACAAGCTCTTCCGTTTTAAGGGAGCCCATTTCAAAAGATGGAAAGCCAATGTTCTTTTCTATCTAAGCCTTTTTAAGGTAGCCTATGTCCTCACTGAGAAGAATCCAAACAAGGTCTCTACTAACGACATGACCGAAGATGAACTTTATGATCATCAAGAAAAAATAGATAAGTATGAACAAGATGAGTATAAATGACATCATTATCTTTTACATTGTCTTGCGGATCATTTTTATGATTATTATAATACTACATACAATTCTGCAAAGAAAATTTGGAAAGCTTTACAAAGCAAATATAACACTAAAGAGGCTGGTGCAAAGAAATATGCGGTTAGTCGTTTCTTTCGCTATCAAATGGTGGATACCAAATCTGTTGTGGAACAGGTTCAAGACTTTCAAATGATCGTAGCAGAAGTTAGATCTGAAGGCATAAAGATTGAGGACAACCTTATTGTGGCTGGTATCATTGACAAGCTACCACCATCATGGAAAGAGTTCCAAAAATCAATGCGCCATAAGCAAAAGGAGACGTCCCTAGAATCCTTGAACACTCGCATCCGCATAGAGGAGGAAGCTAGAGGACAAGATGCACTTATAACACAAGAGGGTAATGGACATTCTACCACCAAGGTAAATTTAATTTCAGCAAGCAATAACCAGCCCAAATATCATTTTCCTAAAAATGCTCAATTAAGGCCAAGAAAGAAAAATATGAAAAATTATGGTAGACCTCACAATAGGGCCAACGCTAGTCAAAGGAATAAGAACTAAGGACCTCCTTCCAATAACCAACAAGTTAATGCATGTTTTGTCTGTGGCAAGAGTGGGCATATTACTCGATTTTGTGAATTTCGGAAACATAGATCTGTCTCATAGGCTAATGTTACTGAAGAGCCTTTAGTGGCTATCATTACAGACATATACATGATCCAATATGTTGAAGGGTGGTAGGCAGACTCTGATGTCAATAGGCATGTCTGCTATGATAAAAATTGGTTTAAAATACACACTCCTTTTGAAGAAGAAAAAACAATTATGCTTGGTGACTCTAGTAAAACTAAGGTACTTGGGAGTGGTGAGGTTGAGCTAAAATTTACCTCTGGACGTGTGCTCACTTTGAAAGATGTGCTATACACTCCGTCCATGAGGAAAAATCTAATGTCAAGCTATTTACTGAATAAGGCTAGCTTCAAACAAACAATGGAATCTGATCAATATGTAATCTCTAAGAAAGGATTATTTGTGGGCAAAGGGTATGCTTGTGATGGAATGTTCAAACTAAATGTTGAAAATAACATGCTATTTGCTAGTTCTGTTTATATGCTGTCTTCTGAGAATTTTTGGCATGCTCGCTTGTGTCATATAAACAGTAGATATGTGAGAATTATGAGTAACTTAGGATTAATCCCAAGACTAACAAAAGACTTTGAAAAATGTGAAGCATGCAGTCGAGCTAAAATTACAAAACAACCTCATAAAAATGTTGAAAGAAATACAAAATTGTTAGAACTAATTCACACAAATCTTTGTGAATTTGAAGGAAAATTAACTCAAGGAGAAAACAGGTATTTCATCACCTTTATTGATGATTTCTCGAAATATGCATATGTTTATCTATTAAAAAATAAAAGTGATACTTTTGAGAAATTTAAAGAATTTCTGAGAGAAGTTGAGAACCAATTCGGTAGAAAAATAAAAAGATTTAAAAGTGATAGAGGTCGGGAGTATGAATCTATTGAGTTCAACTCATTTGTTCAGTCTTTGGGAATTATCCATGAAACTACTCCTCGATACTCACCTGCATCTAATGGTGTGGCTGAAAAAAAAATAGAACTTTGATTAATTTAACTAATGCCATGCTTATTGAGTTATGTGCTCCTCTAAATCTGTAGGGGGAAGCAATTTTAACAGCTTGTCATGTTTTAAATAAAGTGCCAAACAAAAAGACTAAACTCACACCTTTTGAGTTGTGGAAAGGGCATAAGCCAAATTTGGGATATTTTAAAGTTTGGGGTTGCTTAGCCTTTGTAAGGTTAACGGATCCTAAAATACCTAAATTGGGTGTTAGAGCTACCACTTGTGCTTTTCTTGGATATGCAGTAAACAATACAATCTATAGATTTTTGAATATTGAAAATAATGTGATTTTTGAATCAGATGATGCTATCTTTCATGAGGAAAATTTTCCTTTTAAATCTAAAAATAGTGGGGGCAAATAAGTTATAGAAAATGTGTTATCTCAACCTAGTTCTTCAACTCATTCACAAAATCAAGAAAATCTTGAAATTGAACTTAGAAGGAGTAAAAGAGCTAGAGTTGAAAAATATTTTGGTCCTGACTATTATGTTTTTAATGTTGATGAAAATCCTATTACTTTGAAAGAAGCTTTGTCATCACCTGATTGTGTATTTTGGAAAGAGGCTGTAAATGATGAAATGGATTCACTTATTTCTAATGAAACATGGAAGTTAGTAGATTTACCACCTAGTTGTAAAACAATAGGTTGTACATGGGTCCTTAGGAAAAAGCTTAAACCTGATGGCACAATAGACAAATTTAAAGTTAGACTTGTTGTAAAAGGTTTTAAGCAAAAAGCTGATGTTGATTTTTTCGACACTTTTTCTCCTATTACTAGAATTACATCCATTAGATTACTAATTGCTATTGCAGCCATATATGATTTGAAAATTCATCAAATGGATGTAATAACAGCTTTTTTGAATGGGGGCCTAGATGAGGAAATTTATATGGACCAACCCGAAGGATTTGTAGAGCATGGTCAAGAAAGTAAGGTGTGCAAGCTAACTAAATCCCTATATGGCTTAAAGCAAGCTCCTAAACAATGGCATGAAAAATTTGATTCCTGCATGATTGAAAATGGATATAAGTCAAATGAATCTGGAAAGTGCATCTATTATAAAACTTGGGAAAACTCACATGTCATTATTAGCCTTTATGTGGATGATTTGCTAATATTTGGCTCTAGTTTGCATGTTATAAATGAAACAAAAAATATGCTTAGAAGCCATTTTGATATGAAAGATCTTGGTGAGGCTAATCTTATTTTGGGCATGAAAATTACAAAAACATGTGATGGAATTTATCTTGAGCAGTCTCATTATATTGAGAAAATTTTGAAGAAATATAATTTTCATGATCATAAAAGTGTAGCTACTCCTTTTGATTCTAGTGTTCATTTGTTTTCTGTTAATAATGACAATGATGTTGTTAATCAAAAGGAATATGCTAGCATAATCAGTAGTTTGCGATATGCTATTGATTGTACTAGACCTGACATTGCATATGCAGTAGGAGTGCTTAGCAGATTTACTAGTAAGCCTAGTAGAGATCATTGGCAAGCCATTGAGCGAGGTATGAAATATCTATCTGGTACCAAACTACATGGTTTGTTTTATAAAAAATACCCTGCTGTACTTGAAGGTTTCAGTGATGCCAACTGGAATACTTTGTCATGTGATTCTCTGTCTACCACTGGTTACATTTTTACTTTGGGTGGTGGGGCAATATGTTGGAAATCTAAAAAACAAACTATTATTGCTAACTCTACTATGGAGGCTGAGCTTATAGCTTTAGCTTCAACAAGTGAGGAAGCAAACTGGTTGAGGGATTTGTTGCATGAAATTTCTCTTTGGGAAAAACCAATACCACCTATTTTAATTCATTGTGATAGCATTGCTACAATTGGTAGAGTACGTAACCGTTTTATAACGCAAATCCAGACCCATAAGAAGAAAACACAGTATTGTGAGATCTTATTTGAGTAATGACATCATTAATATAGAATATGTTAAATCTTGTAATAATCTTGCAGATCCATTAACTAAGGCTTTAACAAAAGCTAGGGTCTGGAATACATCGAGGGGGATGTGACTAAAGTCCATAGAATCATGAGCCATGTATGAAGATACCCAACCCAAGGACCAGAGATCCTGAGAATTGGGTTCAATGGGAAAAACAAATCATACAATGGTCGTAAGAAATACACTATTCATTTTTTAAATTATTTATTTTGTAAATAATTTTTTATTTGTTCATCCCTATGATGTAAGTGCATTTATCTTGTAATGTGGAGAGGTTGAGTAAAAACTTTTAATGAAATTTGTAACTCGTATGAGTAGGGTGTTAGAATTACAAGAGCACCATTGACAAAATTTTACCTATGTGAGTGTAGGGGTGGGGCCGCTTCCTATGAGATTTGGACTTAATCTCAAATACACTCATGAAACTGGGATCAACACACGGCCGTAAAGTGCTAGCTATAAAATCTTATGTCAACACCTGGATCATTATGTGTGAGTAGTAATACTTTATTTTCCTTAAGTAGTCATAGTTCAAGTCGGAGGCCACTACTGACTCTGGAGTAGAGATTGTTGTTTCACTAAGTGAAGGTTCAATGTAGAGCACACCTTCATGATGCATAATAATCCCCCTTTGCTCGATAATTTCTCATTTTTCGAATTTAATATTAAAATGAGTGGGGGAATGTTAGTACATTTTAAATTAAATGTGTTAAAACTCAAAATAACTGAAGATGAATAAAGAGATGAGTTATAATTTGTTAAAGAAAGAGTTACTTGTATGTAAGTTAGATTTAATAAATTAAAATAAGTTTTCTAAATTAATAAATAATATGTAGGTTACGTGAAGGGTTGGAAGACTATATATATGGCTATGCTATGGACTAATTTCATATCAAGAGTGAATGAAGAGAAAAAGTTAAAAGCAAAGAGTATTGTGTGAGAGAGTGAATTCCATAATATTCCTCAATACTTGAGAGATTTCGGGTCAAAGAAAGGTGTTTCTTTTGGTGGAGTTTTGGGCTTGAACTCTTTGTGCAGAAGCTGTTCTAGCCATACAACATTTGTTGGGCTGTTGTATTCTGGGGGAGACAAGTTAGAGAAGGTCTGCACCGGTTACAAAGATTAGCCAACCAAGGGCTTGAATCTCCTTAAAGAGAGCGAGTGCCGCGCTTCAGTCCAAATAGTGTTGTGTTCATCTCTTCAATTTAATAATATTCAACGTATTATTTAGTTTCTCTTTGTATTGTTTCCATTAATTATTGTATTTGCACCAACAGAAGTAAAGTTGCTGCAATCCAGTTTCATCAAAGCTTTTGGTACAAATCTTCAAGCAAGTACTTGGAGTTATATATGAGCGAAAGTTTCACATGAAACAAAATCCAAAATAGAAAAGTCTATAGATATGGAGCTACTTGTGTGTGTGTGTGTGTGTGTGTGTGTGTGTATGCAAACCTAGAGAAAATTCAATTAGAATTTGAAATAAGAATCTAATTTTGTATCATGTGTCTAAATTTATGTACGGACTATATCATAATTATTTACTTAAGTTTGTGCCATATGTTCATTTAAGTTTTTTAATTTTTGGGTCAAGTAAGTTAATGAGTGATAAATACTAAGAATATAATATTAATGTGTTATTGTTATATGAGACTATTTATAAATGAACTAATGAGACATTATCATAATCCTTGAGATGCATTGTATGTTATTTAGTTATAAAATATATAAATCATAAGTTCCTTGTAAACTTAAAATATAGTTCGTAGTTAGTGATGAAATTGGTCGTTTCATCTGCGAAGACTATAATGCACCAACTAAGATGGTTTGTCTTAATCATGGAAGTGGAGACTTCTAGTTGATGTGTTGATATGTCTTAAGTGTGTAAGACATATTGAACAGGACCGTTGTGAGATTAATTATTTAATTAACAACTGTCACTTGAATAATTAATCTCACGATTTCTAATTTCATAGACTTTCAATCTTGAGAGAATAATGAATTTAATCATGAAATGTAGGTTACTTTGATATAGCAGGAGTGAGATCTAGTTTAATGGTCAAAACCTCAGTATGTTGGGTAACCACTTGTAAAGTTGAGGAAACACATATTCTTAAAATGAAATCCATAATCTCTTTCTATAGAGACACGAAATAGCCCTTGAAATAAGTTTAATGGAACTTGTTATTCAATGCCAACCACTTTAGTAAGAGTTACTAAAGTTTATATTTATTAAAATTAGATTTCATAAATATGAATAACTAAAAGATTAAATCGGGTATTCAAAGAATAAAATAGTTGTTTATAAAGTGATAGTTTACTATGACTTTGTTCACTATGGATATTTCTTAGAAGGGTTGAGTGATATTATATTAGAGTCTTGGGATATAATTTATTAATAAGGTTTAGAGTGCAATTATATTTCCATAGTGATACTTGTTATATAATTAATGGTAACTTTGGACTTGTCAAGAGTTGACAGATAAGTTTGAGGCCCATTAGAGCTAAAGCCTTATTAGTCCATTTGGTCCAATCCCAAGCCACAAACTTAAGCCCAATTGGGCTGGCCCAATTAGATAATAAATTTTTATTTAATAAGAGTTATTAAATAAAGTAACTGCCAAAGTAGTTAAAATGTACGTATAATTAAAAGGAAGAAAACAGTTTTTCTAAACAGGATCTTGGATATACACTTCTCCAAAGGAAAATCAACGTACACATGAACTAATTAAGAGACTACTCATCTTGGGTACCATGTAAAATTGAGATGAAGATTGAAGGTATTCTCAAATTTTTGTTTTTGAATTCACTGCATTAAGATACGCTTTCTTTTCTTTGTTCTAGAACTTAAAGTTATATGTTATCTCCTATAAATGAAATAGATTCTTATGTTGCTTCAACTGCAGGTTTTGTATGAGATGCAAAACCAATTTTTCCAACATAATGCTCTATAAATTTTTTTTTTTAAAAAAAAAAACCAATCATTCATATTCAATAAAAATTATCACTGAACAAAGATCACCACACATTTTATGTTGTTAAAAATTAGAAAAAAAAATGATCATAAGTAGTATTAAATTCAAGTAAGAATTTTAATATGTAACTAATTACATTTAATTTTTTTAAAAAAAAAACAATTTGACTAATAATTTATATTTTTATGATAAAAATTGTGTTTAATTTTAAATGTATCCATATGTATACATGTATTACATGCTATTTAAAAAAAATTGACTAATAATGTATATTTTTGTAATAAAAAATGTGTATAATTTTAAATTCTTCCATGGGTTTGCATGGGTTACATGCTAGATAGTATAATAGTATGTACTACATGAACTAACAATAAATTTAGGGTTAAGTTTATTATATAAATTTCCATTCCATTCTAATGGATTTTGTTTACCTTGAGGTTGAAAGCTTAAATCCTCTCAGTATTTTTTACTATCGGATCAATTGTTCAATTGGTTTTTCATAAGTCACCATTATGTTGTCTTGTGGTGATTTAATCATTGTGGCATGTTGTTTGATTAACCATAATTGAGCCAGAGTTACTAACTTATTGTTTGCAGATGATTCTCTGTTGCTTTGTCAGGGTATACAAAATGAAGGGGAGGCCATTATGGAGATTCTTCAAACAAATGCAAAGGCTTCAGGTCAAAGTATAAATCTGGAGAAGTTTTTTGTTTATTTTAGCACTAACACAACAGGAGATCAGAGACAACAGATGTTGCAAATTTTGGGTGTCAAGGAAGTGATGAAATTTGAATCTTACCTAGGGCTGCCAACCTTGATTGGAAGGGCTAAGTGCCATACCTTTTCTTATTTAAAAGATAAAATATGGAAGAAGCTGCAAGGATGGAAAGGGATGCTATTACTTAGAGCTGGGAAAGAAATTCTCATCAAGGCAGTTGCTCAATCCATGCTAACATATACCATGAGTGTCTTCCAACTTCCTATGAAATTATGTGATGTACTGAACAGTTTACGTGCCAAGTTTTGGTGGGGTCAAGTAGGCAGTGAAAGAAAAATTTATTGGAACAATTGGGATAAGCTTTCAACTTCAAAGATGGAGGGTGATATGGGATTTTGGGATTTGAGAGATTTCAATCTAGCAATGTTGGCAAAACAAGGTTGGAAAATGATCCAAGACAATGACTCCTTGTTATCCAAATGTTTCAAAGCAAGTTATTTTCCTAGATCCTCCTTTCTCGAGGCAAAAGAATCTCCTGGATGTTCTTACGTGTGGAGAAGCTTGATGGCTGCACTTCCGGTTCTTAGATCGGGTTACTGTTGGAGGGTTGGTAATGGGTCTTCAATACATGTGTTAGGGGATAAATGGATCCCCAATTATCCCATAAACAAGGTTCTTCATCCAAATCATGAGTTGGTTGGAGAGATGGCTGTTTCAAAATTAATTGATCCGGATTTGCATGTTTGGAGAGGTGACTTGATTATGTCATTGTTCCATAGAGAAGATGCTAATGCAATTACTAAGATTCCCCTTAGCAGAAGGGTTGTTTCGGACTCAATCATTTGGTTACACAACAAACATGGGAAGTTCTCTGTTAAGTCTGCATATAAGGTAGCTAGAAGATTTCGAGAAGATGGGAATCAAGCTACAACTTCAGGGGGCTGTGTTGGGAAAATCATCTGGCCGGTTCTGTGGAAGCTGTGTATACCAAACAAAATCAAAATTTTCGGGTGGAAGGCATGCAATGACATCTTACCTACAAAGAGCAATCTGGTAAAAAGAAGAGTTGTTAATGAAGACAAGTGCCAAATTTGTACTAGGGAGGCGGAGTTAGTAGTCCATGTCTTATGGGGCTGTGTTGCGGTGCAAGATGTGTGGGCAAGGAGCATACCGAAATTGCAGAAGGGTGTCTCAGATTTTAGAGATGTCATGCAGTTGATAGAGCATTTGGTGGACCGGCTTTCAACTGAAGAACTGGGACTGTTTTGGGTGTAATGTTGGCTTATGGAATCAATGCAATTATGTTCTATATAGAGGGATGTTGAAGCACCCGACCAGTCTTAATAAGAGGGCAGAGGAGTTTTTGAAGGAATTTAAGCAAGCCCAAGTGCATTTGAATGTCAGCACGATGGAGCAACCAAGTGGTGAAGTTTGGCAGCCACCTCCACCTATGGAATACAAGTTAAACTTTGATGCAGCGATATTTTCAGGGATGGAGAAATCAGGTATAGGTGCAATAATCAAAAATGAGAAGGGCGAGGTTATGGCTGGTATGTCTGCTGTTGGGCCGAAGGTGGATACAAGTGAAGAAGCTAAACTCCTTGCGTGTAGAAGATCCATTGAATTTGCGGTGGATGTTGGTTTCACTAGACTAATAATAGAGGGAGATAATACCAATGTTATGCATGCAGTTTCTTCAGATGTAGCTAACTCTTCATTCCTGGGCAATGTGGTAGGTGATATTCGCCATTTGATTTCTAGTTTGCAATGGGTTACAACTAGTATGATTAGGCGGGGAGGTAATAAGGTAGCACATGTTCTTACTCAACATGCTACAAATTTAGAATATGATTTGTATTGGATGGAGGATTCTCCTCCACTTGCTTTGGAAGCCTTGTATCAGGATTTGAGGATCTGATATTATTATGATTGAATGATGATTCCCCTTTCAAAAAAAAAAAAAAACTACTTAACTATTTGGTTTAAAATTGGTAATTCTTGGCACAACCGGGCCTATAACCCAAACACATTTTGGTAACTAAACCGACAACCACCAGAAAGAAATTGTTATAAACAAATCAAACAAATATCATTCTTGATGTTGGATGTAATGGCCTCCATGGGTATTGGAAGTGTGAATTTTTCAAGACTATAGTCATAACTCATAACCACCAGAATTTACTGTATCTTGGAGGTGGATAGGAAGAGTTTGCAATTTCTCTTTGTCGGTCAAAGTTGTTGTCTCTTAATACATCTCAATTCAATCATTTGTGATCCATTAAAATAGAACTCTATACTCTTTTAAATTCTGAAATCATTTGTGATTGATTCTCTAAAACTTTTCTCCATAATTTCTCTTTCAATATACAAAATCAAAGTATGTTAAAAAATCATCTTTCAATTTTTTTGCGAAACCTAATTTGATAATATTAATGATTGAAAATGTTTATTCCACATTTGGAGTAAAACCGGAAAAATTAGTACAACTGTACAGGTGTAACCATTCTATAAACAAGTTGGTAGACTATTGATTTCTAGAATTTATAAGCCATTGATACAATTCATAAGTATTTAATAATATTTTGAAATCTTACTGCCAAACTACATGATATTAATAATAGTGAAGTTTCATATTTTAAGAGTAGAATTTCATTATTTGGGAAGTGTGCAAGATAAAACTTGTTCACCAACAAGCAAATATCATTAATTTTAAAAACAATTCATGTGTCTTTTGAGCATCTAGAGCCGAGCTAAGAATAAACAACTTCATCATATACCTACCAAACTGATAATTAATTATTTTAATTAAGAATATATTACAGCATAAAAAATATGTACTCAATAATAAATCATAATTTTATAGTAATCTTGTTGATAATGATTCGACATTGTCTCTCAATGTAACAAGCATTGGACATCTATGTTGCATGCCTTACAAAATGATTTATAGTGGTAAGTAAAGCATCGCATATTTCATTTCTAAATTTTTGAATACACGCTTTAGTGGATAAAATAAGATGTATCACATCATGTCGTCAAAAGACCTCTCAACAATCCTATATGATTCGGAAAACAATTTTTTTCAACTACTCCGTTTCTAATTTCAATTCATCAATAATGAATGCTCTATGTCTAGAAATCCTTGATGGTGTGTGTTTGAAAACTCTACAAATAATATGTTTCACATATTTGTGAAATTCATTTTGTAGATTTAAGTGGCATTTGGCTTTTTTTTAGTCAAATTGCATACTCATTATAATTCATTTTTCATTTATTATTTTCTGTACAAAAATATGAGCCTGTTTGGTACGTCTCAAAGTCAAAAACAGTTTTTTTGTTCTTAAAAAAAATTGTGTCTTTGCTTAAAAGTTGAGTTTTTTGGAAACTCTTTTTTGAAAATTGTTTTCCGAAATCACTAAGCCATTTCAGCCGACAACAACACACAACACAAGTAGGGTGGCAATTTGTGTTTGTGTGTTGGGTTTGTGTTGTGTCGACTAATGAATATTCAACTATATGGATCAACACTAACCCAACCCGTTTAATAAACGAGTCAAGATTCCTCAACCCTAACATAACTTGTTTATTAAATGAGTCAGTTGTGTTGACCCATTTATCATATTTTATCAAAGCAAAAAAGAAAAAGAAAAAAAGAGTAGTGGCAACTCTATGAATTTTCTTTAGAGTGGTCACTAAGAAATTTAAATTATATAAAATTTAATAAAGTGATAACTTGAATATTTGTTACACCTGCGTGTCGAGTCGCTAAGGAAAGCAAAATTGTTGTGACTGCAAAGCCAAAAAGAGTAATTGTCGTCACCATCAAGCAGAACTCACAACCACAATATTTTTCTTAGTACCATATTTGAAGGAAAAATGAAATTAGATATTATTTTTATTTAATAGCTTGAACGAGCTACAACTTTGAATGGTTAGTGTTTTTATCTTTTTGTTTTATAATAGGCTTTTTGTTGAATAATTTGTTCACTTATTGTTTGCTATTGTCTTGTTTTTGTTTGGTTTATGCTAGTTGTTATTTGAGCTAATATTTATTGTTGTTGTTTAAGGGGGGTTTTTTTTTTAATAAAAGGGATTAAGGATTATGTTTGGGGGGTTGAATTAATTTTGAGTAATGCTATGTCTACAACATTTTTACAATAAATTTTATGTGAAAAACTATTATTAGTGGATAAAAAGATAATACCAGTATTATGCCAAAATTAGTGTTAGGGACATTATTGATTTAATTGGCTAATCTTTTGTCAAAACACACTTTACTTGTAATTGGGTAGATCTAGGATGGTTTAAGATTTCAAGAAATTTGTTATTCAAGTCAAGTGTTAAAGTCATACAAGTCTATTCAAGAAACAAGTGAAGAAGTGTTATTCATTAAAACTCAACAGATATCTTGATAGAAGCCTATCTATTGAGATTTAATGTTGAAGCTCGACAGAAACTCGATAGGAGCTGTATCTGTCAAGAATTACAAAATCAGCATTTCTAAATCTGATTATACGCATATCCAAGTGTATTTGTGTAGGATTTCTTTTTTCACAACCCTAGACATATATAAGGATTATTTTAAAGATTGTTTAAGTGTTGCAAAAAGGTTTTGTTGAATTACTACATGCATATTGTGACCGAAGACAGAAATTGTCCTAGTTTATCATTATTAGGATAGTCACAATAAGTTAGTTTAACATATACTTTTTTTTTGGCAAGTGTATATATACTTTTTTTGCAAGTCAGGGTGGTCCTATGACGACCTTGACTTGCATGTGGAGCTGCCAGTGAATTTTACTATTGACCAAATTAATCTTAATTGCGAGAAACCAAAAAATATATATAAAATGTAGAACTAATGAGTAAGTACATCACAAATAATTATTTAAAATTAAAATATATCTCAATATCACAAATAATTAATTACAATATGCTAAAAAAAAAAAAAACCACAACAACTAATAAGTTTATATATCTAGAGTTTGAAGGGTATATTAGTAAAATATAATTTAATTAAACAAGTCAAATGGGTTCCAAAGGTTAGACACTAATCCAACCTGTTTATTAAATAGATCAATTGTGTCAACCCGAATATGGTACAAACCCATTAAATCTCAACCCATAACCTACTAATTTCATGTCGAGTAGTGTCTTGTTTACAGGTTGTGCCAAATTTTGCCAACCTTAAACACATACAACTACAAAGGGATACATAGAAGAAGGAATGAAGAAAACGAACAAGCAGTGTAGGGACGAAAGGTTCAAGAACGTATATTGGGCCGCGGGCCTTGTCCGAGAACATTTAGTAGTTCGAGAACAAGTAGGTGTTAGTGAAGAAGTACAAATCAGGGAATTATGGAAGGATTCTGGTCATGAGAATTTGGAAAGATAGTTCGAGGAGAAATGCCTCCTCGACTTAGCAAGGTAGAGGTCATAATGGTTGATATGCCATCAAAAGCAATACTTCAGACGATTCTACTGGTAAAGACAAACATCATGAGGGAATAGAACAAAGGGAAGCTGAGAAATATCTATGAAAAAACTGCTACCACTACATTAAATGCTCCGCAGCTAACTCCTTAGCCGCATTAATGTGGAGGTGATACCTGAATAGTAATATTCAGCCTTACAGCTACCCATGAAGACTTCAGGAAGGTGTCAATGTGACAAGTATCAAAGTCAGCAATCTGATCTACATGTAGAGGGTTAAGATGAAGTGGTGAGGGAAAATATAAAGAGGGAAATCCTCATTACGAAGGGGGCATGAGAGAATTTAGAGAAAAAAATATTACTGTACACTGAAAAGTTGTAATAGTGCTTAAGTCTGAAAGAAATATATAAGAACTACTATCTTCGGACTTTGCCGATGAGAACTTTCTTTGCATTAAACTGTTTTATCCTTACAAATATTGTCTAGCCCACTGTTATTACAGTTAAACACCTTGAAATTCAGTTTCTAACTCACTCTCTACAAATTCATTATTTTGGACTCTTTAGGCCTTAGTCCTTCTCATATTTGGGCTATCCAAGCAAACCCTACCCTTACAAGCAGCATTATCCTACATGGGTTTGAAGTTCATGCAATAATGTATGGTGAAATTAATTACAAACGTAGAAGTTTGAAAAGTTAAAAAGTAATTATAAAAAAAATTTAAAAGGTCAAAAAAAATTTCTGTTAAAAAAAATTGTGATACATGGATTTGAAGTTCATGCAATAATGTATGGTGAAATTAATTACAAATGTAGAAGTTTGAAAAGTTAAAAAGTAATTAAAACAAAATTTAAAAGGTTAAAAAATTTTCTGTTAAAAAAATTGTGATTAAAAGTGTATTTTTAACTCTTAATCTTATACATTAGTTTACTTACATTGTGCGGTCTGGATCCAAAGGTACACAAGTCCATTTTATTTCTACTCGAGAACAAAGAAGAAGTAGTGCGTATGGAAGCCCACCAAACACCTGGCTGCGAGTAAGTTCGAGTTTTACAGTGTGAATAAGGACAATAGCAGTACCACACTATTCCTATTTGCCGAGTCGAAGTTCCCTATAAATTTACGGCATATAATATATATTAGTCTTTAAATATATAATTGCACTCGAGTTCATTGGTCTTTTGAGGACATTTGACCTCCGCCAGGATTGAAAAAACTTTAGGTTTGAATGCTAACGCCTTTAAATAAAGAAAACAATATATTATTATTTTTTGTGGTCCCACTCTCAAATCTGGACAACTTTGGTTGGTTGTTGCGTTTACGACTTTGTATACATAAACGGGCGAGCCACAGTAGTGTTTGTCATAAATATCATTTCTAACACAATTTCGCAAAGATGCCTAAAAAGCGAAGCTAGTAGAAGAATATCTCTTCTTTTCATTTCGTCCCTCTACTTTTCCGAGTATTTCAATAATTCGATCTCGGAGTCTGACTTTTCTTACACCACCTCCTATAAATGTATTTCTTTAACACCCCATTTCTTCTGACAAATCAACGGTAGCAAATTTTTTATCAGAGCTGTTCTGAAGAGCAACAACAGAAACTCCATTCATTGCATTTCATTTGTTTATTTTTATCGAAACTATTCGTACAAAAAAAAAATAAAGAAAAAGAAAAAGAAATGAGAGGCAACGATGGACGAGGAGCTTATTCAGAAAATAATTCTGATACAGAAAGCTTGGGAGGAAATGACAGAAGAGCTTTTAGCGGTCCTTTGGGTACTCAAGAATTCAACAGCAATAGCAGAAAACCTTCAAAAAAGAGTGCTAGATTCAATTTACCAGGTGACCAAATGACCACAAACAACAACAGGGTTAACGACGACGATGGGTACGTTGAGATCACTCTTGACATTCGTGACGATTCCGTTGCGGTTCACAGTGTTCAAACAACAGGGGGTGTTGGTGGTGGTGGTGTTGAGGAGGACCCTGAGCTTTCTTTGCTGGCAAAGAAAACTTTACGGAGCAAATCTAACTCCTTTGGTTCATACTTGCTCCGTAACACTTCCTCTCAAATACGCCAGGTTTCTCAGGAGCTCAAACGTTTCACATCTCTTACAAGAAGACCTTCTGCTTCGACACGTTTTGATCGGACTAAGTCTGCGGCCGCTCATGCTTTGAAGGGTCTCAAGTTCATCGCCGCCAAGACAAGTGGCGCTGCTGGTTGGCCGGCCATCGAGAAACGGTTCGATGATCTCACCGCTTCTAAAAATGGACTCCTTCCCTCTTCCTTGTTTGGAGAATGCATAGGTACATACATATATACAAGATTAATTTTAATTGAAGGACGTGTTGTTTTTACATTCATTATAATTAATATACTTTGTATTAATTGTAACTGCAGGAATGAACAAGGAGTCTAAGGAGTTCGCAGGTGAGATGTTCCGAGCACTGGCTCGGCGATATAACATAAGTGCTGATTCAATCAACAAGGCACAGCTCAAAGAGTTCTGTGATCAAATCTCTGATGAAAGCTTCGACTCCAGGCTCCAAATTTTCTTTGACATGTAAATATTATAAAATCTGTCTCTTTTACGCGCTTTTGAGAGTTTCATAGTTTCGCACGCTCATTCATTTATTTTTATTTTTGTAATGATTACAGGGTAGACAAAGATGCCGATGGAAGAATTGCAGAAGAAGAAGTCGCTGAGGTAGGCCACCGAACACTTTGGCCAAATTCGACCACATTTGACCCGGCATTATTATTAACTTTCTTCCAAGTCTATAGAATTTTAATCTTAATTAGCATCATCATCATCATCATCATCATCATCATTACTTCTCTTTCCAGATTATCAGCCTTAGTGCTTCTACAAACAAACTTTCCAATATTCAGAAACAAGCCAAGGAATATGCAGCTTTAATTATGGAAGAACTAGACCCAGAAAATAATGGATACATCATGGTATATTATATTAAAAACTGTCTACTTTTAAGTACTTGTTCTAAGCTCCCATATCTCTTTCTTTAGTTTGACTCAATTGGCAATTAATTACAGATATACCATCTTGAAACACTGCTATTGCAAGCTCCAAACCAATCTGTCAGAGTAAGTGATAGCCGAATTCTGAGTCAAATGTTGAGTCAGAAACTGAAGCCAACACAGGAGGACAACCCAGTGAGAAGATGGTACCAAAAGATTAAGTACTTTCTAATGGATAACTGGCAAAGGGTCTGGGTAATGATGTTATGGCTTGGGATCATGTTGGGTCTTTTTGCCTACAAGTTTGTGCAGTATCGAAACAAGGCCGCATTCGAAGTGATGGGCTACTGTGTTTCCGTTGCAAAAGGAGGGGCAGAGACCCTTAAGTTCAACATGGCTCTGATACTATTACCTGTCTGCCGGAACACCATTACTTGGCTTAGAAACAAAACCAAATTAGGGACCGTTGTTCCCTTTGATGACAATCTGAATTTCCACAAGGTATGTATAACATGGTCTACCAGAAATGTTTACAGTCATTTGTTTCATTGATATTTTTTCGTATGAGTTATTCTCAGATCAGTGTCCTCTCCATTTCGTCTATTTCATGACTATAACATTTTTTTTTTTCGGATGTACACATTTTTCTGTTATGGATACATTTCAAATGGAGAGGATACTTTTTGTCGTCTCAAAAAAAACTTATAATGTTTTACCCTTTTGTGAATGTAAAACTCAGGTAATTGCGGTTGGAATTGGGGTCGGGGTTGGACTACACGCGATTTCTCATTTAACATGTGATTTCCCAAGACTTCTTCACGCATCTGAGGAACAGTACGAGCCTATGATACCTTACTTTGGTGTACAGCCTACTAGCTACTGGTGGTTTGTGAAAGGAGTTGAAGGTGTCACAGGTGTAATAATGGTGATCTTGATGGCCATAGCATTCACATTAGCTACCCCTTGGTTTAGACGAAACAAGCTCAACCTACCAAAGCCCCTCAAGAAATTTACTGGATTCAATGCCTTTTGGTATTCCCACCACCTTTTTGTCATTGTCTATACTCTCCTCATTGTCCACGGCATTAAACTCTATCTCACTAAAAAGTGGTATCTGAAAACGGTTAGCTTCATTTCTTTAGATCTTTCCGTGACCTTTTAATCTGTCCCCTCTTTTTTTATTTAGAGTTGTGTTTTGACATTGTAGCTACTTTATTTTGTTGGCAGACATGGATGTATTTGGCAGTTCCTGTAACCCTTTACGCATGTGAAAGATTAATTAGAGCTTTTAGATCAAGCATCAAGCCTGTGAAGATTCTAAAGGTAATCAAATTATACATGCCTTTTTATCTCAATCCTAAAACTATTCTCTCTAACTCAATTACACCCTCTGGAGTCATAATGCACTGATTGGATGTGTGTTTCGTTCAATTTGAAGGTTGCTGTTTATCCAGGAAATGTGTTAACATTGCACATGTCGAAGCCTCAAGGTTTTAGATACAAGAGTGGACAGTATATGTTTGTCAACTGTGCTGCTGTCTCGACCTTCGAATGGTAGGTAGTACTATATTACATGTTGTGACATACAACTGGATGCACATTGTTGTTAGTGGCCGATCGTATTGACCAAAATTATAATAATTGTATGCTTACAATAAACCAAAACTATATGTTTATTTTTATCAAAAAATAAACTAATTGTTTTTTTTTTGTACAGGCACCCATTTTCCATTACGTCATCACCAGGAGATGATTACATAAGCGTGCACATTAGAACACTAGGTGACTGGACACGGCAGCTCAAAACTGTTTTCTCTGAGGTTGGTTGTGGTTTCACGAGTGCTATAGAAATTGTTGTGTTCATGATCAATCACTGCTTCAAGCTTAAATTAGCATTAAAGCTTTCTGTTTTTATTGGTTAGGTGTGTCAACCTCCAACTGCTGGGAAGAGCGGATTACTCAGAGCTGATTTCATGCAAGGAGGTAACAACCCCAGGTAAGATGATTTTATTTTTATATTTATTTTTTTTACAATTTGATAGTTGGAGTGAAACACTTTAGAACTCTAGATATGTCGGTTAGAAATACGACAACTACAAATTGAACTAGGAGACTTTTGGCCTCAAGTCTTGATTGTTAAGCGCTCAAAAATTAAAATTTTAGATAATTTTGAATAAAAGATAGTACTGACTACTAATAAACTTGAATTGAATTTTGGAACTACGAGACTTTTGGCTTATATGGCAAATTGGAGGGGGTGAAGAGCACTCAAGAATTAAAGTTTTAGATAATTTTAAAAAAGATTTTACTGACTCTTAATAAACCCGTTTTCCTCATCAAAAAATAAAAAAATAAACCCGTGTTCAATTTGGGAACGTGTTTTATACTTTCTTACCACATATATGTGGGTCATACTAGTCAATCTTGTCCATGTGATCTACATTTATGTGACACCGATATACCAATAATTTCTTGTTCAATATGGAGACCTTTTGACATAATATAAATAATTGTGTCATGCGTGTTCACACGTTGATTGACTATATAGTTAATAACGCCGATCATGGAGTGGTCATTGTCGTGTAGAATCCGAACCAAAGAACTTGAATTAAGAAGGGGACGTTTCTTAACCGATTGATGCGCTCTATTATCATTAATACTTCTTTAATTTATTTCACATTTACGGAGTCTCCAAACTATATACTGTTTTTAATGTTGCCAGTCATTATTGATGTAGGCCATATAGTAGTAGTTTTTATTTTTATTTTTTTTGGGGAGAGTGTGTTTTGGTTTTGGGATTCTTAATTAATGTTGATTAAATAAATGAAATGCAGCTTTCCAAAGATACTGATAGACGGTCCATATGGAGCACCAGCACAAGATTACAAAAAATACGAGGTGGTGTTACTAGTGGGGCTTGGGATTGGGGCCACTCCAATGGTTAGCATTGTAAAAGACATTATCAATAACATCAAAAACAAAGATATGGAAGATCAAGATTCAACAACTGAGGCTGCTTTAGAAAGTGGGAGAGGTAGCTCTTCATCAAGTCACAATAAGAACAAGAACAACAAAGGATTCAGGACAAGAAAAGCCTATTTCTATTGGGTCACAAGGGAACAAGGCTCGTTCGAGTGGTTCAAAGGGATAATGAATGAAGTGGCTGAAATGGATGAGAAACAAATGATAGAATTGCATAACTATTGTACAAGTGTGTATGAAGAAGGAGATGCAAGATCAGCACTCATAGCAATGCTTCAATCACTACACCATGCCAAGAGTGGTTTGGATGTGGTGTCTGGCACAAGAGTCAAATCCCACTTCGCCAAACCCGATTGGCGACAAGTCTACAAGAAGATTGCTCTTCACCACCCAGATAAACGAGTTGGTGAGTTTCACCTACCCTAGTCCACTTTCTTTTTGCCTAACACGTGTTGAAAAAAATACCTTATAGATGATTAAAAGTATATTATATATTCTTATATAATAAATATATAACCAAAAATGTGGTCCAAATTATGCAGGAGTTTTCTATTGTGGGGCACCAGCACTAACCAAGGAACTTAGACAACTTGCGCTGGACTTCTCTCATAGGACATCCACTAAATTCGAATTTCATAAAGAGAATTTTTAAAAGATAAGAAGAAGAAGAAGTAGTAGTAGTAGAACATGGAAGGAAACATATGTGAAAGTAACCATTCGTACCCTAGTTGATTATTGTATAGACATAAACTGAATAGGCTACTACTAGGCTACCGCAATCAAGGGGGGATGCAAGTGCAAGGTACTATAAAGTATTACAAACTCTCTCTCTCTCTCTTCGAACGAGGTGAGAGAATGAGAGTGAGAGGACCCACCTCAATAGAATGCTGGCTTATGGTGGGAGCCACTAGCACCTAATCGTATAGAGTGATGATAATATTTCCTCTTTTTTTTCATTCATTTTTCTTCCTTGATTTTTTTATATGTATGTATACGAGTGTATTCTTGCTAGGATGTCACCCCTTGAAGTAAAGGCCTAAAGGGCACGATAGAATATAAATCTTCTAGAAAAGTTGTTTTATTGACCGACACTTTATATATCAAGGATGAATTGTTGATGGATGTTGAACTGTATCATCGTTGACTTATTGCCCAGTAGAGATCAGAATTTTCATTTTCTTCAAAAGAATTAGTGTGGTTCCGTTAAAAATTAAAATTATTTTATTATTTAACTTATCTTTACTACTATTTATGGTCTCATTGCACTTTTTGATACTTTTCATAGGTTCACAGTACTATTTCAAATAACTTTTACCTTTATGTACAGTTTTTTTAACAATAAATTTTTAAATTCAAGAAAATAAGCGGTATTCAAATATACTCTTAATATAGCATATAAAATTATAAATTCAAATATATACATAAATGATATGTTACCATGGATGGCCTTGGTCAAATTAATCAATATCAGTTTCACTAATAAAGAAAACATAAATGTGTTAAATTAAATGATAAAAATCTTTATTTTTTTTTAACTGTTTTAAGTTTTTTAGACAATTCATAATATGGTAGTCAACGTGACTGAACCTTACATTACATGAATATTTAGGCGTAATCCTCAAAAAAGAAATGATAAAGATTATGATGTCGGCAAAAGACATTGGCTTAGTTTTATTATGAGGTTGTGACATCAGCATTTTGACATTTCAAGCTTACCTCCATGCCAACTACATTGATGTTGTGAAAATAATCCAAAAGGCGCAAAAATATATATATAAGAAAATTCAAAGTTACATCTTTGTTTTTCTCATTTTTACAGTTATCGACTTCGATTAGGGGTTTTGGGGGGAGTGTATGATGTGGCTGCCAAGGTCACTTTATTAAAAGTCAAATTTTCATCATACGGCTCGATCGCAATGAATTGCAACTTTATCAGTGTCGATTACATTTGATTCGACAGTCGGTTGCCACCACAACATCTCCCAAGCATGAACCAACAGACTATGATTGGAGGATTTAAACACCAACTCCCACGACAGATCAAACTCACATCAACTCTTAGTTTGTTAATGGAGTTGACATTAATATGGGTTGAAAAGAAGTAGATCTGCTTTGATCCACATGACCACCACATGCGGTGGTCTATCCACAATAACTTAGCGCGAGAGAGATGGAATAGAACAAATTTTCTTCGATCTATAGGGTGGAACGATTTTACACCCTCAAAATGGATCGTTTCTTCATTGATTTTGTGATATCACGCTCATTTTAAATCTAATATCAGCCCATGAGTAAACGATTTCGAAATCTTTAAGATAGTGAAGAATTTGCTTTAGTCAAACAATCAATTTTTTTGTTAAAGCTTAGTCAAGCATGGTCAATGCTAGGGCTTGGCAAAAAGTTGATAAAAATTTTCATTTTGACTTATTTTTTGTGTTTGGACATCAATCAAACCCGATGAAAATTAGTTAAAGTATTTAATTTTTAGGGTTTGTCTTTAAATTTATGATAAGAATTATTCCGTTTAGTTATCACAAAGAAGGAAATTTTGATTCAATCAACCTAGAAACACAATCCCAGTGAGAGCTTTTAATCATACTCTGTGAGGTTGAAGTCCTTTACCTCAAGAATCCAAGTCAAGAATTAGACAACTTTGCCTTTGACATTTTTTTGACAACATTTCTGAATATTTAGACAACTAATTGCACATGTAGCAAATGTTTTGGACAATTTTGTAACTAAAGATGCTACTAGACATGTTAAATTGTATATGTGTATGCTTGAGTTACTTCTAGTTAAACACTAATTGTATATGCAAATGATGAAAATGTCTTTAAATGCAATGTCATGTATCAAATCTTGTTCATTTGTACTAAAGACTTTCTATCAAAATGATAAATCATTAACAACCTTTGGTGGCATATTTGACTAGGGATTTTCTTTCCAATACACATGCCTGCTATTATCATCCAAAATGGACAAAGAAAATAAATAAAAACCCAAGTTAAGCATAAGTGCATAACTACAACTTCACCAATAAATTAAAATATTTTTTTTTCTTAATAGCAAGCTCAACTACATCAATTGTCACCATTGAACCCAATATAATAATTTCAATGTGTCAAGAAATATCAAGAAATGAATAGTTGCAAATTATTACAGTTGGTTTGTATTGAATATCCGTGTAATGGTTTTTGTATAATACACACTTTAATTAATTTTGAAATGAAATGTCAAAGTGGGAAAATTGTTTCAATATTTTTTCTCATACGCTACCTGCATTTAGTCCAATAATTGAACCACCACAATATATAGACAAACACATGTTTCACAACCATAGACCATAAATTATAAATCATTTTTTGTTTCTTGGAATTTAAATTATAAACCATAAATTAGGGATCTTAATCAACAAAGGAAAACGAAAAAAGAAAAGAAAATGAGTCATTGTAGCCTTGCTCAATTTTTTAGCTATATTAAGTCCAAAAGTTTGATGTATAAATTTAACAGCAATGACACTCAAACAAAATTCTTATTCATATTCTCAATTATCTCAGCTTACAAACTAAGCCTAACGCAAGAAAATAAAACCAATTTACTAGATGGTAATGCCACTAAAGCTATTTAGTGATTTTGGCTTGATGAACTTACAAGAGTAATTTAATATGCAATGAGAACAAAAAAATCTCACAAGAAAAAGTACAAATTCTAATGCCATTGTGCATGAACTACAATTTAGCATGAATAGGATATTTCCCCATGCAGTGTCAAGAGATTGATATGCAAGATGAAAGTATCATTCTAACTTATTAGGTACACAAGAAAGACCAAAACTCGTATAGAGGAGATCTCCATAAATCTAATAATCACAACCTCTTCCCCGTATTTGACAATGGCCGTTTGGCATAGTTGTATCCGCATGCTTTCATGAGTGTAAATCTAACTTTAAAGTTGTAGTGTTATTATTATAGACAAAAAGGAAAAATTAATCAAAATAAAACTCTTTCCCTCATTCTTAAATAGATAAATTATTAGTTTGTCTTTGAGACTCAAGTCATGTGTTGAAAGAATAATGAAGTGCTTGATGCAGATAAAAATATCATATGGAAATATCTTGACAAAATCATTACAATGAGCATTTTTTTTAAAGCAGATTCAATATAGTATACCCAGTTTTTGTAATACCAACATTGCACAAATATACCTATAATTATATGGTAGTCCAAAAAAAGTTCAATTAAAATTATATAATGGACAATAAATAAGATACATATCCATAGCCTTTTTTTTTTTTTTTTTTTGAGGGAAAAGACTAAACAATATTTATAAGAAGGTGAAAAATCAGAAACAACTGAGAAATGTCAGGTGGAACATGCTCCATCTAAACTAACATAGGAAAAGAAACTCTTGCTTTCTTGGCTAAAGGCATGGACTACACAATTGCCCTGCCGCCTAGTATGAGAGAAAGAAAAAGTTCTACACTTACAATAGACAAAACGTCTTCTACAAACTGACCAATTGAGGAATGATCAAAATCTACAGACTTCAGCGCTTTACAAACCACCTCAAAATCCCCTTCAAAAATAGGGTGATAAATGCCCAGTTCTACAGATACACATCCATAGCTATTGTGCTATTGAAGTGTCATACATATTTACAACAAACAAAATATAATTAGAATTTAATCTACAATATAACATAACATTATGACTCCAGCAACGTATCATACCCCTAACAAAAACAATTCCAGTTAAATAGTGGCCCCAAAACGATTTCTCTTCAAGAAATTGGTTGTCCTTTCCTTAAACAAGTTCTCTTCAAGAAGCTTGTAGAATTAAGCAAGAAAGAATATGTGAAGCATAAAAGTCCAAGTTTGCATTGTCAAGGTAAAAAACATGTCAACAATGACAAACTTGATGATTACTTAGGCTCATCAAACTTCAAAGAATCAACATAATTAATCATTGGAGAAGATAAACAACAAAAAACAAAATATACGTATTAGGACAATGCATGATCTGATTGCAATACATTCAATGATAAGAATAAGCAGCAAACATCGGAGCATAATTTGAGATTAAGGGACATCATTTGGGAAAGTGATGTAGATTCCAGACAGGAAGAAAACTTGACCTCAACATGCTAAGTGAAGGAAGAAAACATATGTTGTCAATTTGTTACTAAACCACTGTTAGATATTTATATAAGATATATAACAACATAGAAACATTTTTTTTTATGTAGGGCACAATTTACTATTTAATTATTGTAATTTATTATTTTTGGTATTTATATGTAAAAAATCATTATTTTAGGTTTAGGTGATTTATTTCCTTGTTTTTAAGTGCTTTTAATGCATTTTAGGTCAAATTTGGTTCATGTTATGGTTAGGCATCAATTAGGAGTTATTTTACATTATACTTTCTTGTCTGTCAAGTTTTACAGAGCTCTTAGATAGGCACCTAAGTCTGTACCCGTTTTTTTTGAACAATTATTCAATCAATAAAATTCTAACGTTTGTCTTTCTATTTTCAAGTGGATTCCAGACCCTTTCTCCTTGTGGATTCAAGCACCCTTGTGGACTCAAGGAACCCTTCATGGATTTGAGGTTTACTACCTAGGAATTAACAGTTTAGTTTTTGTCCATCAAAGAGAGTATCGTGTGTGCTTTCTTCAGACTTCCGTGACATATGGCCAAAGACAGTGAGTGATGTGCGAAGCTTCAATGGGCTAGCAACCCTCTATCGAAGGTTTGTTCGAAATTTCAATAGCATAGTAGCCCTTATCACTAGGTTTGTTCGAAATTTCAATAGCATAGTAGCCCTTATCACTGAGTGTCTGAAGAAGGGGAGGTTCTCATGGGGAAAGAAGGCAGAACAGAGCTTTGCCCTGATCAAGGAGAAGTTGAGCACAACCCCCGTTTTGGTATTGCCCAACTTTGATAAGGTGTTTTAGGTGGAGTGTGATGCATTTGTGGTCGGGATAGGCACTGTAATTTCACAAGACAACAGACCAGTAGCATTCTTTAGTGAGAAAGTTTGTGAAGCTCGAAGTAAATGGTTGGCCTATGAGCTGGAGTTCTTTGCTGTAGTACGAACTCTTAAGCATTGGGAGCACTACCTAACTCAAAGGGAGTTTGTATTATATACAGATCATCAAGCATTGAAGCACATCAACAATCAAGTTAGCATTAACAAGATGCATGCTAGGTGGGTAGCTTATATATAGTGATTCCATTTCACATTGAAGCACAAGTCTGGCGTCACTAATAAGGAGGTTGATGCGCTCAGCAGGCGAGCATCTTTGTTGACCACCCTACGTACTGAACTTGTAGGGTTTGATTGCCTCAAGGAGCTGTACGAGATTGATGAGGATTTTGGTGATATTTAGGGTAAGTGTCAACAAACTCATACTGCTGTCAATAGTATGTACATACAGGATGGTTTCCTTTTTCAGGGTAGTCAATTATGCATCCTTAAAAGTTCATCAAGGGAGCAGATTATTAGGGAGCTGGATGGTGGAGGTTTAGGTGGACGTTTGGGCAGAGATAAGACTATAACACTGGTGGAGGAGAGGTATTATTGGCCACAACTCAAGAGGGATGTTGGCAATCATGTGAGGAAGTGTCTAATCTGCCAAACTGCAAAGGGTCAATCTCAGAATACTGGTCTATACATGGAGTGCCAAAGTCCATCACCTCTGACTGGGATACCAAGTTCATTAGTCACTTCTGGCAGACTTTGTGGAAGCATTTTGACACTTCCTTAAATTACAGCAACACAAGTCATTCTTAGACTGATGGCTAGACAGAAGTGTTTATCGCACTTTGGGGAATTTGATCCGGCAAAGAGTTTCCAATTTTTTCATTAATCAAGTACAAATTTAGATTTTTTTTTTAATTCTCTCTTGGATTCAATTGTAGATTTCATTTGACATTGATTGATTTCGTTTTCAAATCTATGTAATAAAAAATTAAAAGGTTTTTCTTTAGCTTTTCTTTTTCTGGATTTGTAGGTGGAAAGGCAAATCCTTGGAAGCAATCCAAGTCTAAGTAGAAGCAGTATTACCAAGTATAGTTCCCACTATGTTCAATTATATATATATATATATATTTTTTTTTTTTTTTCATTTTTTTTTCAACAAACAAAATTGAGGCCTAGTGTTCTCTAATACCTAGCTCAAATTTGTGAGTAATTCTAAGTTGTTTCAATTAGCCAAGGAAAGAAATAATATAACACAAAAATTATTTGCTTAACTGTCAAAGAAACCAAATAGAGAATTTTTTTTTTGTTATAATAGAATTTACAATAGAAATTAACACTCCTTTCAGAAAGGAAACTAAGAGACTGCATCAACTACCAAGATCTTAATCATTTCCTTGCTGATGACAAGTTTCCACTGCCAAATAAAAGTGCTCTTTTCCAGCATCTTTCCAATGCCAAAGTATTTTCAAAGTTTGATCTTAAAGCAGGATTTTGGCAACTTGGAATCCATCCAGAAGAAAGATACAAGACAGCTTTTTGCATTCCGGACCACCATTATCAATGGACGGTAATGCCTTTTGGCCTCAAAAATGCTCCATCCCAGTTCCAAAAAGCAATGGTAACTCTTTTCCAACCACTGTTGTCAAATGCATTAATCTATGTAGATGATATCCTCCTATTCTCAAAAGATGCAGAATCCCATGAAAAATTGCTCACTGAATTCTACAATTTAGTAAAAGCTCAAGGGATAATGCTTTCAGAAAAGAAAATGGTCATAGGAGTATCCTCTATTGATTTTCTTGGAGTAAACATTTCAGATGGAAAGTATACTCTTCAGCCTCATATTGCACTCTCTCTCAGAGAATTTCCAGATGTTCTCACCAGCACCAAGCAGATCCAGCAGTTCCTTGGAATTGTTAATTACATGTCAGACTTCATTCCAAAAAGTTCCAGACACAGAGATTGTTTGTCCAAGTTATTGAAAAAATCTCCTCCCGCATGGAATTCAATTCATACAGAAGCAGTTCAACAGTTGAAAAAATTATCAGAAAAGCTTCCACCTTTGCAGATTCCAGGTACAGGAAAAAGAATTTTGCAGACAGATGCAAGTGATGAGTATTGGGCAGCAGCCCTCTTTGAAGAAATTAATGGAAAAAGAAGTATTTGTGGATACAAGAGCGGTGCATTCAAGCCTTCAGAGCTCCATTACCATTCTACTTTCAAAGAAATTCTTGCAGTCAAACATGGAATTGAGAAGTTTCAGTTTCACCTTCTTGGCCACAGTTTCCTTGTAGAAATGGACATGTCCTCTTTCCCAAAAATGCTCCAGTTTAAAAGAAGAATGCTCCCCCATCCCCAGTTACTCAGATGGTCCAACTGGTTTTCACAATGGTCCTTTCAAGTCAAACACATCAAAGGTACTGATAACATTATCACTGACTACCTTTCTAGGAAACCCCCAGTCCTCCATACCACAATAATTCCTCCTCCCTTGTGTGTATACCCACTAACAGACCAATCCTCATCCTCAGTCCCTTCTTCATCCTCTAACCCTTCTACCTCATCCTCCGATGACATCATGGCAATAATAGAAACCCTTCCCTCAGATATAAAAGACCAGATAAAAACCCTAACCCTCCAAGCCAGATCCAAACGAATCATCCAAGTCCTCCATAATTATCTCACAGAAAACCAGAGCCATTTTCTTGCCATCTTCCCAGACATTGAACAACCATGGAAAACCCCATTTGCATTTTGGATAACACGATGGAATGTTGTTCATTATCTTTACATGTGGTACTTACTCAATGAGTACTACTTGTGCATTCATTTTGAACCACGTTTCTACGCATACACCTTTCTTCATGATAATAAATATTTTAACAAATTTTGGCATGAACTTTTGAAAAATGATGCTCATGATGGTCAATGGTCCCAGTATCACAGAAAAGATCACCCCAGATTTGGTCTAAAAATCACTTCAGCGTGTATAGTTGCAAAATTAAATTCCAAAGATAATGTTCAAGCAGAAGGAATTGTTCACCCTCCAGATGTCCATTGGGTAGTAAATGCCGACGGTACTATTCACAGACACACAGATGTATCATGGATATCCTGTCACTATTCACTTTCAATGGCAGAATCTCTCAACCAGGGAATCTTTCCAGAAATTGTACCAGCTGACCCAGACATTTGCAGACAGCAATGGCCTTATCAACACCATTGGGAAATGCCCAGTCCGTTTGATTTTGATGATCCCTATTACCATAATCATGATCCAGATGACATTGATGAAGAATGGTTTCAAGGAAGAGATGATTAGAAGAAATTATGTACAAAAGAAAAAAAAAAAAAAAAAAAAAAAAAAACGAAAATTGTGGGACCCACCTTAGACCCACTTTTGTCCTGAACTCATTTTCCACCTTGCCGTCACGCTACTTTCAAGAAGCCATATATCATATCTCGTCCTTTGCTTCAGTTCCAGGATTTGTGCTGACAGATGAAGATTTTGCAGAAGCCAGCCCGTTCTGCGTCCTTCGCCAGTTTCCAACACCTGTAAAGAAAAATTTCAGAAGTCACGCATTGTTACTGTAAATTATTTCGTCTTCTTGTAAAATTTTTGCCTATAAATAGGCCCTTTGTATCATTAGTTGAGCAGAGTCGAGTAGAGAGTCTAGAGTCTAGAACAGAGTTGAAGAGAATTTTAGAGTTTAGCAGAATAGAAAATTTAGAGAGTCAGCTTGTGTAATATTTTACAGTCTATGTCTTCCAGTCCTGTAAAAAACCTGTTCAACATAATAATATCTATCAGTTTGTTGTATCTTGTTCTGTGTTCTATCCCATATTCAGCAGTTATTTTCTATAGTATTCTAGCAATATATGCCATTAATAAGCTTCCATGATCTTCTTACACCCTACTATGTTCGTCTTGTAGTTGTCTCGTCTTTATCCATATCTCATCCTTTCCATTACAAATCTCCCGTAGCTTCCTAAATTCATGAAACAAGTTAGCTTTGTTGTCTTTTGGAGTTTAGTCTTCTTCGTCCTTTAGTCCATTTCCTTTGGTTTCTTCCTCTTGATCTTACTTCTTCGTCCCTTTCCCCTATTCTTCGTCCCTTTCCCCTACACATGTGGTATCAGTTTCTATGTTATATTTGAATGTTTTTTCTCTTTTTTTCTTTTTTTTTTCCATTTATTGTGCAAAGTTTAGTTTTTCAAAAGAATTATGCCAGTACAAACAAATGACTATATCTATTAGGTGTTCGACAAAAGGCTTCTAATAAGTGTTTTCATTTTTTTTTTCTCATTTTTTTTTCTGTTTCCGTACAGATAAATTGCCTGTGGTGGAGCTTAATGATCTTAAACACCAAAAATAGATCACAAGCCACATATGCAGTTAGTACTTTCCTAATTCCAACTCATTATTTTCTCTGTTTTTGTTTAACGGCAATTAGTGTTGACCATATTTAACTTCTAAGAAAAGGTTTTGCTTCCTTTTTAAGGAGCAAACGATAAAATGTTATGCCAATAGAAAATTGTAGTAATGCAGCATGTTCTTGATTAGTGAATCTCATTGAAATATTAAGCAATTCTAATTGAAGATTTAGTTGCAATTCATTTCTTGAATTAGGAAAAAGGTGAATGGACTTTAGTTATAATCATAATGGTCAATCCTTAATGCACAATAGCTCAGTCAACAGAAGCACTAGTAAGTCTCCATTTGCCATCAACTACTGTGTGCCTCCAAAACACGCTTTGAACTCGGTACCTTTACTTGAGCTTCTAGGAGTGAGTCAAACAATAGAGAATATGGCTGACTGTATTCAGGCCATGCAAGAGGAGGTGAGGCAGAAACTTGAAACTACAAATGCTAAGTAAAAGGAAGCTACTGATAAGAAGAGGCATGAAAAGATCTTCAATGTTAGGGATTTAGTGCTGGTATATCTTAGAAAGGAGAAATTTCATGTTGGTACCTACAACAAGTTGAAGGACAAGAAGTATGGGCCATTTCAGATTACTAAGAAGATCAACAACAATGCTTATATGGTTGCTCTTCCTCCTGACATGAGCATCTCTTCTACCTTCAATATTGCTAACTAGATAATGGAAACTTGAGGTCAAGTTTTTTTCAAGTGGGGGAGACTGAAGTAGAACAAACAGCACATGCCTTCCTCGAGCAGCAGGGGCGCAAGAAGTCACAATGCAAGATCAAAGGGGGATGCCAATAGAGGCCATCGGGGTGATAGTGTCGGAATTGCATAAAATTTGGCAGGTTGAAGGGAAACAACGTTTTGATCCAGACTCTTGATACCATAAACGTTGCCAAAATTTAGGCGAATTCCTTTATTAAGACACCAAAAACAATGTTTTTTATATTTATAGTAATATTTGTTTTTCATTAATAACTTTTAGTTAAAAAGTCAGAATAAGATCCCGTTTGTTTTGGGACGACTCTTAAGGTCAATAGTTTATGATTCTGCATTTAACTCAATTTTGTCATTTTTGGTAAATTTCAGTATTTTTGTCACCTAATCACGTAATTAGTGTGAATTAGGGTTTTAAACATTTTTTTTCTCTCTCAGTATTTATATGTTTTGTAGCCGTTAGAGGCGAATTAGACTATTATCAATAAACACAGACTTTTGTCTTTCTATTTTCTGGTGGATTCCAGACCTTTTCTCCTTGTGGATTCAAGGACCTTTGTGGACTCAGGGAACCCCTCGTGAATTCGAGGTTTACTACTAGGAACTAACAATTTAGTTTCTGTTTCATCAAGAGAGCATCAAGTGTGCTTTCTTTAGGCTTACTCAACATTAATTGGTATCAGAGCCTTGACTTACCCTAGTCTGATTGCCAATGAACGAGACAGTAACCACCACCACAACAATGACGAATAACTTAGCGAGTATTACGTGATGTACAATATGAACTCACAAATATCTATTCTAGGATGGCACCATTAAAGAATGGAAACAATAGGGATAACTGCAGCAAAGACATAACTCACGGGCAACCTATTGGTAAGCAAATTTCATACAGACCTTATAAGAGAATTGCAAGTTTTAATGGTTATTTTTTAATAGAAGATTTATTTGATTGGTTACTTGATCTAGAGGATTTATTTGACTATGAGAATATTTGTTATGAGAGAAAAGTTGGACTTGCTTTGTATAAACTTAGTAAGTATGCCTTATGTTGGTGGGAACGAGTACAATCTGATAGAATCCAACAAGGTAAAGACAAAATTATTTAATGGCCAAGGATGAAAAAGATGCTTGCTATCAAATTTTATCCTTTGCATTGTGAAGAAATCTTGTCGTATACAATACAAGATTATTACTGGCCAAGAAGTTCATACTTGAATTATTTTGAAACGCCAAATATTCCACTGTTAAAGGAAGAATTGCATGTTGAAGAAAATATTGTTCTTGAAGAATATGGAGAAGTTAAAGAAGAAAATATAGAGAATTCTAAGGAAATTAATGAAGGTCTTGTTATAGAAGAAGAACCTGAAATCAAGATTGTGGAGGAGATTAATGAAGACCCTATTATCGACGAAGATCTTGAGGTTGAGATAGTAGAGACCATTAAAGAAGAAATTATATAGGAAGTTTTCAACTATCACAATGAAATCAAGTTAGATGATTGCAACATTCAAACTCCTATTATTTTATTGGGAGACACCAAAACAAAGTTTATTGATTTTGTTGGGGTAGAAAGATTTGATTTGATTATTGACTCTTATTTGGTGAATATTGTCAATTACATGAAGATCAAGGGAGAAGAAGTTCAAGTTGCCCAATTAATGACTTTCAAGTTTGGCAAGAAGATAGAGAAGATGAAGTATTCAAAGTATTTGTTCTCTTAGCATGGGAGATTTCAGATTTCAAAGATGAACTCAAGGACGAGTTTGTTTCAAGTGGAGGGGTCTGATGTAGGACACAATTTACTATTTAATTATTGTAATTTATTATTTTTGGTATATTCATGTAAAAAACGTTATTTTAGGTTTAGGTGATTTATCTCCTTGTTTTTAGGTGTTTTTAATGCATTTTAGGTCAAATTTGCTTCCTATTATGATTAGGTATCAATTAGGAGTTATTTTACATTATATTTCATTGTCGGTCAAGTTTTACGAATCTCTTAAATATGCACATAAGTCTGTACACGTTTTTTTGAACAATTATTCAATCAATGAAATTCAGACTTTTGTCTTTTTCTTTTCTGGTAGATTCCAGATCCTTTCTCATTGTGATTTCAAGGACCCTTGGGAACTTAGGGAACCCCTTGTGAATTCAAGGTTTACTACCAGGAACTAATAATTTCTGTTCCATCAAGAGCGCATTGAGTGTGCTTTCTTTAGGCTTCTGCGACATCAATTTTCACTTCTAGTGAAGGTTATACATAATGTTCTTAAAGGAAACCCTACAAAAATGAGTAGATATTTAGCAAGGATTGGTTACAACAAAATCTACATAAACCTCTTAATTTACACATAAATCTACTATTGTTCAAATAAGGGACCAAAATTATCGAGATGAATGACAATGACCAACTACGTTCTAGAACATAACGCACCAGAGATGACCAGATTAACAAAATATTGTTAGGCCTTGAAACTTTTTTTTTTTTTTTTTTAAAGTTAGTAGCACTCAACAAACTACAATGACATAACCCATAGTATTTATCAATGTACAAAATAATGTTTCTCTCTATGAGTTCATTTTGGAGAAAACATAACAACATCAAAAGTTCAAGCAATAGAGGCTTTTTACTTTATCTATCTATCATAGCACACATCAGACATAATAATAAAAATTCAACAAAGAAAAAATTATCAACTAATTTGTTATTAGAAAGCCTTTTGTGCCTATCAATAAGAATAGGAAAAAAAATTTCCTACATTAGAATGAAAAAACAGATTCCAACTTAGTCGAGTCTCACCACCAATCAACAGAAATCCTCCAAAAACTGAAACTATAAAAATATATACATTTCTTGGAAGCACAAGAAATTGGTGAAGAGATACCTCAACCACTGGTATAGGGTTATAGTTTGTCTTATAAATAAGAGAGGAGGGCCACACTAGCAGGCACAAGTGATTTCAATCCCTACACTCAAAACTAACAACTTCAAAAATCACACAAAAAGAAATCAAATTTAGCACCAACAAATCAATAAACGAAATTCCAACATTATTATTAATTTCCTTCCTTTTCCCAACAACCAAATAGATTTTATTAGAAAAAATCAATAAAAAAATGAGAGAGAAAGGGAAAACGTACTAGGTGGTGGTCTAGTTGAAACCGTCGATGCTGGGAAGCAGAGTAGGGGGCTGTCACTAGGCACGAGGGTAACGGTAGAAGTAGTGACGGCAGGGTTAAGAGAGGTAGAGCCGCAAAGAGCAGTGAGCAAAGGGTAGGGCAAAATTTGCTTAACAATACTTTTTTAGAAAAAAAATTGGGTGAATAGCATATGTTTGAAGTTTTTTAGTTAGTTAGACTGTTTTTGGAAGTCGAGTTTGGCAAGCTCGAGTTTGGGCTGGAAGTTGAGTTTGACAAACTCGACTTCCAAGCAATATTGATGCATCCTGCTTGGTCCTACTTGGAAGTCGAGTTTGTCAAACTCGACTTCCAGCCCAAACTCGAGTTTGCCAAACTCGACTTCCAAAAACAGTCTAACTAACTAAATAACTTCTTTCGTGTGCTACTTTCCTAAAATTTTTCTAAAAACATACTATTTGGCAAATTTTTCCCAAAGGGTAGCCTTAGGAGAGAGAGAGGGAGAGAGTTACGCATGTGTATGTGTAATTTAAAATAATAATGACATGTAGAATTGAGAAAAAAAATGGCAAGTTAGGGTTTTTTCGTTTACAAAGGAATGATGATGCGATGCTTTGCATAAGCCATTGGATTGAAGGAATGGCTAAGATTTGAGCTATTACACATTGTGCAATACAACAGGATCTCAATTCGTAGATATTTCTTGTGAAGGATCCCTTATAAAGAAATCAAACATGTATACAGGGAAGTGAATAGATGTATTAATGTCTTATCTAATTTGGAAAGATCTTAACTTGAGAATTGTATGTTTTTTAGTTTCCCACCTTTGTTATTCATTTTTTTAATATTTTTTTCTTGATTACTAAGTGCACCTTAGTCTCTTACTTGTACCTACGGTTTTGAAATTCAAACTGTTCAAAATACCATAAAAGGTAGAGGTTCAAAGTTTTTGAGGTCAGACCAAAATCAAACCATGATAACATTATAATTAATTTAATAATTATTTAAAATATAAATAGATTAATTAAATTAGTAAAAATTGAAAAATTGACTAAAACAGTCCAAATAAATATAGAGATATATCTTCCAAATGTATTTCTCATACAATAAGTTCATAACTTTCATAAGGAAAATAAGAAATTTTAAATTTTAAGCAAACATAAATAGATATTAGTTGAGTTTCTCAATCCAAGTACAAAGTACAATTGCATAAACAAGCACATAAATTCCAAGTTCACATTGTTTCTTACAAAAGCATAGTTCTTTCTCCCAAAAAAAAAAAAAAAAGAGAAAGAAATATTCAAACTTGAGTAGTCTGATTTAGTCATGGTTTTCAAACCTGAGTCGTTTGACCACAATTTACACGGTCCATTCACTTTTTTGCATAGACCAATTTTTTTGGTTAAAATAACTGTCTTGATGAATCATAGTTAACCGCATTATACTGTACGGTCCGATCCTGTCCAAACCGGGTTTCACAATCTTTACTTGTACCTAGTACATATGTGTGTGTGTGTATGTGTAATGCTATAAAATTATAAATAAGAATTATTTATGTCTGAACAAATATGAAAACCATAATTGAAGACAAACAATTTACCTATGACTTATGATCCAATGGCTTGAATTGTGGTCTATATAATCATATTACAATTTTCCTTCTTTTTTTTTTTTCCTTTGGAAATATTATATAATAGGGTCCAAATTTTAATCTTTTATCATATTAAGTCTCAAACTTTTAATTATCAATTAAAGTTTCAAATTTATGAAATTGTTTCAATTATTTTCAATTAAGTTTCTTGTCCATTTCATTATTCATTTTCGTTATTATGAACAATAACAATGCAAATAAAAGTGGGAAACTATTGACTATATTTTGTGTTTCATCTATGCTTTATTAATAAATCAATTTGACAACCTTCAAAGAGAGAGGATAGAAAGGGAAAAAAGCATCTTCTAGAAATAATGGAAAGTTTCACTTAAAGTGAGGAAGTAATTGTAATAAAATAGAAATTAATTACCTAGGTGCTATTAGGCTTGTTCAGGATTTGACCGGCACCAATGAAACCGGTCGATGCTGAACCGATCCAACCGATTAAAAGCTCCACCGTAGATGCTCGGGGAGGTGGTCGGCAAAGATCTAAGCATACCGAAGGCAGCCGGTGTGGCGATCGGCGACCATTTTTCACTCCGATGAGAAACCACACCACACTGGTGTGTGTATATATATATATGTTGTATAATTTATATATGTAGTTACTATAGGTTTTAGACTTTTAGTAGAGAGACGGTGAGAGTTTGAGAGAGGAAAGGAAGAAAGGATGAGGAAGAAGGGGAAACGATGCAAGAGAGAATGAGATAAGACGTAGGGTTTCTCAATTTTAACTCTACAATACCAAAATGACGCTGTTTAAGCCTGATATTAATTTTAATATCAGTTCCAAAACGACGTCGTTTTGGTATTAGATTAAAAAAAAAAAAAAAAACTTGTAACATTGTCATTTTATAAACCCTAAATATTTTTTATCCCCATCCCAATCAGTTCCCTACCTCTCTTTCTCTCTCTCTTCCCGTTAGTCTTTCTTAACCAAGCATCTCCACCTCTCCTCTCTCTCCCCTCCCTCTTCAACCTTCGCCACTTGCTGTCAATCTGTCACCATACTCTACTGCTTGATGCTTTGTTCTTGGAGTTTCACCCATGCCATTGTTCTTGGAGTTTCACCCTCTCCCTTCCCCCTTGTTCTATCAGATTTGTTAATTTGTTTTCCTTTGATAGTTTTGTTTCATCTTTTATTCTTAGGTTTAGTTTAGTTTAGGTTTTTTTTTTTTTTTTTTTTTTTGTGGTTTGAAATGGTATATTTTTTAGAGAGATTGTGAATTTGTGCATATTTTGTTTGTTTTCTTTAGTGTTTTTTTTTTTTTTGCGCATAATATTTGGGTTATCTAATGATCATGTTGTGGTTTGGGAGTGTTAAATGATGTGTTTGGATTTCGAGAAAATTGAGGAATACACCAAACTAACTGCACCGAAGCGGTATCTTGCACCGCACCTTGTGTAGACCGGTTTTACTACTCCACTGGTGAGGTGCGGTCAAGCACTAGGGGAAACTGCACCTTATAGGTGCAGTTCTAAAAACACTCATAACTGGCTGCAACGCATCGTGTACAGGCCTAGGTGATATACAAAATTTGATAAACACTTTCCCTTTTTTTTTTCTTTTTTTTTATACAAAATAGAAATTTTACTCTAGTCTAAAGTTTATATGTGTGTGAAACTCCATTCTGGAGACTTGAACCTCAGCCCTTATCCCCCACACTCCATAAACACTTATACTTGTGAAGTGACCACCACACCAAAGGTGCGTGGTGGTAATCATATATTACCTTTTGTCTCACTTGGTGAAGTAACTAGTAATTTTTCCTTTCTCTTACTCCCTACTGTTTAAAATAATATAGATAATTATGGGATTTAAATGGAAGTGATTTATATTAGTTCCAGTTAGTTTAACTGGTAAAGTTTCTAAGGTTGAATAAGAGATTTGGAGTTCAATCTCAACCTACACTAATAACTAACCGATGTCTTGGTTTGATGATAAAAAATTATTATTAAGAGTAGACATCATAGGTTAAAAGTTGAAACTCCACAAAAAAAAAAGAAAAAAAAAAGAAGCAATTCCGTAAATTTGATACTATAATGGACAAAATTAACAAATTGTCACCAAATATATAAAAAATTTGGTAGAATACCAAATTTAAAATATATGGTATAAAGTATAAAGTCTTGCATTATAATTTTCCCTTATGTGTAATGTGTCCCCCCTTCTCTCTCATCCCTATAAATGCAACTTCTTGACGGATTCCTATTTGCAATTGGACGTGTCAATGTGTGATCAATCATCATCATATTTATAATGAATTTCGCATTGCTAACTTTAATATGTACAGTTGTTCCGCACCTCCAACGGTTCCCAAATTTAGAAAGTGCGCAATATTAATTTGACCTTGAATTTATATATATATGCGTTGAATGCATGCGTCCTACGACACAGTCAACCCCCTTTGCTTTGCTTACAAACATTTTGTTTCGAATACTTCAGCGCCGTGATCCTGAGGGCAACAACCATGGAAATAAGCTCTGAAAGACTGAAACTGATAAAGTGGTTTCCTTACGTAAAGCAACTACGACTATTTAAGCCCTTTTCTTCTGACTTTTCTAAATTCTTTTACTTTCTTCAAGTCAGCTATACATCAAGGTGTAAACAATATTTAGGGGTATTTGGTATCACAATTTAGACAACAATTTTTAGTTTTTAAATAACATTACACGTATTTTTATAATTTTTTTTATTTACACATATTTTTAGAAAATATAAACAACTTTATTATAATAACATTATCAAACAAGCCTTATTTCCCTTTTTGAGTCTTTTCCAACGCGATATTGCCTTTGGCCTCCCTCATCTCATGTAGTCAGGTCGGCAACAGAGTTGGAAAAGAAATCCATGAGTTAAGTATAAAGTATTAATGGAATTTTTTGAGGGTATACCGTAATAGAGGTTTGGTACGTCAGCCTATGGTTTGAATTTTAACGGTAGACTAATAATCTATATTATTTATAAGAAAATTTTATTCTTTGAATTAAACTTTTATGTGGTTCAAAAATACTCTTAAGCCTTCTGTTTAATAGTGAAAAAACTTGAGGATAACCTGGTAAAAATATATTTCTAAATCCATTTAAAATACCTATAAAATAGAACACTCTCCTACTAATCTATATCTTCAAAACAAATTTATCCAAATTTATTTTAAGAGGAAAATTATGACACTGGACCATAGTTGTCAATATCGTACAATACGTATCATATCATGTGTAAAAAGTTCTATATCGTATCGGCATATCTTAAGTGCTCATGAATCATACGTATTGTATCATAAAATCATACGCATAGTACGATACATAGAAAAATGCTTTAAAGTAAGATATTTTGTTAAAATTAGTACTTTTATTTGAATCCAACAAGTTGTTAGATTTGTTTTTAACACAAAATTATTAGTTTACTTAATTTAGCCTACTAAAATAACATATTTATACATTTTCTTCCCCTCTCTCCTACAATTGGATTACATGGTACACACTTACCTTTCACTTTAATATTTAAAAATTTATTTTAAATTTATTTTATTTTTATTGTTATTGTTACAAGTCCAAGAAACTAGAATACCAAAAAATAATCTATAAAAAAATTATTAAAATCAAAAGAACAAGAAGAGATAGTAAATATTAATGACGAATGGTGATAAAGAAAATTGTGAAGAAATAAATTTGAAAAATTATAAACATGATGATAGCGTCGACTCAGATGGGGTTGACTAGGTAATTTGATGAATAAGATGAAAATAAATTATTTATTTTTGGGTCATTTGTAATATATTATTACTTAAATTTGGATTTAATTAATTTGAATGTGCATGTTATGAACACATGTTAGTTTGATTTATTTAGTTTGCTTATTAAATATTATTACATAAGTGATGAATAAATTAATCATTAGTTATATATATTCATTTTTCATAATGAATATACCCTTTATAAATGTATATTTATAATTTTTTATAAATTTTATTAAGTGTTTATGTATCTTACGATACACGATACGATACGATACGATACACGATACAGAAAAATTAAAATCGATTCATGATACGATTTACGTTTTGACAACTATGCACTGGACTAAAAAAAAGTCTTATCGCATGTGCTTTAATGAGACTAGTATAATATAATTAAGTGGTAATATTGGCTTTTGGTTTGAATTTTTACAATAGACTAGTTCACTCGATCGATTTGAAACATTTTTTTTAATAGAAACAATTGATTTGAAACTAAGTACAAGCTTCTTCTCCAAAAAAATAATAATAAAAAGTACAAGCTAAGTCTGATATCATTTTATGAGACGGCTTTATAAGATATTTCTCTCACAATATATGTGGAATAGTGGATTACACACATACATACATACATATATATATATATATAATATATATATATATATATATATATACATATATATTCTACATGTGAGAGAGAAGTCTCCTGAGATAATCACATGTGACCACGTGATGCAACCATTAAGGAGAGTCAATTCCATATAATTTTAGGCCTAAGCTATTTTCAAGTGAGAATTTTTTTTTTTTTTTTTGGGGAAGGGGGGGGGGTTTATATATAAGATTTTCACTTAAATTTTTTGTTATATTTTGCTTATTAATTAGAGAAAATTTAAAAAATAGAATTACTTAATAATCTTGACATTCACAAAAAAAAAGGGATCCAATTAAAATAAAGTTGATAATACATTTATTCACATCAATTAATATTAAAAAAATGGAAAAAAAAATTATTTGTCTCAAATGTAATCCGTGCCAATAGGCAAATAGGCAATGAGTGTAGACTGTAAAGGGAAAAGAAAAAAGAAAAAAAATTGACGATGACTTTTTGACTAAAGACAGATATGTTTGATGGAAAGATAGAAAGACGTTTTCAAGTTTTTTTTTTTTTTTTTTTTTTTTTTTTTTTGAGGAAAAAGACTTTTTAAAGTTGGAGTGAAACTAAGAACGAAAATATATAATAGAGGTGTGTTTTTCTTTTAGTGAAAATAGAAATGTGTTTTTATCCAAACATGTATCACTTTCTTTTTTTTAAGAAAAGACTTGAAGATATCACAATGATAGTTCGTAGGAAATACTTACACGGCTAGTATTATTATTACTATCTTTGAGGGATGGGGTCATGGGGCTACATAGAGGTTAAAGGGCCATTCCCCTTTTTTAAAAAAATTAATCTAAATCTAAAATTTTCAATTTTACTCTTACAGTTGAATAAAATTTTGCAACCAAATATACAAGCGACCCCAAATTTTTCATAAATTTTTTGTATAATTATTTCAAGTGTGTGTTATATATAACACTATTTTTGTGTGCGTTAAGACACGATTTGGATACTAGTCTAATTTGTCACTATTTAAATCTACGATTTTCAAACTTGCAGATACGATGGATCACAAAGACTTCCTACTACTAAGTCAACTCTCAGATAATCAATCGCGTTGCCTTTTAAACTCATATTCATAGATCCTATATACAAACACATTAAATCTCATCAATCCGTTTCGTCCCTTAGAGAAAAAAATTCATCAATTTAAATTACAACTTGATGAATTTACAAGCCATTCAAGAGAGAGGGGAAGAAGAATAAAAACTTACCTACCTATCCGGCTATTCACATCTTCTCATCAGAGTCGTGCCCAGTGCCTGACGCCCCTATTATGGGCTAGAATTAGTTGACAAGCAAGTTCTACGCAAGCTAGTATTAACGAATTTATTGAACACTTGTCCAGCGTAATCACACTCATGAGACATGACTCAACGCCATTAGCTCACGAACAACACACTTGTAATATAGATGGATGAGAATTAGGGCAATAAACAAGCTAAGTTTCGTTGTCTATAATAAGTTTAGGCTTGTTCAGTTATTTTTATTATGAACACGAGCCAATCACCAAACAAAATTACATGTACAAGATTGATTAATGTTTTGTGTCCAATAAACTTTTATTTTTCACAAGCTACCTGATTAACAAATTTATGAATTTTTTTTTTATAAATTAACTGTTTATATTATTAATAAAATATAAATAATAATTTGATATCATATGAACTTATATACAAACTTATACAATACAATATCAAGTTTATATAAGAATATTTTAGACAAATATATGTATAAAAATATAATATTATATATATTTAAATCGAGCTCAATGTTCATAAACTTGTTCATAAACTCATTATTATGTTTGAGCTTGGCATTTTTAAGAGTCGAGCCTAAACTTGGGGCTTAAGATTGGCTTGTTTACTAAACAAATGAACATAAACAAGTTTTTTCCCGAGTCAAGTTCAAGTTATTAATAAAAAACTTGGATCATTTACAACCCTAATGAAAATGAAACAAATACTCCTTTTTACCATTATTGTTTGTTCCATTTTTCAGTTTGTCTAAAGTTTTCAAAAGTAATAATCAAATGTTTAAATTTTGAACTAAATATCGAATTCTTAAATCTTTTAATCGATCATTTGATCCTCACATTAATCCAGACATTAAGCTTTGGGGTTTTAAAAATACATCCCAACATGGGCATGTGATATTGACATGGAATAAAAAATCGAAGGGTAGAATACAAAAATCATCCTGAAGTATGGTCTATTGAAAGGTAGTATTAAAACTTTTTAAAAATATCTAATTTTTTACTTGACCAAAAATATCATTTAACACTATTTAAAAATTCTCATCTTTCCATTTCATTACATATATATGTGTGTGTATATATATATATATATATATATAAAAGAGGGAGAGAGAGAGAGAGAGACAACCGTTTTACAAACTTTTAAAAACTATAGGAATCAAACTGGGAAATGAACAAACGTGATGTTTGCCATGAAACGTATAAAATTTTTTTAGTACATCAAAACATAACAACTTTTACTGAGGCTGTCTTTAATTCGATTGAAGATATTCTAATTAGAGGATTCATGTATGGATATGCCAAAAAGGTAAAAATACATTTTGATTAACTAAAAGGCTATTTTATCTATTTTATAGTACCACTTTAACAACAAACCCTATGTCTCATACCCTATTCTCTTACCATTCTATTTGTTCTTTTTACATTATCACTTTAACAATACATCCTACCTCTCATTTTCTATTCTTTTTTGATGATATTTAAATAATTGGAGGAATAGAATAATAGTGTTATGAAATATAGATATTGCTACAGTGGATATCTATTTTTATATGTTACTGTAGCAAAATGCAAAAATCTAAACGGTGCTAGAGTACCGAGTGTGAGGTGTTTTTAAGAGTGTTAAGAGTATCAAGTGTGAGGGTTTTAAGCGATTGATGCTACAGGAAAATGCAAAATAGCTAAAAATACATTTTAGAGCACCGGATGGGAATGCTCTAGTAATATGTATCTTAAGTCATTCAAAGAAAATAAAGGACTAGCACGAAGAGAGTCAAGGAAACATTTCCTCTTCGTAAAAAAGTGTCTGGTTTTCAAACTAGTAAACTTATCTTGAGCAGAAACTAGTAACCTTGCCTCAGATTGAGACTGCATAACTGAAACTCAGAAAGTTGTACATCTAAGAAGAAACAATAAGAGCAAAGTAGCCAATGTTCATCCTCCAAAACTATCACAAGCAGTAATAACACAGGCATGGCTAAATTGAAATTTGTGAAATACGAATAAGAGACTATTGTGAGAGAAAATTAGGCTTCATACAAAAAAAGAGTGGATGTTTCGATATCAATGTCTCAGACATCTATAAATTTATGAGGCCATTCTGAGCATGTTCACCAACAAAGACTAATATGCAAGCATTGGTGGAATGTACCTAAGCATCAGATGGAAAGCTTTATCTGCTATGCACTTGTCGGTTATCTGTCAAGCTGAACATATCCCTATTGCAAGTTCTCCAATGTGAATTTTTGTTAGCTTTCATTAAAATTCAATAGACACTGTCTACTTCAAGGTAAATGAAAGGTGAGGACACAATTTAGATTTTGAAAAAATACATCATCCAATAAACCAGACATTGGGTCCGTCCAATAAAGTGCTTTTGGGCTGAAAAGCACTTTTAATCTGAAAATTGCGGTGTCATAACCCATTAAAGAAACTTGAAGTTGAAAACAGGTTTAAGACTAAAATTGAACCAAAGAGCTCTAAAATTCACAGTTCATGTTCTACATCGCAAAATCTATTACTAAAACTCTAGTTAAAACTTTACTTCCTACAACAATGCCAAACAGGCACATTAAACATTTAGAACACAATGCATTCCCAACTACAAATCATCATCAATTCTTTTTCGGGCCCTCACTTCCTAGCTCACCAGACAAGTTTTGCAATGAGTCGTCATTTTTACAGTCATCAACACACTCACTGGCCAATGAGATATCAGTAGAGTACTTTCTGATTCTCAAGGAAATAAATATGCTTGATATGATCCCAAGTGCAGGAAAAAGGTATGACCAAACCTGAGATTTCTGAGAACCAGATGCTGAAGCAACAGCGGCACCAGCAAGGCTGCCAATGGATGTGTTCTGCATGATCATTGGCAGGCATCCAATCACTGTTGGCAGAAGAAAATCCACAATGAACCCAACTCTGGTAGCAGCAAGGGCATAATTTATGACATAGGAGGGCATGGGTGAGAAGCGAGCAAGGAGGACAAATTTCCAACCATCACGCTCAACTCCTTTGGAAAGGATATGGAAGTACTTGTTTTTCTGGACCCATTCTTTTGCTGAACTTGAGCTCCTGAATACTAACCTGCAATAACCCACAATATCATAATTGTCCTCACATAAGTTTGCGTTCATAAGTGTGTGTGTGTGTGTGTGAGAGAGAGAGAGAGAGAGAGTGTTGGACAATTTTAGAAACAAATTTGATATATAGGAACACTCTGGATACACACAACCAGGATAGCAATAAGCATTGAAAGCAAATGTGAACAGTTTTTATATCATATCGGGAGTCAGCCAAACAAACTCTCATGCATAATCAAGCTCTAATGTAGAGCCAAATCTTCCCTTCAACACATTCTCTCTAGCTACTCTTGTACTTGTAATGTATTCAACTTTAATTATATGACTTCACTTTTCTTTTTATTAGAAATAAGCTTTATTGACTACAAAGCAATACCTCAAGTAACTGGAAAAGGACTCTCTTTAAAGATGCAGTCAATAAAGGCTTACCTATGAACAACAACAACCTTTGCTCTCCTCAAATAATTAGTGCTAAATTTCAACTCATTCATACCTTTCACTTTATTGCAACTCATCCATCCAAACCTTCTCAATTTTGAATGTCTCATTGCCCGACTAATCTATATAAGGATCTATAGCCAACCCTTAAAATTTGGGTTCAATGCCCCTGAGTAATCTGTTGGAAAGAATCTCTTGGCAATAAATAAGCAACTAAAAATACTCGAGATGAATGTTCTAAATAACTCTTCGCTATGCATGGTGCACCACCAACCCCACACAGCACGCCCACCCTTTTATAAATTGTTGGCAAATAGATTGAAAAAGGTGTTAGATAAACAAAACTTTGAGTCACAGAATGCATTTGTGGGAGATAGAATTTTTTTTTTTACTCAGAACTTACTGCCAACTAATGTTTAGATTGTAGGAGGAAGAGTCATATCCCAGGTATGATTTGTAAGTTGGATATTGAGAAATCTTATGATCTTGTAACCTGTGAGACTCTACTTTATCAGATGGAAAGGATGGGGTTTGATTAGGAAAGGAGACGTTGGATTCATACTTGCATTTTTACTGCATGTTTCTCTGTTTTGGTGAACCAATCCTCTTCAGACTTCTTCTATAGTCTGAGGGGTCTAAGAATTGTTTTTTATTTTGGCACTGCTACAGAAATTGGGTTCTATATCTCTCATATTTCACTTGCTGATTATACAACTTTATTATGTAATGCAAATGCTAAAAAAATTCTTTATATTAGATTGGTGTTAACTTACTTTCAAGAAATTAAAGGTCTAAGAGTAAACCTTAGCAACACAGTAGGCAATATTGGTAGCATGAGAGAGCTAGCAGACATCCTATGTCGTAAGATTGGGAGTTTGCCGATAACTTATCTTGAAATGCCATCCTCTTTGGTGGGGTAGGAAACAGTTTGTTCTCCTATTACTAATGGAGGATTGGGTGTAAGGAAGTGAGGAACCTATAATAAAATCTTATGGGGGAAATGGTTATGGCACTTTGGGACAGAAGACACATTTATGGACACTGTAATAGCTACTAAGTACGGTGATTGATGGGGTGAATAAACATCCAAACCTATTAGAGGGACTCATTGTAGTAGCTTATGAAAAAGTATTACAGCAAAATGGAATAGAAATCTAAGTTATGTGCACTTTGATTTAGGTGATAAAAATCGTGTATGATTTGGGCATGAAAATTGGAGTGGGAATCATCCTCTGAAGGTATTGTTCACAGATTTGTATTCATGCTCATTAGCTAGCCGCTAGCAATGCATTAATTTACAGTGTTGGTTGTTTAGATTGATGGGAAGGCACAAAGCTGGAATGTTGTTCCCAGATTAGGGTTGATGAATCCCTTCCTAAATCTTCTTTTACTTAAATATTCTAGGAGAGAAGGTTGAGATAGAGTGAGTAGAAGATTGAATGGAGGTGGTAAATTTGATGGGTCAGTCATATTACGCTATCTTACAGGGTAACAGTGATGTTTCTTTCCCTTAGAAGAGTATTTGGTGTGTTACAGCTACAAGGAAGGTTTCATTTTTTTTTTTTCTATGGACAACAGCTTGAGCTAAAATCCTTACTTGTGACAATCTCATGTAGAGAGATTTTCCTTTTTGTTTTTGTTTTTTGTTTTTTTTTTTAATTTTTTTTTTTTTTTTTTATAACATGGAACCTGACCAAGGCAGGTTTTACTTTAGCAGGATAGTAATGGGGAGATAGTAGATCATTAATTGGTAAAAATGAATTATAGCAAATGATTTGTGGAGTGTTGTTTATAGATCTTCGGGATTCAATGAGTTTTACCTAAAAAGGTTATGGATCTCTTGTTTGGATAAAGGAATTATTTTGGAAAACATTTTTCGAATATTTGGAATCTAGTTCCTTTATGTTTGATATGGGTTTTGTGGAGGGATCAAAATTGTACTTATTTTTATTGATCAGTGGTAAGTTACACATGCACCAAAGGGACTTAAACCCACGACGTCACCCTCCATCCCATTATTATGGGAGGATGAAGTAGAAATTGAGCTATAGCTCATTGGTAATCATTGTACTTTTAAAGACGCAAAAAGTTTAGTAACTCAATTGCAATCTTTGGTGTGACCAATTTTACCATCGGCAACACTACCCTTCATACCAAGAATTTGTGGTATACTTTGATTATCAAGCGTTGTGGCGGTCTTTCATCCAAGTCTAAGAGTTCATTTTCCAAATAAAATACAAGACAAGAGAGTTTAATAAAGTTGCAGATGCTTTAAGAAAGTGATCTTTGATGCCCAAAGTGATGACAAGCCAAGTTATTTGTATGCAAACATCACTCCTGGGTATGAGCACAAACTGCTTAGCCCATCAGGGGTGAATGCTCTTGGATTACCCAACAACAGACTCTGGCAGATGGGGTCAGTTGCCAGTAGGTTTACTAGCTAGAGGTGAGTCCAACGCACTCTTCTTTAGAAAGGTTCCCTGCGTTATCCACTCACATGCACACACAGAGAGAGAAAAAAGAAATCCATATTTAGGCCAAATTATTACCCAATTGTGAGAGCCAACACAAGTTTAGTATGATGCCATATAAGTTACATGATGGCAACTTATCCAGGTGCTTTTGCTTTTGCTTCTTTGTCTAAGTTAATTGATATTTGTACTTTCCACCATCTTTTTCATTTATCTTCATTGATCTTATACTGAATCCTTTGTACACTGCCTGTGAACTTGGATTCATTGTACTCTTTCGGTTGTTCTTCAATGAAGTCTTATTACTTATCAAAAGGAATCCTTGTGTGAGCAGATTATAAGGGAACTTTATGGAGATGGACTAATGGTTTGGAGGGACATTTTGACATATACAAGACACTGGCAATGGTATCTAATTGTTATTTCTAGCAGGGAATGTACAAAGATGTGGATAGGTTGGTAAGACGTCAAGCATGCCAATTTGGTAAGGGAGTTCACAAGTCACAGCTTTGACACACCATTGTGGAAACCTAATGATTTTTGGGTTCATTTAGGTATGGATTTTGTGTTGGACTCCCAGAGACTGCAAATAGACATGACTCTATCCTCGCTGTGGTTGGATTTATTAATTGTGATAGAAGGCATCACCAAGATTGAATCATAGCAACTAATAGAAAAACAACATTATCATATTCCTTTCCACAAGTCTGTTCCTATAACAAATTGCATTCATTACTGTCTCATCCAAAGCCAGTTTGGGTCTAATACGTAAAAGTAATAAATTGCACTTGGCTCAAAACCCAAATCGATTTGATACCCAGAGTCCAATACAAATACAAAGTACACACTGACACTGCTAACAATCCTCAAATTATATTTGTTGAAAGCAGCATAAATTTATAATATGATTTCGATCGATCTACAGTGTCAGTAATTAGCCAGCCAGGAAACATATAAAATAAATCAATGTTGGAAATGAAAGAGGAACCTTACCTTCCGATCCAGAAGGAGAGGGAAGCGCCGAGGACCTTAGCGGAGAAGACGCAGACAACAGCAGGGAAGAAGCCGAAGATTAGAGAAGCAGTGGCCTCCATGAAAACAGCGTAAGGCAAGCAGAGCGCCAGAGTGAGAGTGTGGACCCCAACGTATGCGGGCATGGCCCACACACCCATGCGATCCGACCATTCTCCTAACACCTTCATTGCTCCTTCCTTCTCCCATCCGTACCTTTTGCTCAGCTCCCTCACTCCTATTGCTGCTATTACCACCACCGCTACTGTCCACCATTTACGTCCGCCACCGCCACCGCCACCGCTATCACTCATTTCTTCGTTTTTTACAGAGAGAACAGACCGGATGAGATCTTCAACAAAGCATTTTCCTCGGTCTGAACCTAAATTTCCTATTGATGGGCCTGCTCAATCTTTGGGCTTCCGCTTTTTTTCGGCTTTTCTGAGATGACCGGTTCTAATCAACTGGCCCATATTTTCTCCCTTCTTCTTTGATTTTTTTTTTTACTTAAATATAGAATTATGGCATATTACACTTTTGCACTGTAAGTTTTCACCTCAATTACAATCTCCTCCCAAACTTTCAAAATGCATCCTTAACCTTCCTTCCTCCCCAATTTTAAAATGTTATTACAATGTATCATCTATCGTTTATTTTGGTGTTAACCTTGACGGAAATGTGACTGGCATGCGAAACAAATTGAATGTTAAGAAGATATGATTCTTATTAAGAATTTGTAAGAAGTTGTGGTGGAGATCAAAACACAAGCATGAAGGTGATTCAATTGAACTCGTGACCTCCCCTACCACTGCCATATTTACATCTCTCACCTCTACATCTGTCATCACTAATTTATTTATCATTTTCACCACCACAATTTCCATCTCCACCACCACCACCACCACCACCACCACAAACACATATCTCAATTCTAACATCAACTCCACAATCACACCCTCTTCTAAAAGTTTCCCGCTGCCACCTTAACCAAAACTCTAATCCAATCTGCACTTATCCTTACCACAAACACAAACCAACCCATATAACACCAAAGCAAACTACATAATTTACCCAAGTTTTAAATAAAGGGTTGTCACATGGTCAAAAGAGAGTGCAGCTACTTGTAGTAGAGAAAAGATAAACCTAAAGCCACGTGGGCTTCAAATGGCTAGGAACAGAAACTCTGCTCTTCTTGCAAAATTAAATTGGAGGTTCCACTCTAAGCCTGAAGCCACGTGGGTTGTGGTCCTCAAAAGGAAGTATTGCTCTCATCGCAGAATTGCCTCAAGAAATCCCGTTAAACTCCATTGCTCTCGAGTGTAAACAACCATGAAGAAAGGGAAGGATGTTTTCCAAAAAGGGATCAAATGGACAATTGGGAGAGAGAATTGATGGGGTATAATAAAATTAACCAACTCCAATATTGTCCATGACGGTCGTCCAGAACAAGGACGGGAAAGCGAACGTTGTAAAAAGCTTGTCCATTATAAGCTCATCTGTGCAGGAAAATGCTTGCCTACAGAAGATGCACCCCACGTAGGAAGGTCGTCCATGTAAGGATAACCGTTCGTGAGAAGGTCGTCCATAGAAGGACGACCTTCTGTGGGAGCAAGGTACACTCGTCAAGAAGACTCCTAGACGAGCCCCTGACACTTAGGAAAATTTTCAAGCAAGAACTTGCCTACATGCTAGTATTCCGAGACATGAGTAAAATCCAGGTTCAGTACTATAACTCTTTATCACATGCATAACTTCCAGTGACAGTTATATGAAAAAATGTAACTCCTAAACAGTTATGAAATTTATCCCTGAACCCTCAAAACTCCTCAAATATAGGGGAAGTTACAAGCCTAATAACCGTTTATAGGGTGCACTATATAAACGCTCATTCAGACCAGACAAAGGTATGTTTTTGACAATTCCTGAAAAGTTGGAACTCTAAAATTTAAGGGAGAAAACTAACTTTGGCATCGGAGGGTTCTTGGCCTGCAACCCCCGTCACCTTTGATTAACCGTTCTTTCTGTTTCAGGTCATCAAGACGGTCACTAGTCCTTTGAAATCCGAAGCATCCAGCCTACTGATTTTCTTCGCATCATCAAGAGTAATCTTAGCTTCTGGTTTGACAAATGGTCACGTCAAAACACTTTGAGGTCCTCCATCCAAGGGCCCTTTTCTATGAAGGAGTTCAATAGAAGGTAAAGGATGTTATCTTAGCTGAAGATTGGAATTGGTCTTCCCTTTCCCTAGAGCTTCCCACTACCTTGAGGTCAGAGATCCAAGCAACCCCTTTTGCTATTCCTTCTAGGAGACAAGATAGGTTAGCTTGGAAGGGTACTCAACATGGTGGCATTGATCTTAGAAGTGCCTACAATCTTGCTATTGGGTTGGAGGAGGTTCAACAATTTGGGGGCCAATGGATATGGAAAATTAAAATTCTGCCACGAATACAATTGTTTTTCTGGAAGTGCTATCATAATAGTATTGTTGTTAAACTTTGCCTTGCCCAAAGAGGTATGAGCTTGGATGCCACTTGCCTTCTTTGCCAACAAGCTGCAAAGTCTATTATCCATGCCCTCTAGGACTGCCCTAGGGTTAAAGCAACTTGGGTTCAACTTGGCAAAGAGGCTTTTGATACCACATCTTACTCGGAAGATTTGAAGCCTTGACTGGCAGCTAACGGTAGGATTAAAGCCTCTATCTCCTTAAACTAGCCTCCCTGGATGTATGTTTTCCTTTTTGCTATCCAGTATATCTGGCTTAGAAGGAATGCGATGGTGTTTAAAAACGACTCTATCCACAGCAACTTAGCAGTCGATATTGTGGGAAAATCCTTGGAATATGTTCATTGTTCCCTTTCTTTCAAAGTACTGACTAAAACCTCTCAAAAACTGATCAATGGGAGAGACCCGCCACGAGTTAGCTAAAGTTGAATACTGATGGTTCAGTGTCAAAATCCTTGGGAGTCGCTGGTGGTGGTGTTGTGAAGGATGAAAGAGGGAATTGGGTGATTGGGTTTGCTAGAAACATTAGGAGAGCCTCTAGCTTCGCTACCGAGCTTTGGGCCCTTTGTGATGGGCTATCTATTTGTCTTGCTAGAAATTTCCTTACGGTGGAAGTTGAAATGGATGCCAAAACCATAGTCGATGATAAGTCAAAAAAATAACATGGGGTCATCATTCCCATTAATGACAACCCAAGCAGGCGTTACACATTTATTGTGTGCTTTGATGATGAAACGTAACAGAAGGAGTAACAGTAACAAGTGAACTGTGTACTTTAGAGCTCCCATTGATGACACACTAGTCGTTGCCTATAAATGCTAAGATTCACTACCCATTAAGACGGAGAACAACTATAAAAGAGAGGAATAACATAATCCAAAGGTACACACAAATACTCACCCAAAAATAACTCTAAGTCATTTTCTCTCTAAACAATTCTCTCCCTTTTCTGACTTAAGCATCAGAGTATTTTTGGCAAACACTGCACCGGTGTATTACACTTCTTTCCCAAGCTTTCTTGTAGGTTTGTATCAGAGACACGACCAACCATGGGATTATCCATCCAGTGAGATGAGATCCTCAACTTGGTGATTTTTCGCATCATCAGTTAGGCGCCGTCTATGGGAAATGCTAATCATTCAATCCATCTTCCCTAAGTGACAAAAGAGAACCTCATAGCACGAGATGGATGTCGAATAAGCTGCACAACAAATTCAAGCCTAACAGCCAACTTGGAAAAAGTGACTCGCCAGAATGAAGAACTTAGGAGAGCCGCTGAATCCCAGAACGAGGAACGACAGCAGACTATGGAGAATCAGAATGAAGAAGAACGCTGGAGAATCGAAGGAAACCATAATGAGGAAGGATCAGATAGCCAGGCCAATAGGAGGAAGAGAGCATCAGAAGAAAACTCGTTCAGAATAGAGAGCGCGCTTCATAGCATGAGGAGGGAGATGGACGAATTCAGGAATGCGGTAAAAGACAAAGCCGCGAATAATCTAGACAGAATAATTCGAAGGACAGAGTCACCATTCACCACGGAGGTGTTGAATCATCCTCTCCCACCGAAGTTTCGCCTTCCCCGGCTAGAGTCATTTGACGATTCTAGAGATCACTTAGATCACATCGAATCGTTCAAAGCTTTAATACTTTTGCAGATGACCCCCTATGAAGTAATGTGCAGGGTTTTCCCAAAAATGCTAAAAGACGTAGCTAGGGTGTGGTTTGCCAAACTACCCTTAAGTACTATTGCCAACTTTGAGCAGCTCAGCAAGGGTTTTGTTCATCACTTCATTGAAGGACAACAACACAAGAAGCCAATTGGACATCTTCTCAACATACACTAGGCAGAGGGAGAATCGCTGAGGCAATATATAACGCACTTCAATAAAGAGTAGTTGCAGGTGGACGAAGTAGAAGATCAAGTCATCCTAACGACCTTCTAAGCAAGGTTGCTACCAGGAGATTTATGCTTCTCAATCACCAAGAATCTGCCGAAAATTGTGGCAGAACTACTTCATAAGGCCTAGAAATATATGAATGCAGAAGACGTAATGATTGCTAAAGGTGTGACGACCAAAAGGAAACGAGACGAAGGTACTAGTCACAACCCCAATAGGAAGAAAGAGACATGGGGCACTAGGCACGCGTTGGACAAAAAGAAGAACCTTCCAAATTGAAAGCCTAAGTTTACTAGTTTCACTCCACTAGTGATGCTTATCGAGCAAGTATTGATGCAGATAAAGAACAGACCTTCTCTGCAATGGCCCAAGCCCATTTAGGCTCTAGCAGAAGTAAGAGACAAAAACAAGTACTGTAGGTTCTACTAGGACCACGGACATCGCACTAATGAATGCAAGCACCTAAAGGACCAAGTGGAAACCTTAATCCGTCAATGAGCTAGAGACGGGGAGACAGAAACGGGGGGCAATAAAGCCCCCATAGGAGAAATAAGGATGATCTCGAGAAGATTAGTAGCAGAAGGATCCTTCAAATCACTGAGGAAGGCGTATGCTAAAGAAGTGAACAACGTACATTCGTGATTCCCACCTTTAAAAACGCCTAGATACAGCAAATAGGACATCATCTTTTTCGAGAAGGACGCTCCTGGCATTAAACAGCCCCATTACAATCCGCTGGTTATAATGCTCAGGTTGGAAAAATTTAACATGCATCAGGTACTGGTAGATAATGGAAGCTCAACAGACATTATCTATCTGCCAGACTTCCAACAAATGAAGCTAAACAAAGAAAGGCTTCAACCATTCACTTCCCCATTGGTAAGTTTCACCGGGGACAAGGTTCTTTCCAAAGGCGTTGTTAAGCTAACCATAATTGTAGGCACTTGTCCAACACAAGTCTCCAAAGAATTTGATTACCTTGTGGTAGATTACGCATCAACGTACAACGTCATCCTTGGATGACCAACGCTCAGCAAGTTTAAAGCGGCGACATCGACCTATTGTCTAAAGTTGAAAACCCCTATAGCCCACAACATAGGGGAAATTAGAGGAGATCCAAGTCCTCACAAGAGAATGCTATCAAGCTGCCCTAACATTAGGGGAAAGCCACACATGGATGATAGATGAACTTGAACCAGTTCCCGAACCGTCAGAATTGCCACAAGAAATTGAGGTCGTCCTTGGAGATCTGTCCAAAGTCTGGAAGATGGGTTCAGCACTTTTGGCCTTAGAGAAGACGAAGATAACAAATTTCCTAAGAGAGAACCGGGACGTTTTCACTTGGAAGCACAAGGATATGCTAGGAATCGACAGAGGAGTCATCCAGCATCGTCTCAATGTTAATCTAGAGTGCAAACCAATGCAGCAGAGACAAAGAATATTTGTGCCTGAACGCAATAAGGCAGTAGCAGAAGAGGTTGAGAAACTCCTAAAGGCAAGTTTCATAAAGGAAGTGATCTACCCTGAGTGGCTAACTAATGTAGTGATGGTAAAAAAGAACAACAGCAAGTGAAGGATGTGTCAACTTCACAAATCTCAACAAGGCATGCCCGAAAGACAACTTCCCCTTACCCAGGATCGACCAAGAAGATCATGATGGACAAGGAAGATCAAGAGAAGATCGCATTCATCACTAGCCAAAGGTTATACAGTTACAAGGTGATGCATTTCGAACTGAAGAATGTTGGGGCCACATACCAGAGGTTGGTGAACCACATATTCTCTCATCAGATAGGAAGAAACATGGAAGTATATGTAGCTAATACACTGGTGAAGAGTAATGCCAAAGTAGACACCTGGACGACCGAAGGGAAACCTTCAACACACTAAGTAAGTATTGAACCCAACAATGTGTGTTTTTGCTATTTCATCAGGGAAATTCTTGAGATTCATGGTATCTCAATGGGGCATAGGCTAATCCAGACAAGATAAAGGCAATAATGGAGATAAAGTCCCCAAAGAAAATGAAGGAAGTATAAAGCTTAACAGGAAAAGTTGCAGCATTGAAAAAATCCATCTCTTGAGTGACAGAAAAATGCCTACCTTTCTTCAAAATCTTGAAGAAGGCTTTTTAGTAGACTGACGAATGTGAAGAAGCCTTGACAAAGCTAAAAGAATACCTAACACAACCACCATTGTTAAGCCCTTCAGTAATAGGAGAGAAGATGCACCTCTATTTGGCAGTATCCAATATTATAGTAAGCTCGGCACTGATTGGGGAAAAGGATGAGGTGCAGAGGTCGGTGAACTATATCAGCCAAGCATTCTAGGGAGCTGAAGCCAATTACCCAAGGCTAGAGAATCACCTTCGCTCTAGTAGTTACCTCTAGAAAACTGCACCACTACTTTTAAGCACATCTCATCATTGTTATGATAGACCAACCGATAAGAAAGACAATGAACAAGATAGATGTAGCAAGGCGCCTCGTCTAATGGGCTATAGAGCTTAGCTAGTTCAATATAGAATATCGGTCTCGGGTTGCAATCAAAGCCTAGGTCCTCGCTAATTCCATTGCAAAATTCACTTATCCTCAAGAAGAAGAAGAAAAAAAAAAGTCTCAAAAGAAGGTATGGACTGTCCTGACAAATGGGTCCACAACTAAGAAAACTTGAGGAGCAGTTGTGGTCCTCATATCACCAGAAGGAGAAATCCTAAAGTACGCTGTCAGATTGCAATTCCCAGCAACCAACAATTAAGCCGAGTATAAAGTACTTCTAACAGGATTGAGTCTTGTGAGAGTACTTAAAGCCAAGACTCTCATTGTCAAAGCCGATTCTCAGCTTGTAATTGGTCAGGTAAAAGGGGATTATGAAGCAAAGGAAGAAAGAATGCAGAAGTATCTCTAGATCATCAAAGAAATCCTACAGTATTTCAATAGTATCGAGTTCCAACAAATCCCTCATGCAAAGAATGTTGAAGCTGACTTATTAGCACGACTAGCCTCGTCAGACAAACATGGCATATCTCCTGAGTTATGCATGAAAACAAGGGGATAGCCTAGCACTGAGAGAAAACAAGTGATGAAGATACAGGGACAAGACAAATGGATAACTCCCATCATCCGTTAGTTGAAAGAAGGACAACTCCCAAAAGACAGAAATGAAGCATGGAAGGTATAGATCAGAGCTGCTCGCTCACCATTATTAACGATGCCTTATACAAACGAGGACACTCCCTCCCTTATCTCCATTGTGCTAACAAGGAAGAGGCCAACTATGTACTTTGAGAGATACACAAAGGAATTTGCGGTAATCACGCGGAAGCAAGGTCTCTTACGGGAAAAGCATTCAGAGTAGGTTATTACTGGTCAATGCTGTAGAAGGATGCACACAACCTCGTCAAAACTTGTGACCAATGCCAACGTTTCACGAACATCCAAACATGACCAAGTGATAGATTGGCTAAACTAAATAAAAATTCAACAGAAATAGCACTGAAATCCATTTTTATAGACCAATCAGAATTGCCCCCTAGGATTTATAATTGCCTTGAAGGGTCCAATATACATGCCCCCTTGGACCTTTTAAATAACAATCAAACCGATTTTATGAAAATAAAAAAAAATTCGCAAAGAAGACATAAAACATATATTGGACATTCTCAAAATAGAAAAGGATTTCGAATAAATTTTAAATCCATTAGACCAATGATGCTGATAACCACTCCATGGCCTTTTGCCTAAAAGGGGATTGACATAATGGGACCACTCCCTATAGGAAGGAAGCAGTACAAGTTCCTTATTCTCTCAATCGACTACTTCATGAAATGGGTGGAAGAACATAATCTGCAGATTCATGATTCCTAACATAATCATATTGGACATCGGGAAGCAAATTAATAATCTCAAGTTTTGAAAATTTTGCCAAGACACCTATAAGCAAATTAATAATCTCAAGAATCACTACTCTTCCCCAAGACACCCATAGGCTAATGGTCAAATCAAAGTGAAGAATAGAAGCTTGCTCAAAATTATCAAAACTCGACATGAGGGTGCAAAAGGTGCATGGCCTGAAAAGCTGCTTAACGCTTTATAGGCATATAGGACAACCACAAGAGTGCTGACAAGAGAAATAACATTTAGACTGACGTTTGGTACTGAAACCGTTATACCAATAGAGGTAGGACTGACAAACATCCAAATCAAGGCGTACAAAGAGCGGTGGAATCACCAAGAACTCAACAATAATTTGGATTTGATCGACGAGGTGAAAGATGAAGCTATGAAGCAGATGGAAAAGTACAAGGGAGCAATGGCCAAATACTACAACAAGAAGGTGAAGGTGAGAAGATTCAACATAGGTGATCTCGTTCTTAGAAAAGTCTCACAGGCAACAAAGGACTCGTCCCAAGGGAAATTAGGTCATTTGTCACTCTAGAGAAGGATTATACTACCTAAAGAACTAGGATGGCCAAGAACTACCTCGTCCATGGAACATAGAACACTTAAAGAGATACTATAAGAATCCCCAAGTATTTCAAAATGCTTAATTTTATTTAGATGCATTTTCCCATTTTATTATTATTTGTCTTCCATAGACGAAGGAATATTTTATCTCTCTATCAATGAAACATAAGCAGAAGCACTATTCAAGATTTATGTGTAGTAGATTCTTTCATTACAAACTATTGGCCAAGTCGTCGTTGATACATAACGTGAAAAAAGTATTGATACGTATTAACAAACATCATTCATGCATGAGAAAAGTTATTAATACATAACAAAACCATCATTCATACATGAATCAATAAAAGTTATTAGTACATAACAATTTCTTCATTCATACGTGACTTAATAAAAGTTATTAATACAAAACAATTTCGTCATTCATACATGACTTAGTAAAAGTTATTAATACATAAAAATATCATTATAAAAGTTGTTAATACACAACAATGTCGTCATTTATACATGACTCAATAAAAGTTATTAATACATAACTAAATTGTCATTCGTACATAACTCAATAAAATTTATTAATACATAACAACTTTGTCATTCATGCATGACTTAATAAAAGTAATTAATACATAACTACTTCGTCATTCATACATGACTTAGTAAAAATTATCAACACATAACAAAATCTTCATTCATACATGACTTAAGAAAAGTTATTAATACATAACAATATCGTCATTCATACATTACTTAAAATTAAGTTTATACATAACCAAACCGTCATTCATACATGACTTAGGAAGAGTTGTTAATTCATAGCAACATAATCATTCATACATGACTTAAAAAGAAGCCATAATTATATAACCACGACGTCATACGACTTGGAAAAAGTTGGAGTTGTTAAGCATATAAGTCAATCGCCACTCAGGCATGACTTCATCAACACGCGACAACGTCGTCATTCATACATGACATAAAAATAGTTCGAAGTATATTATATGCTTAAAACAAACGAGCCCAAAAGATTGTCCAACAAATTGTTCAAAGGAGAAAAATAAGCAGACGTGCTCAAAGCAACGAGCCCCAAAAATAACAATGTTTTTGCCTTATACAAAAAAAAAAAAGAAAAAAAAGAGAGGAACAAGTAATAAAAATTCTCAAGGAAGACTAGAAGGGAAAGGATCTGTAGAGATGCTTTCAACTACACCAGGCACAACCCCGCCATCTATTGCAACTTCAGAAGGACGATCTGCCAAAACTTCTTTCTCCACTTCTTCCATATAAAGCTGGAGTGAAGTGCATCTCATAGTGATGCTTGGCTAGGTACTTATGAAAGATTTTGAAACCGTCCACGTAGTAATCATAGGGCTTATCCAAAAACTCATCCAAAGCCTTAAACTTCTCCACTGCTTCAAAACCTACCTTCTCGACCTTCATGAGGGCCTTGTCAATCTACTTATCCTTCAATTTTGAAAACGCCTTCTCAATGTCGATATTTTTCTCTAAAGTCTTCAGACGATCCTTGTCCTTTTTGGCCTCGACAGCAAGAGCAGAGATTTAGATCGTCAATGACTCATTCTCGGTAGAAAGAGAAGCAATCACAAATCAGTCTCAATCAACTTCTTATCATAGTCCAAGTACTTTCCAGAGATGTACAAGGACTCTCCCAGCACCTGCAACAACAAATAAGTGACAGTTCAAAAAAAAAATAAGAAGAAGAAAATAAAGGTGTGCATATGAGACGAGGACGCATACTTACATAAGCTTATGAACGTGTGACGACATCAACTCAAAAGGAGGTTTTCCCATCAAAGGCTCTAAATCCTTCACGGAGATTGCATCATAGGCCTTCTACGTCTCAGTACCTACGTCTTCCCAAAAAGAGGCAATCGAGACCTTGCTCATGACTTTGGCCTTAAAGCCACCACTAGGAGAGACGATCAACTCCAAGGAAGAAGTAGGTGAGGCAGGATAGCGATCTTGAAACTTGGCCACCGAAGAGGTCACCACAACATTTCCCTTGGACGATTCATTCTCCTTCTAACATTTCCTCAACAGAAGGCCACCAGACAGACCAGTCTTAGCTTTCTTCTCCTGAGCCTCGATGAGTTTTGCTTTGCTAATTCTGGTTGTCATTCCTGAAAAAAGGAAGGAAGATATGATTCCTTTAAAAAGAAAATCATTCGTGTGCTTACTCTTTTTTACGATCTCAATGTTCTTTGGAACTTTGCTGGAAGGTTCTAGACCAAGAAAGTGGAGAAATAAAGATTATGGGGAGATAAGCTTGTCAAAGTCCTTGACGGTCTTCAAATACTCCTTAACCTTCTCTATACGAGTGTGATATCACCTCTTCAGTCGGGGACGAACTTTATCTACACCAAAAAATAGCAAACAACAGATTTAGAAAGCAACAAATACACGAGCATAGAAACACACAAACGTGAGTACGAATAAAGGACGCACCAAACACAAGAGTCCCCCAACTACAAAGCAACTTGGGAGCTTCACTCATATCCTCACCAGGTACGGTCTCCCAACTTTCACTAGAGATGAAGAAAAAGCTCGTCTTCCAGTTTTGAAGAGAAGAAGGGGATTCAAGAATCAACCTTGAGCTTATATCCCAAGGTTTGAACTCCTAATAAATAGGATCCTTGGAGCGCTCAGGTGGCACAAGTGCAAAACTTCATCCATCCTAATGGTGTCTCCGTTATTAGCTGACATCCACACCATCATATAACAAATAACTATCCTCCACAAGTTGGGGACTAGTTGGGCAGGAGCAAGCAACAAATGGCTAAAAAGCTCCCTAAGAAAGGGGTGGATGGGAAAGCAAAGACCACTGGCGAAGTTAGCCTCATAGAAGCACACCTCATTAGGGCAATAATGGCAAGCTCTATCATCATCATTAGGGATCCTAAGCTTGACTGACCAAGGGAATTGAAACCTATTCCTAATTATATCCTCGTCTTTCCCTTTCAAAGCATAACAAATATCCCAAGCTTTATAGGGAGTTGACGGAGAAGTGACCTCAAGAGCCTTACAGTCCTTAGGTGAGGACAAACCTATTTCAAGTTCACTAGACCTAACTTTACCCTTTCAAGACATTATCAAAGATTGGGCAATCCTCACAGAATGATGAACCAAAGGAAAAAGGAAACGCAAGGCGAACCTAAAGGAACAATCTCTACCCATGAAAAGCCCAACCTCGGGGCGTTGTCTACATACAACCTCAAGCAAACTACTCAAGGGAGAAAATAAAAAATAAATTGAGGGATAATCTGACCTAACCACAAAATAGTCTACCATTAAAGAACAAAAACAGAGAAAGAAAATGTAAAAGACTTACCAGAAGATGAGAGGGGAACAAGGGAGGCTCAAGGAAAAAGGAGGCCCCAAAGTAGTTGAAACTCCATGAAGAAGGAAAAAATGAAGCAGAAAATGGAAAGAAAAGAAAAGGAGGGAAAATGGCAGAATAAATGGATGATCGTGCACAGGAAAGTCAAGATTCACTAACACGAAGAAGACATCCTGACCATACACATGGCACACAGCAGACAAGATATCAATTCGCAATAAATACACCGAATGCAAAACACAAAGCGACAGTCAATTATGTTCTTATCTCGTCTCATTGATGAGAATACGAACTGGGGGACAGCTAAGAGCATCTCCAGCAGATTTATCAAAATTTTGTACTGTTTGGAGAATCAACAGTGATTTTTACCTTTTAACTACCCACTTTTTCAAATACACTTTCCAACAGATTCTCTATCTCATTTAAATATTATTTCTTCATTCATTTTTTATTCTTTTTTATCATCATTTATTCTTCCTATTTTCATTCCCAACAATTATATTTTTCAATGAAAGGTGTTATATTCACAATATTTTTCGCAATAATTTCACAAGAATCACATCAAAATCTGATGTGGAAAGTTGTTACTAGTTTTAATTTGAACCCACCGCTAAAATTATTTTTTTACTTACCAATATTAACTAATAACAATCTATTACTTAAAATTTATTGTGAAAATATTGTAAAAATATTGCGGTAGTATGTTCTTTCTTTCATCCATATGTTTTCTTTTTTTTCTTTTTTTTGTTTCTCTTGTTTTTTGTCCACCACACACGTATACACATATATTTCCTTTTTTCATCCATTTGTTTTTTGTCCACAAGATTTTTTCTCTTGTTTTTTTTTTTTTTCTCCAGAACCTCCCTTCTTTACCCCCTTCTTTTATTTTCTTCTTCTCCTCAACAACATTCCAGCAACTTCACATCAGAGAAGAGAGAGAGAAAGGACAAAGCCGGTGGACATCAAGGTCGCCGAAAGGACAAAGCCGGTGCAGCACTACCACGTTTGTCGCCCCACCGCCGATCATCCTCCTCCCCACCACCAAGCTGGGTCAAATCGGCTTGTTCTTTTCTTTTTCTTTTTTTTTATATTTGCTTGTTCTGTGATGTGAGAACATTGAGAAGCAACGGAAAGAATGAGAGAAAAAAAAATCTGGTGGAGAGAGAAAGAATTGATATAATAAGGACCAGTATAATTTTTTAATCCCAGAAATGGGATTGCTAATGTACAATAGCCCATCAGATTCGATGAGCTACTGTTCATAAGCAAAAAAAAAAAAATCCAGGTATAGAGAATCCATTGAAGACCATTTTTATGGTCCCTTCTCTATTATAGAGAATATTTTGCCTTTAGCTAAACCATTGGAGATGCTCTAATAAGTCAACAAATAACATGGGATCATCATACCCATTAATGACAACCCAAGCAGGCGTTACACAGTTATTGTGTGCTTTGATGATGAAACGTAACGGATGTAGCAACGGTAACAAGTGAGCTATGTACTTCAAAGCTCCCATTGATGACACACTAGTCGTTGCCCATAAATGCTAAGATTCACTGCCCATTAAGACAGGAAATAACTATAAAATAGAGAAACAAAATAATCTAAAGGTACACACAAATATTCACCCAAAAATCACTCCAAGTCATTTTCTCTCTAAGCAGTTTTCTCCCCTTTTGACTTAAGCATCAGAGTGTTTTTAGCAAACACCATACTCGTGTATTACATTTCTTTCCCAAGCTTTCTTGCAGGTTTGCACTAGAGACACGACCAACTACAAGATCGTCCATCCAGGGAGATGAGGTCCTCAACTTGGTGATTTTTCGCATCATCAATCGACATGCTCACTAGTTCCAGCAATGCAAACTTAGCCAAATCTCCTCTTGCGAATGACTACAGGCACCTAGGATCTCAACTCCTTCAAGTGAGGTTCAAGCACTGCAACCACGAAGCTAACAGGTGTGCAGACAGCCTTGCTAGGATGGGAACACATTAAAGTTTAGATTTTCTTCTTTTTAAAAGTCCCCCTATGGACGCAGAGCTTGTATTTAATTCGGATTTTGATGGTTTGTACCTTAATAGGCGATGTTCTGGTGACACTATTTCCTCTTAGTTCTTAATATCAATATCCTTTCTACCAAATAAATAAATAAATAAAAAATAACCACTTGATGCAACTACAATTAATGACAACCCAAGTAGGCGTTACACAGTTATTGTGTGCTTTGATGATGAAACGTAACGGATGGAGCAACGGTAACAAGTGAGCTATGTACTTCAAAGCTTCCATTGATGATACACTAGTCGTTGCCCATAAATGCTAAGATTCACTGCCCATTAAGACAGAGAAACAACATAATCTAAAGGTACACACAAATATTCACCCAAAAATCACTCCAAGTCATTTTCTCTCTAAACGGTTTTCTCCCCTTTTTGACTTAAGCATCAAAGTGTTTTTAGCAAACACCACACTCGTGTATTACATTTCTTTCCCAAGCTTTCTTGTAGGTTTGCACTATAGACACGACCAACTATAGGATCGTCCATCCAGTGAGACGAGGTCCTCAACTTGGTGATTTTTCACATCATCAGTCGACATGCTCACTAGTTCCAGCAATGCCAACTTAGCCAAATCTCCTCTTGCAAATGACTACAGGCACCTAGGATCTCAACTCCTTCGAGTAAGGTTCAAGCACTGCAACCATGAAGCTAACAGGTGTGCAAACAGTCTTGCTAGGATGGGAACGCAGCAAAGTTTAGATTTTCTTCTTTTTAATAGTCCCCCTATGGACGTAGAGCTAGTATTTAATTCGGATTTTGATGGTTTGTACCTTAATAGGTGATGTTCTGATGACACTATTTCCTCTTAGTTCTTAACATCCGTATCCTTTCTACCAAAAAAATAATAATAACCACTTGATGCAACTACAAATTTTGAGACCCAATCTATATTATATAGTATGTGAAGCATGCGATTTTACGCAATAGTAACACATTGATGCTCGAATTGAAATGATTTTATAAGTTATTGGTTTTAATTCAAAATTTTTATAATTTATAGTTTGATTTATGACATAGAACAGAAAGCACAGATCTTTCTGGAGTAATGAGGGTGTTAGTAATCATAGTGTAAGATCAAAGGGGGTGTCAGTAAAAGTCATTAGGGCGATGATGTTAGAATTGCATGAAATTTGGAGGGTTTAAGGGAAATGGTCTTATGATTAAGACTAGAGACTTTGCCTTAGGGTCGCCCTAATTTGGCGAATTCCTCCGTTAGTGCCCCGAAAACAATGATTTTACTTTTTTAGTAATATGTGTTTTCCTTAGTAACTTTTAGTTTAAAATTTAGAATAAGGTCGCGTCTATTTTAAGATATCTTTTAAAGACAATAGTTTCAATTTCTGCAATTATCTCAATTTCACTATTTTTGGTAAAAATTACTATTTTTGCAAACTAATTACATGTTTAGCACAAATTAGGGTTTTCTAAGCGTTTTCCTAATTGCCCTATGTTTTCTTTTTACTATTTAAACACATTATAGCCTCAAGGGCAATTTAGTTTTTTAGATTAATAAAAATTCAGACTTTGTTTATAATTTTCTTTGTTGGATTCTAGAACCCTATCATTTTGTGGATTCAAGGAACCTCTTGTGGATTTGAGATTTTCATTCAAAAGGTAACATGTTTGTTTTCTTGTAACTTCCACGACATCAATTTGAAACCACCCCAAACTATAAGGGAATTATATACTTTACCAGTTTTAACAAAGTTTCATTACATAAAGGATACCCACTTGACGTTAATTGATGTAATTACTTGTTATATATTTTTGATAATTTAATAGTTATAATATTGAAAAAGTAAGATTTGAACCATGAATATCTAACATTAAGGTGCATTAGTCAAATTTAAGTTACAAACCTCCTCCTAGTTATATAGAGAACATAATCATTTGGCATCATCTTTTTTGGATAAGTTATTTGGCCTAATCATATATTTTAAAACCTAACTTTTATTTCATATATTATATTAAACTTCTAGAGGAATGAGATCGAACCTAATCCACAGCTAGAGAAGGAAAGGGGAATATGTCATTTGCTTCGTTTGTTTGCTACCCTCATTCCCCCATCCCATTTACCTAGGTGGGGGAAAACTCTGAAGAAGCTTAGCTAACATTGGACCCTACCAAGTACCAAAGGGAAAATGCCAATCACATGTTTGTTATTATTGGTAGGGGAGTGAAGACTCTCTGTCTTGACTCGTGCCCAAATCGATTTTCGGCTCAAAATTCTAATCCATAATCCATTACAGGCCGACATTTGTTCTTGCCAGTACCACTACATTTTCTTTTTGCTTTAAGTCCTTAGCACGTGCATTCCCAGTCAAAGATTGGATAAAGACTCTTCTCCTTCTGTACAAAGATATCTATCTCATATCATAATCCATGTACCCCACGTTGAAATTGTCTTCCTTCAGGTTGGTGGACAAATGGGTGGGTTACAATACAATGTCCCAAATGTTTTCTTATTACTCTTTGTAATCTTTCAATTCCTAGAGGTATATGCCCGATAGTCCAAGACACTTATTTTGACCTACTCTGTTTTTGGGTCGCTCAGTCAGGCTCATCTTTGCTTACTGTTGGTTTAACCTTTTTTTTTTTTTTTTGAGAAGGACTGTTGGTTTAACTTAACTGTTTTGGTTGAATTTTAAATCCTGGGCACCCACTACCCAGCCAAAAATAAATAAATTATAATTCAGGGCCCATGGGAAAATCCGATGCTCTTAATTGTACAAATGAGATTTTTTTTTTTTTTTTTTTTTAAACCTGTAACGGCAATGTATACAATGAGCACCACTCAAATAACAATGAGACATGCTTAAATATGACAAAACATGTCAGAATTTGCTAACTTGACCAAACCCAAATCTTTTAACCCAAAGCCAAAAGAGATTCACCTGTGACCCCACTCGTTTTTTGTGGATCACCCTAACCCAACCCGTGACCCAAACCTTTTTTTTATTTTTTACTAATGTTTGGGTAAAAAAAAATTAAAATAATATTAATTTAATTGTTTGTTGTAAGTTTTAAAGAAACAACTAAGACTCTTACATAACTGCATGCAAATGAATTAAAAAATGAATAGTTGAAACATTCTATAATGAGTAAAGATTTTTAAATATCAAATAGCAAAGTACATGCTAAGATATTTTGATTACAGTAAAGTTAAAAACCTATATTTAAAATTGTAGACATATGAGAAATATTCAAAAGTGTGAAAATAGTAAAGCCAAAGTATCAATGAAATTAAATAAATTATGAATGCTTAGGCCTATTTTTTAACAATTCATGCCCAAAATATATTGCTTTTCAAAATAAATTATTATATTTTCTGGAGGGTGTGTTGCATAACAATTACATGATATTCATAAAAGAGACCATGTATAAATAAATACAATTAAACTTTAATTTATATTCTAAAATTGAAATAGAGTGTCAACACAATTAATAATAAATTATAAAATTAATTTTCAAGATTACAAATTTCTTGAGTGACTTTCCAAATAGAGGGTGAATTCAAAGTAATGCATTTTAAATCAAGTAATTTGTTGCATGACTTTCTAAGTGGCAAATACATGTTTTTTTAAAAAAAAAAATTCATGTGAAAAATACGGGTAAACTTGATCCGACCTGCAACCGGATTGACTTGAACCAGTTTTTAACCAGCTTAAAATGACCTAGTTTTGACTGGAACTCGTTTTGACCCACAACCCAATTGATCCAACCCGAACCAAACCCGACCTGCCTAGTTTGCAACATCTCTGCATGCTTCTTATCATTGAACCACACCCCTTAGGTGGTATTGATGACAATAAATTTGGCATAATGCAGTTTTTGATTATTTATTTACTAAAAATAAGATTTAAAGTCCTATAAAAAAAGATTTAAAGGTAAAAATTAACCTTTTTGAAAATCTAAATTTATTTTTCATATAATAAAAAACAAAAACAAAAAAACTCAAAATTAAAACTTGACTAGATATTTTAGGACCACACACTTTGTTATACATTTTGCCACAATAGACTCTGTTTGGCTTAAGATTCTAAGCTTAACTTTTAGTTTTTTTGTACAGTTTTTTAAAATTTTATTTTATTTTTCAATTTTTCAAAATACAAATACATTTTAACACACTTTTAACAAAAATAAATAAATAAATAAATTATTCTCAAAGGATCAAATACACACACAAATCTACCCTTAAGGCGCTCCAATCACTAGATGGCACCTAAACGTTAAATATGTATTCCGCTAACGCACATGGGTGTTTTAACTGTGAAATCGTAACTTCAACCACGCGCCTGTGTGTTCGGCGTGTATAATAAATAACCATTGCTCTTTTTTAAAAGTTTACCGTCAAAGCGATGCTGCTTAATAGTTAACACTGCAGGGTTCTTGACTGTAATTCAGGGGCGCATGGCAATACCAATAGAAGCTTTTTTTTTTTTTTTTTTCTCGAACATGTTACGCATATGCAGTACGGTCAGCATTTAAGAATCCCAACTTCATTAATAATACTAATTTTTGCAGTATCTGTAGGATTTGCTTCCCCAAAGTCCATACATGGACTAAATGGAATCATTTTTTTTTTTTTTTTTTGGTAATTAAGTGCCAACAAAGTGACACAAATCCTTGTCGTACGCAACCTTAATTCTTTGAAGACTGAAGAGTGGCTGATACGGAAGGGATCAAGTGTCTCTTGGTGAGGGTGAACTTGAATCATAGAAAAACTAATCTAATGTCCTTTTTCTTGGCATTTTAAAAAGGGCCCATCATTTTTTATCTATTTGTAATTCTTTTGGTTTGTAACGGACAGGGCGTCCGCGTATTAGTGATATACATTATAAATATATTGACTTAAAAAAGGAGTTGAAAATTTTTGGCTATAAAGATATTTGGAGTCTTGAGGATGACTTAATTAGTTAAGTGTTGGTTAGGTTAATTGTAGTTAAGTTATGTGGATTATATATTCGATTGAAGTCTTTTTTTTTTTTATTGGCTGAAATTTTTGCATTTTTTAATTTGGTTCCTAAAATATAATTTTTTAATTCTAATTTTGTCTCTCAAATGTTCTTTTATGCAAAATGCTTCTTCCATCCAATTTTGTCAAGTGGGTTGTTGTTAAGGACCCAAAAATGACATTATTTATTTATTTTAGATATAAAATCTTATAAATTAGAGAATTTTATTTTCTAAAATCATTAATTACTTTTTTTTTATATACAAGATAGAATTTCTACTCTAGCCTAATCTAAATGTATATGTGTATGAAACTCCCTCTTGGAGACTTGAACCCCGGCTCTTGCCCCCCACACTCCACAAGCACTTATACCTGTGGAATGACCATCGCACCAAGGGTGTGCGGTGGTAAAATCATTAATTACTTGAAAATAGAAGAAATTATTTTTTAAAATCAATCATAAATTAATGCCCCATCAATGATCAATGAACTCAATCTTCATGGCTCCAAAAAAAGAAATTCCATTGTGCAAGGTGGTGGACAACCGAATTCTCAACCACAAAACATCACTTTTTTTTTTTTAATTGTGAACATCATCCTCATTAGTGCACCAAAAGCAGCAACAAACTTTAGTCCTAAAGTTTTTGGTGATAGATATGAATTCTCAATACATCAATTGAGATAACATTTTGTTGAGAATCAATCAATAAAGATAACTACATTTTTTTGTAATTTTTTTTTAAAATTAACTATCCACATGGACATGCACCTATTAATATAAAGCCTTCACAATTACTATATGAATACAAAAATACAGTTTTCCTAGCTCGTAGTATAAAGCCAAGGGACCAATAAAAAAAGAAAAAACTTTAGAGAGAGAGGGTACGTGCAATACGCATTTGGGAATTGTGTCATTGTATATTTGTACGTTAATTGTTGTAACTTGTAACCCTTTCCTTCGACCATGCAGCACATGAAGGACCAAGAAAAGAGAACAAAGAGATTCTTTTTTTTTTTCTTTTTTATTGATAAGAAGAGATTCTTTTGTTTGTATACAAAAGTATAGGAGTCCGGTCTGACTATGATAATCATATATTTAAATGATATTGCTAATGGGGCAATGAACCATATGAAGCGAGATCTGCTCTTGGTTTCCTTTAAATGACTTCCTCTTCAATTCGTTGATTATCTCTCTCCAGGACCAGGTTGAACAACTATTTTAACTAATAAAAAGCAATTCTAAATCTATCATATATTTATAATATATAGGGTACATGAGTCATGTCTATTATGCCGTTCAAATAAAGGTAACATTAGAGAACATCAGCATTTAGATACTGATACATTTATCAACAACTCAGGAAAAAAAAATTATCTCACTCCATGTAAAACAATTATTTTAATTAATAAAAGCAATTCTAAATCTATTTTGTTGTATGGGGTACATTAGTCGTGTCTACTATGCCATTCAAATAAAGATAACATTAGACAAGCGTTAGCATTTAGATATTGATACATTTATCAACTACTCAAAAAAAAAAAACAAAAAAAAAACAAAAAAAAGAAGATAAAATTAGTTTAAGTGTTAAACCCTCAGCCATAACTAACTCGTGTTAGAGTTAGTTGGCTAGTTCATGGCCGCCTCTCACTCCGTTCACTATGTTATTGTTCTTCACATTCTTTGCTATATCAAAGGCAGTCTCTTCCATACTTTGTACTTCTCTTCTTAGTTCACACTTGAGCTGCGTGCCTACTCTGATGCTAATTGGGTTGCAGATCCCACGGATTGCCACTCCACTACTGGCTACTGCTTCTTACTAGGCACCTCTCTCATCTTTTAGCACAACAAGAAGTAGCTTGTCATCACTCGCTTTAGCATTGAGACTGTATACCATGCTCTAGTTGATACTACCTACAATTCTCTTTGGCTTCATCGGCTTTTATTAGATATGGGTGCTCCTCAAACCTGCAATACTCCTCTTCATTCTGACAATTATAGTACTATTCACATTGCTTACAATGATGTTTTTTATAAGCGCGACAAACATATTGAAATTAATATTGTTACATCGTTTATCACCATCTACATCATGGTAGGGCCAAAATGGGTTTTTACCCCTTTCACACAAAAAATTTAGCATTTTGCCCTCTTTCCCAAACTAATTAGGAAAATACCCCTGTTTTGAAACTCAATTTTCTAAATATCGAATTCCAAAGGTAAAACTCGATTTTTAAAATATCAAGTTATGGTGACCGTGGACTTAGGAATTTTTTTTTTTTTTGGAACTCGAGTTCCACTTGAAAAAATTCAAGTGGAACTTGAGTTCCATGAACTCAAGTATTTCACATGGTACTCAAGTTCATGGAACTTGAGTACTATACATGGAACTCGAGTTCCAAATTTTTTTTTAAATTTTTTTCAATTTGCTATAACTTGTGTTAAGAACATATTTTATGTAGTTGGCTAATCCTTTGACAAAACGCACTTTACTTGTATTTGGGTAGATTTAGGATGTGTTTAATAATTCAAAGAACATATTGTTCAAGTCTAGTATTAAAGCCATGAAGATTGGACCAAGAAACAAGTAAAGAAAATGTGTTTACTAAAGCTGAACAGATAGCTGGACACCTGCTCGACAGATAGGTATCTATCGAGGTTTAATGAGGCTCGACAGATACTATCTATGGAGGCTACAGAAATTAGAATTTTCATATTTGATTTTTGGGCCAGGCTTTTGTATTTGTGTAGGGTTTCTTTTCTCACAACCCTAGACATATATAAGGCCTATTTTAGAGGTCCTCATACAAGAGAATACAAGGAGAACATATGCAAAAGGTGACCGAAGCCTTATTCTCTCAGAAAGAAGCTACTGCGTCTTTGCGCCTTAGGGTTTTGTAACCAAGTGCTTCTTGATCTTCATTGTTGATGAAGTGAAGAACTTTGCAACCAACATCTTTTTCTCTAGTTGGTGATTGAAGTCGCATACTGGGATCCGCGCAATTGGTTAGTCACGTACTGGGATTTGTGCATCAGAGGGTGGCGTTCATATATTGAAGAATTCAGAGGTTCTGAAGCGGTAGAAGGTTTCTGCTGTGAGTTCATCTACGGGGATTGTAGAGTCTAGAGACAAAGGTTTTGTACTAGATCTAAAACTTCTCTTTACTATAGTGGATTTCTTTTCGGGAAGGTTTCCCCCCAGGTTTTTTACTATGAAACTGGTTGGTTTCATTGGTTTTCCTAGGTCATCATATCTTGTCTAATTTATTTTTCCACTGCACTTATTTGTGACATGATATTGATATTTGTTTGTTTTAACAAGTCTTATGCATAATAAATCTAATTAACAACTTGGGTTTAAAACTTATTAATTCTATCAATCGGGGTCTAAATTTCCCAACAACTTGATTGTCCAAAAATCGAATTTTAAATTGAAACTCGATTTTTATAAAATTGAATTTCAAAACAAGAGCATTTCCCTAATTAGTTTGGAAAATGGGGCAAAATATTGGATTTTTTGTGCGAAATGGGCATTTATCCATTTTGGCCAACATAGTAGTCTTCAGTTGCACTCTATTTCCACTAAAGACTAACTCACTGCTAATGTTTTCATGAAGTCTCATTCACCCGATCAACATTGTCTTGCCTCCAAACTCCAAATGACCTATTCCATGCCACCATGCGTTTGAGGGGGAGAAAATAGTTAGGCCCAGTCCTTTACTTGTACTGCACATTACTTGCTCTACACACATATTGCTACTATGCTCATACATGCATGTATAAAAGGCAATACATTGTACAACTTTACATACACAAAATATACAAATTATTCTCTCTCTCTCTCTCTCTCTCTCTCTCTCTCTCTCTCTCTCTCTCTCTCTCTCCTCTCTCTCTCTCTCTCTCTCTCTCTCTCTCTCTCTCTCTCCTCTCTCTCTCTCTCTCTCTCTCTCTCTCTCTCTCTCTCTCCATATTTTACATAGGCAAAAACTAATTTGAGAGTGCCCCATTCTCTAATCTAGAGTTTCCCTCTTAAAGGTACGGGTTCAGGTTGGGTATAATAGGTCTAGGTGAGTGATTAGTCACTATAAATTTTTAATAAAATTTCAGTTGCCACATCATTGAAAGTATACCTTCTTATATCTCTTTCAGCCACATACACAAGAAACTTAATGGAGCTAGGCAAAGGGGTCGTTTTTAAAACTTTAGGAACTAAAAATGCTCATTTGAAATATCCTAAAAACACTCAATATGTAAACTTTAGGGATATGGTGGGCTAAGAGAGAGAGAGAGAGAGAAGAAGAAGAAGAAGAGGAGGAGGAGGAAGTGGAATTTGATCAGATATAAATAAGAGAAGGATAGGGATAAGGTGGGCTACGTGTCAAACAATGGAGGAGAAAAAATTTGAAAGCCAAATCATAAGTTGACATGTATAATACAGGTATTTAAAAAAAAAATATTGAACATGTTAAGTATAAAGGATTTCATTTATGGATACTCCACGCTCAACCAAAAAAAAATCTAGTGTCGTTTGGCATTGTTGTAGGAAGTAGAGTTGTAAAATTGTAGAACTATAGCTGAAAAGTTCTTTAGCATTTTGGAGCGTTTAGTACATTACAATGAATTGTGCTATTAAAGTTTTTGATTTATAAAGCATAAACATTGATTTTTTTTTTTTTTTTTAGTTCTAAATTTCAACATATTTCTAAAATACTACAAAATAGTTTTATGGGGGCTTAAAAGCTCTTTTCAAGATGGTTGTCGTAACCTTTTTTTTTTAATTATTTTGTTTTTTTTTAACAGCCTTAATTAGAGTTATTTGAGCTCTTTTTAAATTGTGTGTTAGCACAATCTGCTGCTGACCAGGTTTTCTTTTGGATCCAACCATTTTGGATCGAATCGGGTCATTTGGTTTTTGTTTTTGTTTTGTTTTGGGTGTTGATTTACTTGAGCTTTCCTAATGTTAACAATTTGATCAACACAATCACATTCAAATTTGATCAAAAAACTAAGAATCTCTCTCTTTTGGTTTGAAAATTATGCTGAAAACTTGTGCATGATTAATACCAGCTTAATTACATAACCATAAGGGGGTTGGTCTAGTGGTTCTTAATACTTCATGTATTTTGCGAGGTTCTAGGTTCAAAAGTTCTAATTACAGTTTTTGGGTTCACCCCTAAAAGGTTCCTCTTCTATTTTTTTTTAATAAGAGAAATCCCTCTTTTTACTTACTTGTATTGAGTTATAGATTGACCATAGTTAATTAAGTAATTATCTAAAATCAATTTACGTGCAAACTAGATTAAGGTACAATTAAATCACCAAACTAAATAAAATACAACAAAAAAATGAGTTTGACACAATGGTTTGATCACGATGGGAAAAACTCTCGCATGTAAATCCTCATCGAGTGAATTTTAGGTCACCAGTCCCAAATAATCCACTAAAAAGAAAAAATGGTTACAAGTATAAGGAATCTTACCCTATGTTGAAATACCTACTTACAGTAGAACCTACTGATCTATATAGGAAGCTCAGCTCCAATCCACAATTGGACTTGATATTGTAGAAAAATTTTCCTTTGCAAAATCTCCTATTTGTGTCCAACTCCACAAATAACCCTTTTGATTGTTGTAATTTTGCAAAATTCTTCAATCTACACTTGAATGAACTAGAAGTAACTTGGCACAAAATCCTAAGCACACAAACATCACAGCAACTCTTGTTACTCGTATATCTCTATCTACGATAACTAAAAAAATGTTTTTTTTTTATTCTTTGGACCTCTAGTACACGAATTCCTAGAAAGCCAAGTCATCATGGGCTGAAAATAGAATTTATCTTTCAATTTTTCTAAAGCTCAATAGGTCGAGAAGTGTCAAGGCAGTTATTGAGATTCATTTATTCTCAATAGATCAACATGTATCAAGGCTTGCAAATTTAGTTTTTCTTGAATAGTCTTGTGTTTTAATAACACCACTTGTTTATCTCACCAAGATCTTCTTAAACACACTAAAAACTAAAACTCAAATAAAAATAAATTGTGTTTTGATTTTGAATGTGCCAATACATGACCTTACAACTTGACGTGAGTAGAGTGGAGAATTATACATACCGCATGGAACAATTTGGTGCTCAAAGTTAATAGATGATGAAATACATGGGTTGGCCCACATCATGTGAATGGCAAATTGAAAATATTATTCATGGAACAATATTCCATGACACGAGTAGAATTATTTTCGGTCAAACTATTGGAGTAGACTGGAGACTGAGTAGAGTAAAAATAAGTATACAACAAAAGCAAGGCTCAAAAAAGGCGGGATCCAATTCAAAATTTCTATTTTGGCCTTGGGATAGAATAGAAAGACGTTTCAGTCAAACAAAAGTGTCAAACTTTTCAAATAAACAAAAGCAAATGCAAAGTACTATGTATGTATGTATGTGTGTGTGTGAGTGCAATTGTTATTTGCCAATAAAGCTTTACCCGGGTCTCACGCCTCCCGTCTCAGTCTTCTCTCGCTAAAAACCAAGCCGTCGTTTCTATTTTCTACTCTATACGCCTGTTCAATGTTCACATATCTTTTTCTCTCTCTCTCTCTCTCTCTCTCTCTCTCTCTCTCTTGGAACAAGTCCAATGGGAATATTAAGATGCATGCATACACAATTCCATTCACCCATCTAGTCTTCCTAATCTCTCTCTCTCTCTCTCTCTCTCTCTATATATATATATATATATTCACGCACACTCACCTGCACCATTATTCATTTCCTTCAAATCAATATCTCACCTCCCCACAAAGACCAAACTAAAGTTACGTTATCGAATACAAGTTTTCTGTCATACTTTATGCTTAACTAACGGCGGAACCTTTTAACGCGACCTTCTCAAATCTCAAATCTTACATCTGTGTCTGAGCCATTTTGTTGTGCTTTATTTATATCTGAGGATTATTATTATTATGAGCAAATGGGCATCATCAAATACTTCAATCTTCAAATGATACCTTGGTGTTTCCACTTAATGGGAAACCATGTCTCCTGCATGCAACTCCAGCCCGAGCCAGAACCAAAGCCATCATCACTACCAGTTGGGTCTATAAAGCTTATCAAATCAGATGGTCTAGTCAAGATCTTCCACCGACCTATCCATGCTTCAGAGCTCATGGTAGAGTTTCCAAAGCACTTAGTGTGTCGCTCAGATTCAATTTACATAGGCCAGAAGATCCCAGCTCTTTCAGAGAACGATGAGCTTCAGCTAGGCCACAAGTACTTTCTTCTTCCAAAGCATTTCTTCCAATCTGTTCTATCATTCGTGACCATAGCTTCCTTTGCCTCCTCCTCTCATCAACAAGAATCATCTTCGTCTCCATTGATCTCTAAAGACTCAAGAAATGCATTTCTAAAGAAAGCAGCCACTTGCCAACCTTTTGATATACAAAAAACCACATCTGGGTGTTTGAGGATACGCGTTTCGGATGAGTTCATATCACAATTGTTGGAAGAAGGGAAGATGAGAGAAGAGAATGAGGAAAAAAGCGAGAGCTCAAGTAAAGCTACTACTAGGAGTGTAGTATGCACTACGCCTCAATTGCAAAAGGAGTATCAGCAGCTTGTTGGGTCACGTTTGTGGAAGCCGAAGCTTGAAACTATAAAGGAGAAAGAGAAGAGGAAACTGTCTTCATTTGGGATCAAGAGAAGGAAGAAATCGCAACCAAAAGGGCCTCAAAAGACTCTCAGATCAGAGCACCACCTTCATGTAACTTGTACCAAGCCTCCTTCAAAGGCCAAGATTAAGATTAAATCAAGAAAATGATTATATATAAAATACAAGCCCTTTTAGTTCTTACTTTTTATTTTTTATTTTGTTTGCCTTTTGGTCTTTTTGGGCTTTTATGGGACCTGAGTATTCTGTAAAACTCGATTAAGTGTAGATACAAGAACTAGCTCAATTAAATGCGAAATGCAATTTCTATCTCGTAGCACCTTTTGTTTTTCTTCCTTAAAATCAAAATATTTTGAGCATAATTAAGCTTCACTAAATAAGTCTCTTGATTTAAGTACCCAAATTAACAATTTACTCCTAATTCGCAATACATTCTTTCAATGTTTTCCTTTAGTCTTTTTGGTTGAATCTCTTAAACATACTTATTACGAGCAGAGCAGTTTAAGTTTTGCGAAAGATTATGTTAGGTCTTGGAGCTGATCACTCCCGCCGTCTAATACTCAACGTGTCTTTCTGGGCCAAAAGCAAGAAACATTTTGTTGTGCTAGTGATATGTGAGCAAATGAATCCATTGTTAATTAATTGAGTTATGTTACTTGGTATAATAATATCACACGATACAATTGATTACACAATGATCACACACTACATCAAGTGCATCGCAGTTTTGCATATAGAGCCCAGATTGGATTCAGCTTAAAAGCCAGCATTTGGACTAATTTTTTTGTTTTTTTATTGGCCCAGCAATTGGATTTTGGATAAACAGATAAGTAGCAATTAACAAATATTCATGGCATTTACACCTTCTAGAGAAAGAGTAAATATAGATTATCCAAATAGTCTGACATGGAGTATTACTCGACTGGAGTGGGAGACGTGTCCTGTAGAATTCTCGCTGTGCATCATGTATTATGTATTTCTTTTTTCTTCCATTTTCTTGTGAGTTGGGTAGGCAGATCTAGTTGGACTGTGCGGTCTTCGGTGAAGAGTTGGTAGGCTCAAGAGCCGGGTACTCTAAGATGAGATGGAAAAAATGACAAAGTAACAGTCAAACAAAGTCAGCTTCCAGATTTCCAGTGCAATTTCATTCAAAGCCAATTCATATACGTGAGTCTCTCTAATTTACTACTACATTAAACGTGCGGCGTCAACCAATGCCTAACTTTCTGTCCCTCACTGACCCCACCATTTTATCGCCACTATGTACCAAAAGCAAAATTATCGTGTACTCCATAGTACTAATAAATGATACTCATGTGACTTTGATTCTAAAAAAAGGACTTGTCATTAGGGGTGCCTTCCAGTCGGCTTGTATTCAATTATGAAGCACCGACGACGCGGCATTTTGGCTGCCGAATTTATGTTTGATGTTGTTGTTTGCACATTGGTGCTGTGTTCTCTTTCTTTTTTTCTCGGCGCCAATGCGAGCCAACCTGCTCGGAATCGGGCCAATTCACGCCGATTCGAGTCAAAACAAGCCGTACCGGCGCCGAACCGGCCGATTCAAGCCGAAATTAAAAAAAACAAAACAAAAACAAAAAGGTGCGAAACGAACCGTCTCACGTCTCACTCTCTCCGATTCATTCTCGTCTCATATCTCAGTTCAGCTCCTCTCACTCTTGTCTCTCTGTGCGCCTCCAGCTTCACGCCTCCACCGTTGATGATTGAGATAAGTTTTGTTAACTTCTGTTTCCTTTAAAGTTTTGTTTTGTTTCTTTTTTCTTTTCTTTTTTTTGATACACTTTGTTCTGTTTCTTAAAAGGCAGTATTTTGTTTTTTTTTTGCCTGAACCAATCACGTGAGCCATTGCTGAGCCACATCTTCCCTTTTTCTTTCTTTTTCTTTTTCTTTATTTCAAAACTACACCTATTTTAACACCTGCCACATATATCCTTTATTTTATTTTTAGGTTGCACATCTTTTTTATTATTTATTTATTTATTTATGGAAAGCCTTATCTATTTTAATAAGAGGTTAATAATTCAAGTGTCAAAAACTTTTGTGTACTTATTACTATCTATTTATTTGTGAGATACAAATTATTTTACAAAAAATTTATAAACTACTGATATGGTGAGTGATTATTGAAAAATGAGAAAGTGATATTAATATTAGGTATAAATGAAAACCAATAAGAGGTTAACTATGTCAACATTTCGTAAAAATGTTGTAAAATAGTTTGTGCCGGTAGCATTACTCCCATTTATTTTATTATTATTATTATTATTATTATTATATTATTATTATTATTATTATTATATAAAAAAGCATGCTTAGCAATATATAAAATATATAAATAAAAATATCTTTAATAATTTTTTAATCGCCGCACCCGCACCTTATTTTTTCAAAAATTGCCGAGTCCCACACCTGCACCTGCACCCAAATCTGGAAACGCACATGTGCTTCATAGGTATTCAATCTAGACTTGGTTGGACCATTTCAGGTGGGGAAGAACAAAACCCGTCGTCAACGTAGAAGGAATGACAATTTTGATGGCTTGGTTCTCAATGGGTGGTAGTTAGTCGAAGTCATTATGCAGAACTGCGAAAGGAGGAGGTTTTAATTAGATCTAGTCAGAGATTTTGAGATATTTGCCAAATTTGGATGAAGAACTAGTTGAAAATGGCTATGAAGCACGGGTGCATTTCCAAATACGAGCGCAGGTGCGAGAATCAGAAGTTTTTGAAAAGGTAGGGTGCATGTGCAGCGAGGTGTGGCAATTAAAAAATTATTAAAAATATTTTTATTTTTATTTATATTTTCTATATATTGCTAAGCATACTTTTTCACATTATATAAACATATACCAAATTTAAAAGTAATAGTAGATAATAACTAAAACATGATATTCATAAATTAAATACAACCCACAAGTTTGAAACTAAAACATTCCGTGATGTTCAGAAATTAGAATACAACCCACAAGTTTGAAACTAAAACAAAATAAAAGATAATCAACAAGACAATCAAATACAACCCTCATCATCACCATCAAGATCAATATCTTCACTTCAAAGTTCACTTTCACTAGTAGTAACACTAGTACTAGCATTCCTAATAACCATGGCCTCCAACTCTAGCTCATCAAGTGTAAGGGTAGCATTCTCAAGAATTCCAACTCCTCCATATATGTCACTGTCGTTCCAAGAATCTCCTGCTATATCCCACATCTTTGTTGCTGCATTTATGTACTCCTCATTGTGCCTTGACAAGAGTCGAAGATTAGAATACACATATACCAAATCCTCAGCACGTGCAGGAGTCATTTTGTTTCTTTTTAAGGAATGAATGAATTTGTATGTGCTCCAATTCCTCTCAGCACATGAGGATGAATAAGGTTGTCCAAGAAGTTTAATGGCAAGGCTTTGAAGAGTTGGAAATAAGGAGTCACGGTATTGCCACCAAACCAATGGTTATAAGGCCCAACTATTTGTCAAGGCATCTAGTGAAGGAAACCTCCCTCCTAAAAATGCAACAAACTCAATTTTCACTACCCTTAATTCACTCTCATCTTCAAAGTATCGCTCCAAGCATTTGCTCATTTCCATAGAAATTTCATGATCCTGATGTGGAGCGATGCGTTTTAGATTCTCCGTAAGCCAGTTAATGGAGTAATACCTAATTAAAGATAATAAAAAAAACAAATATGGATGATGAAACGTGTGTTTTACTAGAAGGGAGAGCTAAGGAAAATAGAAAATGGAAGTACTTACTTAGGATTTAAAGAATGAGTCAAGCAATGTAGTGGTGTACAATTTTTAGTCCATTAATCAATGAGTATACCGTACATCACATTAAAAAATGATTTATACTCATCATCTTCCAAGTCTTCATGCCGATATATTGCTATACTCACCTTCTCTATCATTGAATCATACATTTCATACACAAGATGAAGACAATGCCTATCTGTGTCAGTTACTCATAGCATATCATAAATAGGTGCTATGAATTCAAGGATATAATCAACAACATCCCACCAACGATCACTTAGAATCATATCTTTCACATTTTGAGCTTTTCCAACATCATCCCGCCTATAAGCAGCCCATTGGTCACTAATAGCCATGGCTTGAAGGTATCTTTTTATCAACTTCAACTTGTTCAGCATTACAACAACCGAAGAAAATCTAGTATCAACAACTTTAAGCAGTTTTAATGGACAAAATTCATTAAACATTGCTAACCTCATTGAATGGTTCATGATAAAAACACGTACGAAGGATACATCATCAGCAATACGTGTAATCCAACTACATTCCTCATATGTAACTTCATTCTTTTCAATATTTTTTGCTGCACAAATATTCTTCAAAGCTAGATTGAGAGTGTGGACAACACATGATGTCCAAAATATTTTGAAATACTCACCTTCAATAAGAGCTCCAGTAGACTTCATCACACTAGCATTATCAATGATAACTTGGACAACTTTTTCATATCCAATCTTTTTTATAACATCCTTCATCATCCCAGCAATAAAATGTTTGTCTTTGAACTCACCTGACCCCTCAATTGCCTTTATAAACACTGGACCCCCATATGATGCAGCCATAATATTAATAAGAGGCCTCTTTTGTGGATTTGACCATCCATTAGAAACTATACTTACATCATTTGCAAGCTAAGAGTCCTTAATTGGTTTCAAAAGTCTTTCGACATTAACTTTTTCTTTTTGCAAAAGTGTTGTTCTCAAGGCATTGTAAGCAAGAGGAACATAACTCGGAATGTTATGAGTAGCAGCATATGCATAGGAACTACGATAATTTAAGTTCCTTGCAAAGTGAAATGGAAGCCCACCGGTATAAAACATCTTAGCAATTCTACTATCGAATTCATGTCTAGCATTATTCTAGAATGCTCTCTCCAAAGGAGAATTCGCAGTCACCTTTCTCCTCTTACCATTAACCAGATATATACTGCCACTCCATTCTTGTCTCCGGGATGAGGGAATAGGCCCACGGCCTGGGAGAGGTGGGGGTAAGGGAATTTGACTTCTACGTTCTCTTTCTAACTTATCATTCTTAACCTGATCATGCATTCTCTGCATTTCCAATCTATGGCTCGGCATCACTTTATCGCATTTTCTAATACCTTTATTACTAATTTTTGATAAATGAGCCTTAACCCTAGAATAGGATCCCAAAAAAATTTCACCACAATAGTTGCACTTAAAATGTATGTTTCCACCTCATTTAGAAGTAGAACCAGATGGTTTTTCCAATTTAATCACATACTACCAAAGAGGAGCATTAGCATTTGGCACTTCTTCATCTAATGAAGGTGAAGTTTCTATGCTAATGACTTCATCCATTGCAAATTCAATAATTTCAATTTAACCTACAAATAATTTGACAAATATATAATAACTAAATAAAAAATCAAACCCAAGTCACAACTCACAACTCACAACATTACAAGCAACTGATATAAAAAAAAATTAATTAAAAAAAAATCAAATCACAATGAGTAATAGAGCATGTGAGAGTATAATGGAGGGTGAGAAACTAAGAATGAAAGCTTTGATACCTAAGTTGAGAGTTGGGTCGGTGAGCTTGAGAGTTGAAACGGAGTGATGGACTGATGGTGGAGATTTAAGACCGAAAGATGCAAAGAATAGAATGATTGTGTCTTAGGGAGAGGATGTGAGACTTTGAGATTGTGTCTTAGGGAGTGAGTATGGGTCTCTGAGAGAGGGGGGAGACGGAGAGCAGAGAGCCGAGAGGGAGACAAAGAGCAAAGATTGAGAAACAAAATTGTAGAGAGAGTTTAGGGTTTTTTTTTTTTAAGCTTAAGTTGAAATGGTGCGCTTTGCACCATTTTTTTTAACTTGAATTTCAGCCCGAATCGGTCTATTTTGGCATGAATCAGCCTATTTCAGCAGTTTCGGCCAATACGACCCAAATTGGCCCGATTTAGTGCGAATCGGCCCGAGTCACCGTGTATCGAGAAACAAAAAAAAAAGTGACACGACACTGACACGCGATCAATATTGCCCGCCACACGCAGTGTAGAGCCGTGTTGGACGCCAGTGCGGCACCCCTGTAGCCACATCGATGCTTCCAAGGAAAATGGTTAGAAGAGGGGTATGGTCAGATCGACTCCACTAGGTTGAGAGAAACTGAAACTAAGACAAACCGACTTCGTTAGATCTCCTTTCCATGGAACCGATACTCTTGGTTTTGTTTTGTTTAGGTCGGGTTGGATCTAGATAGCCCTACTTTTTATTATGTAACTCTTAAAATGCCAAATAATTACTCATATTAAAGTTAAGTACTTCACTAAAAAAGTTAAGCTTTAGCCTATACAATGCAAATCCCATGCCATCCTTTGTGAAATTTCGTAATAATAACCCTTCTGCTAAATTATAAAGGAAAATTATTCAATATTTCAAGTGTAATGCTCATTTCTCTCACATGAATGATGACTTTTATCATGACTTTATTTAGTCAAACATACTGTTATATTTATGTGAGAGAAAGGAACATTGCTCGCGAAGTTCTGAATAACCATTGAATTACAAATTACACTTAATAACTTTGACACGTTTTCAATTTTTTTTTTAACTTTTCAAAATGACATTGTTTTGTGGATTTAAGGATTTAATGGTGTGGAATTAATATATGTGGATGGATGGATTACATTGAAAATGAAAGATTTTTTTTTTTTTATTTATAAAATGAAACGATAGTAGACTTTATTCAAGGGAATCATGTTGTAGAATGGGGAAGAGGAAAGAGGGGCACTCTTCTAACTGAACAATGACCTCCTCATCCTCTTTTGCAGCACCAGCCAAAGCTAAGGCAGCACGATTACATTGTAATGGTATACTATCAACAACAAAAAAACTATCTCTAATTAAGCTAATATCCTCAATGATCCTAGCAGCTTCTAAAGATCAAGAGTGGCTTGAGGTTTTTCCATATTCCAAAAAATGAAATAAAGTTAGACTGAAATGAAAAAGAAAAAAAAAAGGGTAATATTGAATTGAAAACAAGTCAAAGAGATTTTTTTTTTTTTTCAAAGATAAATAATTTTTTAAAAAATAATGTTAAATAATAACAATGACAACAACAACCAAATAAAATTTAAATGGCTGAAAATACTTCAAAGTTAAAAAGTTAGCCTAATTCATTTAGAAAAATTATTTGAAAATGTGTGTTTTGACTATCAAGCCTTTTAACTTTAAGAAAGTAATTCATGCATTAAATATATATACATCCTCATTCTCACAATATATGAGTCAAACACGAGTGTGGGTCACACGTTGTAAGAGCAAGGATGCATATATTTCATTCATAAGATAATTATTACTTAGCTATGGTGCAATTTCCAACAACAAGGATATGGTTGCAAATCCCTAAGGTGCCATGTTACCTTATTGTAACAAAAAAATAAATAAATAACAAAGTCCCAAAGGACTTATAAACTGATTTCTCCATCCATTTTGAGGGAGGAAGCGGAAATGCTAGTTGAAATCCCCAAGCTTAAGGAAAGCAAAGATGCAATTTTTAGCTTGGGCTCTCATAAATCTCCATGGCCGAGTCGAATGTCAACCCTCTGTTTTATTATTATTTTTTCACATAAATTCTACCGAAATATCATTGGGGGAGACGTATTAAAAGTTTTTCTAAGCTTTTTCTCAAGAGGTTACATGCTTAAACAAATTAATCATATTTTTTAGCGTTCACTCCAACGAGTGAAAGTGTAACTACAATGCAACAGTTCAAACCCATTAGCATGTTTACGCTGCTATCTCCAAGATAATGGCAAATAGATTGAAGAAAATCCTCCCAAAACTGATTTCCCCATGGAAAATAGCCTTTGTCCCTGGTAGAAAGAAAATAGCCCTAGACCACAAAATAACCTATATGGTGAAGAAGAAGACAGGGAAGACATGATGGATGGGCTTAAAAGTTGAATACGGAAAAATCATACAATTGAATGGGGTGTTGTTTCCTTGTAAATATAATGAAGGGTTTGGGGCTTCTAGAGAAGTGGGTTAATTGGGTTGAGCAATGGACAACCATTACCTCCCTCTCTATTTTGATCAATGGGAATCCCCATAGCTTGATTCACCCACTGAGAGATCTAGACAAGGCAATCCCCTATCACCATTCCTTTTTTATGTTAGGAGCTAAGATATTGGCAAGACTGTTGAAAAGATAGGCGGCAGTGACCAAATCAATGGCATAAGCTTGGTAAGCGATTGTTGTCCTATAACCCTCTTCAGTTTGCATATGATTTGTTTATCTTTGCAAAAGCTGATAAAAAAATGTGACAGACCGCCAAAAACACCTAAAAACCTTATTAGAGATTAACATCACTGAGGATAATGGGAAATTTTGGGGACTTCCTCTACCCTTAGGTATAAATAGAAAAGAAGTTTTGGCAGAGGTTGATTGAGAAGCTCAAGAAGATGTTGCAAGGGTGAAAATTGAAAATCCTATCCTAATTCCTAAGTAGCAAGGACAACACTAATCAGGCCAGTCTCCTCATCAATCCTAGCCTATCACATGCCAACTTTATTATTTCTAAAGATTGTGACATCCCAACTCAATGCCCTCAATTTTAATTTTTGGTAGGGTATAAATGAGGAAAAGGGAAAGACTTGCTAGTAAAAGGGTTAGAAATCGATTTGTAAACATAAAGAGAAAGGTGGCTTAAGCTTAAATTTGTATAAGGATGCAAACCAAGCATTAGTGGTCAAGCAACATGGGAAGTAGCAACTAATGCAAACAAGAAGTGGGTGGAGCTCTTTAGGAAAAAAAATTTCCAAGAGTTTGAATTTCCTAAGCATGCACCCTCTGAAACAAGCATCATGGATATGTCAAAAGTATCTTTAACTACATACAAATAATTAAGGAAGGATAAGATTATCAAAAAAAATTGAAGGAAGGGATAAATTGTAAGATTAGAAACAGATTCAGCACTTGGTTAATTATAGGATGACCTGTGTATCCTAACAGAGCCAAATTTCTAACCATGACCAAGAGCTTATATGACTCATCCCCAAAACCAATTAGTGGCTAATCTTATAGACTGAGACACAAGACAATGGGATAAAGGAAAATTTGGTGCCATTTTATTTTCTCCTACAAAATAGAGAATACTTAATGATAAATTTGCGTAATGAAATGAACCTTCCACTGTAGAAGAGTGAGTGAAGATCAATCTGGAAAGCAAAGATACATGAAAAAGCTTACAATTCTTCCTATCTAAAATAGCTTGGGATCTGTTACCAGTTAGAGGCTTAAAGGTTTCGTATCCCCTCAAGGCCTCAACTGATTTTTTTCCTGTGCTTGATAAACGAGGAATCAGTAGAACACTTTTTTATACAGTGCCTATTAGTAGATCAACTAAGGTTAGCATTGTGGCTGATAAATTTACAAAGAATGCTACCAGTCAATGTCAATGGAACACTTTTTTTATATACTGAACCAGTCTTCAGCATTGGAATTAGAAAAGGAACTGGTTAGAAGTTTTTCAATTATTTGAGGCTATTTTGTCTGATAATCTTTGGGTGGTGAGGAGTAGAGAGCTAGACTGATCGGGAGAAATTATATAGTCCTTATGGTAGATCACGTCACTTATCCACTGAAATGGTCTATCTTTGTGGTGGATCACGTCACTTATCCATTAAAATGGTAAACCACATCACTTATCCACTACGAAGACTATATAATTTCTCCTAAACTGGACCAAGAAATCGTGGCTTCAGCCTTCAAGTCACGTTTTCTCTTATTTGTTTTTACTTGTAGGGTGTATTAAGCGTGTGAGAAAATAGCAATGAACCAACCTATTTACTGCACTAGTGGGCCGTTTTTTGTAACTATATCAGGTTGGTCCCCAACTCCCACTAATTTAGGAGTGTATCTCAGGATGGACCCAAGCACCTTCCTCCTTTTGTATTTGTGTTAAAAAATAAAAAAAAATAAAGTATTTTCTTTCCAAAAAGAAGGTCTACATTTCTTAAAGGCAAAAAAAAAATATCATCATGCAAATGGTGGCCTGGTCCATTTCACTGTTACTGAGCCAATATTTTTAAAGACTTTTTCACTAAGAAATGGGTGTGGAAAATTCAAAATTTCATTTTTTTCATATAAAAAAATTGGACAGTGTCATTTTTAAAATATGCTTCCTTTTTTTAAAAAAAAATGATAGTTAAAAAGAGAGAGAAATTGAATTTTGGACATCTTTTTCAAAAATTCCAGGAAGAATCAACTAGATGAACGACTTTTGACATAAGCTCTTGCAACTTAAAGATTCTGCAATGCAAAATAATTCAATCACTTATTGAAAATAGACCTTAACCGTGACGCACAAGTTGGTGCTGGTTCGGTATTTTAGCTGTAGAGACTAGAGAGCCCTGTGAATGTAGAGTAGAGGTCATAAATTAAACATTGGGAGTGGCGGCTAGTTGGCTGCCTATGACAAAGTCGTTGGAGTGGCTCCCAAGCTCGTAAACAAACCCAAATTGACCCAACTTGCTTGAGACAAAGATTCTAGAAAACCACTAAAACTGTTTGAATGACAATTTCAAAATCACAAAGTTGTTTTGTTCCAAATTTGAATCTCGACCATTTTCTTTTTCTTTTTCTTTTGGGACTAAAAATTTGATGTTGACAGTAAAGTCTTTTATAAAAGAAATTATCGTATGCGTCGATATTAAGATAAATTCTGCTAACAGTTATATCACATGGTTCTCAATTGATAAACATTATTAGAATAGTTTGCAAGAAACAAATAACCACCACAACAACAACGATGATAATATGTAACATGTAATAACAATGTGTAATCACAAATTTTTCAATAGTAGATAATCAAATAAATTGAAAAAGGTGTTCTACAAATATAATTTTGTATTAATCAAATAATGAGTACAATCTTTATTTTGATTTTTTTACAAAAAGTTCTCTGATTCTATCTTTTTTATGATCCTGACTCAAATGCGAAATTTTCCTCAATTTGAATGGTTTCTTCAATTTGGATGGAACGATAGAGATTTGTTGTTCTTCAAGTCCTTCAAATGTTCTTCAAATCCTTTGAATGTTCTTTAAGTTCTTCAAAAAATTTTAAGACAAAATTTCTCCAAAACTTGAGCTTCTTGAAAACTTGGTTGGGATGTCCAGTAGTTTCAGAGGATAAGCTCCACTTTGAATTAATATGTTTAAAAATATGTAGTAGACTTTTGATTGGCCCAAATTGTGCTTAGGGATAATTATATATATTTATCTATTTTGATAAAGATAATAATCAACAAAGATAAGTAATAATCTCTATTTAATTTATTTATTTAAATAAAAATAATTATCCATTTTATCTTTATTTTATTTTATTTATTTTAATTAAGATAATTATCCATAAATTTTGGATTTATCTTTATTTTGTGGTGCAAGTGACACATGACAAATTTTAATATACCAATGTAATATCAATTTGAATGACACGTGTCATCATTTGATTTAACTAATTTAATGAGATATTAATCTAGAATTTGCCACTAATTGATTTGTGGCTTCTTTTTTTTTTTTCTTTTTTTTCTTTTTTTGCCTCCTGCACAAAGATGGTAAACAACCCTAACCAAATGGTCGCTCAACAATTCTGGTTGAGCTAAAAAACAAAAAACTTTTAACCAAGAATGGATTGCCGATCAGATTTTCTTCTTGCTAAGTTTTTGTCGTTTTGTTTAAAATCATTCCACACTCCAAATGGGAATGTGGAAGTATGGTCTCTACAATCTCCACTCCACTAGTAATTATCGTTTGTCACAGCTTTTATCTTCATAGAAAGCTAACATATCAAAATGTTTGTCCTTCCGTCCACGCACACACTGCTTCAGCATTATTGTTTCATGTCCGAGAAGCCACTTAAAATTACCCAATCCAAGCACTCCCGTAATCGTCGAATCAGTGCTAAGACCAGTGTGTCTGGTGAATTAGCGTTGGACTACCAAGTGTTCGATGAAATTCCTGTTTCAGACACATTTGCTTGGAACAATCTTATCCAAACCCACCTCACCAATGGAGATTTCGACCTTGTCCTTTTGACTTACCTACAAATGCTACTCCGGTGTGTTCGTCCTGATAGGCACACTCTTCCTCGTGTTTTAGCTGCTTCTTGTCGTAGTGCTGATATTTTTGTTGGCAAACAACTTCATTGCCATGCTCTCAAGCTTGGCTTCTCTTTAGACAACTATGTTCTTACTGCTTTGATCGAAATGTATGGCCGTCTTGATAGCATTGATACTGCAAGGTGGCTTTTCGATAAGTCCCCTAGTAGGAATTCGGTTTCTTGGACTCTGCTAACCCGGTTTTATATCATGGAAAATAAACCAGGTTTGGCTATTGATATGTTTAATCAAATGGTTGACTTAGGAGTTGAGATAGATTCAGTGGCATTGGCAACAGCAATTGGTGCATGTGGCATGTTAAAATCCCTACAACAAGGGAGGAAGCTCCATGAGATTGCTAAGAAATGTGGGCTAGAGTTTGATGTGTTGGTCAGCAATTCCCTCTTGAAAATGTATACAGATTGTGGTAGTTTTGAAGATGCTCGGGCAATTTATGATCAAATGCCATCGAAAGATGTCATCGCAGGAACGACAATAATTAACGGGTTTGTGAGGAAAGGAGGATTCAATGAGGCTCTTAAATTGTTTCGGCAGATGAATATGGATGGATTAAAACCTGATTCACTCGCATTCTCTAGTGTTCTCCCAGCTTGTGCAAGAATGGCTGCACACAAGCATGGCAAAGAAATTCATGGCTATCTGCTTAGAAACAGCACTGACTTGAATCTCGTGGTCCAGAATGCTGTCATGGACATGTATGTAAAGTCGGGATTTATCGAATACGCTTCAAGGATTTTTGTAAGGATGAAGGATAAAGACCTTATTTCATGGACTGTGATGATATTGGGCTATAGCTTGCATGGACAAGGAGTGTGCGGAGTTGATTTGTTCTGCGCAATGGAGAGAAAGTCGACCATACAAATAGATCAAGTCACATATGCTGCTGTCCTCCATGCTTGTAGCACTGCACGCATGGTTGAACAAGGAAAGTTTTACTTCAACTGCATTAAGGCACCAAATGTCTCAAACTGTGCTTTAATGGTTGCTCTTCTAGCCCGTGCTGGACTCTTTGAGGAGGCAAGGATCTTTATTGCAGAACAAAAAATAGAAAGACACGTTGAGGTACTTAGAGCACTGCTAGATGGCTGCAGAAATCACCAACAGCTAGCATTAGGCAAGCAAGTCATTGAGCAGCTCTGTGAATTGGAACCTCTCAATGCTGAGAACTATGTGTTACTGTCTAACTGGCATGCTAATAGCGCAAGATGGGACAAGGTCAATAAATTGAGACAAACAATAAGTGACATGGGTTTGAAGCCTAAGAAAGCTTATAGTTGGGTAGAGTTCCAAAATAAAGTTCACGCATTTGCGACGGGGGATGTATCCCACCCAAGATCACAGAAAATATATTGGGAATTAGAGTGTTTGAGAAAGAAAATGGAAGATGAAAAACATCAGCCTAATCCAGATTTTAGTCTCCATGATGTAGAGGAAGAACGAGAATGCATTCAAATTGGGCATAGTGAAATGTTGGCCATTTCTTTTGGGCTCATCAGCACACAACCTGGTGCAACAATTCGTGTAATTAAAAACCTCCGTGTGTGTCGCAGTTGCCATGATTGTGCGAAGTTTATTTCAAAGATTGCAGGACGAGAAATCATACTTAAGGACATAAATTGTTTTCATCATTTTAAAGATGGATTTTGTTCTTGTGATGATTTTTGGTGATTTTTTACCCTAATGATCTTTTTTCTCCAGTTATTTGGGTCATGGAATCTGCCCTTGACATAAGAATTTATTTCTTATTTGATGTTCAAGCAAAGCCGAGAGGAGAGAAGATTTATAAGGTTAAGTGTGATGCCTTCACGAGGGTCAGAAGGGCAAAATCTCAAATTATCGACCCTTGACATTTTTCAGAATTTGAAACTGATTCTTAGAAAAATGTGAAATACAGCAAGTATATTATTCTACACTAATAAGTCCTTTTATTTATTTCTTTATTTTATATATATATATATATAATATATATATATATATATATATTCCATTAAAGTTTGGAAGTTCTACAAAAGATCTCCCAATTCTCTATGTAGGTGCAATTGGAACTATAGAGCATTTCAACTCTCTTGATTATTATATATAAAGCGTGTTTGAATGCTGTTTATTTTACTGAAAACTAAAAATATTATAGTAAAATAATTTTTAAGAATGTGAATAGTGGCATGAGACCCATTTTTAATAAAAATTTTGATGAAAAAAGAAATTTGTAGATTCTGTAAACAGTGCATGAAACCCACTAGAAAAGTCATCACAGCCACAAAACGCTATTAAAAAAAAAAAAAAAGAGAAACGCAGACTCATCCCTTTTCATCAGTACTCAAACGGGTATATAGTGCTCTGGGTATAAATGCTCCTAGATAAAACATGGCTCAGCCCCTCAACGGGGCATTCCCTCGTATTCGAGAGAGCTTACCTCTGGAAAAACTTGTTCCTTCCCCCACCTCCACTGGATTGATTCACTAATCCACATTAATGCCCTGGAACGGTAGTGGCGCTTATCGTCCAAGATGTCTGCCAATACATAGGCCCTTTTCTCCAACAGAATTTACAGCTGAAACATTTGCACATTGTACCGATGATGTGCAGCACAAAAAAATCTCCCTCCAGCTAGTTTCATCAGCAAACAAAAGCAAACAGTTCTGCTACAGCTTTTCATAGAAAAATTCATATACTCCCTCACAAACTGCTTTTACAGAGACCCATTACAACACAATACACTTTTTTTTGGGTGAAATTTTCGTTGTCACCAGACTTTTCCAAAAGCAAATGCCTCTAGTTACAACTTATTTTTGCAGTTTTTGAAGAAACCGTTTTGACAAAACTGAAACCAGAAAAGTAAGGTTTTAAAAACACCCAGACAAACCGACACTCCATAAAGTGTTGTCTGCAACAGATGGACAAAGAATAAAAAGGAACAAGGAGTACCATACTCGATGCATGCACAGACCAAAGGTAATCAACAAAGTGACCATCAAAGCGTGGCTGGCTTGGAACATGATCAGGATCCTAGTAGCTCAATACAACCAGCCACATGATTGAAAATTACCTTCCTGTCAAATGATGGGGGGTTTTATAAAACAATATGATAACTACTCCCAAAAAAAGCACCATATTACGCAACATAAACAACAATCAATATTCTATCATAAAAAACCAATCAATACTAACAGAGTTTAGCTAGCTATACCAATTAAAGTACTCTAAAATAGAACAAGAAACGAAAATTCAGGAAACATCACTTAAGGAGAATCCAGCTAGACAGTCCCTATCTCCTCAAAATTGTAGAGGTAACAACCAAAGACAATTCATAGGTTCCTAGTTCAGTTTTCCCTTCTGGTAGACCTCCTTCGAGGAGGAGCAGCAGCAGCATCCTCCTCCTTCTCATCCTCATCTTCATTCTCCACACTGGTTCCTTGATTGTCAGAAGGCTCTGCAGGGGGAACCCTATTTGTTTCAGTATTGACCTGCATGTTTCAGGAAGAAAGAATATTAATACCAACTATAATGATGTAGTCTCTAACCATTAATTACAATAATTTTCATAGAAATGCAATGACGATGTGATATGTAAAAACATACAGCAGCCTTTTTGCCACCAAAAAGGAGTCTGAAGAAAACTGTCAAAATAATAAGCACGACTGAAACAATAACTCCAATGGTTATATCGGGTTGTTGTTCTCCCTTTTCAATGAGATCCTGCAAGAAAAGTTGTAATCCCAGTTATAGAACCTCCCCAAGCTAATTAAAGAAAAAGATTAGATAGATCTGTATAAATGATGACAAGTTCTTCAACTTACAATGATCTTCGGTTTGTATGCTTCCAAGAGGGGAATGTCCACTATCTTGTAAAGAAGGTCAAAAACCTTCTTCTGCAAGTATTGATCCATGAAATTTTTTAAGCAAGGAAAAATAAGAATCCTTAGAATGCAAAGAAAACCAAAATATAAAAAGGAGAAGAGTGTACCTTGAAGCCAGAGAGACCTTCAGATTGACCAGCTGCTGCTTCTTCAGCCTTTTGTTTCTCTTTCTCAGCTTCGAACTTTGGCTTCCATGTTGTTAGCCTGTATGATTCTGCAACCTTCTCATCACCAGCAATGAGAATATTGTCAAACAATATGCCATCCTGCATTGTCCAGATCTCAATGCCAATGGCGGCAATGGGCTCAAAATCAGGTTTCTCAAGCTCAAAGTAATCAGGGTTTGGATTTCTTGAGGTTTCCATATGCCCTTATAATTGGGTTATCAATTCGAGGAGCATGCCACTTTCCTTTATAAGCAGGGTTCCTCTTTGTTGGCCTCTTCCACTCACCACAGCCAGGTGCAGCCTCACACTTTGGGTTATCAATTTTTGGTGGCTCCCATTCACCATCTTCCTCATCATCCCAGTCTTCGGTTTTGAAGCATCGGGATCATCAATCTCCTCAGGCTCATCATCCAACCATCCTTCAGGTTTCACAGCTTCCTCATCCTCAATTTCCATGGGTGCATCCTCATCCCAATCATCTGGCTTCACAGCATCTGGATCTGGAATCTTATCCCGCTCATCCCAGTCCTCTGGCTTCTTATCATTGGGGTCAGGAATTGTCTTGGCCGGAACTAGAGGTGGCTCGAAATCTTCAGCAGAGAGGAAATTCGCCTTCTTCTTCTCCTCCCCATCTATTAGAATACTAATTCATTATCAGGTCTTAGTATTGCAGTGTAGACATGGGAGAGTTTGTCAGAGGGCACAGAAGGAGGGTACTTGAGATGGTGCTCAACATACTCCCCACTGTTGGGGTTCTTGTGCTTAAGGATGAAGTGCACCTTGTTTGTGGAGCCACATTTGTCAGGTCCAAACATTATAGAGTATGGAGAATCATTATCAAACTCCTTTGCTATCCATCCAGCCTCTTGGGGTCGAAGGTACTTCAAGTATGCCCCACCACATTCTAGACCATCTTGGAGCCGAACCTCAAACTGCAGGACAACTGTTCCATCCTTGAGGTTCACAACGTGGTCAAGCTCTTTTACTATTGCATACTTCCTTGCCTTCTCGCTAACCAAAAGGCCATAATCATCATGTCCCTCACTTTTTGAATGCTTCCAGACACCTAAATCCAAAATTCATATTACTATAAAATCATAATCTGCAAACAAGTATGTAAATCACATAGGAGTAGATAAACCATGAAAAATGTGACTGAGTCAATTGGAAAGAAATGGAAATTACTGGAATGCTTTATTATTATTTATTTTCTTTAGAAAACTACTATGAAGACCTGTGATATGACTGTTGCATCACCATCAACATTAACAGTTAAAACCACAACACAACTTATCATAGAACTGCATCCGTTCCAACAATGGCAACCATAATTTACAAAACAAGACATGTCAACAAACCAGGTGGTGGAGCCACTAAGGGGCCATGGTCTCCCCACACCCCCCACCCCAAAGTACAATCTTATTATTTATTATTTATTTATTTTATATGTATATAAATAAAACCATGTGTAGATAGCACACTCCAAATTCCAAAATTTTATACATGTAAAGACATTTTCAGTATTTCGAACTTACCACCCCAAAATTATCTCTTTGCAACTTTTTTTTATAATGGTCCATATCCCACAATTTTGTCCCAATTTAACTTTCCAGCAAATAAAAATAAAAGAATAATAAAGTAGCACGGTTCTCTCATGAGTCATGACTCAACCAAAAAGAAAAATAAAATCCACCTGTTTTCTTTTACACTATGTTAGGATACTTAAATGTGCTTCTTTTTTTTTTTTTTTTACACTTTGCTTTCAAAAATAATTGTGACTAGTGGCAGAGTCCTTCTAGATATGTTTCATATTCCAATAGTTACAACAGGAGGGGGATTTGAATCCTAAATGTCTATGTTGGAAACACCAAGAGGTGCCAACCAATTGTGCTACAAGACCCTTGGCAACTGGACATTTTTCATTCCACCATGTACTGCTCTCCAATATTAAGTGGTGGTAAGAAAATGTGAGTTCTTTCCCAATTGCTTTCTTTCTTTTCCCTCTATTTTTAATTGATTTCCTTTTGCTTAATTTAAAATATATACATACATACATACATACATACATACATATATATATATATATATATATATATATATTATATATATATATATATATAATTCTTTATTCTCATCCATATTTGATTTCATTCAAAATAATGTTATTGCTAATTTACTTTCACATATTAATAAGTTCAAACGATTTGACATAGGATTCATATAGACATTTCCACAAGCACCTAATAGGCTCCTTGCAGGGTCCCCAACATCGATACATTGGACTGAATTTCCACCCTCCCTATTGAAAGATATCACGATCAGATCATATCACAAACCACGATTGCCATTAATCACAGAAGCCAGAAATGGTGGGCACTCTTCCAACCACACAAGTAAAACCAAAGCCCAACACACACACACACACACAAGAAAAGTTGAAGAAAAAAAAAGGTGTGCGAGAGAGAGAGAGAGACCAAAAGTAAGAGCAACTTCAATGAAAATCAAAACCCAATACAAGAATAAATGGAAAAGCAAACAAAAAAAATGACAAGGAAAGGAATAACGGTGCAGGACTTGATGTACCTGAGCTGAGAGGGGGTGAATGAGAGACTAAGGGAACTGGTGAACTTAGCTTACAATAACACAGTGAGAGTAGTTAAAAATTGAGATCATGGGTTACTTCTTTAAGGCCATTGAAGCAAGTGCTGAGGAAGAGCAAGAGAAACTTTGAAATTGAGACTAAAAATGACTTGGAATTTAGCCATTTAGGTTATCTGATAAAGGGGTCAGGGGGGATTTTATTTGACTAGGTTTCTTTCTCTCAAGAAAGCCACAATGATCATTCCAGCCCAGAATGCAAGTTTCGTCTGGAATTTGGATAGAATGATTGTAACATACTGAAATTCTAAACAATATTTGATTATTTTAGTACTCTAAAAAAGCATAAACTATAATTTAATTTTAATTAGGAACATTTATTTTGTGTATTTTTATTTCCTTTTTAAAAGCCCTTTGGACTTGCTTCTAGCAAGTAAAACCTAATGGCAATTGACCCCACCTACCAGAACCAGTTACCGGGTAGTCTAGGGACGTTCACCCCTAACAGCCTAAGCAGTTTATGCTCATGGCCAGACGCTTTTTATAAATACTACATAAACATAAACATAAACATAATCTACAGTAGTAGATAATAAAAAGCTTCCAAATCTAGGTTGACCAAAACGGTTAAACTTAGCTGATCGAGGGAACTCAAAGATAAGAACACATAACCAAAAGTAATTAAAAATAAAAAATAAAAAACCCAAATCATGCAACGAGTAATTATTTAGAAACTACCAATATCAGCTATTATTATTATTATTCGTTTATATATAGAAAATAGAAAGAGGAATAACAGATCTAACAAAATAGAAAATACCTTGGTACTCATCCTTCTGAGACACAATCCACCGCCCATCGAATGGTTCTTCAAATGACTCGTAATAGATCTAATTCATTTACCAAATATACAACATTATATATTATATTAGATATAATAATAATAATAATAATTTGTAATTCCAAGTTTCATATTTGAAGAAAAACAAAGGCTCAAAATTCAGAGTGGAGAAAAATGTTACCGCATCAGAAGCAGAAGCACAGATCTGAAAGGCGAAGAAAGCAACGAGCAAAACTGCTATCAGCAGCTTAGGGATTTTCCGCCTCCCTTCCATGACGAAACCCTAGCCCTAGCACCCCAAAAATATCAAACACAACCACCACCACCACCACAAGTATTTATTATATTTTATAACGAGAAAATTCAGAGGGTGAGAAATGCATAGACAGATAGTTGGAAGTGAAAGAAATACGATACTCACTTTGCGTTTTCCTTTCCAGGTGGGGTGGGTAGTGGGTATCGCGACTCGTGACTCGTGACTCGTGACTCGTGAGGGGACTTTGACTAATGTCTATATGTCTTTCTTCTTCTTCGTGCAATTTACTCCATTTTTAAGGTTTGTGAGTCCGAGGTCATTTTAGACTTTTGCGTCTTTTATTACACGGCAACTCATTGAAGTTTCTAGATCGCTAATATTATTATTATATTTATGTTTTTACCATATCAATTCTGAATATTATTATATTAAGAGCCCAGCTTGCAAATGCCATATGTAAGCATATTTTAGCATTAAGACCCAATTTTCCCCCAACAGCCCATCTTGCAAATTCTGACTATTGTAAAACTAAAAACATTATTTTATTCTCCCACTAAAGCTCTCTTCCCAACACTCTCTCTTTTACTTTTCTGTCTTCTCTTCTCTCTCTTACTTTTGTTCTACAACTGCTCTCTCCTATCCTCAAATCCTAAACTCTCATTTTCTCAAACTTAAAACCCCGTGTGGTGGTGGTAGCGGCAAAGGTAGACGTGGATCCTCCAATACGATGTCGTCTTCCCTGTAGCAGCGACTTGGGTTGTGTGGCAATGGTGACAGAGTGCATCTGGGTCGGTGGTCTGTGGTGGCGAAGTGGGTTTGTGGTGTGGATTGATCTAGGTTGTGGGTTGATCTGTGATGTGGCACGGCAATGACAATGGATGCGGGTATTCGGTGGTAGTAGGTAGTGGGATTTTGATTTGTGTAGGAGTGGGTTTTGGGTCAGTAGGTGGCAACGGCATGGTGGGTTTGTGGGTGGGAGTGGGTCAGTGGGTGGCGGCGGCATGGTGGGAGTGGGTCTTAAAGCTCATCTTCTTAGACTTTGAACTTTGAAGCAATTCATTGCACAAAGACTCATTTCTGGGTTCTTATGGTTTGTGGTCGGTGTTTGGCGGATTTTGTTATGGTGTCATGGTTGTTGTTCTGGGTTTCGTGGTTTTTATTTTTTATTTTTTTGTTGTGACTAGTGCCTAAAGGAAGAAGTGGGTATGGATGGTGGCTAAATTTTATCTCTGCTCTTTTTTTACTTTGTGGGTATGGCTAAACTGGTATCAAAGAGAAGAAAAAAAAAAAAATCAAGGCTTTTTTCAAGTTGTTGCAAGGCGTGTATTGGTGGGTGGTTGTTTTGGGTTTGCGTTGGTGGTGGGTGGATGAGAAAGAGAGAAAACGGAGAGATGGATAATAGAGATGAATATACAAGAGAGAGAGAGAGAGAGAGAGAGAGAGAGAGAGATTTTTTATATTATTTTATTGTGTAATGTATATTATTTTAATGTGTTGTATGTAAAAATAAAATATAGGATGTTGAGAGTATTGTAAAATAGTATGGAATAATTGATAAAGTAGATTTTGAGATGGTAAAATAGAATATCTTCTACATACGAGATGCGAATGCTCTAATAAAAAGAGAGTTCTATTCTAGCCTCTTCTAGTAAAAACAATATGGAAAATTTATTTGTTATTGACATGTTGTTATTGTTTGTTTGTTTTTCTGTTTTGTTATTGTTTTTGTTTTTCTCTTTTTTTATCTCCTATAGATAAAGTTTCTTTTAAAACTTCTACAGTTATAGGTGTCACGCCATGTAGAGATTGAATAAAAATTATATGTTAAATTTTATCAATAAATAAATAAATTATATGCAAATCAAAGAAAAATAAGTCACTATCATCATTAATTTGCATAATAACATTTATAAAATAAAAATATTATAAATTAGTAATAGTACAACGTAGAGCCGAACTTTTTTTGAAAGTTGAAACAACAATATATTATGGTAAATGATCAAAGATTCAAAAAATCAATAATTAATTTTTTTTTTAATTTGTTTCTCAAATTTTTTAAATTTTTTAAAAAATTAGTAATAAAATTTTGGTTTAAAATCTAGCTTGGACTTTATAACATTTATAAACCACAGTGAAACACATACATGACATTTATAAACCCTATGCTCAAATCAACACAATTGAGTTTAAAAAAAAAAAAAGTTCATTTTGGTTTAAAATCTAACCTAGACTTTGGGTTTCAAACATGTTAATCTTCAAATAGACTCTACCTTGGTTGTGCCACATTGTTTTAATTAATGACTGCAAGTCCCTTATTAGTTTCAACTAAATTATCCTTCCTGTTCACGCATACCAGGAGGCTAATGAGGCAACTGATAGACTAGTCAAAAGGGGAGCTCGCAACTAGATAGAGTTTTTGTATATGAGTCCTGCCCGAGTTTTGTTCATAAAAAATATCTCAAAGATGTTTGTCAAGTTGACACTCCTAGGAAGTGCTTTGTAACAAAATATTTACTCTTCTAATCTGTCTTTTTTATTAAATAAAATTTTCCCTTTGCCCTAAAAAATAATAATAATAATAATAAAATTATGAAAGATGATTAAAATATTTTTTTCAATAAATCATGAAAATTTTGGCAATTCAATTTTAATTCGAGTAGTATTTTAAGCTTGTTGAAATTTTAAGGGTAAATTGCAAGGTAAACCCTTGAAATTTGGGATTGTTTGGATTTTAATATTTGAAGTTTGATTCGGTTAGCAAAACTTCACCCTCCATTAATTTAGGCTATTAAGTGACATGCTGACATGCTGATATATATATATATATATATATATATATATATATATATATATATATATTTTTTTTTTTTTTTTTTTTTTTTTTTTTTTTTTTGGTGCCAAATCAACCTCCCAAAACAAAGCTCTTTTGGAAATGGCCAAAAATATTTAAAATTAATAATAAAACGTATTTTAATTTAAATAAAAATTAGTAATAGAATTTTTGTTGAAGTTCACCTAAGGCAAACTATCGCAAAACTAGCGAAACATATATATAACATTTATAAACCACATTCTCAAATCAAATAAATAAAATTATGAAAGATGATTAAAATAATTTTAAAATAAATCATAAAATTTTTGGCTACTCAATTTAAATTCAAGTAGTATTTTAAGCTTTTTGAAATTTTAATAATAAAAATTTTCGTAGAGAAAACTATCTTATCAATTTAAATATAGTTATAGTAAGAAAACTAAGTTGTAATTCGTACTTACACACAAAAGCATTTAAAATTAATGATGATTAGATGGTCATACTTTTTTTTTCCTTTAGAAATGAGTTGGTCATGCTTAACTAGTGAATGAAATGGTTATCTCAATTTTTGAGTTGAATAAAATGAATGAGTCTTTTGGCGTCAACATTAAAATAAATAGTTTCTCAAAAAAATTATTAAAAATAAATAAATAAATAAATTTTGGACATAGGGCACAAAATTAATTAAAAATTATTTTGGATTCTTACTATCCATCTACTTTAATATAACTCGTCATTAATCTGTGCAATGCAAGATAAAGTTAAACATAATATAATTTTTCTAAATATTTTTTTTGTCGAAATATGAAATATGATAATGCTTACTCACAAAAACATTCAACAATAATAATGATCAAATTCTTATTTTAGTAAATTGAGTGGTTATCTCAACTTTCATTCTGAATACTATGATTGGGCTCCTTGGAGACATGTGACAAAAAATTAGACAACAATTAAAAACTAATTTGGATTCCTATTATCCATTGACTTTAATATATTATATATGATATGTTAAATTAAAGTCTTTTAAGTGTAAAATAAAGGGATAATACAAGATAGTTTACGTGACATAAAAAGGGGACAAGTGTTTCACTGTCTCTCTCTTTCTCTTTAAACACGTTAAAGATTTTAACAAATTCTAACATTTTCATAGTTTAAAAAAAAAAAAAAAAAACACTTTAAAAATGTGCCTTCTAATGAGGAGGAATTTAGAGAGCAATAAATAACAAGAGAAAAAAAAATATTTTTAATTAGGTATGAATGTCAAAAGTATTAAACATTTAATGACATATTTTTTCATCGTTAGATCTCTTTGAAATCTAAGGTCTAAAAAATGTGTAACTCTAGAAAAGTTATATATATATCATACAACTGCACACTTTGGGATGATGGTCACTCCATAAGTATAAGTATAAGTATAAGTACTTGTGGGGTGTGGGAGAGGGTAAGGGCCGGGGTTCAAATCTCTAAAAGAAAGCTTTATACACATACACTTAAATTAGGCTAAAGAAGAAATTCTATCTTGTACAATATACACACACATACATTTAGATATATACATGTATGTATGTGTATATAACATTCTTTTTAATGGGACCGAATGCAATTAAGTGGCATTATGGTAGGGAATGATTTGTTTTATATTTATTTATGATGTGGTAGGAAATAAGGGTAATGAATTAAATGGTCTTGAACAAATTTTATGCGTATTATAAGTGGATTTTTTTTTTTTTTGTGGATAATTCAATAGTTAAGGGATGAGGATTTGAAGTTTTGAACCTTGGACATCTTCATTAGAAGTATCAAGAGGTGTGATACTATTTCAAAAGGTGTTTTGAAAATTTAAATGCATATGATAACTAGAATTTTTTTTCAATATCTTTGGTCACATATAAGAGGATCGTTCAAAGTTAATTGATGATAGAAAGACATATTTCAAAGCAGTTGTATCATGTAGATTTTTTCCTTAGATTCTCATTTTAAGATTTTATCATGTAGATTTTTTCTCATGGGATAAAAGTGCATTTTTTAATTAAGTAGCCACATGGCTAAATCTTAAAAGGGGAACCTAAAGAACAGCACATAAGGTACTGTACCTAAGTTTTGTATCCTCTCAAACTTGCCTGTTCACCTTATACAGGGACCATTAAAAATATACACATTATGGTGGGCCGGTTTAAGGTGATAGGCAAACTTAGGGGTGTACTGAAATTATTATAAATTTGGTTATGACCCTAACTTTGTTGTATCTTAAATCTCTCTTCTCCAATTGACATTAAAATATCTTTTTAGAACTTCTAATCTTTGTTCACCAATAAGATATCTTGGTTAAATTCTTTTGGAATTAAGATCATATTGGAGATAAAAAAAGAAAAAGAAAAAGAGATTATGTTGGAGACAACCCACCAATTTGTTATTTAGTAGGTTAACTTGTTGGAAAAATTGGTTTTGCATTTCATGCAAATCCCACAATAGAAGCAACAGAAGGATCTACTTCATTCATGAGAAATAACATATAACCTTGAATTCTACAATAAAGAAGAAAAAGCGTACCTTGATACATTAAATTTAAAAAATAAGACTTGAGAATACCTTCAATTTTCATCCTAATTCCACATGGTGCCTAAGATGATTGGTCTTTGAATCAGTTCTTAAATACGTTGATTTTCCTTTTTGGAAAAGTGTATTCAAAAGATTCTTCAGAGAAAAACTGTTTTCTCTTCTTTTAATCATATGTATATAGTAATTGCCTTGGCAATTGCTTTAATAACTCTTATTAAATAAAAACTGATTATCTAATTGGATTAGTTTTTTAGGCCAACCCAATTGGGCTTTAGTGTGTGGCTTGAGATGATACCAAAGGTACTAATAAAACTCTAGCTCCAATAGGCTTTAGACTTATTTGTCAACTCTTCACAAGCCCAAAGTTATCATTAATTATATAACAAGTATCACTATAGAAATATAATTGCACTCTAAGCATTATTAATAAATTATATCACAAGACTCTAATATCATTTAACCCCTTCATGATTAAACTGTCACTTTGTAAGTAACTATTTTATGTCTTAAGTCTCCAGTTTAATCTTTTAGTTATTCATATTTATGAAATATAATTTCATTAAATATAAATTTTAATAACTCCATACTAAAGTGGCAGGCCCTGAATAACCATTTCTCATTAAACTTATCTCAAGAGGATATTTCATGTTTCTATAGAAAAAGATTATGGGTTCCACCTTGAGAATATGTGTTCCCTCAACACTACATGTGATTACCCAACATACTGAGATTTTGACTGTTAAACTAGATCTTACTTCTAATATATTAAAATAACCTACATTTCATAATCATGTTCACTGTCCTCTCAAGATCGAGAGTTTATAAAATTACAAGTCATGAGATCAATTATTCAGGTGACAGTTGTTAATTGAATAATTAATCTCATAGCGGTCCTGTTTAATATGTCTTACACACTTAAGACACATCAACAAATCAACTAGAAGTTTCTACTTCCATGATCAAGACAAACCATCTTAATTGATATATTATAGTCTTTGTAGATGAAACACTCTATTTTATCACCAACTACGAATTACATTTTGAGTTTATAAGGAATTTGTGATTTATATCTTCTGTAACTAAATCACATATAATGCATCTCAAAGACTATAATAATGTCCAATTAGTTCATATAAATGTCTTATATAATTAAACAATTTAATTATTTATAAAATGCCAATAAATTGGATTTTAGGATATAAACCCTAACATAACCTTGGTTCAAAGATAGAAAGATTCACCATCCAAAGAAGTCATCAACTCATCATCTTACAAGTCACTTTCTCTCTTACTTTTTTTTTCTTTGTATTTTTATTTGGGATAATTACATTTATCTCCTTTGAGGTTTAAGGGAATGACACTTTATCCCAAATTTAAAGAGAAAAAACACATTCTCCCATTGACATCCATTTGAACGAGCTTTGTTAAATTGATATTAAAAATTTTGTGCACTAAATGTTAAGTTTCCAAAATTATTCTCCCTTTCAAAATTAAAATTCATTGTTTTGAATATTTAACTAAAGAGTACTTTAATATGTTCAAAAATTTTTTTTTTTTCAACGGATTGAGAAGATGTAGGTGCACAATTGTACCCGGACCCAAAAACAAGTGTTGGGTTCGGGCTCAATGAGCCTTATACAATAAAATTTGTAAAGTATGGATTTGAAATCTAGATTCGGGAAGTTGGAAGTTTGACTAACAGACTAGAGTGCCACGATCTATGCAAATGGTAAACGAATATGACAAAGAGACCTCCTCGGACGTAAGCCGAGGACGATTTGCATAAATATTCTCTTTCTATGCCAAACTTTACAATTCTTAGTTCTTATTTTCTCTCAGTAGAAAGTGCAAATTCTCTTTCTCTTTCCTCTATCATTTCCTTATATACTTCTTCTTCACTGGTTCATCCACGTGTTATACAAATTTTTCCCTTGGATACTTGTCTCATCCACTACCTTCTTGAAGTCTTCAAATAATAGCAGGGAGGCTGAATCCTACTGTTCAGAGGTCATTTCCCCATTAATGCGGCCAGAGAGGTAGATGCAGGGCCTTTAATGTGGTGGTAGCAGTTTTTTCTTTAAATATTTCTCACATGTCTCTGCTTCTAAAGGGTGCTTGGATCACCCTCTTACCCACCAGTTCTTCTAGAGTTCTGCCTCTAACCCACTTAGCAAGTCCCAAGGTCATTGCTAGACCTATCCGAGGAGACACTCCTCCTCGGACAACTCCTTGGACTACTACAATGCAGATTGACTTGTGGGCCTAAAGGCCCTGATCAAAACAGACTGGTACCAACCGACCAGGCCCAAAGCCCAAATGCTTATTCAATAGCTTTTACCCCCCCACAGAAGATATATGTCGTTACAAGTCTTTTGGTGCTTGATAAATTTTGCATTTTAACTATAAATTCATCAGTTATGTTTATACTAGTCATGGTTAAATTTTGTTAATGAAAATCTTTAAAAAATTAAAATATTCCATTACTCTTTAGTAAAAGGTGAAAGAGTAGTTCGCTCTGTGCTCATCGCACAGCTTTGTAAAATATTCCATTATTAAAATAAATAGAAGGGGGAGATTATTTTCTTCAAATCTCAAAGGAGGGAGTGTTTTTTAACTTCAAGTTTGGAGTAGAGTGTTATTTTCTCAAATCTCAAAGGAATAGAGTGTAATTACCTCTTTCTATTTATGTAATGATAAAATGTGTAATCCCTCACACATAGAGATAGGTGACCCCATGCAACATGAAAGTGGTTACTCAAAAGAAAAACACAAGGATGCTTTAAGGAACCCACATTTACCTCACCTAAAAAATAAACAGAATATACACAAACTTTTTTTCCTTTTCTTTTAACACCTCAAAAACAAATAAAAAAAAAACACAAACCCATCATTTACCTCACTTCTCAAATACCCTTACCTCACTTCTCAAATACCCTGGAGACAATGAAAATGCTTGAATCGTGATGTTTAACACTCAATATAGGGTGATTTTACAAGTAGATCAAATCAACTTAGTGTCATGGCTTACTAAGTTGTATTCATTTTTATTATTTTGAGTTGGATTCAAGTTACACCTGGTATAACTTTAAACAATGTTACAATAGTAAAACAAATTTGATTGGATGTGAATTTTGACGAATCTACGGTCGAATTACAATATCTTATATTTTTCATGTTTGTAAAATTTCAAGTCATCAAAGATTAAAAGTCATGACATCAATCAATTGTTTAAATCGAATAATAATTAACATATAATTGATTGGTATGAAAATTGGCTTGCATTTTAAGTACATATAGTACATATAATCTAATAGTGGAATTTTTAAAATATGATTTTAATAACAATTTACTAAGTGTAACATTACTTAGAGTTACACCAAGTATAACTTGAACTCAACTCTATTATTTTATCGGTAACTACTATTTTGAGTAATTTTAATGCTAAATATAAACCAATATTCCTTTGTGTTCATATCCTATGTACGGTTTTAAGCTTGTCTTGTATATGTGTGTGCATGCGCCTGTGTAGTGGTATATTTCAATCTAATGGAGCTAAAACTCATGGTTTCAATGCCACTTCTGAATCCTAACTTCTCCAAAAACAAAATATTTATGAATTCTAACTATACTACAATTTGATGCAGGATCAAAGAGAAAAGTGTTCAAAAGCCAGCCTGAAGGAAATTTCAATCTGGTACTCAGCTGTATAGTACATGCCCAAAACTGAGGACAATTGATAATATATTCAATGATACGGACGGTCATCTTCTTTTTTTTTTTTTTTTCCTTTTTTTTTTAATTTAAAAATACGGCCAGTTATCCGATTGCTAGAAATAGTTCTCCATTAACCATTAGTCAAGGTATATTGTTCATTATAATGAATTGACATACTATTAATCATATATAGGATTCTATCAGACACATCTTTAAGTCATTTAAAAAATTAAAACAACGTAATTAATTACTTCAATTGCTCTCGAGAAATCATTTCTTAAGTAGTTTCTTCCAAGGCTACTGATTAATGAACCTAACTAGGGAAAGCTCATACAAAATCGATTTTTCATAATCTTGCAAGGCGATGCCTAATCACTCCCCTCTCTTCATCCAACACAAAATCAGCTCTAGAAAAGTGGGGGCTAGTAAAGAAGGGTTTCAGATCATAAATTTCATGTTCCTGTGCCTGCACGAAAGGAAAACAAATCAGAAATTCAGTACAGTCAAAAGGCCCATATATCCAGTTTATGTAATTGAAATACTCAAGTTTTATTTTCCCATTACCTTGCTCTGCAAATCCTCAACTTTCACATCAATCTGGGTAAGCCTTGAAGTAGACCCACTAACAATTTCTTCGAAGTGCAGTGCATTCTTGACAAGCTCTCGAAGAAGATATAATAGCAGTTCATTGTAATCCTTCTTGAAAGTCATGTACTTTCTGAAACTCTGCAAGAACAAATCAAATCCTTGTCAACCAATTGTCTCAGTGATCAACAATTCAAGAACTTCAAAATTTTATGTAACAATCAGTAAACTTTCATTTAGATAGTTGCAAGAAAATGAACACTATCTAGTTAATAAAGGTACAAGATCAACTATAACTGTATTCTACTCACTCAAAACAATGATAAGTATCATGGCTCAAAAATATGAACTGGAAGCAATGGATATAGCTTAAAATGATGTCCAAGATGCTTCAGGTCAGGTCTACAGAACTAGCAGACTAAATAGCATCTGAATTCAACCATGAACAAGGGATACCTTGTTAACAGTTATCGATACTTACGTAATAGCACGCAGCCCATGTTCATAGGACATGTAGAATGTTGGTAAGAAGCAGCTAAATCAGTGTTGTACTAAAAAAGTCTTAAATATGAATATTCTTGACCAACTCAGCATAATTTCAATTACTATACAACAAGGTCAGTAAAAACTTGTGTGCTGCAACAACAAGAATGCTATGAAAAGGTCAGCATATTATAGATGCGATTACAAGGTGGCATAGAGTCTGTGCTGCAATATAAAATATTGATACTGGTATACGTAGCATCTGAAAGAACATGCCCTGCAGCCACCCAAAAAGAATAACAGTTACAAGAGAAGAGAGGCAGAGGATCTCTTTCAATACCTTTTGCAGTGCTTTCTGTACCCCAAACTTTTGGGTTGAAATGAACGAATCAAGCAGGACACGAATAGCCATGTCTACATCTTCTTGTGTGACATGCTGTCTGAGGTGCATTCTGGCATGTGCTTCAGACATTCGTATCATGGATTCTATGTGCCTCACTGCTATGGGCACTCCTTGTCCATGCTACATGGGCAAAATGAAAAAGAGGGATATATCATCAAATCATCAACACGCAAGAAGCTATCATCAAATGTCATTAAAAGAGAACTTACCGAAGATTCTCTTCGCAGTTCAGCATAAACATGTGTTAGCTTATCCAAATCAGCATCATGCAACCTTGGGAATACATTCAACTTAGCATAAGTTAAGTACTTCTTTAGCAGATCTTGAGGAAGTATCTGTACAAAAAAAAGGATAGAACTCTCAAGAATTAAGAAAAAGAACACCATGTTCGAACAAATCTAGAAGCAGCTAGTTGGGAAACTAAGTAGGATATGGAGTGTCAAACCTCAGTATCAACTGGCCTGGCAGATGCTTGATTATCTTCATGGGATTCACTTACAGACCTATCATCCATGTTAGCACCCTTAGGTTGCGACTTAAAATGGCTATCAACTACAAACTTTGCAAGCATCTCATCCGTCACAGGGTCAACAATATCCTGCAAAATTATAATTTCCTTCCCATTAACATCATCCAGTAAGTAAGAAGATGTGAGTTAAGAATTGAAGGTGTAGAGATATAACCTTCACAACACAGAGGATGTCAAATCGGGAAACAATGGGATCTGTCAACTCAACATTCTGTGAAAATGTTTTTGAGGAATCATATCTGCAAAACGGGTATACAACTTGAATTGTGGCTCAGTCGGAAATAAAAGGTTGAGATGTGTTAAATTACTAATTGTCCAAAAAGCTTAAGCTATTAGGAAATGGTGAATTTAATCATTTAAATGGATTTTAACATTGAGTTTAATCATTTAACCATAATTATAACACCCCCTCTCATGTGTGGGCCTAAACTCCCCCTTAATATGTGAAGCCTAACACGTGAAATTTTTAACATTTTAAATGGGAGGTAGAGTAAAGATGGGGATCAAACTTAGGATCTCCTGCTCTAATACCATGTTAAATTACCCGCTCTCATTTAAACATAATTCTAACAAGATGTAAGAAAGTAAATCCAAAGCTTCAAAAGTCTGGTTGGTGAAAACAAAGGGATTGGAAAATAAGGGCGTTGGGGTTAGAAATTGATGGCCTTTACTATCAGAAACATATCCAACAGAAACCTAATAGAAAATACCAGGCATTGTAAAGTTTTACGCATCTATGTGGTCCAACTTATAGGTGTTCATATTTCACAAGAATATCATAAAGCCATTTTGCCAAACCAAAGTGAGCAGTGCAACTTCACCACTTTTATAGTTTAATTATCCACCATAAATAAACTAATCCAATTTCATACCTTCCCCCAATAGGATTTGCTGCAGCAATCACAGAGCATCGTGCCTGGAGAGAAGTGACAATTCCAGCCTTTGATATGCTAATACTCTGCTGCTCCATTGCCTCATGAATACTCACCCTGATCATGAATGGATTTTCAGTACTCTAATGAGAATGAATACCTTTTGGGTAGGGGGAGGGGGTTTGCCTTATATAATTCAGAAAGTTATATATAAACTTGCATTCCTTTACCTGTCCTGATCATTCATCTTGTCAAACTCATCAATAAGGCAAATTCCTTTATCAGCAAGAACAAGGGCCCCTCCTTCAAGGGTCCACTCCCTTGTGACCGGGTCCTTGTGCACTGCTGCTGTGAGACCCACGGCAGAAGCTCCTTTACCAGTAGTATAAACAGCCCTCTGCCCAGTCTTTTCAACATACCTATAAAAGGATCCATGAGAAGTTAAATGCATGTCACTACAAAAAAAAATTGCAATTAAGCAGGTTTGACATAGATTAGAGCAGTTCTCACTTTAGAAATTGAGACTTTGCTGTGCCTGGATCACCTAGGAGTAGTACATTTATGTCCCCTCGCAATCTGTGTTTCCCCTCAACATTTTTCTCTTGCCCTCCAAACATGGCCAGGGCAATTGCTGTTTTTATATCTTCATGGCCATAGATAGATGGGGCAATGGACTTGACAATCTGAAAGTATTATTCACATCACCGTCAGTATGTGTATTTCATGATCCTGAAATGGGAATAGTTAATAAAAAAAAGAATAGTCAGTAACAAACCCTTTCTCCGATTCTGGGGTCTTTAGCCAACTTTTCTATCTCTTCTTTGTCTTCCTGGGTAAGTTTGTAAGCAGAAAAGAGGTCCTGCTTCTTTGTGACGTAGTTTGCTTCGACCACAGTGGCAAATACAGGAAACCCATTCTTTGTGTTCAAAGATAAGTCAAAATTATTTGTATAAATACCTGTGACCTCCTGCAATATATCACATGGAACATAAAACTGAAAATCAGGAAGAAGTCACTAGCACAAACAACGAGCACAAACAAACAAGTCTGTGAAGAGGATCATACAATCTCTTCCCCAGGGCGGGCACAATCAATCAAATCATTCAACAGTATCACTTCCTTGTATCTAGGAAGCCGACCTGCAGGCACAATTCCAGGGCTTTCTTGGAGTGTAAGCTTTTGGTAATTCCTGTATACTGTCTGCAGTGAGACAGAAAGAAAAACACGAGTTTCAGATTGTGTAAGGAAGGGCTTATCTCATTGCTGAAAAGTGTCATCAAGGAAGCAATTAAACAATTAAGGTCTCAATTCTTTTTTAATTATTTGGGATCCAAGTATACAAATCCTTAACTCAAATGAGCATTTTTCATGTTTTTTTCCTGAATAAAGAAGCATTTTACATTTGTCTAGCTTATTTGGCATTCATGAATACAAATGCATTGGTATCAGATGCAAAACAATAGCTTCCTTTCTTATCCTATGATTTTGAGCCAGAAAAAATTAAGATCTAGACACTTCACCTGCTCAATATTGACAGTGAATGGTCCTTTTGATTGGCATTCTGGGCAGGAACCAACCTTCACTTCTGAATATGAATTCTGAAAGAATGGCCCCAAAACTGCCCCACATTTGTTGCAATCATACTTTACCTGTTGCAACTGGGGGAAAACCCCAGAGCGTCGAGTCACAACTCCCCCAATACGAATCATGGTATTCAAATGGATTTGCCTGCAAATCAGCCAACAACACTCAAGTTGGAATCAACATGGTCAGTGGAAAAAAGAAAAAAAAGAGAGGGTGAAGTTGGGATCGTATGGAATAAGATGTAAATAAAGCCATCAACAATGATATTCAAATGTTACCTAATATTACGAATCTGATCGTAAACAGGTAAGTTGGTAATGCGGACATAGATCTTTTGATGGATATTTTTGTAGTTTGGATGTAAATCAAAGACAACAGTCTTGGCAACATCTTCCATGACTTCTAAGACAGATTGGGGGGCATCAGCCAGCCAGATGGCAATATTGGGATGGATATAAATAAACTGTTTGTAATCAATCTCCAAGCTACACTTATTAGCTGCAAGAGCAACATTGATTCAGTCCAAATAATACATAGCTTACAACATGTTGAATAAGAATTAACCATTCAGAGAAATAAGTTCACCCAGTTAAAGTTAAGCATAAGCAGATATTTTACCTGACACCATCTCATTTATTAGCCTTACATATTCGAAGTCACCATGCTCATTCTTTGGATTGACATATGTGAGTAAAAAATCCTTGAACTTCTTTGCTATAAAGCGACGCACTTCATCCCTAGTAACCCACTCTCTTAGTGTTCCCTGGACACGATACATCTCAAACTCGCCTTCATCATCATCTTCATCCTACAAATAAGCAACATTGGTATTAAGAAAAGCACTGATAATGTAAATCACAATTTGAAATGCAAGGGCACCATTGCTTTGAGGAAGATAATAGAATAAATTAAAGAGAGCTCAAAACCTCATATTGATCATCATCAGTCTGATCAGTCATGGGCACATCCTCTCTTGAGTGTCCCCGCTGTGATCTTCCAGGTGAACTTTGCATTCCATCATTGTCATCATAGCTTCTTGGCACAGGAGGAGGCCTGAAATCAGCTCTAGACCTCTTTGAAGGCCTGTAGTTGTCATCATCTGTGTCTGTAACCAAAGTGTAAAAAGCTCACTTCAATCTGCATTTGATTGCATTTCTTCTCTCTCTTTCTTTATTTTTTATTTTCATTTATAATTTGGCAATTTATCAAATGATTATGGTAAATCTATCCAAATAAAATTTGACAGTTACAATGCCGAAAGCATACTAAGATAGGTTGGCATGTTTTGAGTACAGTAAACCACCAATACAAAGCTCAAGTCAAGGCATAATCTTATAACTTAGGCTTTTAGCTTTTGGCATACACATTGGTTAGGATTTAGCCATGTATTTGCCTGCAAAAATCCCGAATCTTTTTTATTTTTTATTTTTTTATAATTAAAAAGGGAAAGTTGGAGTAAAATTCTCAATGAGGCTCTAATCAGCAAGTAATAGCAATTAACTAAACGCAACCAAACAAAATACAAATTAGCAGGAATTCCGGAGAAGTACAAAGTAGCAGAGACATAGTAAGAACTTGAGGAGACTTTGCATAGAGAAGAAAAAAGTTGGAAATTAATGGCTAAAATATACAGGTGATTTTAGTCCTTGAAAGCAAAACTAAAATCGGACATTTAGTTTTTAAGGAACTAGAAGCAATCCCTTTAAACTTCAATTACTAAAATCAACAGTTTAATTTACACTAACCATTGAACTACAACAGACATAGGGATAGGGATAGGGATAGGGATAGGGCTAGGGATAGGGATAGGGCTAGGGATAGGGCTAGGGTTCACAAATGAAGAAAGAAAGAAACCTTGGTCATGAAGAAGCTCAGGAAGCTTGCGTCCAGTGACGCGAACCTCGCGAGCGTCGAGCTCCAACTCGGCAGCCCTACGGTCCTGCATGATCTGATCCAAATCTCTCTCGTCCTCAAGCGAGTCATCCAGTCCCACCGACTCGTACTGGTCCTGCTCATCCATTCGCCGATAATCACTGCGTTTCATTTCACCCAGTCCCACATTTTTCAATATTTATAAACAAAGGAAGCAAATTTCGAGATCCGAGAGAAAGAGAGAGAGTACTTACTCCAAGAAAGTGTCGTGGAAAAGGTCCTCTCCGTCGTCCTCTTCCTCTACCTCTTCCGGCTCGTCTCGGATGATTTCGGGATCCACGGCGGCCTCGTCGATGTCGTCATCGTCGGTGAAGTTCTCCGAAGTGCGAGGGATCTGATCGGTGTTGAATCCGGCGGAGGTCGGTGATTCCGGCGTTGAAACAGGTGCCGGATTCTCTCCGTCTTCTCCTCCGGCCATTTCTCCTTTTTTCCTTTTGTTACTTCTTTTTAAGTTTTAAGAGCGGCGATTGTTTTGTGCGTTTAGACTTTAGCAGCCAGGGCTACAAAAACAGGTAACAAACACTATCGGGTTTGGCCCACTAAGAGCGTTATCTTATTTTGGCGGGAATATTTGGCGCCAATTTGTGTGGCTTTTTGCCACGTGGCGTGCCTATATGTTGCTCTTTTTTTCGGTTTTTTTTTTTTTTTTTGGGGTGCTTTAGGAATGCAGTTCAATTGGATTCCAGCAATGTTGGGCTGGGCTTGGTTTCACTTCAACTACATAATGGACCTGGTTCTAACTTAAGATTGGACAGAAATTATCATATTTGTGAAGCTGAAGAGTTTGTGGTCTCATTGGATAAACACCCCCAACATGTGTTTTTACACACTTTTTCACCTACACATATTTTCACAAAATTTAACCAATGTTTCTAAAAATCTCTTACCAAACGGGCCCTGTATGTTTGGATTATTTTTTAATGGAAGTTTATTTATTGAAAGTTTGAAATTGAAACTTGTAGTGGGCATTTTTTTTTTTTAAGCTGGATTACTCCTACTGTACTACAACTCGGGATTGTAAGATAGGAGAGTCGGGACTGGCCTAACTGAAACACACCTTAAGCCAGCTTGTGCGCAAGTTAGGTCATCCTTATGTAGACGCATCTTGGCGAGAACCTTAAACGTACCACATGCTCACAGCAGGAAAGACTATTACAGATGTTATAGTATAGAACACGATGCAGCAGGATAACTAAAAAAATTTCTACTAATAACAATAATACATGAATAACTAACGATATGGTTACGAGCGACAATATCTCAACAAAGGAGAAATTAATAATAAGATAACAAGTTAGTCATTGGTCAACTAAAACAAGAGAAAAGAAAATTCATTTTCCAAAGGAATGGACTTAGCTCTTTAGCAAATACAAGTCAAAATAGGGAACAAATCTTCAATATGGGTAACCTCAGAGGGGGTTTATGCCGTAGAAATTACACACTTTGGAAAAAGGGCCCAGATGGTTTAATCTCGAATTCTTAATTCATTAGGGAGTGGACTATTGAGAGGGAGAGAAATGGGCAGCCTATTGATGCATGTTTTTACGCCTATCACTCATGTTTTTCCATTTCTTTTGGCTTTCTGTGTTCTTTCTTTCTTTCTTTCTTCTTTTCTTCTTTTTCTATCTTTCTATTTTTCTATTCGTCGTCCTCCCCCCTTTCATTATGCACATCTATGGCCTTTTATATTACTTGCTGTGACAAGATTTACCATTTTTACTCCTTAACCACTTTTGGCTTGTTTTGGGTGTCTTTCCAGGATTGCCCACTAGTCTACCGGCTGCCCAACCACCACCATTATACTGTGTTGGCTGCACCACGCCTCATTCCTAGACAAAAATGGTTTTGTTTTTGTCTCTTATTTTCCTTAACATTCTCATCTGGATAAGGGTCCCTTACCAACCTTTATAGCATGCATCTAGTGATTCAAGCTCATAGTTACTTCTTTTTGGTGAAATGTCATTCCAGCATGACATTTCTCCTAAAAGAGCTTAAGCAAAAACCCCAAAATAGGCCCTTCTCCCCACCCCTAAACCAAACCCTCTCATACCTTTGACCTGTGGCCCACCTTCTCTATATTGGCTGGGTACAGGTAGGTGGTACCTAAGCCTTGTGTGCATGCTCCACTTCCATCTGAGTCCATTGCTTTTCTAGCTTTCACACGTTTGTCATCACCTCTAGGTTTGTCTGATCCTGCTGTAAGTTTTGGTATCTATTAAACTCTTGTGGCGTGAAAGGCACATGGACCTTTGGGCTTTGTCATTTGTGTCCCATCTCCTCTTTGGGCTAGGCATTGCTTGGGTGTGGGCTTTCTCCCTTTTAATTGGCCTATGTCCCATTTTATCCTGCGTTCGTGGGTTGGCTGGTGCTCCTACCATGCCACTGCGCTGCTCTTGCCATGATATCACTTATCCTTTCACCTTATTGTTACCTATGAGTTTACGGTTTGAAGCACTTGTCGTGTCAATTTTTTATATTATCCCATTTTTTGGACTTTACCGCCCAGCATTCCTGCTAGACCAACCCATTCCATCATTTGGGCTTCTTGGCCCATTTTTATTCCTTGGGCTTCATCGTCCCATTTCATTCCTTGGACTTCCTCAGCCCATTTCATTCTTTCTTACCTCTTTCACTCCCATGAGTTTTTGATAAATCCTTTGGGCTTTCCCAGCCCAATTACCACATCCTTATCTTTCAAGCTTATTGGCCTTTGTGCCAATCCCTATAAATTTACAAATTCATTTCTTGGGCTTCTCTGACCCATTTTTACTTTCTCTTAATCTCTTACAAATCTTATGGGCTTACTACTTCATTCCTTGGGCTTCCTCGACCCATTTGCTTTCTCTCTGATCATTTCTTATTTTTGTGGGTCCGTTGACTATTATTCCTACCATTCTGGCCTAATGGTCTTATTTTTACTATTTTCTTTCTCCATCTTTTTCACATTGTTATGCTTCTTCTGCCATTGGGCCCTTTTGTCAAAAGTGGGCATCAACAAAACTATAGTTATATTTATGAAAAACATAAAAAGTTAAAGAAAAAAGCTCATTCATGCTCGCTTTAAGGAGTTAGAAGATGTATGAAAAACAAACTACTAAAGAATTTAGAGTATGGCTATCCAAACAAAAAATAAAAATTGGAGTACTATAGCACTACTACAACTTTTACTATATAAATAATATAAACCAACATGCAATATGGGTGGAATATGCTACAATATATCCTTAATTTTCAAACAATTACCTCATAACTTTTTATTATTATTTAGGTTTAAGGAAAAACTAAGAACTTATAACTCAGTTCATTGGCGCTTTCTAATGATTTCAATAGAAATATCCAAAATCTAAATTCCCCCACCTCCAACTATTGAAATATAAATAAGGGGAAAGTTTTAAATAATAAATAAATGGACCTGTAGTTTTATCATTGGGGTATTATTAAACCCCCAAACTTTTGAACCTTAGACTTTCATAGACGCATATTTCATGTGTGAGGGTGGGATTTGTTTGAGTATATTTGTGAAAATCTAGGGTTTAGAATGTCACATTTAAGAGTATGTGGTTTAATATGTCTTAATGATAAAACTTTGATTTTTTTTAAAAAAGAAAAAACAATTTCCTCTAAAAAAAATTTTAAAAAACAAATCATGTGTTCTTTCAAAAAATTTAATTTTACGATAGTAAATCCCCGAAACCAAAATGTCTACCGAGAATAGACCATATCAGTGGTGGTCTATACCAACTCTATATACTTGAAACCATTACAAATCACATCACCACCACATAATTGTGAAACACTTCACTACGATCATATTCTCCACTTTTATGGGGTAGGTTTAAAGTTTGTTTCTTATTGTAGAGACAAACTAGTACACTAAAATTGTAGTAAAAATATTTTGAGGTAGGAATAAGGCAAATTAGATATATAGAGGTTCTTGATAAACTTAGATTTGTGCTAGAATTCATATGGCGTACATTTGGAATTTAACAATGATGTTACACCCATATAATATACAAAAATAAGGCTTATAAAAATTTACACATTTGAATCCTTAGCAACTCAACCGCACCCCAAACCATATACCCAAAAAGAAAAAAAGAAAAAAAATCAAGGTACCATTGTTTATTGGAACACTCCCATAGGAATACAAATCTTCTATACCATCATTTGTGTAACTTACCATTTTTTTTTTCATTTTAAACTTTGATTGCTTAATAAGAAAAGTCAAACAAATATATAACAAGCTGTGATTGGAAGAACATAAAGTAGAACACAAAAAATATGGGATTTGTATTCCTCCCATAACCCAATCACCCACTAGTGACAACATCTTTCACTACAACACAAACCTACATACTTTCATGACCACATCCCAAAACACACCATACCCATAATCTAACACACCTTGATCCTCCTCCTCACCAACCTTAGAATCTAATGAATGTAGAGGGAGTTCACATAAGATGTTGACTTTGGACCTTAGAAGATGGAAGAATGTAGAGTGAGTTCACATAAGAGGATGATTTTGGGTATTAGAAGAAGAGAAGGAAAGGCAAAGATAAGATTGAGAGGGGGGAGGCGGGGGGGGGGGGGGGGAGTAGGGTGGAAGGTTTTGTCTTTTTTTTTTTTTCTTTTCTTTTTATTTATTTAAGTAAACCAAAAAAAAAAAAAAACTAATGAAGATTCATATATATATATATATATATATTTATTTATTTATATATTAGAACTAATCATATATGCATATGACATTAAGAATAACCTATAAATGCTCTAATACCAATGTAAGAAACAGAGACTACGCATTGGAAATTATAACATAGTTTTTTTAGCATACCTCTCTTGACTTAAACCCATGATCTCACAGGAGCTAAATTATTTTACGTTGTCTAAACCTGGCCTCCACGTAGACCGAAAATTCAAGCTTGTTCTGTATTCTAGCTTGAATACCCATAATAAAATTGTACCCCGATGGCGTTGCACACTACTAGAGTGATACAAACAAAACCCACAACTTAAGAGCCTCACAACACTATAAATACTGAGAAATGTAGAATTTGTTCTAATTGACATGGGGTTTAGATGGTAGGATTTCTGTAGGGATAAAATGTTGGATAACTATATGGAAAATATAGTTTTGTATCTCATACAAAAATACGTAGTGAAAATAAACGGATCTACTTTATTCATGTGAGATAACATGAAACATTTGAATTTTATGAACAAAAAACAAGGAGGTGTACCTTGATGCAGCGAAATTCAAAACAAACAAAAATTGAACTTGGGAAGAATTTCAATCTTCACTCCAATTCCATAATGTGCTTAAGATATGTGGTCTCTCAATCACTTCTATACGTACTTGTTTAAGAGAATAACCAAGTGTCTTTAGAAAAAACTGAATGTTTTTCTTTTTTAATCATACGTATATTTTTCTGCATTTGACATATACTTTATTTAATAACTCTTATTAAATAAATAACTGATTATCTAATTGGGTTAGCCTTTTGGGCCAGCTCAATTGAGCTTTAGTTTATAGCTTGGAGTGGGACAAAAAAAGGACAAATAAAGCTCTAGCTCCAATCGGCTTTGGACTTATCTGACAATTCTTGACAAACCCAAAGTTACCATTAATTATATTTAATACCACAATATAAATATAACTGTACTCTAGGCCTTATTAATAAATTATATCCCAAAACTTTATTACCTAAACATTTAACTACTTCATGAAAATATTTGTAGTAATACAAAGTCATAATGTGTAACTGTAACTTTGAAAATTACTACATCTTAATCTTTAAGTACAGTACTCGATTAATCCTTTAAGTTATTCATATATATTTTATGAAATCTAATTTCTTAAAAATATAAACTTTAGTAACTCTTTATTAAAGTGGTTAGGCCTAACACTTTGAATAACCAAATATATTAAACTTATCTCAAGGAAATATTTTATATCTCTATAAAGAGACTATGAATTCCATCTTGAGAATATGTGTTCCTTCAACATTACTTGTGGTTGCCCAATATACTAAGATTTTGATTGTTTGTTTAGATCTCACTTCTGATATATTAAAACAACCCACATTTTATGATCGGGTTCACTATTTCCTTAAGATTGAGAGCTTATGTAAATGAAAGTCGTGAGATTTATTATTTATTTGACAGTCGTTAATAGAATAATAAATCTCACAGCGGTTTAGTTTAATATGTCTTATACACTTAAAACATATTAACATATCAATTAGAAGTCTTCACTTTCATGATCAAGACAAATTATATTAATTGACATGTTATAGTATTCACGGATAAAATATCCAATTTCATCACTGACTATGAGCTAAGATTTTGAGCTTACAAAGAACTTATGATTTATATCTTCTGTGACTAAATCACATATTATGCATTTCAAGGACTATACGATAATATCCAAATATTCATATTACCATTATTTTAGATAATAATAAAACAATTTTATTACATATAACATAATGTCATACATAGCATACAATAGAATTTTAGGGCACTAATTCTAACATAAAAAACCCTAACAACCCCTTGAACTATGGGGTAGTTGCTTGTACACCCTCTAAACTTTTATTTTAGTCAATTTTGTACATAAACTTTAGTACTATAACAATTAAACCCCTTAAAATTTTATGTTAATGCAGTAAGACCCTTTCATTTTCATTTTTTGTTATAAAATATTTGGTGCAAAAAGAGGTTAAATTGGCCACAAGAAAAAAAGAAAAAGAAAAAGAAAAAGAAATTAAGGGAGTCTTACACTGTAGTATCAAAGTTTATGTACTATATTAGTGAAAGAAAAAGTTAAGAAGTTCTATTTGCTACAATACAAAAGTTTATGTGCTAAATTGGCTAAAACAAAAGTTCATGAGGTGTAAGTGCAACTACCTAAAAGTTCAAGAAGTGTTAGGGCATTTCTCCCTTTATATAGTGATTTACCCATTAATTTTAATCATTAGTGAGGTGGCCTTATAACCCAAGGCACTACTCATTGAGCAATGTTTGGGAGTTACTCTAGGGTAGTTACAGTAGGGGTATGCCCACCTTGGGTGTCCCTCTAACTCCCTCTTATGTTTCTAACATTTTCAAATACATGCATTGCTTATACAATTTTACTAACAATACATGTTATAATTGCTTTTACAGAAAGAAGTTTTTTAAAATTAAAATTAATAACATCATATTTAAGATTGACAATATCCCAAGAAAAATTAAATGGATTAGTTGTGTTTGTTGTGTTAATAAATAAAATAATAGCACATGTGAGAGCAAGAAAGCCTAAGTCATTAATTTCAAAATGGGTGTTAGAAGAACTTGAATACAAAAATTTAATTAGTTTGTTTACATCTCAAAATGGAAGAAAAATGAATTTTAAATGAAATATATTATGAAATGAAAATATTAAATAAATATTAATTTAATTAATACATAAATAAAAACAAATAAAAAAGCCCATTCTAGTTGTCTCCTTAAGTCCCAAAATGTCTTAGGTCAATGCTAAATAGTACACATAAATAAAGAATTAACCAAATTCGCCCAATGTAGAGGCAATCAAGAAAGTTGCTTAAGCGATTATATAACATACAAAAAAAATGGGCTAATCCAACCAATCATGCTTACACAATAGAAAGAGCTAAAAGTTTTGTAACTCAACTGATATCTTTTGGTATTTTAAATAGAGACATCTAGGGTTTAATTTCACACCATTGTTGCATCTATTGAATCATAAAACAAAAATGAGTATGGTCATAGAAAAATAGACTATTATTATAGCAACTAAAACTTTTGCTACATAAATAATATAAATTGCCATGGTAGTTTAGGTGGACGCTGCTACGTTATATACTTAATAATTTTCATAACATTTCTTTTTCTTCTTAAATTTAGGTTTTAGAAAAGAAAAAAAAAATCTTGTATTCTTTTGAAAATTTTAGTTCTCTGATAGTACTTATATATAAATGTCTCTTAAAAAAGATCATAGTGACGGAGGGAGGACTTTTATTTATTTATTTATAAAAATTATAATAACGAATCATTTTAAAAAAAAAAAACATGTAGTAAATTGTTGAGGTGTAAGATACCAAGTAAGTTGTCAAGGGTATTGTAATAAAATTTGTAATAGTTTTAACATTTTTTAACACTATTAATTTAAAATATTTTTGTTTGGAAAATTTTAAAATATGTTACAAATTTCATTATATCTGTACAAACTAACGTGAGAAAGAATGTAATTGGTACAAGAGCCTTACAACTTAAGCGATTAGTATCTTCTAGTATTTTTAATAAAATTATCCATAATTTATATCCCCTCCACTCTGTAATAGCTATTCTATTATTAAAAATAGAATATGATTAGTAGAATTAAACAACATTATAAATGAATGTTATTAGTTACACATCAGCTGTAAAGGTTACTCAGTAATTTGCATCCTTCATGTTAATCTTTTTGTTTTATAACTTCGACTTTACTTAAAGTAATGTTATAGTAACTCACTTCGACGTGGACATTACCGAAAGAGTTTGTAAAGACGCTTTGTCGTCTTCTAAGGACAAAAGTTGCCTCAACAAAAGCCTTAAAAAATATTTTAGATATTTTTGAACTTTTACGGCGAGCAACAGCTCATATATAGTTTCTTATGGCCTGACACTTTCCTTTATCGTTTTTAAATTGATCTGTTCCACTTTCACCTAAGTCATTTTTTTTTTCTTTTTAAATTTACCAAAATTTTAAAAAATAAAAAATAAAGACGTGACATATGATTTTTCTTTTAATGGCATGACATATGATTTTCCTTTTTGTTGAGAAAATGACATTTTTGATGGAGTATAAATTGGAAAGGGGCATGATTTTAGTTCCAATCATATGGTCATAGCATAAAAGTTAAAAACCAATATGTCACTAACCATTAACCAATGTTGCTAATTATCATTGTTTCAGAGCCTTTTAATGTAGAGAAGATCATCAATATATAAATTAAAAACAAAATATATAAAGAGGTAAAAAAATAAAGGAAAAAAGAAAAAGAAAAAGAAAAAAAAGAAAGAGAAATGAATTGATTGGATCTTTCCTCAAATGTTATACCCATGAAAACAAACAGATCTGGCTGGCTAAAGCTTTTATTCCACATCAAAAAAATATACACTAGTGTTAGAGCGTTACAGCCTCGTATGTCAAAGTACCCATAACAATTATCCGAAGAGACCAAGAACTGTTAAAGTTAAAGCTAAAGAAGAAGATATAAACTGATACATATAGAACTTTCCATAGAAAATAGGCTATGGACCGAATCGAAGTAATAGAAAAACGGCCCATATACATATCGCTCTTTTCTTGAGCTAGCTAGCTATAGCATTGATCACCAAAGATTTCATGTTGTGGTTATAGACGTTATGGCATAATGGCAGGTTCACCTTTAATTTCCCTATTCTTGAGTATTGATCTTCAAAGACTTCTCTCAAGCATCTCTTGGTACCTTTTGAACGAGTCCAGCTTTTGCATGCGCATCTGTTTATGGAACCTCAAAATGAACAAGTCCGCAACATGATCGATCTCATCTTCCAGATTAAAGTTCTCACCTTCCTCCTTGGCATTCCTTACCAGATCAATAATGGACCCACCCTGATCCTCAAGCTCAAGATCCTCTTCATCAAACAACGAGTGCCTGAGATCTGGGTACTTACCATCATCGTCGTCGTCGTCATCAGCATCGGCCTTCTCGATCAGCTGGGTGCGACAGCTCGCTTGAGACTTGTTTCTCATGGCGTTGTAGAGAGCTATAGCCATGCTTTGCTCACCTACCTCCTCGTTGCTTTCTTTTTCATTCTGTCCAAGAAGTCTATGGATCTTGTGGGAGAGTGAATCCATTATAAACTTCTTTTGCTTCAACAAGGAGAACATTATTAGGCGAGCTTTGAATGCGTTTGTTTTGTTCTTGATAGCTATTGACTTGGCTTTAGCTATAGAACTCAACGCTGCCATAACCTGTTTTATGATAACAGAAGCCTTGTTCTTCATTTTTCAAATTAATTGAGCTTAGGACGAGGGTCAAATTAAGAAACCCACGAAATTAAGAAAAATAAAAACCGATTGAAACAAAAATAGAGGATATTATCAAAGAAAGCTCAAGCTCAAGTTGTGAGTATTAGAGAGAGTGGGTCGTAAAAGCTACGTTAGCATGAAGGAATTACGTAGGCTTTGATGGGGTTTATATAGAATACAAAAGCAGCTGTTCATAAATAAATAAATAAATAAAGAATACAAAAGCTGCTGCTTTTGTTTGCGTGAGTCAGTGAGTGGGGTAATAGTGCGTGATGAAACGGAGAAAAGAAAACTAAACTAAAAGCTTCAAAGGGCAGCAATCCCCTCTTACTAACACACGTGGTATAAGCCAGTTGGATAGACTCCACAAACACTTTTTTTTCTTGAAAAAGCTACGCTATTGGGTTCTTGAAGTTTATCTTGTGTGTGCAATTAGTTCCTCAAGTTTAAAACGAACACAATTAGTTCCTTAAGTTTTAAAATTGAGTTGTATTGGTCTTTTTACTAATTGCTGTTAATGGTGTTACTTATGTGGTTAACGGAATAATGACTTGATATTTTTTTAATGATGTGACATGTTTTAATTAAAAAATTACAAACTAAATTTACATGTGAGAAAAAATATTCACGGGTACCAATTAAAAAAAGGAACTTTTTTTTTTGACAGAAGTGATAAAAAAAAAAAGGAACTTTCTATCTGCTGTAAAAACCCACAATGAGAGAGAAGGTGAGAGAGAGAAGAAGCTCAACCTAGCCGCTGCCTGAAATCCCATGCCCTTGCCATCGTCGGAAATAGCCCAAGCCGTAGCTGTCGCCGGCAACAGCATAAGCCCTAGCAGTCGACGACGACAACCACTGCCCTAGCAGCCGACGATGACAGCCACTGACCCGCCTCCCTCCTCCTCTCGCACAACCACTGACCTACCTAGCCGCCGCCCGTGGAGACCAAATCCCTAGCCGCGTGACAGCCATGGAATAATAATAATTTCCCATATCTCCGTCTCACACCCATCCTCTCTCCGACTCGAACCTCCTCCAACTCCTCAATCCAAAGCCACATCGGCAGCCATGGAAGCCGACCAAAGTACCACCACGAGCACCACCACAAGCACAAGCAGCAGTGGCTAGGTTGAGCTTCTTCCCTCTCTCACCTTCTCTCTCCTTGTGGGTTTTTACAGCAGATAGAAAGTTCTTTTTTTTTTTTTCTATCACTTTTGTAAAAAAAAAAAGGAAGTTCCTTTTTTTTTTTTTTAATTGGTACCCGTGAATATTTTTTCCCATGTAAATTTAGTTTGTAATTTTTTAATTAAAAACATGCCACATCATTAAAAAAATGCCAAGTCATTGTTCCGTTAGCCAGCAAGTTACACCGTTAACAGCAGTTAGTAAAAGGACCAATACAACTCAGTTTAAAAACTTAAGAGACTAATTGTGTTCGCTTCAAAATTGAGGGACCAATTACGCACACATGATAAACTTCAAGGACCAATAATGTAGTTTCGCATTTTTTTCTTTTTTAATGGAAAAGAAAGGGATTTGCAAGTGTGGTCTATGCATCCGCCACACTTAATCCCCCGTATTGCGTTATGCTTTGAGATAATATGAACATATTAATGGGGCTTATTACTACACTTAAACTTTTTTTTTTTTTTGATGTGAAACTTATAAACTTTATTTAGAACATGACAAAAACAGTACATCCTAGGACACCAATTTCTCAATACAACTTGCTGTTTCTTCTACCCAAGCATGCGAGGTCGCCAATCCTCTAGCAAACTGCGCTAATGAGTGTGTTGCTTTATTCCTTGAGTGAGGAACGGCTGAACTGGACAGAGCAACACTTGTAGAGATTGGACAAGGAACCAGCTATGTTGTTGGCTATGGACGAAGGTGGGTTGGTGAGGCAAAGCATTGTGTTTATTATTGTTAGAGCGTCACTCTCAAATATGCAGTCACGGATCCCCATGTCCCATGCAAACGTGACTACTTCCTCCATCGCCTTAGCTTCCGCCTCAAGAGCACCTAAAGGAGCTGTTAGCTTCTTACTTAAGGCCGCCACAACTGCACCATGGTGATCCCGGATAACTATTCAAATGCCAACCTCCTTCTATTATTCGAAGACAGCGCCGTCCATATTCACCTTGTACCACGGAGGTTTAGTGAGTTGCCATGCTTCTTCCCTTGGCTCTTGGTAGGGACAAATGGCGTGGTTAGCTAGTAAGTAGTCCTCCAAGTAATTTCTTGTCCATCGAGCAAAAATAGAGGCCAACTTCCTACCCTTTCCATGTCGCACCTCATTCCGGTTCGTTCAAATACCCCACGCCATCGTGACCATCAACCCGATATCCTTCTCAGTCCACTTTTTTACGTTTCAGGCATACCACAACAGGTCTAGAAACTCTGGGCAACTATCCATAATATCATCTTTATGAAATCCCACCTCATTCCACACCTCCTTAGCACGCTGGCAATGCCAAAGCAAATGACCTGTTGTTTCCTTAGGATTTCCACACACCTCACAAATGCTATCCTGAGCTACCCGTCGACGGAAGAGGTTGGCTTTCGTGAGCAAAATGTTCCTGCATGCCCACCACATGAAGCTCCAGATTTTATTTGGGACCCACAGATGCCATATGAACTTCCAGAATTCCTTCATTCATGTAGCAGTGGAGCTTTCCTCAGTTACGTGGCCACCCCTATCTTGCCATGTAATCCTATAAGCTGACTTTACCGTAAATTTTCCCGAATGAGTAAGGGCCTGGATGAGGCGGTCTTCAAGCAGAGTCGAGATAAGAGTAATACAGAGGATAGATTCTGCATCCAGAGGCATAAAGGTGCGTTGAATGGTCTCCATGTCCTACTCCCCTTTCTGGTGATCAATTAGTGCGGACACTAGCACGTCATCTCCACTATCTGGGCAAGGAGTGACTACTCGGTAGGTAGAGGACAAAGGAAGCCATCGGTCACCCTAGACTCATACTTAGGCCCCATTTCCTATCCTCCAGCGGCTTCCTTTATGGACAATTTGTTGCGGGGAGAATATGCTTCTCTAAGCATACAACAGTTTAGTGCCTAAAGTTGCAAAGAGGAAGTCCCCTTTTGGGAAATATTTAGCTCGAAAAACACGGTAAAATAGGGAGTTAGTGTATGTTTGGAGTCGCCACCCCTGCTTAGCTAATAAGGCCAAGTTAAATGCCTTCAAATCCTTTAAGCCCATACCACCACTTTCCTTAGGTGTGCACATTTTTCCCAACTAAACCAAGCCATCTTGTCCACACCATTATTTTGCCTCCACCAAAATTTACGAACCATCCCATCTAGCTCATCGCATAATGAATCTGGTAACTTGAAGCAGCTTATAGTATATGAGGGAATTGCTTGGCCTATTGATTTTATTAGGATTTCTTTTCCTGCATTCGATAAGAGCTTTTCTTTCCATCCTGAAAGCTTCTTCCCAAGCTTATCCTTGAGGTCATGAAAGGTATTCTTTTTGGATTTGCCCACCAAGGATGGAAGGCCCAAGTATTTTTCATGTTGGCAAATGTCTTGGGCTCCAAATCTAGTTTTGATCTCTTCCTGAAGTGCACGTTGTGTATTCTTGCTAAAGAAAAGAGCGGTCTTAGCCTTATTAAGTTGCTGACCCGACACTGATTCATTTATGGTGAAAATGCGTTGGAGCTCATTACATTCCTCCAGCTTTGCATGACAAAATATCAAGCTATCATCAGCAAAGAAGAAATGGAAAATTCTTAGGGCTTTACGGCACACCGCAATTCCATGGATGGCTCGTCGTTCTACTGCATGACGCAGGAGGGCTGAATGACCTTCTACACAAAAGAGAAATAAATAAGGTGATAGTGGGTCCCCTTGGCGAAGGCCCCTGGAGGGCACAATTCTGCCTTGAGTTTGCCCATTAATGCGAATAGAATATGTGACGGTTGTTATACATCTCATAATCACCTCGATCATTTTCTGATGAACACCCAATTTCCTCATAATATTCTTTAAGCAAATCCATTCTACCATATCATAAGCCTTGCTCATATCTAATTTTAAAGTCATCTCTCCCACTTTTCCAGTCTTTTTTTGGCTAATATGGTGCATGGTTTCAAAAGCCACCAAGACATTATCAATTATAAAGCGCTATTTTGTAAAAGCACTTTGGTTCTCACTAACAATAATAGAGAGAACATTCTTCGATTTATTAGCTACTACTTTAGAAGCTATTTTGTAGGCCACATTACATAAACTAATGGGTCTGTAATTAGTGATTTTCCTAGGGTTTTAAACTTTAGGAATAAGAATAATATGGGTGTCATTATAGTTAGGAGGAGCAATACCATGATTGAGGAAATCCAGAGCAGCTTAAGTGACATAATTGCTGGCGAGGGACCAAAATCTTTGATAAAATAGAGGGGGCAAATCATCTGGCCCTGGTGCAGTGTGAGGGTGCATTTGCTTTATAGCTTGGGCTATCTCTAAGGCTTTGAAGTCTCTTGCTAGGAGCTGGTTCATTGCATCTATGATCAAAGGAAAAATTGCATTAAGGAGCTTTGTCATTTCTCATGGCTAAGAATAGGTAAACAGAGAAGAGAAATACTTCGTAACAACATGCTCAATTTCATCCAACCCCTCCTGTCATAGACCATTCTCATCCTCCAATCCCTGAATCCACTTTTGTTGTTTCCTGTTTGAAGCTTTGGTATGGAAAAAGCTTGTATTTCTATCTCCCTCCTTCAGATAATTGTTCTGAGATCTTTGTTTCCACATTACCTCCTCCATGTCTAGCCAAGAGTTAAGAGCCTGCCTGACCTGCCGAATATTGTTTATGTTGTGTTCTAGGGAGGCCTTTAGAACCTAAAGTTTATTCCGGAGCAATTTAATATGGTGGCCAACATGACCAAACTCCCTTTTGTTCCACTGAGTGAGGTGAGCATGACATGAGGAAATACAATTCTTCAGTGGGTGACCCATAGAAGCACATAAACCATTCTCCTATGCATCACGTACTACTTCCTCACATTAAGGATAGCAGAGCCACATGGCTTCAAATCTAAAGATTTTTGCACTAGCTTTCCTTTGTCTCTCACTCTGTCCCCACCTTAGAGTGAGCATGCAATGGTCTAAAGCTGTGGTGGACAGGTGGTGTAACTTTGCGTTTGCGAAGCGTGAATACCATTTCGGATTGGCCAAAGCACGGTCCAGCCTTACCCACCAACTATCTCCACTCGTAAAGACCTTGTTCCAGGTAAACCGTGGTCCCACGTAACCCAAGTCTCTAAAGCGACATCTATTTATTACATCTTTGAATCTTTCCATTTGTTTTGGAGCTCTCCTATTACCACCCAGTTTTTCATCATCACTAAGTATTTCATTAAAGTCTCCTATACACAGCTAGGGAAGGACGTTGGAAGTTCCCAACCTCTCAAGAATCTGCCATGTCTCCTCCCTCTTACTTGCCTTTGGTTGCCCGTAAAACCCTATAAACCGCCACCTTCCAAAGCCATCAGTCCCACCTACCTTAGTGTCTATGTGCCATGGACCAAAGGTTTGAACATCTACCATTACCTCTTTCTTCCACAGCAAGGCCAAACCTCCCTTACTTCCATTGCTGCCCACTACCAAACCCTCCGTGAATCCAAGCGTGTATTATTTTCTTGTCATATCTTCTTTGGACAACTTAGTTTCCATAAGGAAAACTAAGTTGGGATCTTTAGAGGCTATCACCTCCTGGAGTGCTTGAACTGTTCAGAGGTTCCCAAGCCCCCGACAGTTCCAGCTTAACACACTCATTGATCTCGGCGGTGCTGCAATGCAGTCACCACCGGTCCTGTGAATTCCATAGCCATCAACCTACTTATTTCAGCCACCTTAGTGTTCGTTTTCTTCTTCTTTAGAGTAGTGTCAAATTCGGCCTGATCATGGCCTTGGGCTTCTTGTTTACTCCCAACATGGGTCTCCTCAGCATTTGGAAATGTAATCTTTGGCCCTATGTTAATTCTTTTCCATGTTCTAGTACTTGGCTTGTTTGTCATAAGCCCACTACAAGAAAGGGCCTTTGCACTTGGGCTTTGGTCCAACATCTCCCTCAGAATGGGTCCACCACTATTCCTGTCAGACAGTTTTGTATCAACACGTTCATCGTTCCTGCAATCAATATCATCATCAAGAGTATTAGTCAACACAGTGGAATTCAGATTGTTATTGAGGGCAATATCAATCTCCGCAATATGCGCCTGGAATTTATAATTATTCATAAGAATCTTTGTAAGTTTTGTCGTATCTTCAGATTTTGAAAATTCCATGAAATCCTCGCTTTCCATTCTCGTGATGCGCGTATCCCAAGACTCCATTGGTGGGCCACCGTCCACTGTCGTTTGAGTAGGACGTGATTTGGGTGGTCCTCCGTTGTCTTGAGATCCGCTTCTTCTTTGTTCTTCTTGCCTTGCCACCGAGATCACTTTCCGTCGTGACATGTTGAGTTGGGATGCCCGCATCCAATCTCCATAAGGTTGGTTTTGAGCGTTGAGTGTACCATTGCTGCAAATCCAGACGTCGCACTCTTTTACGTCATGCGTTAGCCTCCCACACCAGTAGCAGAACACTGGGAGGTGCTCATATCGAAATGAAACCTAGCCCTCACTAGAAGGGCCAAATCCCACCCGTCTCCCTCGGCTTAGGGGCTTCGTGATGTCTATTTCAACTTGCACCCTCATAAACTCCTTTCCATCAGTTTCGTCCTCATCGCTATAGTGGATGACACACCTAAGAGATTGGCATATTCCTTCCGTCGCTTCTACCGTCATTCATCGCGCTGGAAGATCATGTATTTGGATCCAGAATGCTGCTGTATCAAACTAGATCCCTTTGATGGACTGATCGGTTTCATATTGGCATAGTGCAATCAGATATTTATCGAAACTCCACGGTGCACCAAGAAGTATTCGTTCCACATCCAACTCATCCTCGAAGGTGAAAAGAATACGATGGTTTTCAAGGTCTTTGATACGGAATTCATGTTTAGTCTTCCATAGTGGTCGGAGGGTCCGAGCCACCACTTCTATACTTAGTGTGCGCTTCGCTTCGTGAAAAATTTTGCTACTAACATGCTTCCTGGCTTAAGGTCTTGGTTCTAAAAGTCAAAGGTGTCTCCCTCTTTTACTGAAAGAGACAAACGACTCCAATCTATAGTTAAGGAATCCATGGCTTTTATTGTTTCCCTGGCCCCACGAAAAAGTACCCACAAGCCCTTAACGTAACGTTGTTACGTAAGAAAACTAAATCCTACAAGAGGAACAAGATTCTACTGACAGGGAGTCTGGCGCCGCCAGGACCCTAGGTTAGAGAAACTTTTTTCCTTCTAAAATATTTTTTTTACTACACTTAAACTTTAGTATTGCGTTATGCCGTGAGACCATATTAATACATTAATGACGCTTACTACTATTTAAACCTATAATTTTCAAACTCACAAATATAATGATCACAAAAAGTTTCTTTCTTAATCTCACAAAAAAGTGATAATGAATTCTTTAAAACAATTTATAATTAGGTTTGTTTTCCTATCCAATAAGTCTAGAGCATTGAAAATGTTACAGAATATTTTACAACCCCTCATTTCTTTTGTGTTTGTGGAATGCCCAACTGAGTGAGTGAAAGTTCTATATGAACGACGGTACATTTATTTATTTATTTTAATGTAAGTTACAAAATTCTTTTCTATCATTTGAATGTGATGAGAAGTACTGTTGAGAAAACAATTTAATTGACATGATATATGGTACACACAAGATTATCTACATGGAATGTTCATGTGACGAAACTTAAGGTGTTTTTCCTTAAAACTTTTACTTTTAACTTGTTTGTTTATGTACTGATTAAAAAAACTTCACTTTTTTTTTCCTAGATACAATCATATTTTAACAAACTTTCAATAAAGAAACAAATTCCCCCAACCAAAGAATTAACAAATAAGATTAATTACAATAAAAAAAATTAAATTCAAAAACGCACTTCAAATTATAAAAGTCTCTTCAAAAATCTCCGAACGCAAAATTGTGTGGAGAGTTAGTCAATACTACTTCCATTGATCGACAAAATAGTTGCTGGTACAATGAAAAATAAATAAATAAATAAAGAGATGAGTGCTAGTCGATACTACTTCCAATTACTATACCAACCATCACATAAGAAATTACATTTTAAACCCTAAAGTTTGTGGGGATTTTAAATTAAACTCTATAGTTTATAAGTTAGATCATGTAATATGAGGGAAGTTTCAAACTAAACCTTTAATTTGAAATGTGTTTCAATTTAAAAAAAAAAAAAAATGCGGATATGCCCTAAGGTCAATAATGATGGAGAGAAAGAATAGATAGGTTGAATTAAATGAAATACTTATGAAATTATTTATTTTAATTAAGAAGCCCTTAAACTATAATGTCTAATATTATAAATATAAAGGAACTTTAAAGTTTAAAACCTTCCTAAATTATAGTGTTTAAAATATAATTTTTTCAAAATAAAATTTCTCATTATTTTATTACTCGTACTAATAAAAATGCTTGATTATGATTAAAGTTGTTACAATATAATTTTTTTCAAAACAAAAAAATCTCATAAATCCTATTTCTCATACTAATAAAAATTTCCAATTACGATCATTTAAACCATTTATGGGTTCTGTCTTCTTATTAAAAAAAAGGAAGTTATGTTTTACCATCTTAAATTATACTTTATATTACATTTTGCATCATAAACTTTTTAAATGCATATTTTGTACCCTAAATTATGACCCTTATTACAATTTGCACCCCAGTATTAAGCTTGTTGTTAGCTTAGACGAAAATTTAAAGTTTAAGGTGCAAAGTATAATCAGAAGTATAGTTTAGAGTAGTAGAATGTAATTTCTTATTTGTTTTTAAAGAGATTAAGAAGATCGATAATTAGGTTTTTTCATATGATGCCATATTTTTTCATCAAAGTTAACAATAAATTTGACATTGAGGTGCAAAGTATAACAAAGATCATAGTTTAGGTTGCAACATTTGAAAAGTTTATGGTGCAAAATGTAATTGAATATGTAATATAGAGTTATAAAGTTAAATTTTCCAAAAATAAAAATTATAAATGTTTTTTTTAATAACTTTTTAATTTTAAGAAGAAAATTAAAACTTCACGTAAAAAATTGTTTGCCTCTTGTTAAATAATACACAAAGACAGATAAAAAGAATCTCCTGCGGTAGGAAGGGCGCATTTGTTTTTCCTTTTTCTATTTTTAAATTAAAAAAAGGGGGTTCAAAAGGACTTTAGGCGGTGAAAGTTAAAGCCATTCAAAGTGATAGAAAAAGCATATAAGTATTCCTTGCCCCATGAGGTGGTCGTGTTATACTTACTTCTATGAAAGAAACTTTAGAAAAGGTGAGTTCCAATTAGATATGGTAAAGTCTATTGTTGATTTGTTGTTATATAAGAGATTTGAAATTTGAATCTCTTTGTATCAAAAATCAATTGGTATCTTAGGTATAATGATAAAGAACAATTCTCATAAAATAGAAGCTATGGATTGAAATTATTTTGTATTTATAAAAAAATAAACTTAAAAAAAAGTTTTACTAAATATGCATTAAATTTAAGGTTAAATTATAAACTGCACTAAAATGAATAAATCGAGAATTAAAATACTGAATTTAATTTTATGTAAAATTAGATAATACAATTTGTGATGTAGACGTAGTGCAACTATAATCACATTCGCTTCAAACGCAAATCCTTTATCTCAATTTTGGCAATCCACTTTATACTCTACCAATTACAATTTGACATGTATTTTATTATTTTTTATTATACACTTTGGTTATTTTATAAAGAAGGTTAAAAAAAAAAAACATAGCAAATTGTGACTTATGAAGTATAAAGTGAAACACAAAAACTGGGACAAAAAATTTGTATTCGCTTTGCTTCCATTTCTTTTTTTTGGAAAGGATATTTCATTTCATTAGGCATTTTGAAAGTAAAAAAAATTCATCTGGTTATAATATATCATTCGTTTATGTCTTTCCTTTCCATAATTGTAATTTATTCTTTTATTCAAAAAGGAAAGTGGTATTCCAATTCTACCAAAGTATTGCCGTTCCATTTTCATTTTGCATTGTTATTGTTTCAATTATTTAGTAGACAAAATTTGGTTATGAATTTGGCTGTACCTAATGACTCCACTAAAAACATTAACATGACCAAATATTACGAAATTTTAACTGTTAGATTGCATGTTCTTTTTGTTCTTAACACACATGTCAAATTTCTTACCAATCATCAAGTGTTATTTACTATTATATCCATAAACTTATTTTTTATGCATAATTTTATTCTATAAAAATTTAAAATTTAAACATTTGATTGTTGACCTAACTATTGATCTTTGATCATCTAAAAATTTTGCAAATATAGAGGATATAAGAAAAAAAAAAGGTAATATAATGGTGAATTTTGAAAAATTCACTTTTAATTAAAAGATATTGAGTAAAGTTGTAATTATTGGCTACAAATTAGATTGTAATCAAACGTTGTCCTTATTTAATTTACTAATTAAAAAAATGATAAAATTTAGTTACAAAATTTGTTGTAACTTAAGGCTATAACTTCTTTCAAAAAAATTAACATTACTATATATTTTGAAAATCAAACTGTTAGATTGTATATTCTTTACACTCTTAATATATACACATGTAAAATTTTGTGTCAATCGGATATTATTTACTATATGATTTATAAGCTTATATTTTATGTATAATATTAAACTACAAAAACTTGTAATTTAAACAATTTATTGATGATATAGTTATTGATCTTTAATTTTTTTAAAACTTTTGTAAGCATGAAAGATATAAGCAGAAAATGAAATCCAACGGTAGATTTGTCAAAATTTACATTCAATAAACTGATATTAAGTAAGGTTGTAACTTTAGGCTATAATCAATTTTGTAACTAAATATTGTTCTAAAAAAATTAGTATACAAAATGATTGTAAGTTGAAAGAAATATCTTACAACACAACTCATCAATCAACATATTTACAATTTTTACCCAAAAAAAAAAAAAAAAACAAACAAAAAAGCAACAATAACAAAGAGGAAGAGACAAATGGCCTTATATAACATGAGACTTCAGTGTACCGATTTGGCATAAGCAGGTTCTAGAAATCAAAACGAGTGGCTAGGTTTAGACCAAGTTCCATTATCAAGTTACCAGTTTCCATCTCAAAACGATAGCTATTTCTAACCTTGTCAACTCTTAAAGGAATACCTACTGATCAGGCATTTAGGAAATACATGATGCATCTTGTAAATGTTAGTCATTCATGCAGAAGTACAAGTATCACACAAAGGTCATTAATACAATAATACTATCAAGCTATCATATTTTTTGGTAATTTTATAGAGATGGTTGGTTTTGTTCCTAGCTAGGGAAGAAAAATAAGATAAACGGCGCACATGCTTCTGGTTATTGAAATGCCATGAAACCTTCGAAGATGTTTCTCAAAATGCCCCAAAACACAAAAGAAGCACCAAAAAAGTTCCCAAAATAATCCTAAGGAACGTGCTCCCCAATTTTGACTGAAAGGGAATTTACAAAAATAATAGGGCATTGGGGGTGTTATAGGGAAAGAACCTAGCTAGATGGTAGACTGGTAGTCTCACTTTTCTGAAAACCATCACTGGTTGTGTGCAGCTTGGTCCTTTATGGGAAAGAGCGATTATTGGAGAATGAAAATCAAGCACAACTTTGTTTCTTCCTTTTTAAGGAAAGACTGAAACATCAGCCTTTTTTTAGTTGTCACTTTTTTTTTTTTTTTTTTTACAAGTTTTTAGTTGTCAGTTGTCACTTATAAAAGTATGATGGCTGGCCTTAGATTTACTTAAAATTAAAAATAATAAATATAAAAACCAGCGCATGTCGTAAAGTGTTTTAGGAGTGAATAGAGCCTCCCGGTTGCAAAACTGACGTATAAGGTCCTGTTTAGCGGAGAAGATAGAAAAATAGAACAATAGAAAATATTTGTATTTTTATCATGTATTTAGTAAACACAGGGAAGAAGTAGGAAGATAAAAATTAAATTACTTTTATGTCTTAATTATTAAACGCAAGATGAAAAAGTGAAGGTAATTTTGTAAATTATCATTCTTCCAATGACCTTTTCGCCTTAAACTTTACTTCCCTCCTCGCCCTTGACCCCTCACTTCTCACTTTCCATCCTCGCTGGAAATGGCTTTGGAAACTACGCACCCTTCCCTATATCACAACCTTCCTTTGGCTAGCTTGCCATGGTAGCCTCCCTACAAAATCTCTTCTTCTCCAAAGAAAGATCCTCACTGACTCCTCCTGCCCCCTCTGCAAGAACTCATTGAATCCATCCTCCACATCTTGCGTGACTGCACAATAATCAGCCCCATATGGTCCTCTTTGGGCACTCTTCACTCATTCCATGACTTCCATTCCCCCTTGGCTTTTGATTGGATAAGGAAAATATCTGCTGTCAACAATACCACTTCCAAATATCCTTACATTCCTTGGAAATTTGTTTTCCCTTTCACTGCCTGGACCATTTGGTCAGCTAGGAATAAATTTGTCATGGAAAACCTTCCCTTCTCCCCCAATGAGATCCTTGACAAAACTCTCTCTCTCCACCGATCTCTACTACTCCTTGCTAGCCACCAAACCTTCACCCCACCCCTCTAACATCAACATTAGCTGGCTCCCCCCACCCCCCCATGGGTTCCTACAAATTAAACACTAACGGATCTATCCTCCATAGTAACCCTGGGAAAGCAAGTGCTGGTGGTTTCATCAAAGACAGTTTAAGCACAAGGATTGGGGGCTTCACCAGAAAAATTGGAATTCTCCACTCTATGGCAGCTGAACTTTGGGGTTTTTACGATGTTCTTACCTTAGCAAAACAACTTAACATTAAAAAACTCTATGTTGAAACCGATGCTAAAGCATGGTCACTCTTATCTATAATCCATCATCTATCTTTTCTCACCCTTGCAGCTCTCTGATTTATGATTGTAGGCACCTCCTCAAACTTTTTGAGGAACCACACATCCACCAGATTTTCCGCGAAGGAAATCATTGTCTGGATCTTTTGGCTAAGGAAGGAGCTTCTAGTAATGATAATTTTGTTTTGTACTGTAGCCCTCCTCCCTTTCTTTTGTGCCAGCTGTATGTTGATTCTTGGAGTATTTCCTACCTTAGACCTTGTTCCTCTTTGATAAGGATAATTTTGTAATTAGCCCATGACAAAACAAAGAGCGATGGATATAATAAGGTCGTCAGCTTCACTCATATGAAACCACCTTCTTGCAAAGTCTACAGCTTCACCTCATGCCTGACAGCTGCATCTTGGGCACAATAAGCTTACGACAGTAAGCTGAAGGTAGTAAGCTGAAGAGAGTAAGCTGACGATAGTAAGCTGAAGAAAGTAAGCTGACGACAGTAAGCTGAAGGTAGTAAGCTGAAACTAGTAAGCTGACGACAGCAAACTGAAGCTAGTAAGTTGAAGGGGATACATGAATCTCCGATGAGTCTGGCGTCAAGCCCAATGATTTCGTTGGGCTTGCTTGTCGCAAGGGACTGCATCTCGAAGTCTATAGCTTCATAACAGAGCTGACGACTTTAATTATAAGCTGACGACCCTGAAAAGGGACGATGCTGTAGGCTGACGGGAATAAGCTGAAGAAGTCAATTAAACCTCCATCCATAACTTTACTTGATCTCCACGCATACGTGTATAAGGAGAGTTCTTGCGCTACACGCCTAACCCTAATTAAGAAGACTCCTATAAGGAAAAGAACTTTAAGAGATACGCAAAATCCACGAGTTACTCTCCTAAAAGGAAAAAGCTTCTTGACCAAGGCATGAATTTCAGCCCTACGCTACTATAAATACCCCAAAACTCTCACAAAGCAAGGTACGCATAATTCACCTCAGCTATAGCACTTTAGAGTTGCGAATAAGAGATTTTCTCTAACTTAACCATTAGAGGGTATTTGGCCGGTACCACACCGGTACTCCTCTTAAGGTTTTCAGCTTTTGTGTTGTGCAGGTCTTCTCTCGAGAGTACGGGAGGACCGTGTGACTCACTAATGATTTTCGGCATCATCAGTTGGCGCCGTCTATGGGAACTTTAGCGACTTGTAAAGCCGTGATATCGCTTCTCGGAAAAAGAGTTGCATGGTACTCGCTCGATAACGACCACCAACAACGTTCAAGGAGATGAGCTACGCATGACGGCGCTCGAGAGACAAGTCCAAACTCTGGCCGTTGCTATGGAACGCCTTACCAAGCAGAACCAGGATTTGGAAGAACAATTGTGCCAAAGGAACGCGAGCGCTAACACCTAGGAGGAAGATCAAGAAGGAACTAGCGCGGAGAGAAGGAACCAGGAAGGGCCGGAAGGTAGCAACGCCCTAAGCAGGCCTGAACGACAGGACACGAACCGACCATCTGTCACTGATACCATCCCACCTCACATAGTTGCTGAGATACAGATAATGAAGGAGCAGATGAACTGCATGATGAACTGCATGATGAACTGCATGATGAACTGCATGATGAACGCCTTCAGAGGACGGGTGTCCAGCGATCTTGACGACCTGGTCCAGCGAACCGACTCGCCATTCACAGCGTCCGTTAGTTCATTCCCCCTTCTACAAAAGTTTCGCATACCGCAGGTAGAAAGCTACGACGGGTCCAAAAATCCCTTAGATCACTTAGAGTCTTTCAAGACCCTGATGCACCTTCAAGGGGTGCCGGATGCGATCATGTGTAGAGCCTTCCCTACCACGTTGAAGGGACTCGCAAGGATCTGGTTCAGTAGGCTGACGCCCAACTCCATTGGTACCTTCAAAGAGTTAAGCGCCCAATTTGCCTCGCACTTCATTGGGGGGGGGGGGCACAGGTATAAGAAATCTACCGCGTGCTTGATGAACATTAAGTTGCCGGAAGACGAGACGCTGAGGTCTTACATAACTCACTTTAACAAGGAGGCCCTCTCGATCGATGAAGCAGACTACAAGATACTCGTGGCGGCTTTCATCAATGGGCTGTGGAAGGGTAAGTTCCTATTTTCTCTATATAAGAACAACCCGAAGACCATGTTAGATGTGCTTTATAGGGCGACCAAGTACATGAACGCAGAAGATGCATTACTGGCCCGAGAAGAAAAGCCCAAAAAAAGAGAAAGACAGGAAGATGCAAGATCGGACAAGGGGTAGAAGATGGCTAGAATTGGAGAACAACGGGAGGACCAAAGCTCCAAATCACCCACGGGAAAATTCACAAGCTTCACCCCGCTGATTGCCCCAATTAACCAAGTGTTGATGCAAATCAAGGATGAAGGAGCCCTGACTTTTCCCGGCAAGCTGAAGGGAGATCCTAACAAGAGGTTAATGGACAAATATTGCCGTTTTCATCATGACCACGGCCACGACACAGCTGACTGTTATGACTTAAAGCAACAAATAAAAGCTCTTATTAGGCAATGAAGGCTACAGAGGTTCGTCAGTAAGGAAAAAACGGACCCACAGCACGAACAGGTTCCCCGACGGGAGAATGAGCGCCCCAGACCGCCCATAGGAGATATAAGAATGATCGTAGGAGGCATCGCAATAGTTGGGTCATTGAAAAAGGCCCGTAAAACTTACCTCAAGATGGTTCAGAACGTTCAGCTGACGGGTTCCGTACCCAAGATGGCACGGATCGACAACCGCCTCATCGAATTCTTAGAAGAAGATGCACGACGTCTTCACCACCCACATGATGATGCACTCGTCGTTAGCATACAAGCAGGAGACTATAACATGCACCGGGTTCTGGTTGAGAACGGCAGCTCGGCTGACATCCTCTACTATCCCACACTCTAGTAAATGGGGATTGGTAGGGAGGGGCTAGTTCCAACTAACGCTCCGCTCGTTGGCTTTAGAGGGACGAGGGTATTCCCCTTTGGAGTCGTCACTTTGGCTATAATTGTAGGTGACTACCCCCAGCAGATCACTAAGAATGTAACATTCCTCGTGGTCGATTGCTCTTCCACTTACAACGCTATCTTAGGATGACCTACCCTCAATTCGTGGAAGGCTATAACCTCAACCTATCATTTGATGATCAAATTCCCTACTGACTATGGAGTAGGAGAATTGCGGGGAGATCAAGTGGCTGCACGCGAGTGCTATGTAGCCATGATGGAAAAGAATGACCACCTCCAAGCCATAAGCATAGAACATCGAACAATAACGGAGCCTGTTGAAAGACTCGAAGATATACTTCTTGACAAGTCCCAAGTCAAACACCAGAACTTCAAAGTTGGAGACCTCGTCTTGAGGAAAGTGATGGGTGCCGCCAGAGACCCCGCATAAGGAAAGCTTGGCCCAAACTGGAAAGAGCCCTACAGAATAACGTCATGGCTAAGGAAGGGCACCTACCACTTAGAGACACTTAACGGGCAGAAGCTGCGCCACCCATGGGATGCCGAGCATCTCAGGAAGTACTACAGTAGAAGACAGCATGAAGAACACTACTCCTCATTCCCAGTTCATTTCTTTTAGTCGTTTATCTTAGTTTACTTTTGACTACAATACATTTAAAGCCCAAAGGGCTGAAGTTTATTCTTTTTGGAACAATTTTCTACTTATATATGCATTCATTATAATAAGAGGAGTTTATTCAGAAACGATTGGTGTATTTGTTAAGTGGACGAGTCTACCGCTAAGTCCACAAAGTGGACAAACTTATTATTAAGTCCACAAAGTGGACAAGTCTATTACTAAGTCCACAGAGTGGACGAGTCTATAGCTACGTCCACAAAGTGGACAGACTTATTACTAAATCCACAGAGTTTGTGGACGGATTTATTACTAAGTCCACAGAGTAGACGAGTCGACAGCTACGTCCACAAAGTGGACGGATTTATTACTAAGTCCACAAAATGGACGAGTCTACAGCTACGTCCACAAAGTGGACGAACTTATTACTAAGTCCACAAAGTGGACGAGTCTACAGCTATGTCCACAAAGTGGACGGATTTATTACTAAGTCCACAGAGTGGACGAGTCGACAGCGACGTCCATAAAGTGGACGAGTCGACAGCGACGTCCATAAAGTGGACGAATTTATTACTAAGTCCATAGAGTGGACGAGTCTACAGCTACATCCACAAAGTGGACGAACTTATTACTAAGTCCACAAAGTGGACGAGTTTACAGCTACGTTTACAAAGTGGACGGATTTATTACTAAGTCCACAGAGTGGAAGAGTCGACAGTTACGTCCACAAAGTGGACGGATTTATTACTAAGTCCACAGAGTGGACGAGTCTACAGCTACGTCCACAAAGTGGACGGACTTATTACTAAGTCCACAAAGTGGACAAATTTATTACTAAGTCCACAGAGCGGACGAGTCTACAACTACGTCCACAAAGTGGACGGATTTATTACTAAGTCCACAAAGTGGACGAGTCTACAGCTACGTCCACAAAGTGGATGGACTTATTACTAAGTCCACAAAGCGGATGAGTCTACAGCTACGTCCACAAAGTGGACAGATTTATTACTAAGTCCACAGAGTAGACGAGTCGACAGCTACGTCCACAAAGTGGACGAACTTATTACTAAGTCCACAAAGTGGACATGTTTATCACAAAGTCCACAAAGTGGACGACCTTATTGTTAAGTCCATAAAGTGGACGAGTCTACTGCTAAGGTCCACAAAGTGGACGAATTTGTCACCAAGTCCACAAAATGGATGGCCTTATCATTAAATCCAAAAATGGATGAGTTTGCTAAAGTCCACAAAAGTTGACGGGTTCAATATAACGTCCACTAAGTGGACGAGTTCATTACAAAGCCCACAAAAATGAATAAAACCATAAAGTGGACAAGTACTCAACTAAAAGAAAGCTGTCGTCGTTATTCGTAAGCTGACGGATCCATGACTAGTACCCAAAATAACGGGTTGAAAACAGTCGAAAAGACGAGCCTAAGGATAACCTAAGTAGATGGCTTCGCCTTATTTCACTAAGTACCATGGCATAAAAGTGCAGGGGAAAGACATATACATCAAATATAGAGCAACACATATATAACTAAGAGTGACGAACGTAATAAATTCGAAAGGTGACGGTCTTTCTCTCTCAAAATCAGCAAAGGATGAAAAGTTGGAAATGAGAGAGGAAGTGAGATGTATATGGGCAAAGAGGGCATGGAAGACAAAGCGACATGCTCGTCCAAACACGGAACCAATCAGTCCATGCCACGTGTTTAGCATTTAAAGAAGGCGGCTCGAGGCACCACCTATGAATGACCTTTCGACGATGTTAACTCCACAACCCGTCAGCTAAAGCTGACGAGGCCATGGAGTAGGGGGCAGCTGATAAGGATAATTTTGTTATTAGCCCATGACGAAACAAAGAGCGATGGATATAATAAGGTTGTCAGTTTCACTCATATGAAACCACCTTCTTGCAAAGTCTACAGCTTCACCTCATGCCTGACAGCTGCATCTTGGGCACAATAAGCTTACGACAGTAAGCTGAAAGTAGTAAGCTGAAGGTAGTAAGCTGAAGAGAGTAAGCTGAAGGTAGTAAGCTGAAGAGAGTAAGCTGAAGAGAGTAAGCTGACGACAGTAAGTTGAAGAAAGTAAGCTGACGACAGTAAGCTGAAGAGAGTAAGCTGAAGGTAGTAAGCTGAAGGTAGTAAGCTGAAGAGAGTAAGCTGACTACAGTAAGCTGAAGAGAATAAGCTGACGACAGTAAGCTGAAGACAGTAAGCTGAAGGTAGTAAGCTGAAGGTAGTAAGCTGAAGGTAGTAAGCTGAAGAGAGTAAGCTAAAGATAATAAGCTGACAACAGTAAGCTGAAGAGAGTAAGCTGACGACAGTAAGCTGAAGAGAGTAAGGTGACGACAGTAAGGTAACGACAGTAAGCTGAAGGTAGTAAGCTGAAACTAGTAAGCTGACGACAGCAAGCTGAAGCTAGTAAGTTGAAGGGGATACATGAATCTCCGATGAGGCTGGCGTCAAGCCCAATGATTTCGTTGGGCTTGCTTGTCGCAAGGGACTGCATCTCGAAGTCTATAGCTTCATAACAGAGTTGACGACTTTAATTATAAGTTGACGACCCTGAAAAGGGACGATGCTGTAGGCTGACGGGAATAAGCTGAAGAGGTCAATTAAACCTCCATCCATAACTTTACTTGATCTCCACGCATACATGTATAATGAGAGTTCTTGCGCTACACGCCTAACCCTAATTAAGAAGACTCCTATAAGGAAAAGAACTCTAAGAGATACGCAAAATCCATGAGTTACTCTCCTAAAAGGAAAAAACTTCTTGACCAAGGCATGAATTTCGGCCCTACGCTACTATAAATACCCCAAAACCCTCACAAAGCAAGGTACGCATAATTCACCTCAGCTATAACACTTTAGAGTTGCGAATAAGAGATTTTCTCTAACTTAACCGTCAGAGGGTATTTGGCCGGTACCACACCGGTACTCCTCTTAAGGTCTTTAGTTTTTTTTTTTTTTTTTTGTCTTTTTTCATAAAAACTTTTTTTAAATAAATTATTAACTATTACCCTAAGGATATCTGTTGGCATTTTTCTTAAAGATTATTTCAATTATTTTTTCAAAGAGAGTGTCACATGACAAAACCTTATAATCTCTCGCATGAGATCTCTACTATATATATATATATATTTGTCTATTTTTTTATGTGACACAATGGGTTACACATAGGTCCAGATTGACGCCGGAAAATTCCTTTTGGTCAATTTCATTTGATTTTTCTTTCTCAAAAAAAAAAAAAAAATCAATTGATTTTCAATTATCTTTTTAGAAATAGCGAAGTAAAACAAACTTGGAACGCAGTTTTTTTCAACATTGTTCAAGTCCCAACTCCCAGCCTTAGTTCTAAACTTTCACTCAAAAAACAAGAAAGTCCCAACATTGGATTGGGTTCTAGAATTACACTAATATTCTTGAATTCCCATTTCAAAATAGAGTATAGTCTTATAAACTGTTAAATGAATTTTGACCATCTTATGTAGCTAATTTCTTTTACAAAACATTTTTTCTGCCGTCAAAGGAATTTAAATTTTGCCAATTGATTATGCACATAGTTTTCCTTTTATTTTGGGTTGGACAACAAACAAGGTCAATTATACACTTGTAGTGCCGTATATGGCACAAAATTGGATTTTTCTTGAATGGGTAATGCAAAGGAAAATTCGATGGGTCTTGAAGGCCGTAGGTCAGCAAAAGAAGACAAGCTTTGTTTCCCGAAGTGAGAGAGTTTGCTTTCGTTATAGGAGGTGATTCAACGTAGGACAGAGTTGGTATTTGCTCTCAATCACACAAAATTTCAGGCCTTGAGGCTTCCTTAATATTTTAATTTCTAAGGAACCTCATATCTCAGAAAAGGGATTGCATTGATATCAACCTAGTATCATTACAAACGGGATACAATATTTGATCATCAAAATAAAACCAGGTATTACAGCTAACAAGGATATTATAGGCTATAGCTAACAGCATAGTTCCCTACAAGTGCAAGGCGTGCAACTATACTAGTAACAACTTAAAAGCCTCCATCGCGACCATTCTCATATCTAATTTCACAACTTGTTGAATTGTGAGATTGTGAATGATTTATATAAAGTGGTGAGTTGTAAGACAAAATGTTCACCACTTACAATCATACAAATCAACAAGTTGTAAAATTTGGTGTGTGAATGGTTGCCCCTAGAATTATTCTAAGGGCCCACATGATAAGCACACTAGTAATCCACGAAGCTACGAAGAGCTCCCATTCCCTACTCCTATCTTGGATGCATCATCTTCAATCTTCCCCAATTGTCCAACCCCTGAGTATCCACACAAGGTGTAAGTGTGTAACCATAACTCATTGACTCTGGCGTGTACCAGTATGTCCCTGGAATTCGAATAGACGGCATGGGATGATATGGATGATAAGGCACTCCATGGTACCCGGTAGGAGCTAAGTGTGGCGTCAGTGATGGTGATCCTGGTATCCAATGGTTGAGCTTGGGGGAAGGGATGTTAATTGGAGGTGAAGGAGAAAGAACATCTTCCAATGAAGGATAGCGTATATCCCTCGACTGATTTTGAACTTCCACGGTTGTTGGAGAATGAACTTTGTCACTAGCTTCAGCAATCTTCTTGGTTTTCCCATTTATCTTGTAAGAAAAATTCAAGACCCCAGTAGGCTTATTACTATCACAAGTTCGAACTTGGTAGCTGATAAACCTCACGGCTCCATTAAACTCATCAATCAAGTCCTTGAGAGGAACTTGGACTTGACCAATGGTTTTGTTTCCAAAAACGATACCTTCACTGCGAAGCTCAAATTTGAGGAGAAAATGATTGCAGTGATCACGATGTGAGATGTGTTTAAGATCAAAGTGTATGACATGATTCCACTCAGGATTCCCATCTCCAACTCTGTCCACTGGTGTTTTTTGACGCTGTAGATGTTGTTGCTCTTGGTTTTTCTTCACTTCATCATCATTGATAAGTGAAACGACAGCGTAGGCCGATAGCTTCCGGAAGAGATTGAAGGATTTGAGATCTTTACACGAGATTACCTTCAATTCTATAGAGGTAACATCCATGATTAATTTGGCTTGATCGAGCTTTGTACAAAGTTGAAGATGCTAAAACAATAAACAAACTAGGGTAAATAGCTAAAGAACCCAGATGGGGTGGGGGGGTCTCAGCTATGTGAAGTGAAAAATATGCACCATTGACCACTTGGTAGTCTTGTACTAACGACAGTAACAGAATAAGACTGCACTTTAAAACTTGGTGAAAGTCTAACACGAGTCTGAGCTTTCACACTAGTCTTTTTGAAAGATAAAAATTAAAAAGTCCGATAGTCCAATACCGTGTTGGCCAAGTCAATGGTAGTTGTGGTCATGGCATCCTTTCTTTTCAGTAGAACATTAATCTCAGGGAAAGTAATGGATCTTTGACGAGATCCAATCTTCCAGAGATAACATGGTACATAAAGAAAATGATACTTGATAATGCGCACATTGTCAGGTTATAATTAACAATAATGGACTAAAATTTTTAGACTCGGTTTGTTGTACTAGTTCTAACTTCTAATAGCACAGAATGCATGAGATAAACTTTCCAATTTTAGATCAAAGAACGCATTTCTTACATGTCTAAACATCAAGAGCATATACTGTAGTAATCCCACACTACAACCACCCAAGGGTTTGGCACATTTATCTAGGGTTGAGAGTTAAGACACACAAAAGAAGAGCTACTGAGATTCAGATCATAAAGTGGTACAAGTACAACAACTGATAGGGTTAATATCTGTCTGCTCAGCTGCAAATATAGTTGTCAAAATTCCGATTTGGGTCTTACAATCTTACAATTTTACGATCTCATCTGTCCAAAATGATCTAGATTTTTCAAGGATCTTTGCAATCCTTCAGGATCATACGATTTTGACGATCCTAAACAATCCTAGTTTTTTGTAATCTTCTTTGACTTAACAAAAAGTTCAGTTAGACCTAAATGAAAAATAAAATCCTAATAGACCAAGTCTTGCTATTTTAATGTAGAGAGAGTGTTAGTTGGACCCAAATAAAAATATCATTCCAATAAAGTGTCATGTTTTGAGATTTTTGACTTCTTTAAATGATACTTACAAATGAATGTGGTGATATGTGGTAATTACATCAAATAGATGCAAATTTATGAATAAATGTATAATTTATATAATTATTTAACATACTAATGTGTGATTTTTTTTTTTTCAAATAATGTAGAATCTAATGATTCACGATCTGATCTTACAATTCACGATCTCACCTACCTCCCACGATCCTACGTAGGATCCCAATTTTGACAACCTTGGCTGCAAATAGATGTAACTGTCTGCATTTGAAATTATAAGCGCAATGAACCTAGAATTTCCAAGTTAAAATTAAGGGATTATGCATGCCACCAAGAACACCAATTAGATACAATCAATGAGTTAACTTTGTAAAAATATTGGTAGCGTAGCAAGCCATTCACTAAAACAATCTTAGCGCAAGAAATTTGTAATAACTTGGAAAGCTGTGCTCTAAAAAAAAATGTCTATTTTGCTGACTGCAATCCTTGAGTCAATGTTTCTGATTCCATCCATGTAAGTGCATCACTTGAGAAAACTACCATATCAAAAGAAACTACAATTTGCATAATCAGAATTCTGAAACTTCAAGAATCTAGGACTTCAAAAGAAATCAACTCAACGGACTTTTGTCTTTTTCTGGCCTTCGACTTGGATTGCCGCACAAATCTTCTTCCAACAACGGATGGAAATGAGTGTGGGTATTACAACCCAGGAGGCATTTGCTCCAATATAGTATGCATAGTAGTAAAATGGGCTTGCAGCAAAGTTATCGCCTTCCAACCAAGAGGTTATGAAATATGCAGCAGTTCCATAGAGCTGGCCAAGAGAAATGGCAAACTGAAGTATATAGTTGTACGACTTTCCAGTAGCTATTGCATACCTGCCACGTGTCAGCAACCATGGCACAGGAAAATGATGAGTGAATAGAAAAATTTGTAAATCAAACTTAAATTCAGACAGGAATAGAAAAAACAAGACTAGAAAAGAGAATCAAAATCCATTTCTTCCACTTTCATTAACTGATTAATTCATTTTGTTAAAATTACATAACATATTTCTAAATGGTTTTTCCACTTTTTCATTGCTGCTCTTCTTACAGTAAACCTAGAAATTCAACAGTACCATAAAGTGCGCGCGTGCACACACACACACAATAATCTAGTCTAGGAAGAGGGATAGGGATTGCATAGCACCTACTCTCCAAATATATGAGTAATGAATACTGATAGAAACTATCATGTAAAATATCCAAATTGGGAATCCAGACGAGCATAAATATTGATTCTTTTTGGAAGCATGATATACAGTAGGTCTTACACTGCTAAAAGGCTAGCTGGACCCTCCAACACTGCAGTCAGTCCTTCAACAGCAACAACTCCTGCATCTCTTGCTGCGTATCTCGAATCACCTTTGCTGTATTCTTTCCCTGTGGATTTCAATTAATGATTATTGACAATTAGAGAACTAACAAACGGTTTGGGGGTGAGGCCATTGTAATTACAAGGAGAAACTTACAAACTTCAGCCAGGTAACAAGCAGTTTTATCCTTGTAAAATTCTGGAGAAAAAACAAAATAACCCTCAAGAATCATATGGGTGAGGCCTGTGAAAGCCCACCAGCACATGAGCCATCTTTCAGTCTTGGATCTTTTGGGTGATCTCCCTGGTTAAAGAAAAAAGGCATACTAATTCAATTAGGCAGCTAAAAGACGATGCAAGTTGTCAATATACAAGAGATTTAAATTTTGATAATAAAAAAATTGAAACTAATACATGCACCACAAAGAAATTAAATTATCAAGAACATTCAAGACAATTCTTTAAAAACCAAAATTCAGCCAATAGCTCCTTCTTCCTCTGCCAGATTAAATTGTTACGAAAAAGAATCCAACTGATAATGGTCAACTAGACAATGTTGAGAGGCCAGACCAGAGACATTCCTACATGATGTATTCTAAAAGAGTCTCAAAGTATCAATCTCTTTGACCAATTTAAGTGGTTGTATTCATTCAAGGGTGTAACAGTCCAATGGCTTGCACACCCTTGTCTTAGTCCATTAAAAAAGCAAATGAAGTTCAAACTGTTGTTACTCTACTCGAAGTATAATGAGGGGCCAAACCATGTAGAACCACTTGATAGTTCACAAAAATGTAGATTAACATGCATAGCATGTGAGATTTCCACTAAGACGTAGATGGTGGAAATATAATTCTTTCCATTTCTTCACGGAACTAATCTATATATCTTCTCATACCACAATTGGTTGTAAAGGTGGCATGGAAGAGTACAAGAATATATCACAACCAATCCCCCAACATTACACCCTACAGAGCAAGACTACATGGTACAGTTTTATTAAGCAGCTGCATATCTCAACTAATAAGATTTCTATTTGAGGGGGGAAATCTTCTTCCTTTTTTAGGGTCCAAAAATAATATGTTAGGGCCTGACTGGGAGGAGGATTTTTGTTTTTATTTTCAAAATAGTATAAAATTTTTTTCTAAAAATTGAACTTGAAACTAGTTTTTAGATAATAATTTTTATATTATACGTGTTTGGCTCTCACTTCTAAAAACAATTCTCAAAATTCTAAAAGCAAAAAATAATTGTTTGGAAAACCATTTCCATTTTTGAGATTACAAAAAAAAAAAAAAAAAAAAAAAAACCATTTACAAAAAATAACAAGTAGAATCTGAAAATTACTTTATTTTTTGGGATAATGATAAGGGAATAGAGCTCATCATGTACTCTTTTTTATTTAATGATAAGTTTCAAATTTGAAGTATAAGAATTCTTTTTGTGATAAGATAAGCTCCTTAATTTAAGAGATAAAAAGTTTGGACAGATATGTAGGGTCCACTATTTTCAATTTATTTACAACTATGTCATTAAAAACGAGTTTGGCTTTAACTGAAATCTCCTTTTATTTTAATGAGAAATTACCGCATCATTCACTAACTAAATAAAATGTGGAAATTATATCCTACTACCACTTGCCATTGTATATTTAAAATAAAATGATGTGTCTAGTTAAAAAAGTATTGAAAGTAAGCCAAACCTATTAAAAACATTATCCTGAAAACATCTCTTTAGCCAAACAATAAATTCAAGTGTGGACCTACCATTTGATGGATTACAAAACAAAAAACTATATTTAGATACTCTTACCAAACACGCCCTTAATTATTCATCGCATTAAAGTTGAGAATCAGATAACCCAAAATATTGTACTCCATCCAACATTTCCCACCTACTTTTTTCTTTTGCAAGCGTTACATATGCATCGCTCATTGTTAGTTTGTTACTCAGTTCAAACATCAAATTGAGGCCTCTTATAATTGAAAAAGTACCAACTTATTTCGAAATTGGAACAATAATTTCAGTACTCAGGCAGGGAAAAAACATACATCACAATGCTAAAAAATTAGAAATCAGGATCTGTTTAAACCCTTCCAATTCTCCAATTTATCAAGATAGCAGAGCAGAAAGTGGCTCTAAACATTATAGTAATCAGTGACACAAATCAATTCAGTAAAAGTAAAAATTGAAATGAATTTAAAGTAAGTGTAAGAGTAGAAAGAAGCAAACCGGAGAGGACGAAAATGGTGGAAACGATGAGCAAGGAAGAGACGGCATAGACACCAACAATGGTGGACTGTGAGAGGACAACTGGAACGAACCCTGGCAACTTTAGATCTCTAGGTACGTATGGATGTTCCTCATGGCTCTGAGATCCCTCCATTTTTGCTTTCCTTTCAAAAATTAAAAAAATACACTAAAAACCATCAAGCCCAAGTGAAGTTTGAAGTGGCTGAAGCAAAACAATGGGCAGGCTCATAGGAACCGCCTTTATTTTTTGGTCTAAATCTCCAAAATCCAAATTAACCATGACCCAACACAATAAATGAGAACAAAAAACACGTGGGTTGAACCAACAGATATCAAATTCCAACGAAAATCACAACCTCTCCAACATTCCAAATCCAATTCACAACAAAATACTAATATACAAAAAAAGCAAAGGAATGCAGAAGCAGAAAAAATACAAACACGTTGACAAATCCACACAGATCTGAACATGACTGACTCTTAAAAGCAGAGCACCAAAAATTAGACCCCACAAAATTTCCCAGACAAACCCAAATTTCACAATGGCAAAAGAAAATGTAAAGGCTTGGAAAGAGACATACCTGAGTACTCGAAACCTTGCAAGGAGCAGAGAGAGAAGAGAGCTGACAGACCAAAGGACATGGGAGCTCGTTTTCTATATATATATATATAATATATATATATATATATAAAGAGTCAATCCGCAGAGCAACAATAATTTTGGTTTATGGGATTTTTTTTTTTAAATTTTTAAAACAACTATAAAAGGTAAACAATTTTGTTAGTTAGCACAGTTTTGAAACTATTTGGGTATCTAACAACTCGAGACCAAATAACTCGATTTTGGAATGCTAAGTCGACTATACTGAACTTGATTTCAACATCATCTGCAACTAATGTGGATACTTGGTCTGCATAGGCATCGAACTTGAGTCAAATGGACTCGAGTGATGTCAAATATAAATCAAGTCTGGCGAACTTGATTTAGTTTTGCTCTTCCTTGTTCTTCCAAGCCCCAAAAACCCATGAATAAAATCAAATACAAAACCCAAAACAAATACTTGATTAGATCGGATTTCCCTCGCTTGAGGTTTTCACTGTCATTGCTTGAAGCTTTCACTGCTTGGGTTTCGTTTGAATCGTCGCTTGGGTTGCTTCTCCTCTAGCAAGATCATCTCTAGACTCTAACATGTTCTTCTCCTCCACTGGAGCGGTAGCAACATCACTGGAGCGGCAGCGGCGACAAACCACACCTACATTAAGTCCGACATATTCAGCCTTCGTTGCCATCACCTGAAGCATTTGCCGCCTGGGTTGCTTTGTTATTGCTTCTTTGGTGCTTCGTTCTTCGTTATTGCTGGGTACCGAAATCGAGCGTTACATACTTGATTTTTTGGGTACTGAAATCGAGCGTTACAAACTCGATTTTCATGCCTATGTTGACAAATTTCCACATCAGCTGCAGCACAATGTTGAAACTGAGTTTAGTGTACTCGATTTGCATTCCAAAATTGACTCCTTTGGTCTCGAGTTGTTAGATCCCCAAATAGTTTCAAAATTGTGCTAACTAACAAAATTGTTTGGCTTTTACAGTTTTTTTTTTTTTTTTTTTTAAACTTGGTTTATGCAATAGGCAACGTTGCGTGGTGGGACCGCTTATTTTGCTGAAAATAAAGACTTTTTGTTGAAAATATTGTAGATAAAGATAAAAGTTAGTTGAAATAATACTGTGAGATTCATAAATAGTGCCAAAAAGTGCAGTGAAACCCATGAATAATAGCAAAAATAAGCTGAATAGTAAAATAAGTTGGCAAAAGTAATCAATGCTAAACACACATGCACTGTTTCATCGGCTTCCTTTTCCCTTTTTTATTATTTTTATTTTTTGCAAAAATATTGCATATTGATCACATTTTTTATTTTATCTACATATGAGCTGTTACTCTATATAAATAAAATGACAAAATTTAGTTACAAAATTGATTATAGCCTAAATTTATAATCTTATTCAATATCTTTTAATTGGAGGTGAACTTTGACAAATCCACAATTGGATTACATATTCTTTTTTATATCCTCCATGTTTGCAAAATTTCTAGAAAATTAAAGATCAACAGCTATATCATCAATAAATTGTTTAAATTGCAAGTTTTTGTAGTATAAATTATATATAAAATATAAACTTATAGATCATATAGTAAATAATATCCAATTGACACAAAATTTGATATGTATATTAAAAGCATAAAGAACATGCAATTCAACAGCTAGATTTTCAAAATATATAATAATATTTATTATATTGAGTAGGGTTGTAGCCTTACGCTACAACCAATTTAGTAGCTAATTGGTAATTAACACAACAAATTGCCACAATATTTTCATAATTGTTAAAGTGTTAATTCCTTTTAAGCTAAAATAAAATAATAAAATATCATACTGGAACCAACCACAACTAAAAATAAAGGTATTGTGAAAAAAAAAAGCGATATCTACAACATTTTTCATAATACTTTCATAACAAATCATAGATAGAAAATTATTACTAGTTCTAATTTAAACTTAGCAATGAAATTACTTTTTGCCCACCAATAAAAACCTATGACAACCTACTACTTTATGATTTGTTGTGAAAATGTTGTAGACATAACATTTCTCTTGTGAAAATATTAAAACATTTTGTTGTCGTCATAATATTTTCGTAACTATTAAAGTGTCAATTCTTTATGGGTCAAAATAATATATAACAAAATTATAAAAGTATTATGAAAATGTTGTACCTTTATGTTGTGTTTTTATAAATTTTTTTGGTTTAATTAACGTTGAACCAAAATTCAATATTTTACGTACAGTTTTTTTGGATTGACTTTTTGTATTTTTTTGGATTGTATTTTTATCTTTTCGTACCATTTTAAGTAAAAACACATAGTTTTACAAAAAAAAAAAAAAAAACTTAAGATAAAATCACTTTTTATTCTTTATGTTCGAGGTAGTTCACAATTCTTACTTAAACTTTAAAATCAAGCAATTTTCCTCTTAATATTTTGAAAAATAGCAAATATGTCATGTTGTTATTCTCTTAGTTAAACCCTAATGAAAACTTATGATTCTTAAAATTTTACAATGTGTAATGTCTAAAGTACTCCAACTAAATTTCAATATTCCAAAATTTATTTCTTCATTTATTTTGAGTTTTAGATGGTCATAATGCTTAGAAAGTTGGAATGGTGATATAAGATGTTTTATTTATAACATAAAGAACATTGATTTTTTAAATTTAAATCTTCGAAACTTATAATTTACCTAATGGAAAATTTGACGACACATGCATTTTGTTATCTCTTTTTCTTTTCTTTTCTGTTCTTGCCTAAAATGGATGTTCGTTAAAAACTATGTAAGCTAAACATTGCATCTAGACTCATGTAGAATAACAAAAAAAAAAAAAAAAAAAAGTATGAATGAAAAAATATTTGTTGTGTTTGGTTGAACATATTTGATGAAAAGTTTCAATTATAGTATATGATATCATTTATTATGAAAATTTAAATATTGTGCCAAAGTCTTAGCAAAACTCAGTTGCTTATTGTTTGAAGATGATGACATTCATTATCATTCTTAGAAGTTTTTAGTGAGTGGATATTGCTTTTAGCAAATAAGTACTAAGAAACTATTATATTGAAATAGATATTTATATATTAAATAGATATCCTAACTTTGTGTGTGACATATATTTTGTATGTATATAGTTTCATACTTCTTCAAATAGAAGTTTTGTCTTAATTTTTTCACTCAAGAGGTAGCACGTGCCACCCAAACTAGTATTGAATTCAACAACTAAATATAGTTGAGTTTTCCGTTGACTATGGGTAGTGGGTACCCTTTACATTCTTTTATTATTTTTTTATTAGCAAAAATACACTTTTGATTTCTAAATTTTGGACCTAATCTCATTTTGGTTCTTAATTTGATTTTATGCCTACCTTAGTCCCGAAAATAGAAAATTATTTCTAATAGGACCAACGAACCTTCTTGCCCACATGATCTCATTAGACACCTTCGTCCATCCGTCTAAAGGCAACCATTAATAAGAGGAATCAATACTTTGGATAGTTACAAACTAGCTGTCAGACCGTTGGAAGCTCATCAAAACCCACATAAATGAGCCCAGAGGCATTACAACAGATCCCAAAAGCCACAGTTAAGGTTACAATGGCTAGGAGCCATAGAGCTATATATACATATCCCTCAGAACTAGATAAGGTACATACACACATCCTAAATGTACTAATACACTGTAGCTACGATATTCTAAACTCTCATACTTTCTTAAAAGCTACTATACGCTAACTTTATCATCAGAGACTCTGTGGTAGGCATCATACCAATGACTGTCTAAGGAGGGCTTTTCACGACCATTGCAGGCGTGGGGAAGAGATTGTTGCTTCATCTGGACGAACATACTCTACTAACGATTTCCACACCATCAGTTTGGCGTCGTCTCTGGGAATAACGACATTTTCGTACTTAGGTTCAAGAGTGTAGTTTCATCCAACTCACAAGTCTAGATGGAGTCTAACCAAGATTTTGCAGTATTAGCTCTGCAAATCCAGACACTCACAACCAATGTAGAGGAGCTTACTAGATAGAACCAAGAGATGAGGCTGCGACTATAGTAAGAGGAGAACTGGTCTGGGACCAACCAGGATGACAATGAAGATATTCAAAGAAGGAATGACCGTCGAAGACCCATCACTCAAGAAAGACCAAGCTCGGATCTTTTCCAGGAAATGAGAAAGGAGATGGAAGAGCTGAGGAGCGCAATTAAGATAATAACAGATTGGAGCCTAGATAGGATGGTCAGGAGGATGGATTCACCCTTCACGACGGCAATCCTAGAATGCCCAATGCTGTCGAAGTTTTGTTTACCTCAGCTCGAGTCGTTTGATGGGCTGAAAAACCCTCTGGATCACCTCAACATGTTCAAGAAAACCCTAGGTCTTCAACAGCCTCCTGATGAAATTTTGTGCCGTTCTTTCCCCACCACCCTTAAAGAAGCTACAAGGGAGTGGTTCATGAAGTTACCAACATCGTCCATCGGCAACTTTGAGCAGTTGGACAATTCCTTCTTACGCTACTTCGTCGGGGGACAACGCCCGAGAAGACCAGCATACCACTTGCTTATCATCAGGCAAGGAGAAAAGGAGACCCTAAGGTTGTACGTGAAACATTTCACCCGAGAAACTTTAGAGGTTGACGAAGCTGATGACAAAGTACAACTAACAACCTTTGAGGCTGGTTTGAAGTCTAGGGAGTTCATGGTCTCACTCGCGAAGAACCCTCCTAAGACGATGGCAGAGATGCTCCTGAAGGCGCAGAAGTACATGAACGCCGAAGATGCCCTAGCAGCAATAGAGGATGTAGAGAAGTCCAATGAGAGGGAAAGAAAAGAAGACGACCCAAGATGACGAAAAAGGGAGCGGACAGATCTTTAGAATACTGACGAGAATAAAAGGAAAGATGATAAAACCCTCAGATAGTAAAATTCACTCCTATAGTTAAGCCTATTGATAAAATTTTGGCATAGATCAAAGATGAGCATTATAAAGAAAGAAAAGGGGAACGATAGAAAAGGGCTATCTCACATCATCACCAGAGGAAAGACTCTTCACTCTCTTTGGATCAGACTTGCACTTAGACTACAAAATGAAAGCCCACCTATGAGTAAGAGAAAAAGGGAAACAAACTACAAAGAAAGAAGGAAAGAAGAATTGGAACATTTAAAGAGAAAAGGACAAGAGAAGAAGGAATGAGGACTTGCCCATCTCTTTCTCTTTACAGGATCTACAACGGCCTTCTGCTTACTACGGATATGCCCAGAAGGTTCCTAGGGAGATCGGGGAATAATGTCAAAGGACCTCGAAGAACTTTGGGCTGGAGAAGTAATAGCTGAAGGAGAAACCCCTTTAGGAGAGCCTATAAGAGTTTGAAGGATAGAAGTCTCTACCTTGGTCTTGACTTTGATTTTTGGGCTGGGAGGAGAGTTGACCTCCTTCCCAGTAGCAGAAGAGTCCATTTCCCCAAGCTCCTCAAGGACAACAAGTTGTTTTTGAGCTAAAGCAGTCTTTCTTTTCTTGGTACCTTGGCCAGCTTCAGTACCCTCAACACCTTCCTCGGCCTTAGATTTCTTGCTAGCATCCTTCTTGGCCTTCTTCACCTTACCTTTGCCAATAAGAGTTGCAGCACTAATCTCTTCAATCACCCCTCAATTGATTAGTACACTAATGGAGGAGCCAATAATCAAATCACTCCCTGACCAAGAAGTAGGGAAGTTATTGGCATAGGACACCCAGCCACCCCTAGCAACATGTCACTCCACAAAACCAGTCTTACTACCTATAGAAGCAGACACAACACCAGCAGTAGGGAGAGCCAAACGCTAGTTGGAAGTAGGAGTGGAAGAAAGGTCAAGGTCAGAGGTCCTCCCAATTGTACCTGAGCCAACATAGTTCGAGAATGATTTTTGAATTCTCCTCTAACAACCAGAAAAGTCACTGGAACCAAAAACTACTCATTGAGAGTTTGGCACAACAAACTGAGAGCTCCTCCACAACCTATAAGAAAAGGCCTGAAGCCTAAAAAATGGATCTAAAGAAGGAAGTGAGGGGACAACCTCTTTGAACACCGGTAGAATATCTTTGTCAAAGCCAAATTGCCTAAGTACCCGGTGTGCAGAATAGTGGGTGTACTTAGGACCACTTGATGAAGGAACTGGGAGCCATAAAGGATTGGTACAAGCAAGGTACGCCAAGCTGCCCTCATATCCCCAGCGCAAGTCAAAGGTATGCTCTGGGGAATTCAAGAAGGAAGGCAAAATAGAATCACAAGCAAACCTAGGGCTAAATTCCCGAGGGGAATGCTAGCTCAAATGGCCCCTCTTATCAAACAACTCCATGAGATTGAGACCCCTACCCTTCAGATTAGACCAACAAAAAATTGTAGGGTGCCTATTTGTAGAACTGCCACATAACCCCTTGATAACATCTGGGGATCCTTGAAATTTTCCCTTCACATATTTCAAATTCCTACACTTTGCCAAAGTAACCTGAGAACAGTCCCACACAAATATTTGAAGAATAGCACAATGAAGAAATGGAGTTATAGTATAAAAAGAGTTACCTTCAACTTCATTAGCATAAAACGAGTCCAACTGAGAGTAGATGTGACCCAAGAACATGGGGGCTAGTGGATACTTGGTACCCCAGGCCATCCAGATAGCTAAAGAGAAGAACATGGACTTAACTCCATAACCAGGAAACTTGCTGAAGAGAAACTTGCTCAACCACAACGCCAGGAGCCCAGCCTGCCTGACAGGCTTTTTCTTTTCCTTAGAAAGGGTTGCTACCCATTTACCCATCCTGGCTGGCTTACCCCTAGGTGAAGCAATACGCCCATTAAAGTGTTTGAAAAGTTGCTCCTCGACTAGGAGATCCTTAGCAGAAAGTTAGATGTCGAAAAGGCTCTCATCACCCAACACAGGAAGAAGGAAATTGTTGACCACATCTTCCATGGTGATAGTAAGTTCACCCATAGAAAAGAAAAATGTGTGCAGAGAAGGAGACCAACGGCGTATCAGTGCCTAAGACCCTTGGCATTCTTGAAACCTTCTAAATTCTTGGTTATCGCCACTGATTTCAGGATGCTAGCCTATTCCAAGAACCTAGCAAAATCCCCATCAAACAGTTCATCATCTACCTAACTGGCATAACCAGTGATCCTTTCAAGAAGAAAATCGAAGAAAATGGGAACAACTTCTTGGGATCCTCATTTGATTTGGAGGTTCAAGATTTCCTTTGGGTCTGAAACTTGGGCAGAACTAGCAAACCCAGATTGCCTAGAGAACACCTAGGTGTGAGGAGAGGGACGACCATGAGTGAGTAGAGGGAAGAATAGGCTGAGGGTGTATTAGGAGTCTTGTAAAGGAAAGGCTGGGCGATCTGAGATCTCTTGTATCTCCCCTTTCTCTGACCCCGCTAAGGAACTCTCACCTCTAGAAGGGGTGGGTGAGAGTTCCTTTCTTTTTCATGAGGAAGAGGAGGAAGCCATGGAGTGTCTCTGTAAGCACAATAAAGTAAGAGAGAAGAAAAAGAGATAGAAAGAAAGAAGAACTGCAAAAGAAGGGCAAAAGGAAGAATGGAAAAACTAAGAGGGATTTTTGATTGAGAAAGGGAATAAAATTTTTAGAAAGGATTGAGGTGACAACAATAATGGTGTGAAGGGAAAGTGGAGAAGATGAAGTATGGAAAGACGAACCAGTTGCCAAAATTCAATTTTGTCGAAGGGTTAGTTGTCAATTATTAATGGGAGTTATGTGAAACGAAAAATAAGAAAAGATAAGGATCCTCGAATAAAAGAAGAAAGGATCCTAGAGAAACAATAGGTATACTCATTCACATAACAAGGAGCGAAAGAAAATCCTAAAAGAATAAGAATCCTATTTACTCACACGTGGGCTACATGCAACCCACGAACTCGGGAGGCTAAATGTTGAGGTCCAAGATGTTACAAGTATTAAGACCCAAAGCAAATGGGCCCTTAAAGATAGGGAAGGCCCCATTCGTGAGCTAAGACTCATTTAAAATGGGTAAAAGGAAGCCCAAGATCATGAATGGGTAATCCTTGGGACTTAGAGAAGGAAGAAGAAGTAAAGGGATTTTGGCTCAACCTTTTGTAATAGAAGCTCCCAAGAAGCCTAGAATGTGACTGGACCAAGATACCTTGGGACTACCAGAACCAGGGAGGGGATTCTCGGGAAATGCAGGAAAGAATTAGGTAAGATTTGGACAGCTCAAGGAAAGCATGCTTATGGACACAAGGAACGAAGAAAGACATGTATCATCAACCACCTATAATCCAGAAGAAAGCTTTGGAAATATATGGTGACTTAGAAATCAGTACTTAATGAAGGGAAGCCTGGTACCTCGAGAAAAGCAAGAAGGTGAGCCATGAAAGAAGGTGTCTGGGGAACTTTCAGCTTGATAGGGAGGAATCTATCTATTTAAAGAAAGAGGAAAAAGGGTGAGGCAGCCAAAAAGGGTTTATGAAAAGTCTTTCTAGAAGCCTTGGAAAATGAAATCAAAGTCAGGCTTATAAGGACCGCCCAAAAGAGGAAGGTCAATTGGGGACATTTTGGAGGGAAACTTCAAAAGAAGAATACAATAAGAAAATACGAAAATGATCAACCACTAATGTTGTTGACACAACATTGGTTCTGGTACCCAAGGCAGCAAAGGGAGGGAATCAATGGCACACCAAAAACCCTAGGAAGGTACTATAAAAAGGGTATCAAGCCATCAGTAAAATTCATTCAGCAACAATTAATTAGAGCAAAAAAAGGATTAGAAAGACTCGTTAAACCTTAAAATAAGAGTGAAAAATGATAGACATTGTGAGGGATCCGGTGATAAGTGCTTGAGGATACACTTAGACTCAAGGGGATTCAAACCTCACAAGTCTTGGAAGTCTACAAAAAGCTATCCAAGTCTGTAACTTTTGAACTTATTTGAACCTTGTGGAATATCCTAGAGAGAAAAAGGGTCCAACGTACTAAGAACTTAATATAATGACATATCACTCTATTTTTTGAGGATCCTTGACGTCCTTACTTGTGTGTGTGTGTGTGTGTGTATATATATATAATTCTTTTACTGTTCCTCAGCCACTTATTTTACAATATGTATATGTTTGCATGTATGAATGTATATGTGTTGTAGGGCCCATGTTTTGTACACAAATTGGTTTGTAATCAGCTCAAAATTGCTGCGGTGAGCCACGCCTAGTCCTCCAATCAACAAATGTAAATTCTTTGGAGGCTCAGGATCCTTATTACCACCTAGGCCGGGGTACTGTCCAAAACTAGAACCCATAATGTGCAAGGCCTTTCTTATTACGCTACAAGGCCCAGGCATGGTATGTTTGGCAAACTACCACCAAACACTATAACTTCGTTCCAAGAGTTAAGTAAGTTGTTTGTCAACAACTTTGTCAGAGGTCAAAGACATAAGCGTCCCTTGTCTTGCCTACTTAACATAGAGCAAGGGGAAAATGAAAGTCTATGGGCTTTTATCAACCATTTCAACAGGCATGCCCTTTTGGTGGATGATAAAATCCTCTTGGCAGCCTTCTACAATGAAGTTACCTCCGATTTCTTCATTCACAAGTTGTATGACCAAGAGTCACAGATGATGGCTGAGCTGATACACTCAGCCCAAAGTTTCATGAACGTTGAAGATGCAATCATCGCTAAGGGGACGATACCCCAACTACACTCCTTTGAACCCTTCACTTGATCAAGTGTTAATGCAAATCAAGGACGATTTATCCTTGAAATGGCCAGAAAAGCAGAAAAGAGATCCTAGCAAGCGCAATAGGAGCAAGTACTTTCGTTTCCACCAAGACCATGGGTACGACACTAACGAATGTTATAATCTAAAGCAACAAATTGAAGTACTTATCAAACAGGTTGAAGAACTTTATTGGACGAGAGCACAAGGACGAAAGACCACCACTAAAAGTCAAAGTAGAAGAGTTAGTCCATCCACCTCTCAAGAAATAAGGATTATTGTTGGAGGAACATTAGCTGCCAGCTCGTCTAGAGACAAGAAGACCTACCTTTGAGTGGTTTAGAATGTTTAACTTATTGGTCGTCCACCAAGAGTACCAAGGATGGATGAACCAAGCATAACCTTCACTAATGAAGACGTAAGGAGGTTACACCCTCCTTATGACAATGCAACAGTCATCACTTTGACGATTGCAAATTACACTACAAGAAGACTACTGTAGATAACAGAAGCTCACCATATATCCTCTACTACTTGGCCTTTTAGCAGATGAAGATTGATAAAGAGTTGCTTCGTCCAACCAATGTTCCAGTGATTGGATTTGGAGGGGCGAAAGTCCTACGAGTAGGCACTATCTCCTTACCAATTGTGGTTGGCTCTTATCTGTAACAAATTACCAAATAAGTGAATTTTCTCGTCATTGACTGCTCGTCCCCATACAAAGCCATCATAGGACGACCAACCCTGAATAACTGAAGAGTAAAGAAGTCCACCTATCACCTATCCATTAAGTTCTCAACAAAGTATGGCATAAGAGAGGTATAAGGTGCGTTAGTAGCTAGAGAATGTTATCCGGCCATGCTGCATTTGGAGGAGCCATTGTTAACGATGAATATCGAGGAAAGAAGGACAGTCGTCAAGCCGATTAAAATACTGGAAGATGTTCTTTGGATGAATCTAACCCAGAGAAGTTCACAAGGATCAGAACAAGTATGGAGGAGAAGAAGAAGCAAGACCTCATTCAATTCCTTAAGAAGAGTAAGGATGTGTTTGCTTGGAGCCATGAAGACATGCTTGGGATTGACCCAAGTGTGATAGCTCATCATTTAAATGTGTCCCCATCCTACAAGCTTGTCCATTAGAAGAGAAGAGTATTCGCCCCAAAGTGAGACAACGCCAAGAAGTTAGTAACAACGAAGTTCGTTCGAGAAGTCTAATACCCTGATTGGATAGCAAACGTAGTGATAGTTAAGAAGGCTAATGGCAAATGGAGGATGAACATGGACTTCATAGATCTAAACAAAGCATGCCTTGATGATAGTTATCCCTTTCCACACATTGACCAACTTGTAAACTTAATAGCTGGACATCAATTGCTAAGCTTAATGGACGCATTCTTAGAGTACAACCAGAATAAGATGGCGAGGCAGACTAGAAGAAGACATCCTTCATATAAGTCAAGGTTTGTTTTTCTATTCATTCATTCACTACGCTTGAGTTCCAGAGAAAAAACTTACTTAACCGTTGGAGGGTCCTTAGCCGGTTCACTTCGGTCGCCTTCGATAGTCTCGTTCTTTCTCTTTAGGTCATCCAACCACTATTGAAGCCCAGAGCATTTCGCCTATTGATTTTCAACCATCATCAGCAATCATCATCTTTTAATTGTTTGATTAACACAATAATCTATACTATTAATAACATGATTCCTTGTTTGAGTTTCATTATTTTGCGTACTAAAATATCCTTATACAAATTCTTAAACTCTCCAAAATACCTCCATCTTTTAGTTGAATAATTTTAAATTAAAAAATACAAACTAGTTAAAGGAGTAATTTACTGTTCATAAGTTTTAAGCTTTTTCCTTTATTTTCTCTATCTAAATTACCACTTTCTATTTTAAATTCAAAATTTCAAACTTTAAACCCACATACAAATAACTTTTTAAAAAAGTCACATAGAGAAAGATCCTAAAAATTAGGACACTGTCTTCATTTCACTTTTAAACATTATGACACTAAACCAAAAAAGGAAAAAAAAAAGAAGCAAAAAACAAAAAACATCATTGCATGCGTGCAACGTGTGTGATTAGGCTAGTACATCATGATAATAATTGCTTAAGGTTTTGAAACCAAGCAGTGGGAGAAAATACCACCAAGTTTACTACTAACGTTTTGTATTAAATTTTAATTCCTTAAAAAAAAAAAGGCAAAATTTCAATTAAGACAATATGAGATTTCATTGTATGCCCTTCGTATGACAAGATTTTGTAAGCAGTGCCATTATAAATTAGAACAAAAAACCTTCTAAAAAAATTAGAACAAAAAAAAAACTTAGAAATAGCTAAGTAAAATCAATAAATCATCAACTAATAAATAATTTTTAGCAAATTTTATTGAAAATATTTATCTTCAAATTCAAAAGGAGCACCGTGAAGTTTAAATATTTGTGAGTGTGTGACCAGTTAATTCTCTTTTAATGATGGAGAATAAATTTAGGCTACGATTTTCTTTTTCTTTTTTTTCCAAACCCCAATTGTTTCCTTCTATTCCTAAAGAACATATTCCACATCTTTATATTAGTCTAGGTTCCCTAAATACACGTTTGTTATTCATAATCCTTTTCAAGTTGCTTGAAGACTTTTTTTTTTTTGGGGTTCCCACAGTGTTTCCTCAAAGCTTTCAACTAGAGACTAATCACTGTTCGCGATGGGTGGGCCCATAACGGGGTAAATAGCTGGCCTATGGAGTTTTTTCAAAGTGCTGGTGCTTGGACTTGAACTAGGGAGCTCCTAGTCAAACCCAAGACAGCCACTTTGAGACCAAGTGCCCAACCACTTGGCCAACCCCACTGGGTTAAGTTGCCTGAAGACTTCGATACATTAGATTTAGAGACCTGTCCTTCGTAATCAAATAAATTGAAAAACAAAACAATTCCTTTATGAACGATTTTTACCAATTGCAAAAGAAAAGCCCTATCATTTGGATTTGTAAATTTCAAGTCTATATAGAATTCATTTTAGAATAAATTTTAATTTGGTGAATTAATAATCTCATTTATGGACATTTAAGGACTTTGTTGCTATGATGCTCTCTTTTCTACCTAAAAAACATAGCTGACTCTAAACTAATTAGCCTAGTCTATTATAGGATTTATAGCCGCCAAATGCAGCTGCCAAGAGTTGCATTTGACTAGGAAAAATCAGCCTTTAAGTTAGGGCCACTTTATTTCTTAAATCAAGCATAAAGCAAGCTAACTCTTTTGTCCAATTAAAACAAGGGTCATGCTAATGAATGCCCTTAGGGCATTGGTTAACAATCCATTTTAGGAAAGTTTTGACATCACTTTTACAAAAAAAATGAAAAAGTTGTCAATACATTAATTGCTTTATTTTCTTTTCCCATAAAAACTTTCTTTAAATAGATTATTAATCAATGCCTTAAGGGCATTCGTTAGCATTTCCCTTAAAACAAATCTGAACCAAACAACAATTAGCACCTTGGAGTTGGAGGTCCATAGCCACATCTTTTAGTCTAAAAACCAGTTATTAAGGACACCTAAAGGCTGCTATAAAACTCCCCCTTCAGCTCAAAATAAAGTCAACCACATTTTACCCATACAGCTGAAATTTTAGAGCAAAACCCCATTCAGCCATCAATGATTCTCACAATTTCAGCTTGGGGGTGGAATGTGGGTACAAAGGAACTTTCCCTTTCTTCCTCAAGACTTCTCTCAATTTTTTCTTCTAGCTGACTATGGGTCGAAGTTTTGGACTTGTGTATTTTTTCAGCATTTTCAAGTCATGGACTCGTGGCATTGTTTGTCCATGTAATACCAATATATTTGAAGTTTATCAATTGTGATTTGCCATGTAGTATACTTACTACCTGACTTGAGTAACCCGCCATGTGTCAAGTGTTGGAAGACCTAAACATCTCACAAAGCACCATTAGCTTTTGTTTGCTATACATTGTGAATTTTGTTCTTGGCTCTTCATTAACAAACAAATCTAACGAATCCAAAGGGAGATTTGGGTCATTCTTGAATTTTTGGCCCTTGTCACAAAATGTCCCTTGACAGACTTTAATTAAAGATTTAGGACAACTTATTGTAAACAACCAAATGTCAAGTCATGGACTCATGTGGCATTGTTTGTCCATGTAATATCAATATATTTGAAGTTTAACAATTATAAGCTGTCAGTAGTATACATACTACCTGACTTGAGTAACCTGCCATGTGTCAAGTGTTGGAAGACCTAAACATCTCACATGATAGAACTTCAGTAGGAGCTTCTATAATTTTTTTTTTCTTTTCTAAGAATCACCCATGTAATATTATATATGATATATGATATGATATGATATATGATATAAGAGATGAGTTCAAGTTACACCCAATGATCTATGATATAAGAGATGAGTTCAAGTTACACCCAATTTAACAGTTATGAGCTGTCAGTAGTATACATACTACCTGACTTGAGTAACCCGCCATGTGTCAAGTGTTGGAAGACCTAAACATCTCACATGACAAAACTTCAGTAGAAGCTTCTATAATTTTTTTTTTCTTTTTTGAGAATCGTCCATGTAATATTATACTCCTCAGTCCCAGTTTGTTTGTCCTCTATTCCATTTTGGGACATTCCAAAATATTGTCTTGTTTCTAAAAATAAAAGTCGTAATTTACTAATGTTTTTGGTATACCCCTACTTTATTTTTAAAACTATTTGAAAAGAAAACTAACAAATTTTTTTTTTAAAATTAATCCAATTGGGGCACCTTTTTAGTTGCCTGACTTGCCTTACTAAGAATTAATCTTTTTTTTAAAAAGCTAATAAATTTATTAAGGGTAGTTTTGTAAATTTATGCATTTTTATAAAGCAAACAAGATAATAAATGATGTTCCTTTAAAAAGTTTGATTTTTCAAACAGGACAAACAAATTGGGACGGAGGGAGTATATGATATATGATATGATATGATATATGATATAAGAGATGAGTTCAAGTTACACCCAATGATCTATGATATAAGAGATGAGTTCAAGTTACACCCAATTTAACAGTTATGAGCTGTCAGTAGTATACATACTACCTGACTTGAGTAACCCGCCATGTGTCAAGTGTTGGAAGACCTAAACATCTCACATGACAAAACTTCAGTAGAAGCTTCTATAATTTTTTTTTTCTTTTTTGAGAATCGTCCATGTAATATTATACTCCCTCAGTCCCAGTTTGTTTGTCCTCTATTCCATTTTGGGACATTCCAAAATATTGTCTTGTTTCTAAAAATAAAAGTCGTAATTTACTAATGTTTTTGGTATACCCCTACTTTATTTTTAAAACTATTTGAAAAGAAAACTAACAAATTTTTTTTTTAAAATTAATCCAATTGGGGCACCTTTTTAGTTGCCTGACTTGCCTTACTAAGAATTAATCTTTTTTTTAAAAAGCTAATAAATTTATTTAAGGGTAGTTTTGTAAATTTATGCATTTTTATAAAGCAAACAAGATAATAAATGATGTTCCTTTAAAAAGTTTGATTTTTCAAACAGGACAAACAAATTGGGACGGAGGGAGTATATGATATATGATATGATATGATATGATATGATATGATATGATATATGATATACGAGATGAGTTCAAGTTATACCCAATGTAACTCTTACAAAGTTACACATTTTTTACACCATAGATCTCTAAAAGATCTAACAGTTAAAAAAACATAATTAAATGTTATTACTTTCCATCTTATTACCTAATTAATACTAGCATGTTTTATCTCTCTCCTTATTTAATTGGTTTAAACTTGACTAAAGCCCACATTGGCATTTTAAATAACCAAACCCATTTAAGCAAAGAAGTACAACAAATTTTTTTAATGAATTTTTATTTTATTTTTTGTAGATTGAGACCTACCCCTTTTCAAAATTCCAACTAGAACTAAGCACTAAACCACTATTACAAACCCAGCTGGTATAGTACCTTTAATTGTTCGCAATGGATATTTTGTCACTTATAATTTGAACAATAGGTTCCATTTTGTCACTAAGTTTTATTACTGATTTTGGTACTACTACTGCAAGTAGTAAGAAGTAATAGGTTTTGATGATGCCGAAAATATCACCAATGAGTTGCAAGCACTCCTCAAATCAAAGCAATACCTGCGAGAAGAAAATAGAGAACCTAAGAGAGAGAGCGCACCGGTGTGGTGCCGGCCAAAAACCCTCCGAAGGTCAAGTTAGAATTTTGTTTCTTCAACGCTAGAATGCCAGAGTTAAGAATATTGTGCGTACCTTCATATCTAGGGTTTCTGGAGTATTTATATTGGGTAGAATTGTCTTTCTTTTAGGATACAACTTCCCTCTCAAGTTGCTTTCCATATAGGAGTCTTCTCAAACGTGTGTCGCAAGAAGTCCAAGTGTGCACGCTTGCGTGGAGATAAAGCAAAAGTTGATTTAAAACATATCAAATGACATACAACCTGGAATCTTCAATTAATTCATACATGACGGATACTCAGCCAAATTTAACCGTCATAGTCGCGTCACCTACGGTGTTGATCCGTCTTCATGCTTTCCGTCCCTTCGAGTTCTATGGGAATACCAGTCTCCTATTTTTATCCCCTTCAGTTGCCCCCTTCAATCCTTGGATCCGTATTTGAAACCTGACAGATTCATGGAATGACCAAAAGCAATGCATTGAGAGGCGACGGTCTTAGTATACCATAACGGATGACACGTGGCCTGCATTTCTGACGAAGAACACGTGGTCCTTGTGGATTGGCTGTTTCCCTAAAATGAGGCGTCGCTTCATATCCCACGCCCTTTGTTCTATAAAAGCCAGACATTTCTCCCTTCATTTTCTCTTCTTATCAAAAATTTGTGAGCAGAGCGCAACCGTCATAGCGATCGTGCCTTCTTGTTGTTCTACAAATCTATCTGTCGTTCCTCGTTGGAAGCCATCTCGATCCGGTATGTATTCCAAACCTTTCTCCGTCTTTTTTTAATTTCATTGTTTCAAATATATGCGCTTTCTTTAGATCCGTCGGTGTCTTAGGTTATACCGTCATAAATGTAGGTAATGTCTAGTGCGTCAAGTAACCAGTCGTTTGTCCGCGAGGGGGCGGGCTACGATGAAAGGTTCCCGTCAAGTCCAAGAGATCCTGACACTTCAAGTGAAGAGAGGAATCCGTCCAATACCTCTTCTTCCCTTGATGGTGGTCTGGAGACGAAAAGTTCAGAGTCGTCCAGTAGTAGCTTAGATGGTGTGGATCCCCCCGTCCAGTCAGTGATTGGCCCAGATGGCCTTAGAGAGTTTGTCATGCTGCCTCTTTGGACGGTAAATGATTTTAGGTCGTCTATGACTGAATCTCATCTCAACACACTTAGGACTAAGTATCAAATACCAGACAACATCCGTCTACGTCTTCCAGACAAATCCGAAAAATGTTACTATAGAGGTAGACGGTGTTGGGATCTACGAGCAAGCCTTAAAGGCGGGGCTCAGATTTCCCTTAAGTTCTCTCCACCGTCGTCTCCTTCAGTACCTTGGCCTGTCCGTCACCCAAATCTCCCCAAACGCCTGGAGGGTGTTCATTGGGGTAGAAGTTTTATATGGAGCAATGTCTGACGGTGCCCAAAGGTTGACGGTGGAAGAATTCTTCCACTGTTATCGTCCAACAGAGATCGTCAAGTCAAAGGGGATGTATAGCTTTGCCGCTAGAAGCCCATTGTTGAGGCTCGTCAGTGATACTCCAGACTCAAATAGAGACTGGAAGAGTCGTTACTTCTTTTTGGAAGGGGACGAATGGATGTGTCGTCCAGGGGATAGTACTTACATGCCCGTCGACACTACATGGGGCATAATGCCTCCGTCGGGTATGCATTCCTTTTGTTTCTGTCCAGTTTATCTTTAAAAGTTAGTTTACTCTTTAAAATCTAACCGTCTTTTGCTGCAGCTTGGGACCGTCCTCAAGTTGACTTGGAGCAGTGGAGTTTTTTGGAGAAAATTTTCAACAAGACGAAACTGCAGGAGAGGACTTGGGCTCAACTCGTCACCTTTGATACTCTGTATTGGTATTGTGACGGACCCAAACCTTCATCCGCTGCTCGTCGATACGATAACAGAGTTCGAAAACGTAAGTTCGTCGAAACTCTATCCGTCTTTCTTCTTCTCTTCTTTATTTTACCTTTCCTTTCTCATCCGTCTTTGATTTGCAGAGATGGACGCCGCCAAAAGGAGAGCCTTCATTAAACAACAGGCAACGAAGAAAAAGCAGGAGGGGGGTCAAACAAAGGGGACAGTCCCACCTGTACCGTCAAAACGAACTCAACATGAAAAAACGGACCGTCCTCCAAAAAAGCAAAAGACCCCCCCGAACCCGTCGTGGCCTTGGAGGCAGAGAAAACGCCCGTCAAGCATGGAAAGGGCAAAGGCTTGATGAAGGGTCCAGTACCCTTCGGGGAGAAACCACCCGTTCTCTTTCGGGAGGATTCGAGTTATGCCCTCGAGAAGCTGTCGTCTATCCTGACAACTGACGACTACGCGGACCTCAACAACCATTCTACGGAGGCGATGGGTGAGACTGGCCTTTTCACCCTTGTGCAGGTAACTTTGAATCCGTCTACTAGTTTTGCTAAGTTCTTTCACACCCGTTATTATCATGACGTTGTATTTCGCTTCCAGGCCATGGTAATGATGAAAGGGTTATTTGGCCGTTGTCTCAATCACGAGACAACCATGGACCGTCTGAGAAAGAAAAACAAGACGATGGAGGATGAGCTTTACGAGCTGAAAACTTACAAGATCAACGTGGATAGAAAGCTCAAGTGCTCGGAGTAGGTCAGAAGTGAGGTGGAAAAGGAGAATGGGCATTTGCGTGAGATTTTGAAGGACAAGAAGAAGCAGTTGACGGAGACAATGTCCAAACTCGACAATGCAGAAGAGATAGCCGTCCAGGAATATCACAATTCTGAACTCCTTCTGACGGAGCTTGGGAGCTCCTTTGCTGACGGATTCGATGACGTCATCCGTCAGGTGAAGTCGTCGTATCTTGATCTGGACGTATCCCACATTTCCATTGAAGCTTAAGGGCAAACACTTGCACAGTCCGTCCGTTTAGAAAGCACAGACGAAGTGTTTGCCGTCACTGCTCCAGCTAACGAAGGTGAAGCTCTTCCTCCTAGTCAGCCAAACGACGGTCCATTGGTCGAGAACTCTTCTCCAAAGAATGAGTAGGATACTTTCCTTTTTTGTAAAAAAATTCTTACCGTTGTAAGAGAACTTTGTTGAACCGTTGTTTGTAATTATTGAATTTAACTTATCAAATCTTTTATTGCCTGTTGCTTGCTTATTATCCGTCGTATATTGTATGCTCGTTTATCTCATTCAGAAAACCCGTCTACAAAGAAAATTTTAGGCGTCCGTCCTTTATTCGGACTGGACTTTCAAATGTATTTTTAAGACTCGTCCACTTAGTGAACTAGATTTTTTATCCCTTTGAGATGATCCGTCCACTTTATGGACTTATAGGTTTTCATCCCTTTAGGATGATCCGTCCACTTTGTGGACTTATAGATCTACATCCCTTGGATGATCCGTCCACTTTGTGGATTCGTAGGTTTACATCTCCTGGATGATCCGTCCACTTTGTGGACTTGTAGAATTTCATCCTTTGGATGATCCGTCCACTTTGTGGATTCGTAGGTTTTTCATCCTTTGGATGATCCGTCCACTTTGTGGACTTGTAGAATTTCATCTTCTGGATGATCCGTCCACTTTGTGGACTTGTAGGTTTTTCATCCTTTGGATGATCCGTCCACTTTGTGGACTAGTAGGTTTTTCATCCTTTGGATGATCCGTCCACTTTGTGTACTAGTAGGTTTTTCATTCTTTGGATGATCCGTCCACTTTGTGGACTTATAGATCTACATCCCTTGGATGATCCGTCCACTTTGTGGATTCGTAGGTTTACATCTCCTGGATGATCCGTCCACTTTGTGGACTTGTAGAATTTCATCTTTTGGATGATCCGTCCACTTTGTGGACTTGTAGAATTTCATCCTTTGGATGATCCGTCCACTTCGTGGATTCGTAGGTTTTTCATCCTTTGGATGATCCGTCCACTTTGTGGACTTGTAGAATTTCATCTTCTGGATGATCCGTCCACTTTGTGGACTTGTAGGTTTTTCATCCTTTGGATGATTCGTCCACTTTGTGGACTTGTAGAATTTCATCTTTTGGATTCATCTTTTGGATGATCCGTCCACTTTGTGGACTTGTAGAATTTCCAACAGCATGCATTTCGTATTTTCTAAATAAAAATTCCTCTCATAAGTTCAACAAACCAAATTGTCAATGGAAAAGAAAACTTGAGTTCTAAAAAGTAAAAGCCATGACTGTTTAAAATTAAACTAAAAATAAGGCAGTAGGTATCGTCTTATGATTACTGCACTACTGGTAGTACTTCTTCAGGTGCTCCGCGTTCTAGGGATGGCCTAACTTCCTTCCGTCTAATGTCTCCAAGTAGTACGTTCCTTTCCTGTGCCATGAGATGATTCTGTACGGGCCTTCCCAGTTAGGACCCAGCTTTCCTAATGATGCATCTTTCGCAGTGCCAAGCACTTTTCGTAACACTAGATCTCCAACCTTGAAGTCTCGGTGCCGGACCTTGGAGTTGTAGTGTTTTGCCATCATGTTTTGGTACCGTGCCAGTCTCTGGGCTGCTGCTGCCCTGACTTCATCTACAAGGTCAAGCTCTAGACGTAATGCTTCAATATTCTTACTCTCGTCATAGCTTTCCACACGATAGCTCGTCAATCCCACTTCTGTCAGTATGAGGGCCTCAGCACCAAACGCCAACCGAAACGGTGTCTCTCCTGTTGGCGTTCTTGCCGTTGTTCTATACGCCCATAGCACACTTGGTAGTTCGTCTGGCCATATGCCCTTTGCCCCCTCGAGCCGGGTCTTGATAATCTTTAACAAGGACCGGTTTGTGACTTCAACTTGTCTGTTGGCCTATGGATGAGCGGGCGACGAGTAGTGATTCTTAATTCCCAACTGAGAATAAAAGTCTCGGAATGCATCGTTGTCAAATTGCTTCCCATTGTCTGAAGCGAGCACTCTCGGGATCCCATGTCGGCAAATAATACTTCTCCATACAAAGTTACGAATGTTTTTCTCAGTGATAGTAGCAAGAGCTTCTGCTTCCACCCACTTGGTGAAGTAGTCGATACCAACCACCAAGAACTTCAGTTGTCTTGCCGCTATTGGAAATGGACCCATGATGTCTAACCCCCATTGTGCGAATGGCCATGGGGCCGTCATGGGTGTGAGTTCCTCCATTGGTTGTCTAATAAGATTGCCAAACCGTTGACACTTATCGCAGGCTCTAACGTACATATGGGCATCCTTCTGCATTGTTGGCTAGTAGTACCCTGCTCGGAGTAGCTTGTGCACCAGAGACCTTGATCCGAAGTGGTTTCCACAAATTCCTTCATGAACTTCCCTCATCACGTAATCTGCTTCGTCATGGCCAAGGCATCTCAGATATGGTCGGGAGAATCCTCTTTTGTGGAGGACGTCTTTTATCAGTATAAATCGAGCAGCCCTAACCTTCAATTTCCTTGCGTCTTCCTTCCTGTTTGGCAGCTTGCCGTCCTTGAGGTACGCCACAATTGGAACCGTCCAATCGTCTTTAGTGCTTAATTCCTGCACTCGAACGTTATCTAACAGCGATGAATGTTGGACGAAGGACAATACCTGCTCTGGGACGATCATAGGTTCGGCCGAAGCAGCCTTTGCGAGTCGATCCGCCTCTTGATTCTCTTCTCTCAGGATCTGAGCTATCGTGAATTGGAGGTCACTCGTTCGACCCTTCACTTCTCCGAGGTACCTTCTCATTCGTTCACTCCTACAATCATAGCTCCCATTAACTTGGCTAGCTACGATTTAGGAATCAGAGTAGACCACTGCCTTCTTGGCCCTAGCCGCTATTGCAAGCTCCAATCCCGCCATCAGGGCCTCATACTCCGCTTCGTTATTCGTAGTGGGGAACTCCAGACGAATCATGCATTCAATCTTATCTCCTTCCGGAGTGTGGAGTACAACTCCAACTCCTCCCGCATGCTTATTGGAGGATCCGTCTATGTGAATTCTCCATGTGGGCGCCTCTTCTGCCCCCTGCTCCTCAGGTGTAGTGAATTCCGCGATGAAGTCTGCCAATATTTGTCCTTTCACAGCTGTTCGTGGCTGGTATTGGATATCGTACTCACTTAGCTCGACAGCCCATAAAGCTATCCATCCGGTAGTTTTAGGATTGTTTATTGCCCTCCGCAGGGGCTGATCCGTCAGGACTATTATGGTATGTGCTTGAAAATAGGGCTTCAGTTTTTGAGCTGCAGTTACAAGAGCGAAGGCAAGTTTCTCCATCCGTGGGTATCTCTCCTCTGCGCCTCTTAGCGCCCGGCTAACAAAGTACACGGGCTTTTGTATCTTCCCTTCCTCTCTGATGAGAGCTGCACTTACCGCTGCTGATGAGACGGCAAGGTACAGGAACAATTCCTCCCCCGGCGTGGATGGACTAAGCAATGACGGGGCAGAGAGATATGCTTTTAACTCCTCAAATGCCCTTTGGCATTCGTCCGTCCACTCGAAAGATCTTCTTAGTGTTTTAAAGAAAGGTAGACACTTGTCCGTTGCTCTCGATACGAACCTGTTTAGGGCTGCTATCTTCCCTGTCAAGCTTTGCACTTCCTTCACCGTCCTCGGAGGAGATAGCTCCATAATTGCTTTCACTTTCTCGGGGTTAACCTCAATGCCCCGCTGGGACACCATGAATCCTAGGAATTTTCCAGCGGTTACTCCGAATGCGCATTTGCTTGGATTCAGCCTTATTTTATACGTTCGAAGAGTGTTGAAAGTCTTCTGGAGGTCCCTCAGATGATCTGACACCTTTACGCTTTTCACCAACATGTCATCTACGTAGACCTGGACATTCCGGCCAATCTGGTGCGCTTTCATTTTGTTCATTAATCGTTGGTATGTGGCTCCTGCATTCTTGAGCCCGAATGGCATCACCTTGTAGCAAAAAAGCCCTTGGCTTGTCACAAATGATGTTTTCTCTTGATCTGTTTTCTCCAACTTAATCTGATTATACCCCGAGAAGGCGTCCATGAAGCTCAACAACTCATGTCTTGCGGTGGAGTCCACTAAGGCGTCAATGCGTGGGAGCGGGTAACTGTTTTTAGGGCACGCTTTATTCAGATCCGTGAAGTCAACGCACATTCTCCATTTCTTATTTGACTTTTTGACCATTACCACATTTGCCAGCTAGTCTGGGTAGTACACCTCTCGTATGAAGTTCGCTTCTTGTAGCTTCTACACTTCCTCTGCTGCGGCTCGATCCCGTTCGGGGGCAAACACGCGCTTCTTTTATGGAACTGGAGGGAAGGAAGGTGATATGTTCAATTTATGAACTATGATGCTGGATCTATTCCCGGCATGTCGTCATGGCTCCATACGAACACGTTTTGGTTCTCTTTGAGGAACAGTAGGAGCGCATGTCGAATCGTTTGGTTGACCGAGGTCCCTATTCTGGTGGTCCGGTCGGGCTTCGAATCATCCAGTTGTACCTCTTCCAATTTCTCCACGGGTTCTGCTACTGCTCTCTGTTCTTCGATGTTCATTGCCTGTACATAGTCATCCATTTCCATCATGGCAACATAACATTCCTGCGCAGCCACCTGATTTTCGCGCAGTTCTCCAACTCCATATTCGGTGGGAAACTTGATCATCAGATGGTTGGTAGAGTGACGGCCCTCCATGTATTGAGAGTAGGTCGCCCGAGTATGGCGTTATACGCCGAGGAGCAATCAACCATGAGAAAGGAAACATCCTTGACTATTTGCTGCGAGTAGTCTCCTACTGTCACGGCCAACGTGATGGATCCTAAAGGATAGACTCGAGTTCCACCAAAGCCAATGAGGGGCGTGCATGTCGGAATCAGGCGCTCTTTGGCAATCCCCATCTGCTGGAACGCGGGGTAGTAAAGGATATCCGCCGAGCTCCCATTATCCACTAAGACTCGATGGATGTTGAAGTCTCCCACCTGTATACTAACAACAAGCGCGTCGTCATGGGGGTGGTGAAGGCGTCGGGCCTCTTCTTCAAAAAACTCGATACGGGAGCCGTTCCGTTGTGTCCTTTCTAGTGAAAGGCCCGTCGACTGGACACTTTGTACCATCCGTAAATAGGTCTTTCTGGCCTTTTTGGATGATCCCGTTGAAGTACTGCCCCCTATTATCATCCGTATGTCTGCTACCGGTGGTCTGGGACCTTCGTTTTCCCGTCTAGGATTCTGCTCCTAGGGTTGATCCGTCCTCTCCTTCCTCACGAACCTCTGCAACCTTCCTTGCTTGATAAGGGCTTCGATCTGTTGTTTCAGGTCATAACAGTCCGTCGTATCATGGCCGTGGTCACGATGAAAACGACAGTATCTATCTCTTGGCCTCTTGTTCGGATCTCCCTTCAACTTGCCCGGGAACGTCAAGCTTCCTTCATCTTTGATTTGCATTAACACTTGGTCAATTGGGGCTGTGAGGGGGGTGAAACTTGTAAACCTCCCCGAAGGTGGTTTGGATCTCCGGTCTTCTCGTCGATCTCTGGTTCTTGCCATTTTTCGTCCATTATCTGGTTTCATATCTTCCTGTCTTTCCCTTTTTCTTGGCTTATAGTTGTCTCTGGCCAGCAAGGCATCCTCCGCTTTCATATACTTCGTCGCCCTGTAATATACATCGGACATAGTCTTTGGGTCATTCTTGCATAGAGAAAACAAGAACTTACCCTCTCGTAACCCGTTCGTGAATGCTGCCACAAGTATCTTGTCATATGCCTCGTCTATCAAGAAGGATTCCTTGTTAAAGCGAGCTATATAAGACCTTAATGTCTCGCCTTCTCGTTGCTTAATACCCAGTATACATGCAATAGACCTCTTGTGTCGATGACTTCTAATAAAGTGTGATACGAACTGTGCGCCTAGTTCCTTAAAAGTGCCGATGGAATTAGGCGTTAGCCTACTGTACCAATCCCTCGTAGGCCCTTTCAAGGTGGTGAGAAAAGGCCTGCACATGATTTCATCTGGTACACCCTGAAGATGCATTAGGGTTCTGAAAGACTCTAGGTGATCCAACGGGTCTTTGGATCCGTCGTAGTTTTCTACATGGGGCATGCGGAACTTTGGAGGAACGGGGCATGAATTCACCAACGCTGTGAATGGTGAATCCGTTCTATGGACGAGGTTGTCCAGGTTGCTGGATACCCGTCCTCTAAGGGCGTTCATCATCATTTCCATGCGTTCCCTCATCTCCTGCATTTCGGCGGCTATGTGAGTCGGTACAGCGTCTGAGACCGATGGTTGATTGATTTCTTGTCGCTCGGGTCTGGTTGGAGCGTTGCTGCCCTCAGGTCTTTATGCGTTCCTTCCTTTCGGACTAGCGCCCTCTTGGTCTTCCTGTGGTGCACTTGGGTGTGCGATCCTTTGTCGCAACTGTTCTTCCAAATCATGATTCTGCTTGGTAAGGCGCTCAATCGCCGACACAAGCTTTTGGACCTGCCTCTCTAGAGTGGTGGCGTGCGGTTCGTCGCCTTGATTATTGTTCGTTGCCATCGATCGAGTGAGTACCATGCAACTCTTTGTCTTAGGAATAGAGCGAGGCAAAAGTAATCGGAAGATTTTCTTTATTTTCCACAGACGGCGCCAACTGATGATGCCGAAAATATCACCAGCGAGTTGCAAGCACTCCTCAAATCAAAGCAATACCTGCGAGAAGAAAATAGAGAACCTAAGAGAGAGAGCACCGGTGTGGTGCCGGCCAAAAACCCTCCGAAGGTCAAGTTAGAATTTTGTTTCTTCAACGCTAGAATGCCAGAGTTAAGAATATTGTGCGTACCTTCATATCTAGGGTTTCTGGAGTATTTATATTGGGTAGAATTGTCTTTCTTTTAGGATACAACTTCCCTCTCAAGTTGCTTTCCATATAGGAGTCTTCTCAAACGTGTGTCGCAAGAAGTCCAAGTGTGCACGCTTGCGTGGGGATAAAGCAAAAGTTGATTTAAAACATATCAAATGACATACAACCTGGAATCTTCAATTAATTCATACATGACGGATACTCAGCCAAATTTAACCGTCATAGTCGCGTCACCTACGGTGTCGATCCGTCTTCATGCTCTCCGTCCCTTCGAGTTCTATGGGAATACTAGTCTCCTATTTTTATCCCCTTCAAGTTTCGTTATCCAAAAAAAAAAAAAAAAAAGAAGAAGAGAGAGAATAAGAAGTAATAGGTTTTGGTACTATGGTAAGAATACTAAATTAAAATTTAATATTTAATTGCTATATGGATATGTGAATTAAAATTCTGATGTACAGTGTACCATTCAATTGCTTCTTGGCAAAAACACAATTTTTATCTCTACATTTTGGAGTCATAGTTAATTTGGTCCTTACATTTTGGTAGCAGTCAATTTGATCCTTATTATTTTCAACTTGCAATCAATTTGGTCCTTATCATTAAGTTTTTAACGTAAAATGATTACATGGCAAATGGTGTGTTTTGTTGGCACACTTGAAGCTGACATGATAACTAAAATAATAATGATTTTTTTTATTGACATTAGAAAAATGCCACCTCAGATTTATCAATATTAGAGAATTAAAAAAAAAACTATTAAAAACAAAAAATAACATGAATTCAGATTTGAGAAGTGGGAACACAGACTGAACATGAACTTAAAGAACATAAGCCTAGAAAAATATATAATTAAATTTATTTTCAAATGGGAAGAACACAAACTTAGTACATGCTAATTTGAACAAAAATTTCTTTACAGGTTCAATCCAAAATTTCTATTTTATAACAAAAGTTACAAAACAAGTTAGATCAAACTTAGTACATTCACAAAACAAAATAACTATGAAGCTCACAAGTTACATCCAACCTCTGAAGCTCCAATATCATAAACAAATACAAAGGGATATTATCAAATAATTAAAATCAAAGAAAACCAAGCACAAAATGGTTCCTCTCCTTCTCTCTACGATTAAAACCCAGCTCTACCCCCATCTCTGCGTTTCTCTCTTCCTCTCCCTCTCTTATTTGCTACCTTATACCTCCGTTGCACCTATATCTCCGTCATAATCCATAGCCGCTGTCAAGACCCAGATTTGCTCATCTCTCAATCTCCCTTTTTCTCTCCCACTTCCTCTTAGTGAGTGTTTGTGACATGGCCATGGCTCAGGTTGGTCACAATGAGCTTGTCATCTTGTCCCCAACAATTAAGTTTAATGGTGGTGGTGGTGGAGAAGATGAAGTCGGGCAAAAGCACACCAAGTAATGTAAAAAAACTGATTTTTTTTTTTGGGTAGGTTAGTTGAAAAGAAATTAGAGATTCAAAGGTTAATGTGCAAAGGAGAGGATTTGAATAAAATTTAGTGATTTCTTGCAGGAATTTCAGATCGATATGTGTTTTCCAACTTCTCAAATATGAATTCATGTTTATTTATTTATTTTGTTCATAATAGTTTTTTTTCTTTTTCTTTTTTTCTAATATTGATAAACTATTTTTTTTATTTAGATGCTAAAGTGTAATGTCAATAAAAAAATTTATTATTATTTTAGTTGTCTTATTAGTTTCGAGTGTGCCAACAAAGCACACTGTTTACCACGTATGCATTTTCCATTAGTGACTTAACGATAAGGATCAAATTGATTGCAAGTTGAAAATAGCAGGATCAAATTGACTGTGACCCTAAATTATAGTGACCAAAGCTTCTTTTGTCAAAACGGGAGGTTTGGCTATGGTAGGGGTGTTCTTGATGAGTATGGCACATTATTTTTTAGGTGAAAAATCCATTTTCGTTCCTACATTTTTACGTGATTCTCACTTTGGTTCCTATCTTTTATTTTCATTGCTTTTAGTCCCTAAAATCAAAAATGCGATTTTGTTTTTTCCCCTATCGTCAGTGCCCTAACGACAAAGTCTTAGGTGGCAGACGAAACACCTTATTAGCTGACGTGGCGCTGATGTGGCGAATAAAATATTATTATAAAAAAAATATATTATTTGGCATTTTTATATGCCACTCAGCATTTTAATTTTTTTTTATAAAAAGTCATGTCAGAAAATTAAAAATAAATAAATAAATTAAAAAACAAAACTTAAATCTAATTAAAAAATGGTTTCAAAAAAAGGTTAAATGGTTTTAAAAAATCTAATGTGAGATGAGAGAAAAAACCCAGATTGAGCCACCAAAATTTTCAAAACCCAATTAACACAAACCCAGAAAATTAACACAAACCCAGAAATTTCAAGCACAAACCCAGAAAATCAAACACAAGAACACAAACCCACAAATATCTATCCCATCTTAAACAAACCAACATATATAAATAGAATGGTTCTCAATTCTCATAATCTTTATCAGAAACTAACATTCATTCCTCTATATACACACAACATAACATGATGAAACAAACTTTAAGGGTTTGTCCTCCAATGGCAAGAGGAGATGTCCGTTCTTTGTCTGTCGATTATTGTAGTAAGGTAAAGGGCCAATGATGATGATGATGATGATCCACTATTGGCCGCCGCCTATTGTTGTATGAAACAAAGCATTGAGCGAAGAAATGATGAGTGATAATAGAGCACCATTCCTTTGACACAGAATTGCATCGCGTCACGGATTTCAGACCCACGGCAACACCCCAGACCCACGGCAACAACCCACCCCAGACCCATGGAAATAGCCCACCTCACCACCATAGAAACACCCTACCACCACCACCACCATGCACAAAACCCACCAAAAAAATCAAAGCAAAATCCACACAAGACTCACAAAATCTGAATCCAAAAGGAAAGCCCATCCCTAAATCCATCCCTAAATCAAAACCCATACCAATTTCTAACCCCAAAACCCATTGGAAACCACCCCAAATCAAAACCCATGAACCATAAATCAACCCATCATCAACCACAGGGCTTCAATCAATCTACCTCAACCAACACCACTGCATCACAGAGCTCAAAATCCACAAAGAGAGCCAGACTTTTTTTTGTTTGACACAAATGAAAGAAAGAGAGCAGGACTTGAAATTTCTTGTGTTTGATTTTTCGGGTTTGTGCTTGAAATTTCTGGGTTTGTGCTAATTTTCTGGGTTTGTATTCTTTGGGTTTTGAAAATTTTGGGTGCTCAATTTGGGTTTTTTCTCTCATCTCACATTAGATTTCTTAAAACCATTTTACTATTTTTTGAAACCGGTTTTTAATTAGATTTAAGTTTTGTTTTTTAATTTATTTTCTTTTTTGGTTTAAATTTTCTAACATGGATTTTTTTTTTATAAAATGTTAAAATACTGATGCGGCATATAAAAATGCCAAATAATATTTTAATCGCCACATCAGTGCCACTCTAATAGGGTGTTTTGTTTGCTGCCTAGGACTTTGCCGTTAGGGCACTGACGGTAGGGACAAAAACGAGATCGCTTTTTTGATTTTAGGGACTAAAAGCGGTGAAAATAAAAGATAGAGATCAAAGTAGAAATCGCGTGAAAATGTAGGGACGAAAATGAGTTTTTCGAAATTTATTTATTTATAGAAAAATAGTAGTGTGCCCTTTAATCAAGTAGAAACTAGTAGTTTCTCAAAAAAAGAAAATAAAGAAAAGAAAGAAAGTAGAAACCAATCAATGGGGGAGAGAGAGAGAAAAAATAGTCTTGATTAGGGAATAAGATGAAAAATAATAATATTTAATTGTACATGTTTTTTTAATTGTTAGATATTTTAGAGATCTATGGTGTAAAAAATGTGTAACTTTGTAAGAGTTACACATGTGTAATTTGAACCTATCTCATGATATAATGTGTATAATTATATAGCAAAAGAATCTCAAAATAAATGATGGTATTACATTGTAAATGACTTGCCAGCATACAAATACCAAGTACGTAACCTAATGTGTTGGCTTATAAAAGCTTCAAATTAAAGGTGTCCAATATATGATATTCTTTCTTATATAGTCATATTTAGTTATTTAGGGAACAATTGAAACAAAAAGTTTTGAAATGAAAAAAAAAAAAATTATGCGCTTATATTAAATATTTATGAATTCAATAAAATAAAATATTCATATTTTTTAATTATATTAATCATAATATTTTACTTTTCTTAAATTCTTTTAATAACATATATGTAGTAGTGGTCTAAATTTGTGATATGTAATTAAAAAGAGAATTAATAAGGAAAATGCATGTATTTTTATGTATTAATTGTTAATAAGTGATTCACTAATTATTTCTGTAAAATGAATTTATAATTATTTTTTTAAAGTCTTAATATACAATTGATTTGGAATATAACATTTTTGTACAAATTTAGATGCTTTAGTAGAAGTTGAAACAAAGCACAACAAAAGATAAAGAAATTTTTTTTTTTTGAGAAAAAGATGAAAGAAAATTTAATTACATACAATCAATAATATACAACATAATTATATACTTTAAAGTAGTGGAAATAATTAAATATTTATTGATTCACTCAAGTAATTAGTTCACATTCTCGATCATCCTCTTTATCTAATAACGTGTAATATAATTGAAGTTGATTCTCCAAAAAATTAAATCATATAATAAGTATTATACATAAAGTATAATACAATTTAGTAAAAATATTTCAAAATGAATCTCACATTGATCTGCTAGTTTATGTTTTGTTTTGTTTTTGTTTTTGTTTTTTCTTTTTTGAGAAAAAGTTCATCGAGCTATTATTCAAGAATCTGGAAAATCAGCATTAACAAAGTTTAGGGCTAGTAATAGATCCTCCATCCAAACTAAAAGTGGAGAAGACAATCTAACTCTTTTAGCTAAGACATCCGTTACAGCATTACCTTGTCTAAAAGTATGAAAGAAAGACCAACTCTTAAGAGAACTTACAATTGTCAAAGTATCCTTAAGTAAGTGGCCCCAACCAGAATTAATCAAATCACCATTATTTAGAGCGTTGATGATTATCTCTGAATCACCTTCAAGAATAGAATTTCCAACCCAACTAAACTGATGAAAGGAGCAGCACGTCTAGCTGCCAACAGTTCTAGTAAAGCAATAGATGAAGGATTTAGAATTTTTTCCAATAGAGAGGCCATAACCAGCAGTTTTTTGTTTTTGAGAAGGGGGGCATCAGCTAGTTTATTTAAATATATTTCCATGCATGGTTTTGAATATATAAAAATGACGGACAGACAGAGAAAACAATAGACTTGGCAGGGATTTCTTTTAATTTCTTTTTGTGTTAGCGTGTCACATATTGTAGATTCATAGAGTATGATCTCTCTTCTGAAGCTTTTGAAAGGAAATAATATTCTGTTTACTAAATTTAGTTTAAATTACCTTTTAAACCTTACAGTTTTGGGCGTGTTTAGTTTAAATCTTAAACTTTCCAAATGTTTTATTTAAATCTTAAAGCTTCAAAAAAGTTTCATTTAATTTTTTTTTTTTGAAAGGGGAATGCTCATTCATTTAAATTGATAAAGAATCATGGTACAAATCTTCTAAGGCTGGTGGGGGAGAATCCTCCATCTAATACAAATCCTCATCTAATGTATTCCTAGCATATTGAGCTAATGCATGTGTCACCTTATTTGCGCCTCTCCTAATGCAGCAAACTCTAGGCCATTGTAACCCCCAAATCAAATGCCTAATATCATTAACAACATTCCAAAACAGTGAAAAATTTTCTAGAGGAGAAGAGATGGCTTGGATTACGTTATTATTATCTCCCTTAATTATCAATCTTGAGAACCCAGCATCCACAGCAAATTCAATAGCTCTTCGGCATGCAAGCAATTCAGCCTCATCACTCGCACTTGCCTTCGGTCCACTAGCAGTCATAGCAGCCATAACTTCACCCTTGTCATTTTGAATTATAGCACCATAGCCAGATCTGTCCAAGCCCAAAAGAATTGCTGCATCAAAATTTAATTTGTATTCCGCTTGTGATGGACGTTGCCAACCATCCCCACTGAGTTGCTGCCTAGTCTGAACAATCAAATGATCTTGGGCTTGTTTAAATTCATCAACAAACACCTCTGCTCTCTTGTTTAAGCCGCTCGGGTCCTTCAATTTACCTCCATGCACCACAACGTTCCTCTAACTCCATATGAACCATGCTTGAGCCCAAAACAAATCCATTTCATCCGACGTAAGGCACTCCAACAAATCCTCCATCAGTTGCTTCATATTTGTCTGCCCGTCTACACTACTTTTCTGCATTTTTCGAATGTTGCCAGCCCAAACATCCTGAACCGTGGCACAATCCCACAAGGCATGGACCGCTGATTCCAACTCTCTCATACATAAGGGACAATTGTTTTCCGAAATAACTTTCCTCCTAGTCAGATTCACTACAGTTGGTAATATATCATGACAGGCTCGCCAAGCAAATGTTTTAATTTTGTTTGGAACTTTAAGCTTCCATATTGCAGTCCACAACTTCCTTTCAGCACTGCCCCTTGAAGTTCCACCCCAATTGCCATTAGTCAAAAGCTTCCTAACCACATGATAAGCCGACTTAACTGTGAACAACCCCTTTGAATTATGCAGCCAAATTATAGCATCATTAACATCCCTTTTGTTCAATGGAATTTGACAAATAGCTTCTGCCTCCTTCCTATGGAAAGTAGCTATGACTTCATCATTCCTCCAAATATGTAAATCCAAATTAATCAGATCAGAAACCTTTATTTCCTCCACATCCCCATGAACTGGATGTAAAATTCTGTTCGTTGGATAGTTGGGAATCCACCTGTCTTTAAGAACATTAATTGTGAGACCATTGTCCACTCTCCAACAATGTCCAGATAAAAGAATAGGTTGTGCAGCCATCAAGTTTCTCCATACATATGAGAATTTTGGTGATTGTTTAGCATCAAGGAACGATGAACAAGGAAAGTACCTTGCTTTGAAACATTTATACAGCAAAGAATCCTGGCATTGAACCATTCTCCACCCTTGCTTGGCCAACATAGCTAAATTAAAGGCTCTCAAATCTCGGAACCCCATTCCTCCCTTTTTTTTTGAAGCTGTCAATTTATCCCAACTCTTCCAATGAATTTTTCGTTCATTACCCACCTGACCCCACCAGAACTTTGCACACAAAGGATCCAGTTCATCACATAATTTCAAAGGTAGCTGAAATACACTCATTGTATATATAGGTATGGATTATGCCACAGCCTTGATAAGAATTTCTTTGCCAGCTCTTGACAACAACAAGCCCTTCCAACCTTGAAGCTTCTTCCATATTCTGTCCTTTAAGTATGAAAAAGTGTGATACTTAGCCCTCCCAGCCAAGGTTGGTAAGCCAGGATAAGTTTCAATTCTATTCACCTCCTTGACTCCCAAAATCTCCAAGATCTATTGTTTCTAGTTGTCTGAAGTATTGCTACTGAAATAGGTTGAAGATTTTTCCAAATTTATGCTTTGCCTTGAAGCTCTTTCATAAATTTGGAGGATCTCTGCTATAGTTTCTCCCTCAACCTACATTGCTTGACAAAAAAGCAAAGAATCATTTGCAAAAATTAGGTTAGTGATTTTTGGTGCACCTCTAGAAATGGATACTCCTTTAATCCTCCCTTTTGATTCTGCTTGGGCTAGCAATGTAGTAAAACCCTCTGTACATAATAGGATTAAATATGGCAACAAAGGATCCCTTTGACATATTCCTTTAGATGGGTGAATCATCCCATAAGCTTTCCCATTCAACAGAATAGAGAAGGATGGTGTCGTTACACAACTCATCACCCTTTCTATCCAAGTAGCTAGAAATCCCATCTTTTCCATAATGCTCTGCAAAAAATGCCACTCAACCCTGTCATATGCCTTGCTTATGTCTAACTTCAATGCTAAGGATCCCTTCTTTCCCTTTTTTCTAGAGTGCATAGTATGGAGCGTCTTGAAGGCCACCAATACAGTGTCTGCGATCAACCTCCCCAGTACAAATGCACTTTGAGTGGGTGAAATAATTTGAGGGAGTACCTGTTTCAATCTATTTGCCAACACTTTGGAAATAATTTTGTAAATCACATTACACAGACTTATAGGTCTAAAGTCAGACATTTTCATAGGGTTTTTAACTTTAGGGATAAGCACAATGTTTGCATGATTAATTTCAGGTAGCATATTCCCATTATTTAAAAAATCCAGCACAACTAAAACTACATTATTGCCCACAACATGCCAAAATTTTTGATAAAATAAAGCATTCATACCATCTGGTCTTGGAGCCTTTGTTGGTCCCATTTGAAATAGAGCCACCTTCACTTCTTCACCAATAAATTCACTAGACAGAACCTCCCACATATCATCAGTTATCTTGCTCTAAACTGCATTCAGAAACTCCTTCATCTGATCTCCCACACCAACATGAAAAAGATTATCAAAATAAGCTGAAGCAACTTCGACCACCTCCTTCAAATTCTCCACCCACTGCCCATGTGCATTTTGGATACCCCTTATATGATTTTTATTCCTCCTTTATGTGGCTTTAGCATGAAAGAACTTCGTATTTTTGTCCCTATGTTTTAACCAATTTATTCTAGACCGTTGAGCCCAAAATATTTCCTGCTTTTGTAACGACTCATCCATCCTTTTACTTAAATCCATGTATTTGGCCTTGGCAGCCTCTGTAGGTTCAACTTCATTTAACAAATCCAGCTTCCTTTGGAGTACTTTAATTGCTCTAGTGTCCGGATCAGTGGATGATGAACCCCAAGCCATAAGCTCGGCTCCACACAATTTATTTTTTTCTTGAATAGATGCCAACTCGAGCCTATCCTCACTTGCTCTTCCTCAAGCCTCCTGCACTACTATTTCACATTCACTTCTAAGCAGCCAAGATTCTTTGAACTTGAAGCACCCGTCACGTTTTTTCCTTGATAGAGAATAAGTCTGAATGTGCAGCATAACAGGTAGGTGATCTGAAGCATGTGTGGACAAATGTATAACTTTGCTCATTTGAAATTTCTCAAGCCATTCTTTGTTTGCCACTCCTCGATCATGCCAAATCTTAGCGTTTGTTCCCCTGGCCTCTTATTACTCCAAGTGTAAGGATATCTCGAAAATCCAAGGTCTTGAAGGTGACAAAAATCCAAAGCTTCTCTAAAAGCTTCAATCTATGAGTTTTGTGGCTGTCTTCTGCTTTTCTTCTCCAATTCATGTAGGTAAGCATTAAAATCTCCTATAACCACCCATGGTCTCTCCACAAATGTCTATAGATACTTCAATAATTTCCATGAATTTTCCTTCTGCTGTGCATTCGACTAGCCATAGAATCCAGTCAAATACCAGACAAAGCCATCCTCCTTTGTGACTTTAGCTAAAACATGATTGACAATGAAATTTATAACCTCTAAAAGAATATTATTTTTTCATAAAAATGCTAACCCTCCACCTGAATCAGGGTGTTTGACAATAATCTTATTCTGAAACGGCAAATTTCCATACAATTTTTCAAACCCTTCCGTGTCCAGTCTTGTCTCCATAAGAAACATATTGTGGGAACTTGCTCCCTCACAATCTTGCGAAGGCTTCTACCTGTCCAAGGGTTCCCAAGCCCTTGGCAGTTCCAGCTTAAACAGTCTCATGGCTCCCGGCAAGGGTGGCTCTCCACCCTCGCCGATATACAATCAATGCTTCCATCATCACTACTCAAGTTCTCTTGTTTGATAGCTTGGTCAACATCCTGCCCCTCCTGAACTTCACGTGAGTCTCTCTTTCCCAAGCTAGGTATTGTAATAGCCCTAGTTAATCCACCCAACCCGAAGTCCATTCTATTGATGCGAGTCCACGTTGCTTTGGGCCTAGAAGTACTTGGCCCAACTATGTCCAATGTTGTGTTATTATTAGATATTGCATGATTATGAATGTCCAAAGAAATAATAAATGATTGCCCCTCATTCTGTGTAAAATGAGCCAATCTTTTATCAATCTCAGCATTTAATTCCGTAGTAGGCTGTCCAATGGGCTTACTTTCCAGACCTAATTCCCCTATTTCAGCATTAAGCTCCTTTACGTTAGCATGCCATTTATAATTCATGCTAATCCCATGCATATTTTCAGCATCCATCCCATGATCCTCGGACTGATCCTTATCCAGACTACTAGGGTTTCCCGATCTTTTCTCCCTCGCTGTCGTTGACTCCTGTAACACACCTTACACCGCCTGGTCTGAGATCTGCTCTGCCTCTCTCCCATGACCCTCCTCTGTATTAGACATAGGATTGGTATTCTTACTTGTTGAATTCCTTGGATGACTCCCTGTTGCCTTAAGAAATTCACCATATTGATATTCAACCCGTCTTCCTTGTTTCTCAACTACATAGTGGGCTGCACAATGCTTTGAGTCATGACCTAGGATTCCACAGAAGTGACAAAACATAGGAAATCTCTCATATTTGAATGACACCCATGACCTCCCACCATCTGATCCAGCAATAAACCCTCCTTGACGGAGAGGTTTTGTTTTTGGTAGAGCCATTCGTACTCTCATAAACATATTGATATTGTCCTTCCTGTTTCTCCATTCAACCTCCTCAACCGTACCTAGCCTACTCCCCACTTCCCTCGCTACTTGAGGTGAGATCATATCAAACAATGCACCCCAAATTTGAACCCAAAGGGAGGCAGAGTCCATTTGAATATTTCCCACAGTCATACCCTTCTTCCACCATTGCAATAATAATAGTTGATTGTCAAATGACCAAGGCCCTCCTCTCATAGTCCTATCCATCTCAAACTCCGATTGGAATTTGAATTGAAAGAGATTCCCAATTTGTTAAAGGGCTTACAAGTAAGGAACTTCCCAATCAAACTCAAATTGCAACTCTCAATGGCATCCAATCTTCCATCATCTGAAATAGTAGTAATTTCTTCCTCCTCAATTGTTAGCTTCATCTTCTCCAATCGATCAGCTACATCATCGTCCATTTTGTCTAAAAAAAGATTAAAAGAATACCCTTCGCACATTGCCAAGGGAGGGAACACTCGTGCACACACGAGAGAGAGAACTCCACAAGGGAGAGATTATTAGTTTCATTTAAATTTTAAACCATAGAGTTTTAGGTGAATTCCCCTTAATAAGTCTTAAAGTTTGAAATAAATTTCATTTAAATAAGGTGATCATATGGAGTTTAATGGGGTTAACAAGAAAAATGTGATAAAAGGTTATGTTTTAAAACCTTTTGAGGTTTAAATTGTTTGCCTATCATCACTACTTGCATTAGTCCATCCCTTACATTGGAGCCAAAGCTGTCCATTATTTTCACGCATTTGAGTTTGTCTTGGTTATTCATGAATTGGCAGTTGTTGAGCCGTCCATGTCGATAGAAGCTATTTATATGGCTAAGGGTTGGTGAGAGAAGGATATATGCCTTGTAGAGCTAAAAGTCAACAAAAATGGATATGGCATAAGCTTCACTCTGAATTGAGCTGAGAGAAAGAGGATGATTGAGAAGCAAAGAGAAGAAGATTGTCAAGCTCAGGCAGGAGGAGAGCGAGTTGATTAGAGGTGACATGGTGATTCCTCACATCACTGCTTCGGGCTAAAACAACTTTCTAAATCTCGATAGATACTAGCTGTTGAGCCTTAAAATCTAGCACTTTATCACTTGATCCTTGGACAGACTTGCATGGCTTTAACACTTGAATTTGAAACCTTGTTCCTTGAAGCATTAAACACATCCTAAATCTACCCAACTACAAGTAAAGTGCGTTTTGTCAAAGAATTTGCCAATTCTAAATTGACATATGCTCTTAACATGAATCACATATGTCCTAACAAATTTCAACCATTAAATATAAAAAAATGAGTAAAGGTAAGAAAGTAAAAAGAAGTATAAAAAAAAAGTTGTGAGGGGATTGGGTGAATCGCACGGTTCAATTGTATTTAGCAATTGCACTGGATCCCAATCCTAAGCAGATAACGAGTTGGAATTACCATCCAAGGTGTTTGTGCTACTAGTTAGAGCTTGCCCTAGGCCTAAGTTTAGGCCACTTAGGCCAACACCTAGGGCTAGAGGCCCCCTACTAGAGGAAGGCCAAATGTGGAGTCAAAAATTGATTTTTTAAAGAATATATATATATATATATTAATTTCACATTTTTTCCCTCAATTTTTAAGAAGACCCAAATAATTAAGCAATGCTAGAAATAATACAAATTTAAATATATTATATATTGGTTTTACAAATAGATGTGTCACTAATCACAATAAGTAATTCAAATCGAAAAATGCTAGAAATATTATAAATTTTACTATATACCCTTTACAAATTGAAGTGATAATAAATATGATTGGTGGACTATAATAACATATTAAATGCATATTTGAATTACTTTTTGTGATTAGTATTACATTTTTGTATGCCACGTGTTAAATTTATAGTATTACTTTTTGTGATGAGTAGTGCTACAGGCACAAATTATTTAATAACATGTTTATAAAATGTTGATGTGGTCAACATCTTATTGGTTTTCATCTAAGCTCATCATTAATATCACTTTTTCATTTATCAATAATTACTAACCACATCAGCAGTTTGTAAAATTTTTTGTAAAATAGTTTGTATCTTTAGCATTATTCTTTTGTCATTAGTGTTTCATTTTGCGATTAGTGTTATTCATTCAAATATTATTTTATTATCTTCTTGAAGTGTTGTCATATACATTATTATATTAATTTGTAGGTTTTTTGTAGTAAAATATATTATACTTTTAGCATTTTCTTATAACCAAAAAAAAAAATCATAAAAAGTAAGAATAGTTGATTATTTTTAAATAAAAAATTAAGATGTATAACACAAGTTAAATATTATTTTAAGTGATAACAAAAAGGCTCATTTGGAGCTATCACCTTAAGTCTCCAAATCTGTTGAGTCAGCCCTAACTACCACCACCCAAGAGGAAAATATTGCACAATTGCTATGTTGTTAATCTACCAAAACAATGAGCAACTAGATTACCACACCAACCCCCATTTTCTCAAGCAGTCATGTTTTAGGAGTACCCTTTTGTAGAGAGTGAACATTTTAAACCAATCACAAATTGCCAAAACACACCACTAAGTCCATGTAATTCGGCTAATTGCAAAGTATCATGTCCTAAATTGTGGGTTCCATTGTATTTATTCAAGAACCAACGGGAATTTCCCAATTGTGAGCAAATAAAAATTACAAATAATATTCAAGGGCCAATCACTTGTTGACACGTGGTGAAATTTTAATTTAAAATGCCATTAGTTAAATTGAATTATGCCATGTGTTATTTTAAATTAAGACACTTTAACTAATTAAATAATGTCATGTATCCCTTGGAGAAAAAGACAAAGTTCCTCCATTTAAATCATGACACGTCTCCAATGATAGCCAATAACGTGTCTTCAAACCTTCTCAATACTCCTATAAATAGAGGATCTCCTTGGTTTGGTGAGAACACATTTAGCAAAACTCAGCTAGAATTATGCTCTAAAGCCTCCAAGAATTTCAACCTTTGAATAAGAAGAACATTTGAATGAAAATCACTCAAATCATTCTCCAAGATCTTAAAATTCACTAAAATCAAGCTCTCAAGCCTTTAGAAACTCCAAAATACTACAAATTAACGAAACTCTACAGATTCAAGCCTCTAAAACCCCCAAAAAACTTCTACCACAAATCTTTGAATACGAAGATCATTCACCCAAATCATCATTCCAAGTCTTTGATAGGCCAAAAACTTATTGACCTCTTGTGATGGATTAATTAATTAATTAGCCAAGTTATTAATTAATCAAATTAATATACAAAGCGTGGAAGCACAAACAAATCACCAATAAACTAAAGTATGCTGCGGAAAATAAATGACACGGTGATTTGTTACGAATGGAGAAAACCTACACAGCAAAAACCCCACCGGGTGAATTTAAGGTCACCACTCCCGAAATTCTACTATTATCACAACAAGCGGTTACAAGTAAAGGAATCCCAAGTACCTTACCAACCTATAGTTGAACCCTTACCCCAATACTCAATTGGACTTGTTATGCAGTGACAATTTCTCCTTTCAATGCATGGCTCCCAGTACGTGACTAACCAATCTGATGTACGGATCCCAATACGTGACTTACTCCTTTGCACGAATCCCAGTACGTGACTAACTCCACAACAACCCTTTGATTGCTGTAGTTGATTTGCAGCAGCTTCACATAGAAACACCAATAAGATCTTCAATGTTGGTGCAAGAGACTTTACTTGGTTACAAAACCCAAAGGTGTACAAAAAACGCAGCAAGAACTCTTTTTTCTGTAGGAGGAGGCTAGGGTTTCAAAAAGAAAACCTTATGAAGCTCTCTAGGGTTAGGTTTTTCTTTTTCCACCTCCTTTAAATAGGAGCTTAATGGGCTCTCCTACTCCAAATAGGTTTACAAAAACCTTGGGTTTTCCTAGTCCAATAAGAATTATACAAACCAATAAACAAATAGCCTTTTAGAATGAAAACGTTGCTAGCTATAGTCTGAATCCCGTAAGCTCGATCGATCGAGACATCTGTCGAGCTTTAATGAATCTCGACAGATCGAGCTTCTGTCAAGGAGGTATCGAGAACTGCAGTTTGCACTTTTCTTGAACAGTTCTTGCTTAATTTTCATGTCTTTAATTTAACCACTTGTAATGATTATCTTGAACCTACTTAGATTTACCCAAATACAAGTAAAGTGTGTTTTGTCAAAGGATATGCCAATTATATAAAAAGGTCCCCAACAGTCTCAATGTTTTGTTAGAATCAAGCTTCAAAAGTCTCTAGAAACTTCAAAGACTTTGATCCATCGATACTTTACCTTATTCAAGCTCTAATGCTCTGAAGAATTTTAACCACAAATCTTAGAAGATAAAAAACATTTGAAGAACATGAAGAACAAAAGGTTTCCAACAAGATAAGAGCAAAAAATTTATTGCAATTTTATTCCAAATATCTTTCAATCCACTTTCCAATCATAGTGAAGATATTTTGTGTTCGAATCAAGCCTATAGCAACACAATATTTGAATCAAAGACTTCTTCCAGGAGATCGAATAAGTTGTTTTTTTTCCTATTGTAATAGAACCTAAACACGGAATTTTACTCACACATTCTTTAATACAAAAATACATTGGTGAAACATTTTCAATGATTTGATTTCCAAACTTCAGATTTTTGTTTTTACTCATTTGTCTTATGTAGTTAGGTGGTCGAGGTTCACAATTTCCTATGAAAAGCCCAAAGATGAATGAACCACCCCAAAACTTGCTGAACTAGTAAACTTGATGCTTTAGAGCATTAACATTGGGGGGGGGGGGGGGGTGTAAAACCACCCAAATTGCTATTTCCCTCATTGTGGCCTACAACATGCAATAATCGGGTTTGTATATCGAAAAAATTATATTTCCCAGTTATAGTAAGTTGCTAGATTTACACCCTATTGTTCACTTAAATGTAAACTTAAAACCAATTATTTATTCACTACTCTTTCTCTCTTCCTATCCCTGTTTTCAATTTTTTATTCACTGCTCTCTCTCTCTCTCTCAAATAACCATCACCATCTACTATCGCCCTCTCTCTAGGTTTGAATCGTTTTGGGTTTAAAGTTGCTTTTTGGGTCTATTGCGTTTTGGGTTTGAAGTTGTGGCTTCATATTGATGTTGAATCGATGATTGTGAGTTTAAATCAGTGGTTGGCTTGCTTGATTCCGGTGGTGTTGGGTTGGTTTCGATGGTTGGCACTTAATTGAATCGGTGGTGGGTTGGTTTGAATTGCTGTGGTTTGGCTTGATTTCGGTGGTATTGGGTTAGTTTTGGTGGTTGGAAATCGATGTGGGTTGAGTTGTTTTGGTGGTTGGGTTTCTTTGAATCGGTGTGGGTTGGGTTGTTTTAGTGGTGCTTGGACTTTGGTTTTAATGGCTAGTGTTTGAATTGGTGGTGTTGGATAGAGAAAGGGGAAAAAGAGGTAGAGAGAGGAGAGAGTTTTGTGTTGATTTATAATATTTTATTGTGTAGTTATATTATATTATTGTGTTGTATGGAAAAATAAAAACTAGGATGTTGGGGGTATTGTAAAGTGAGATGATATAATAGATTAAATAGTTTTTTAGATGGTAAAATAGCAACTTTTATACAACCCAGATGTGAATGCTCTTAGGGTGTGTTTGGTGGAGTGGATTTTAGGGAGGATGTAAAAAGAAGGAGAGAAAATGAGGAGGGAAAACTTTCTGGATGGTGTTTGGTTGGGAGGGGAAGAGAAAAAAATGTGGTGGGGCTTAGGTGTTTTCCCTCCAGACTCACCAAAATGTTTTCTCCCCAAAATAGGGAGAAAATTGAGAAAGAGTGTGATTTGTTAGATGGACAAAAATGCCCTCAATTGCTTTCTTGGGCAACTTCGGCTTTTTTTTTGGGGGGGGGGGGGGAATGTTGGGTCTTTTTTTTTTTTTTTTTTTTTTTTCTCTTTGCCTTTTTTTTTCTTCGTACGCTTTGCCTCATTTTGTTTTTCTTTTGATTTCTTGGAGCGTTGGGTGACTGTGATTTTTTCTTTGTTATTTTTTTTTTTTTTGGGTTTAATTAGACGTGATTTTTTCTTTCTTGACATGATTTTTAATAAATTTGGGTGACTGATTTTTTTTTTTTTTTTTCACTTGTTTGCCACTTTTTTGTTTTAATTGGGAATCATTTTTTAAGAAGAGTCTGTGAGTAAATTTATATAAACTCTTTTTTTTTTCTATCCTTTCACTTTTCCACTCCCAACTAAAAAAAAAACAAAGGGAAATTAAAATTTTTTCTATTCTTCCACCATTTTCTATCCTTTCACTTTTCTACCCCTCCAACTAAACGAACTCTTATGCTTTGCTTTTACTTTTGCTTTTTTCTATCTTTATTTTTATTATTATTTGTTTTCAGTTTATTGCATTATAAATGTTCAAGGACCGAGAAAGTCCGTAACCACAAAAGGCCTGAGTGCCTTTTGTGCCATGCAGGGGTGGAACTACCCTTGGACTAGGGGGGCAATGCCCCCCCCCCCCTCCCCTAATTTTTTTTTAAAAAATATTATTATATATGTGTATTAATTTTAGCAATTTTGTTTTATAAAATTACATTTTATTTCTCTTTAACAATATTATTGATTCTTTTAAGACTAATGTTATACTCACAAACTTTTTTATAACATTTTTACAAACCTTTTTGGTAGCAAATTCTTATTGGTTCGTATATGGGCACACCACTTACATCATTTTTTTACTTACCAATAACCACTTATTACATAAGTAATTTATAAAAAAACTTTTAGCATTTTCCTCATTTTAGTAACCATAAAAAAATTTATAGATCTAAAATCTAAAACAAAATATACAAGCCAAAAAAAAAAAAAGAAGCTCAACAACAAAAATTACGAGTAAAACTAAAAACAAAATTAAGTTCAATTAACTAATTTTATCCAAAATAAATAACCCTACCCTTCAAAAAAATTCTAAAAAAAAAAATTTTATTCGTACCTACAAAAAAAAAAAAAAAAACCTTAGCAACTAAGTAGTAGAATCAGAGGTTGAAATCACTGCACACAGTTAATAGTAAAACCGTCCCTCCTAATCTAAAGTTCTGACTTTGTCCCTAGCGCTATGATGATCTAAAGAGTAATATTTAAATAGACGTTCTATTTAAGTTGGAAAAATACCCTCTTAAACATTAGAATTATGAAAAATCCAACTATTTGGGTTCTTCTCCGAACAAAAACAATGACAATCAAACAGGTGGAACTCATCAAATATAAATTTTTGACCGACTTAAACATATATATTATGAAATATCAAATATCTTTTTCTTTCATTAATTAAAAATAGCAGTATATAGTTTATTACTTAAAAGTAGGACCAAAATGGCAAAATACCCTTTTTGCCCAAAAGCTCCTGCAAAATGCTCATGTTCTGAAATTATTTAGGGATATGCCTCTGTTTTGAAACTTGATTTAACCAAAATCGAGTTACTTGCAAAAACTTACATGGAACTCGAGTTCCATATAAGTTTTTGCAAGTTTTTTTTGCCTATAACTCGATTTTCAAAAAATCAAGTTTTTAATTGAAACTCGAATTTTAGAAAATCGAATTTAAAACAAGGGAATATCCTTAAATAGTTTCAGAATAGGGACATTTTGCTACTTGTTTTGGGTGAAAGAGGTATTTTGTCATTTTGGCCTAAAGATAGTAATAATTATCTACGGTGAGAAATGGTGGAGGGACAAAAGCACAATAATTTACAAACATAATTTGCTAAGGCTTATAAAGCAACATAGTTACATCTTTTATAATTTTTATTTTTTTAATACATGTTATAACTTACGTCCTTTATCTACAAGACTAAAACCACAGCTTCTAAATCTGGGTTGAAACAGCCGAATTCACATTTTGGAACTTAGCATTGTAGTTGTCATTCTGTGTAGATTTTGGGTTGAAAGTAGTGATTGCCACTCACATGACACTCACGTTGCACATCCATAAATCTTTGTTGCTGGCGTCAGTGCAGATCGAACTTGCCAAAACAAGCAAAACCAGCATGGTCTTAAAAACATCTATGTTTGCTACTCTTCTAATATTATCTTATCAAATACTTATGTAAGTTATCAGATATCAAATATTTATTTTTTTAATAAATAATATTTAACATTAAAAAAGAAAACAAGAAGGAAATTGTAAGGAAACTTTTCATTTTTAAAGGATATTGTGGGAGTAAAAAATTAATAATTTTTTTTAAGAAATTACATTTTACTATTCTAAACTATACCCTCAATTACACTTTGCACCATAAAATCTTCGAATGTACGTTTTGAACCCTAAACTATGGTTACACTTTGTACCCCGATGTTGAGTTTGCTGTTAACTTGGATGAAAATCCAAAATTTAGGGTGCAAAGTGTAATCAAAAGTATAATTTAGAGTGGTATAGTGTAATTTCTTTTTTGTTTTTAAAGGATTGAGAAGAGAGGTAATTGGGTCTTTTCACATGATGTCATATTTTTCCATTCAAGTTAACGGCAAACTTAACATCAGTATGCAAGGTGTAACAATGGTCATAGTTTATGGTGTAAAATGTGCACTCAAAAAAATTAGAGTGTAAAGTGTAATCTAGTGTATAGTTTAAGGTGGTAAACTATAATTCTCCCCATTTAAAAAAAAAAGAATATTGTAGGTGTTAAAGATATGTTAGTCCAATGTAATAGGCCAAGTCAAATCATTCTATGTGTGCAAGTCAAACCTCCTACTTGTACTAGAAGTCTATTAGTCTAGGGTTTAGCCTATTATATATACTCATGGTATGGTTCATTGTAATACATGATTTGTACTACACTCTCATATATTAAATATGTAGCCCTTTAGGATTTCCTTCGTGGACGTGACCGTTAGGCTAAACCACATAACACTCGCCTTATATACTTTATGCTTCTATTTTCGTGTTTATTTTAGCATATTTAACATGGTGTATTAATGCTAATATTAAACACGGTATTAGAGCCAAACTCCGTTCTTGGCATCTAGCAAAATATGTCTCTAATTTCATTGTCAAGCTTGCTCTTTTTCCCTTCAACCCACTGATCTGCCACGGCCTCCCTTGGACCACGTCTCACTTGCCACATCGCTGTTGCCATCGACATATCCCTACAACCGCTAAGGTGTTGAAAATCTCAAGCAATCGGTGTCTATCCTTCTTAGATCTGTGCCTTTCAAGTCTTAGTTTTTTTTTTTTTTTTTTTTTTTTTGGGGGTTGAAATTGACATTACAAGCCTCATCCTAGTCGTCCCGCAAGGAAAACCTAGGAATTCAGCCACCAAAATCGTCTACACGCGACTCCACGTGCGGTGTGAGAGACCAAGTTGCGAAAATAAGAAAACTATAAAATACAAAAAACATGAATAAAACTGAGTTTTTATTGATTTGAACTCTTACATTTGATAGAAAGAAATAGTACATAGCTTTGGTCCTAATTTACAATCTAGTAAAAAGATTACAAAACTTTGTTTCCTAATTACAACCTATCAACAATAAAGACTATTCTACGAGCCTAAGATCTAGAGTTGGGGGTTAGGTTACAAGATTCTCAGTGTTAGACACCCCTCCTGCCCGAACAGAGTTTAGTCTTCTAGACTCTAAATAACCAACTGAGTACTCATATGCAAGAGAATAATGAGATGTGAAAAATGCCATGTTAATTTCCTTAGATCTAGGGCTAAAATGTTATTCTAAAATCCTAGATTTGCAATCTTATTTTATGCAAACAAAAAGTTTAATGAGAATCATGATTAGAAAATTAAGATATGATTTTGTTGATGAGAGTTATGAATTTTAGAATAAAAATACAGATCTGGTTTTTATGACATAAAAGAATGAGTTTTTCAATAAAAATACAGATCTAGTTTTTTATGACATGAAAGAATGAATTTTTCAAAGAAAATATAGATCTGGTTTTTTACGACATGAAAGAATGAATTTACCATAAAAAATATAGATAGGGTTTTTTTTTTTTATAGATATGAAAGAATAGATTTTTCAATATAAATACATATATGGTTTTTTAGAGATATGAAAGAATGAATTTTTCAATGAAAATACAGATCTATTTTTATGAAATAGAAAAAATATGGATTCGTGCATGAAATTTTAGATTTGTTTTTATGAATGAAAATTAGAGAGGAATTTCATATTTATATTTGTAGAGATATGAAAAGATATACTCATGCATGAAATTTCTTACAGATCAACAATTCCAAATAATGATTTAACCTTAGATCTATGCATGTTAATCAAAAAATAAACTCATAGACTAACCATGTGAATAAGATTTAGAAACAAAAACATGCAATGAACAAAATCATAGACATGATTATGTAAAGGATAAAAGAAAGAAACACATGTTATGCAAAACAATATTAAAATATACTTGCATGAATGAATCGTACAAGGGGCAATTGCTTTAGAAATCAGAGAGAATGGATCTCTCTGAGATCGAAAGAATAATCGCTTAACAAAAAAGAAGATCCTAAAGTAAAACTTCCAAAGTTTATTTTACGTTAAGGAGAGAAAGGAGCTGAATCTTGAGTGGTCTCCTCTATTTATAGAGGTGGTATCTTTTTGAAAAATAAGCTAAACTTGCTTTGAAAATCAGTAGACACAAGCTAGGTTAGGTTTATCCCAAAAAAATTGAATCTAATGAGTTTTAAACTAAATAAAACGAACCTTGACATATTTTGGAATTTGTTCCAATTGACACTGTTGAAGTGTTGAGCGGACCTTCTCAATTGCCGATCGGCACTGTTGAAGTGCCAATTGGTACTTTCAACAGTTTCGTCTAACTTTCGTTTTTTATATGTTTTGAACTCTTTTTGGCATTTTTTTGAGCTGGGAATTGTATTTAGACGTGTTTTGGACTTATATTCTTGATAAAATTCATCTTAACTTGATATTTAAATCTTTAAAATAATTATTTTAGAGATAGTTACCCTAAAAACTTAATTATCAGTTCAATTTTAACATTATTAGCTTATTTCTTTTATACCCATGCAACCAATCTTAATTTAACAAAAATAAACCACCAATTATAGAAATTCATTTAATTAATTTTAATTGTTAACAATCAAAATTAATTTCAATTAATTACGTGTGATCTGTTTCACCCAAATGAATGTATGTAGATTGTTAAAACTTGATCTTGTGATATCTTTCGATCCGACCGTCCAATTTGGAAACCGAATGTATCGTTGTAATCGTTAGAACCTCAACATCATTTTCATGATATGTGATGAATGACTTAATGAATGAAATGCAATCATGATTTTTGGGTACCTATAATGGTTATTTGGTCATCTTCCAAATTAAATTATGGGTGTGAATTAAGTGTCTACACGTGGCTTATATGTTCAATGGCTGATTCACACGCCACTTAGGATCTCACGCATAGCTTTTTGGTTTGTCACATGCGCCACACTTCCGGATTTCTCCACAATGCCCAATGCTTTAGGTCTCTTTAAATTAATTCTTTAGGCTTTCTTTGTGGCTTCCTCAAGGCATCTTCATGGTCATCTCATGATTTCTTCAAGGAAATCTTTAAGTCATTTTTAAAGGGATCTTTTCAAGCTTATCAAACCTCAAGGTTTAATTGAGCTTCCACGTTGAGTTTGAGAGGGGGTGTTAGAGATATGTTTGCCTAATGTACTAGGTCTAAGCCTAATCCTTCTATGTGTGCAAGCCAAGCCTCCGACTTGTACTAGAAGTCTATTAGTCTAGGGTTTAGGCTACTATATACACCAACACTATGGTTCACTATAACACAAGATTTATATTGTAGTCTCATATATTAAGGATGCAGCCTTTAGGGTTTCCTACACGAATGTAGACCGTTAGGTTGAATCATGCAACCCACATGTTCTTGTGTTCTATACTTTATGCTTCTGCTTCTGCATCTATAAAAGCTTATGCAATATGGTGTATCAATGCTAATATTTAACGTTGGGAGTAAAAAAATAAAAGACAACACTCATAATTAATTTGTTAGAATGCTAGGAAATTCACAATGGGAGAACCTAGAAGGAATACAAGTGTGGACACTCTATTTTCCAACCCACATTTAATCTCACATGGAGGGTTAAAGAGTAATTTCACCTTGGAAAAAGTCATCTTAATTTTGGCCATTAGATCCTTAATTTCATTTCACCAAAATGATCTTGATGTTGTAATGATCAAATTGACTAGTCCTAAGCCTTAATTGGACTATCAAATTGAAAGTTATTTGATCAAGTTTTAATAGCCAAGATGTATTATCATAAATTGAGTCTGACTATATGCGATTATGAATAATTGATTCCAATGTGTTACAATTATAATCAATTTTGAAATGGAAGTAATTGGAGCCTATTAATGTTAATTGGAAATTGATTTAGGGCCAATTAATGTTAAGTATGTAGAAACTACTTTCCAACAAATGACCTCTACTCACCATTTCTTTTATATCTCTCAGAATATTTTGAATTTGTGAGTAAGGTTAATTTTTCTAGAACCTAGACATTTGGGGATTCCATTTGAGCACAAGAATGAGACAATTCTGATTAGAATTGAATAAGATATGATTTTTTGCATTTGGCTCTGCGGGCTATTACATGAGCTACTGGAAAAACCGAATTCTTAGTCATTTTGCTTGCTCATCGCTTCCACCAGCCTCCAAATTTAATGCACCAATTTTCTCTAAATACTGAAATATGGTCTAGATTCATGATTCTCTTTGATGCTTTATTAACCCTTATTAATTGCGCTTCCGTTCATATTTTCTCCATGGCTACTATATAAACCCTTCCTCTCCTCCATTCCAAGATACAAAAACACCCCTCTTCTCCCTTCTTGGGTTCTAGTGAAGTAGAGCAGTCTTGTCATATCTTAGTCTTCCTGAGACTCAATGCATTGAATGAGACTCACTCTCCCTCTCCTAGTTCTTCTTTTTCTACTTCACCCTTAGGACCTCCACCAAGAGCCTCCTCCTCTACCATGTGGATCTTGCATGTAGGTATATTCAATTTCCCTAACTTGTTTTTTATATTGCTATGATGAGAATTTAAGATTAAAGCATGCAAGTGATTATTTAAATTCCTTGAATATGTTTTAATGTTTTTAAATGTTCATGTGTGTTCTTCACATGTTCATGAATAATACTAGCTTTGATCTTAAATCCACGTCTAAAATATGAAAAACATGTTAGTTTCATAATTCTCTCAAATTCTCAAATCTAGGATATCACCATTTACACACATTCGCTAGAATTTATTTTTCAATCCAAATGCAAGGATTAATAAATTGAATTAGGTTTTATCACATGCACACACATTAAATTCAAGCAAAACAATGAACATGCAATTGATTGATAATGATGTGACATGAATGTTGGTCATCATAGTCAAGATCACCAGTTTCATTAAGCAAGGTGGGTGCCTAACATCTTCCCATCTTGTAACACAACCTCCGAGTTTAGACCAAGGGTTGATAGATCAATGCTTACCCATGTAATTTTCAATATCTAGATTGTAATTAGGAAACAAAGTCATGTATTTTATCTTAGATTGTATCTAGGATCAAAGCCATGTAATTTCCTACGATCAATGTACATTCATTCTAAAATCAATAAAATGATTTCAATTTTGGTTTTCTTATTTATTCCAATAATTAAGTAAGTGGTGACTTCATTGTAAAACTCTTAATCTAAAGGAAAAAATATAACTAGTTGAACTTCTGCTTTGAGAGACAATAGCACAACTACACCCCACTCACGTGGGTTTGGCCCAATCCCAAAACGAGTTAGGGACACGGTCTCTCATAGTGGTGACTCCACTGGGGATATTGAGGTTATGATGGCCAACTACGTCATTGTTTGTTTATTGGTTTTTTGTATATAATATGCCTAATATGCCATTATATTCCATGTCATGCATCATTTGCTTGATTGAATTTTATTTTATTTGTCTATTAGCTTGGAAGCCCATTATTATTAGCCATGGATTGTGTCTTCCTAAGACTCACATACCCAACGGTGAACCTACCACCCACCGTGACAAGGATCATGGTTTTGCCATGGTGGTTTATGGGGACAAATTGTACCGTTTGGACCAACATGGCGCTTCTAGTGTCACAAGTTGGGAGGTACGATGTCCTAGCTTGTGGGGACCTTTAACTTACTTTCTACCCATGTTGTAAAAGCCCATAGAACCTACAATTAGGTCAGTCAAGTAAATTGCATTATGCATGTGTTTGGCCGTTGTTTGAACCATGATAAGCTCAAGTCCAAAGTTGGGCCTATCATAATTTTTTGAACCATGTATGCTATGAATAAACTCAAGCCCAAAAGCCTACGATTGAACTTTACTTGGCATGAAAGTCCATATTGTTTCTCAAATGAATCTAAGCCCAACACTTGAGCCCATCGAAGGTTTATAGACATGATCAACATCAAAGGCCGAAAGCTCACAAGAGGCATGCCTTTTACGTGCAAGCCCAAGCCATTTCAAGCAAAGACCAAAAGATCATAATCAAGGTTCAAGCCTACCAAGTCCCAAGAATCCTCAACGGACAAAGAAGAAGCAAGTGGCCCAACTTTGGCTCACTCCACATTAGGTTTGCAATATAATGGTTAAGCTTAAAGTTTATTTGTTCCATATTTCTATTTTTCTTTGATTCTAAAGTTTCATTTAGTATTAGATTTACTTTGTTCATGTATAGATATCCAAAAAAAAAAAAAAATCAAGATTTCCATATCTTTCTAAAAAAAGAGAAAAATTTTCAAATAAAAATAAGTCTTCGGACTAGGGGCAATGGACCCTTGAGTCATTTTCAAAAAAAAAAAAATTGAACTAGGGGCATTGAACTTCCTAATGACTTTTTCAAAAAGACCCAATATTATTTCTTTCAAGGATTCAAGATTTCAAAATGGTACATGAGGATCCCTTGAACAAAACTTTTTCTAAATCTTGATTTTTAAAGGTTTAAGCAAGCAACTTGTGCCAATGAATGATTAATATTATTTGATCCATGTAAAGACTTTTGCTACTTGACATAGAATATAAGAAGAAATGGTCTTAAAATGCGATAAAAAAGAATCCATTCTTCCAAAAATCCCAAGAATCCATGGACTCAATCTAATTTTCAAAAGTCTTTTGTTTCACAACATTAGAGCATTCATGCTTTTTTTTTAAAGATGAATTTATTAAAAGAGCTTGAGTCATTGTGCCTACAAGGAAGCATTACTAGGGATAAGAGCCCATCTTTGGTTAAATCAAATTATTTCCTATTACCTAAAATGTTCATTATCCATTGCTAGCTCATTTGAGTCTTCAAACAGTTAGCCTTTTTTTTGCATGAATCCACTAAAATCTAAACTTGGGGTGGGAGAAGTTAAGTTATGCATACTTAAATCTCATGTTGAGGAGGACTCAACCTTGTAGCTTTGAAGCTAATTGATAAATCTCTCCTAGAAGACATGAAAGACATGTAGAGAATTCATTAAGCTAAAGATAAGAGATCATCAAAGAAAAATGAGGTTTCACTCAATGAAGGAAAGAGAAATGAAATTCCATTAATGTGAAAGAAAAAAAAGTGTGCATCAAGTTTGAAGAGCCTAAAATTCATCATGACAAGAGGAGTATAAGATTCATCTAAAAGAGAGTTCATCAAAAAAGGAAAAAATTCATCAAGCACAGAAAGGTGCAAGTGCATCGAGGCAAGAAAAAAGTCTAGAGAGTGCATCAAAATAACTTAAGCTGAGAAAAATAAGGAATACAAAAGATCCCAAAAAGTTCATTCAATCAAGAGATGAAAGACATAGAAAAAAAACCCCCTACTAGGCGGAAAACCCAAATGGGCAGTCTAGGCAAAATCTAGGGCCAAAAAAAAAAAAAAAAAAAGAGAGAAAGAAAAAGAAAAGAAAAGAAAAGAAAGCTAGCAAAGCTGAAAACCAAAAAAGTCGGTCTAGGTAAGAGTTAGGGCCAAAGAAAACAAGAAAAAGAAGAGAAAGGAAAATCCTAGCAAATTGAAAACTTGAAGATATAACCTAAAAAGAAAAGGATTTTACAAGATGAAAGTTTAGAGGTATAATTCAATAGAAATGAGCATAAAAATAAATGTTGTACAAGTGACCAACGAAGACTCGTGAGAAGATGACAAAGAAGAAATAGGAAAACTCTTCCAATACTTGATTTTTGAGTAGTGCATACTTGGGGGAACATCATAGGGAATTTTAAGCCTTTCTATATCATTCATTTCATAAACTAAACCCGGCCTATATTACAACCCATGAGTAAAGATCTCCTTGAAATCTTACTCGTTGTAGGCACATCTCAAACTCTAATATTATTTTCTCTTGAACTAAAAAGGAAAAATGTTTAAAATTGTCAAAACCCACTGGATGATAAGTTCGAGGACAAAATTTCTCAATTTCTCAAATCATCAAATGACTCACAAGAACTTTCAAAATTGGAGCACTCTCTTTGTTTGCCCACAACAATGTGATTCCTAAATATTATCACATTGCATTTCTTGATTGCCTTTGGAGACTTAATTAGACAGTGTTCAAAAGAAATAAGCAAATTTGATTACATGAGTTTAATGATCTTGATCCTTCTTAATCAAAGAGATTTGTTTGATTCTTAAACACTATGATTTTCCAAAATGGTGTTCAAAGGATCACCTTCTGTTCATTAAAAAAAAAAAAAAATGAAAGAAAGAAAGGAAAATCTCATTTCCAAAAAAAAAAAAATCATTCTTTTCCAAAATCTAGTTCTCCTGAACTATGTCTTGACTTGATCCTTTATGAGAGAGGTATGTAGGCAGCCTTTCAAAGGCCCGGTCCCAATTACCCAAATAGAATTCGAGCTTAGATTCAAAACAATGTGATAAAATTGTTTGGGTGCACGTTGAGCTAAGCTCATCTATTTTGCATCAAGAATGCTTAAACTAGGGACATTGGCCTATTTATGTTGTGTGCATGGTTTCACCTAGGTCATCAACCCACTTGTTTGTTAGCATGCCAAAATTTGTTTCTAAGCATATCAACACTATAGGCATTGGCCCATTGGTATTTGTATTCTAGCATGTCATTTGTTCTTCGTTCAACATGTCTAAACTAGGGCCATTGGCCCTAAATGTTTTCATAAAAAATTGGTTTCTAATAAGCTTGGAAAAGTAGACAACTTTTGTAGGAATTAAGCAAGGACTTACCTAGCAATCCGCATCAACTTCTATCCAAAGTTATTCTCATTCAAAGTATAGGTTTTCAACCAAAAAAAAAAAAAAAAATCATTATTCTTGCCTCATGAATAAATCTTCATCACTCCTACTCCATCTTCATCTTCATCTTCTTCACTTTTTGATAATGAACACATCTTCGCTATTAAAAAAAAAAAATCTTCAATGAACAAATTTTCAGAACTTCAAGTAGTAAAAACCTCTTGAATAAATTTTCAAAGGAAAAATCTCCTTCAAAATAAATCTTCAAGGAAAAATCTCCATGAATAAATCTTTAAAAAGAAAAATCTCCATGAACAAATCTTCAAAAGGAAAAATCTCTAGGAAAGATTTCCATTTTTAAAGGAAAAATCTCCAATGAATAAATCTTCATTAAAAATATTCAAATCTTCAAAGGAAAATTTTCCAAAACTTTTTTTCAAGGAAAAATCTCCAGAATAAATCTTCATAGGAAAAATCTCCAAGAAAAATCTCCTTTTTTCAAAGGAAAAATTTCCAATGAACAAATCTTTTCAAAAATTCAATGGAAAAATCTCCATGGACTAATCTTCATTAAAAATGTTCAAAACACATCTTCAAATGAAAAATCTCCAAAACAAATGGTGGACTGCGATCTCCTTTTGTATTCCGAGTGGTCGTAACATGAAGTTAACTATCCCACACTTAGCACTCTCCCAAGCATTGAGATGTCCCAAACTAGGGGCATTGGCTAGGCATGTTCAGTTCTTTTCAATGAATATCTTTGTTATTAATTGAAAATATTTATTTTGCAGGATTTAGGGCAAAAGATCCATACACATTGGCATTGATAACGCCTTACAAGAAATTTTTGGACCTCTAGGAAACATGTCCAAACTTTAAATTCATCGAACCTCTGGAAAGCACAACCAAAATTCAAATCAATTTGACCTCTGGGAAACACATCCAAACTTTAAATTCAACAGACCTCTAGGAAGCACATCCAAACTTCAAATTCAACGGACCTCTGGGAAGCACTTACAAACTTCAAATTCATCAAATCTCTGGGAAGCATGTTCAAAATTCAAGTTCAAATTTAATGGACCTCTGGGAAGCATGTCCAAAATTCTAGCTCTTTGGTCCTCTGGGATGCATGACTAAAATCATTTTGTCTTGACCTTTGGTAAGCATGTCTTATACTCATTTTGTTTTTCAATTAAAAAAAAACACGCATGCATGAACTACGTTGGGACCTGATCCCCTCACCAAGAGGTACGTAGGCAATCTCCTCTGAGATTCGGTCCACATTTTGATCCACTACATGTAGGTCCATATTTTGATTTGCATTCATCATACATTCACCACGGTTAAATATTGATTGCAAAGTTTGGTGTCCTTTTCATACATTGACATTCGCATTTTAAGATTCGTCAATGAGAGGCATTTTATTGACACCTTATTTTGCAACTCGCATTTAATCTCACATAGAGGGTTAGAGTGTAATTTCACCTGGGAAATAAGCATCTTAATTTTGTCCATTAGATCCTTAATTTCATTTCATCAAAGTGATCTTGATGTTGTACTAATCAAATTCTATGGTCCTAAGCCTTAATCAGACCATCAGATTGAAAGTTATCATCAAATCAAGTTTTGATGTCCAAGATATACTATCACAAATTGAGTCTGATTATATATGATTATGAACAATTGATCCCAATTGGTTATAATTATAATCAATTTGAAATTAATGACGTGTCATAATTTGATTGGTTAGGACTGCAACTTATGGTAAGGTTGCGCACACTTGATTAATTAGATAATCAAACATTAATTATTCAATGAGTAATTTGTATAATTATCTTTATAATTAAGGTAAATTTGGAACTAATTAATTCTGAAATGGAAGTAACTGGAGCCCATTAATGTTAATTGGAAACTAATTTGTGGCCAATTAATGTTAATTATGCTGAAATTATTTTCCAACAAATGACCTTTGCTTACCATTTTGTTAATATTTCTTAGAATATTTTGAATTTGTAAGTGAGATTAATTTTTCCAGAAACTATACATTTGGCGCTTCCATTTGAGCACAAGAACAAGACAATTTCGATCAAGATTGAGTAAGATATGATTTTTTATTTTGAATTTGGCTTTGTGGGCTGTTACATGAGCTATGGGAAAAACTGAATTTTTAGTCATTTTGCTTGCTCATCACTCCCACCGTCCTCCAAATTTAATACACCAGCTTTCTCTAAATACTGAAATAGAGTCTAAGTTTATGATTCTCTTTGATCCTTTGTCAACCCTCTTAATTGTTCTTCCATTCATATTTTCTCCACCACTACTATATAAATCCCTCCCTCCTCCATTCCAAGACACAACACCTCTCTTCTCCCTTCTTGAGTTCTAGTGAAGTGGAGCAGTCTTGTCATATCTTGATCTTCTTGAGGCTCAAGGTATTGAGTGAGGCTCACTCTCCCTCTCCTAGTTTTTCTTTTCTACTCCATCCTTTGGACCTCCACCAAGAGCCTCCTCCTTCACTGTGTGTATCTTGCATGCATGTATAATCCCTTTCCCTAACTTATTATTATTATTTTTTATATATTGCTATGATGCGAATTTAAGATTAAAAGCATGCTATTGATTACATAAATTCCATAAATATGTTTGAATTTTCCTAAATGTCCATATGCGTTCTTCACATGTTATCGGTTGTACATCACATGTTCATTAATGACACTAGCTTTGATCTTAAATTCACATCCAAAATATGAAAAACATGTTAGTTTCATAATTCTCTGAAATCCTCGAATCTAGAATGTCACCATTCACTCACATTCACTAGAATTTATTTGTCAACCCAAATGTAGGTAATAATAAATTGAATTAGGGTTTATCACATGAACACACATTGAATTCAAGCAAAACAATGAACATGCAATTGATTGATAACATGTTGGATGATGTGACATGAATGTTGGCTACCATAGTTTAGAAAACCAATTTCATTAGGTAAGGTGAGTGTCTAATACCGTCTCATCTTGTAACATAGCCTCCGAGTTTGGACCAAGGGTCGACAGATCAATGCATATCAATGTAATTTTCAATCTCTAGATTGTAACTAAAAAACAAAGCCATGTAATTTATCTTAGATTGTATCTAGGACCAAAGCCATGTAATTTCCTATGATCAATGTGTTAGGATTAGTGCCCTTAAATCCTATTGTATGATACTATGTATGATATTATGTATGACATTATGTAAGATATGATGTATGACTTAATATTGTGATTGATAAAGTTGTTTTATTATTATCTAAAATAATGGTAACATGAATATGAGACATTATCATATTGTCCATGAGATGCATTGTATGTGATTTATGTGAAAAGTCATAGAAGATGTAAATCACAAGTTCTTTGTAAACTCAGAATTTATAGTTCGTAGTCGGTGATGAAATTGGGCATTTCATCTGCGAAGACTATAACGTGTCAACTAAGATGATTTGTCTTGATCATGGAAGTGGAGACTTCTAGTTGATATGTTGATATGTTTTAAGAGTTAAGACATATTGAACTGGACCGCTGTGAGATTTATTATTCTTCTAACGACTGTCAAATGAATAATAAATCTCACGACTTCTATTTGCATGAACTCTTAATCCTGAGAGAATAATGGACCTGATCATGAAGTGTAGGTTGCTTTGATATATCAGGAGTGAGATCTGAAGTGACGGTCAAAACCTCAGTATGTTGGGCAGCCACATTTAGTGTTGATGGAACATATATTCTCAAGATGGAATTCATAGTCTCTTGATGGAGATATAAAATATTCCCTTGAAATAAGTTTAATGGTTTCAGTTATTCAGAGAGTTAGGCCTAACCACTTTAGTAAGAAATTACTAAAGTATATATTTATGAAATTGGATTTCATAAATATATAATGAATAACTTTAAGGAATTAAATCGGGTACTCAAGGATAAGATGTAGTAATTTACAAAGTGGCAGTCTACATTTATGACTTTGTGTTACTACGAATATTTTATGAAGGGGTTACATGTATAATAAAGTCTTGGGATATAATTTATTAATAAGGCCTAGAGTGCAATTATATTTATATAGTGGTATTAAATATAATCAATGGTAACTTTGGACTTGTCAAGAGTTGATGGAAAAACCCAAGGCCCATTGGAGCTAGCGTCTTATCGGTCCCTTTTGGTCCCACTCCAAGCCACACACTAAAACCCAATTGGAAAAGCCCAATAGGCCAGCCCAATTAGATAATCAGTTAGTTATAAAGGGAGAAACATACAGAATTTTTTATGAGAAGAGATTATAAAAAAAAAGAAACGGTGTGTGAGAGAGTGTGAGACACACTTTCATTCTCCCTTTGAAAAACTGATTGAGAGACCACACATCTTGGGCGTAAAATGGAATTGGAGTGAAGATTAAAAGTGTTCCCAAGTGCTTCTAATTTTTCTTTTGAATTTCTCCACACCAAGGTACGCTATCTTGTTCTTAAATTCTGAAATTTACATGGTGCACGTTATCAATCATGTATGAAATAGATCTTAGTTCATTGCTTCCGCTTTGGGTTTTTGCATGAGATGCAAAACCAGAATTTTTCCTTCACAATGTACATTCATTCTTAAATCGATAAAATGATGATTTTTTTCAATTTTTGTTTTTTTATTTATTCCAAAAATTAAATGATTACTCTATTATAAAACCCTTAATTTAAAAAGAAAAACATAATCAATTGAACCTCCATTTTGAGATAGCACGTTCACCAACTCACATGAGTTTGACCCAATCCCAAAACAAGCCGGGAGCGTGGTCTCTCACAACAAGGGCAAATGAATGGATGAACAAGCCATTGTATATCTTAATCCTTTTTATGACCGAGCAATGGGAGCTACATTGCTATAAGCGCTCTCTCTCTCTCTCTCATATATATATATATCTTACTTAGAGAGGAGGTATTTATACTAATGCGGAGATGATTTTTACTGATTCTAGGTGCTATCTTTTCTTGTCCCTCGACGATCCTCATTCCTTGGTCTTCTTGTTACTCCTGACCCTCCTAGAGATGATTCAACTTCTTAGCTAGGTGTCGAGGAGCAAAGGCACCTTGGCGGGTTATGTTTTGTCGGGTGTTCAGGTCTCTTTGGTGTCTAAGCCTAAACAGTAGCCGACCCCCACTCCCCCCTTAATTTTGTGCACTTACTAAGCCGGACCATATATTCCCTTGGTCTCCCCTTTTCTCTATTCTACTGGGCTCTGAGACTTTGGGCCTAATAGGTCATCTTTTCCACCACAAATACAATTTATCAAGTTTGCACTAACTGATTTTATCATATATATATATATATATATATATATATATATATAACGTCATCTCAGGTGTTGGGCTAAGTTCAAATAACAACATATGTGACACAAATACAATTATTGGTAATACATTCTTAAAAATGTCGATAATTGAAAAATATATGATTACAAACGAGTTGAATCAGATTTTTTTTTTAGAAAGAGTTAAATCAAATTTGTTCTAATTTAATTTGCCATTTAAAAAAAAATATAAATGATATTGAACAAATACTTTGTCAAAGTAATCTTAAAAAGGATGGTCTATAAAGATAAAGATTAAAGGGTAAACAAGTAAAGTTAAATAGAAGGTTTAAAAAAAAAGTAAAGTTAAATCCTTTCAAAAAAAAAAAAAAAGTAAAGTTAAATAGAACAAAAAAAGTATATATTTTATACACTAATTTATATAGTTTATTTTTGATAAGTTAATCTCGCAAGTTAAATTTATTCATTTGTAGATGAATTTCCTAACTAATTCTGATATTTCCTAACATGTTTTAAGTAGTATAAGAAAATAATAGAATACTTTAAAAGTATTATAAATGTACACCATTCTCTCTCACATAAAAGTAAGTCTTATTAATTAAATTTATTATAAAATTTATAATTTGTATAAAAAAAAATATGTATTTATAGTACTCTAAATTACTTTCTAATTACCAGTTCATCGTTTAAAAAAAAAAACACTATACATTTTTACGTGCTTAATAAGGTGAAAATCCTCAAAAAAAAAAAAAAAAAAAAAAAAGGGAGGGGGAATAGGAAAAAAAAAAAAAAAAAGAAGCCATTAGGCCCATTACAGTAAAGGAAAAGAAGAAAATATAAAAGTAGCGTGGGGACAAGACAGAAGAAAAGGTATAACGTGTCATTGTCGTAACCAAAGATTCTCCAATGCACGTTGGGAGTTGCAAACACATCGCTGTCATGGAATTACTTTTGACTATCTTTTGTGCCTGGAGTGACTTGCCCACGTCCCCCAGTCTCTTCAACTCTCTTCCTATTTTATTTATACTACAATTTGCACCAAACCAAACATTAATACATTTTTCTTAGCAACAACATTGGCGTTTGGCAAAAGGATGGAAACGAAAACTCTTTTGAGTTGGAATAGATCGTGACAAGTGCGGAGCCCTAGACCCTTCTTTTTCACAATCAGCGGAAAGCAATGAAAAAAGCAGCATTGGAACTAATCAGAATCCGATCCGATCCAATCCAATCCACAAGTAATAATATATAATACTGAATTTAACTAAAGTCATTGGTTGAATTGAACAACAAAAATAAACTGCGATTTGGTCAAAAAGAAAAGAAAGATAAATTATCAATATATAAAATAAAAATATGATTTAAATTCTAAGTTAAAAACACTAGCAAGTGTAGTTGAGCTATACAGGAAATTATCAAGATGCTAGCTAGGAATTTAAATTTTTTTGTATTATTTTTTGTCTTTCATTTTATATTTTACAAATTATTACTTGTTAGGTATTTGTTTAACTTTTATTATAAAAATAACCAAAATTTAAAATGTGAAAAAAAAAATTAAACACATGGTAGTTGATTGAATATAAAGTAAAACACAAAATATGGTATAAAAGATTTATTTAAGAAGTATTGAATAGGGCACGAGAGAACTAATAGTTAGGTGAAAAATTATAATATTATGTTGTACAATAAATATGCATTTGGTCCCCCTATTAATAGTAAGTTTCACATTAATCTATTTAGTGAAATGAAACACAATATTATTTGGGAGAAAAATTACTTATTTATTGATAGATATAATAGTATTTTAAATTTATGACATTTGTTTCATGATGAGACATTAATTAGTTTTGGTCCCAAATTTCAAGTAATTCTTAACTACTCTTAGAGCATGGAGAAATTATATTCATTCCTTTTATATTTATGGTGAGGTTCACTCATTAAATTCATGGTAGGATTTATTATGAATATGAAAAGAAGGAACACCATTTATCAGAGTATGTAAGAGGAAATTTATTGTATACTTTGGGAGTACCATAAATGCGTACTCCCTCATCTTACATGAATTGTGTGTTCTACACTAAATTTAATTAGTGGGACTCACAATTATGTGAAAATGAGGAATGTGCATTTATGGTACTCCGAGATTATTGTATAATTACTTAGAATTTTTTCCAAATCTCTTATTTAACAATAAAATTTTTACAAGTTGAGCTAATTAAAATCCTTATTTTTAGAATATCCTGAAACAATCCAATCATAAACTAATAACAAAATTAATTAATTAGTAATTACTAATAATAATAATAATACGGAATAATTTCCTCTATTGCCAACCATACTAGTACTAGTGCATTGATGAAAATGAGAGAGTATAGCGTAATTGATTAATCGTAACGAGCAGCGAAGACTAAAAAAGAGAGTAATAAAGATATTAAGAAAAGAAAGGAAGAAGAGAGAGAGAGTAAAGGTAAAGGCTAAAGTGCAGGTAGTGTGTGAGAGAGAGAGAGAGAGAGAGAGAGAGAGAGGTGGCTCCGGCAAACAGTAACAGTCCCCCTATTGCAACTGTGTAGCTGTTGTGTTGTGTTGTGTAGAGTCGCGACATTATCGTGAAAACCAGCGATCCCACATATGTAGCGGAGAATAGGCCTTAGCCACGAAGGCAGTCAAACTCATCTCATCACATCACTCTCTAATCTCTAATTATTAATCACATATCAGAGTATCTGCGTGTTTCGTGGTGGGCGTGTCTTACTCGCATTTTGGATTATCCCCCTCCACCGCACACCACCTCTGCACATTCCCTCCTCCTCCTCCTCCTTCCCCTCTTAGCTACCAAACCAAAAACAACACATAATTCTCTCTCTCTCTCTCTCTCTCGCATTTGGTGGCAGCTTTTGGAGATCGGTTTCCACTTTTCCCCCTATCCACTGAGGTAAACAAAATCATCTTCATCATCATTCTTGTTTTTTGTCCCAACAATTTCAATATGCTTTGATTTTGCATATCTTTTTAGGTACATTTTATTGGTATTTCTTTTGGATTGGAGGGGAAAGGAAACGGAAGGGATTGTGTCTGTGTCTGTGTCTGTGTGTGGTATTTTTGTTACAGATCGTAGCAGAATCGGGTGGGTTTTTTCCAAAATCTAAATGCACAAAAAGAGACACACGGATTGTATTTTGTATTTGTATGTGTAGTAGTGTTGTGCATTATTAATAATGCAAAGCAGCAAAATGTACACAACGAAACCATTACCTCAACAGCAGCTTTCCGACTCCAATAGACGTATCATCGATCCCAATGGACCCTCCCCTCTTGTTTATCAAGTTTGGAAAGGAAACAATGTGGGTAACTAATTTCCATTGTTTCAATTATGTATTATTACCATTTTGCTTAGAAACTGACTTTTTTTTTTTAAAAAAATAAAATTTTTGATGCAGAGATTTTGCCTCGGAGGCAGGCTTGTATTTGGTCCAGATTTGAGGTCCATTTTCCTTACAGTGTTTCTAATCGTGATGCCAGTAATTCTGTTTTGTTCTTTTGTTTCTCCGAAGCTACATAATGAATTCCCTCGCTCCGTAGCCAATCTTATTATAGCTATTTGTGTTCTCTTCACGGTATATGTGAGTTCTTCCTCTTTATATTACTTCATACTGTGTGTGTGTGTGTGTTTTTGTGTTTGTTTGCTTGTGCGTGTGCGTGTGCGTGCGCCTCCATAATCTTTCACATATAGGATTCTAAGCTCATTAGATGCTTCCTTAGAGATGGCAATGAAACTGGTTTTGGCTTTAGTAAAAATTAGTTTTGGAATTTTTGGTATGTACAAATGGGAAAATAAGGACATGGGAAAAGGGAAAAGCTTTTAAGTTACTACAATTAATTAGATAATGGAAATCCGAGTTTGACTCAGCTATGCCTATAACTGCGGATATTTAGTTGAGTTGATTCTTTTCTTATTTTCTTGGGAGCCAAATAAGGATATATAAGGTATGAGATCCATATGGAGCAAAAGGAATGGAATAATTTAAATTTGTGAAATTACAAAATACTAGTCTATTGAATATGAAGTTGTGTACGTATCTGATGAATATGTTTTTGTAGCATTCTGTAAATATCTTTAATTCAGTAGAACAATGTGAAGAAAAAAAAAAAAAAACACTATGTTTGACAGTTTTTCATCTTGCATAGTCTTCGCATTGTCAACTTTCATTAAAGATTTAATAATTAATGTTCTTGAGATGTCAACTATTGTAGGTTATAATTCTTCTCTTCCTTACGTCTGGAAGAGATCCTGGTATCATTCCTCGTAACTCACATCCTCCAGAACCCGAAGATGAGGGTGATGGCTCAAGTATTTCTGCTGATTGGCCTGGAAATCAGAATGGTGCTCCTAGTTTACCACCCATAAAAGAAGTTGTGGTTAATGGCATGGTGGTTAAGGTCAAATATTGTCAAACATGCATGCTATATCGCCCACCACGATGCTCTCATTGTTCTATTTGCAATAACTGTGTTGAGCGTTTTGATCACCATTGCCCATGGGTGGGACAGTGTATTGGGAAGGTACTTTCATTTTAAAACTTCTCTTCTGTTTTGTTTTTTGCTTGAATTATAATTTGGGTGTCCTCATTTCTTGTAGTTTCTTGATTATCATTGTGGATGATTATAGGGTTCTGAAAATGTTTAAGTTTAGCACACTTCAAGTCATGTGTGAAGGATGCTTATTTTTGGATGCTAACCACTCTATTAGCTCTAAACTGTCGTCAGTTGCTTTTGTATTTTATTGCACGTCAAGTTGTCACATTCCTAACTTAGAAACTTGCTACTTGCATGAAAACAATGTTTCAACTTTAAACTATCTTGAGATAAAATTGGGTTTGAAAAAAGGGCCTGGTTAACGTATGCCCTTAGAGCACACACTAATCATCCATTTTGGGAAATTTTTATGGAAAAGCAAAAAAACCTGTCAAAAAGTTACCTAAAATGTTTTACTAACATATATCCTAAGGGCATACATTAGTAAAACCCTTGAAAAAAGTATGAAAATTCATTCAAGGAAAAATCTATAATCTAGGAAGTAAAAAAAAAAAGGCATTCTGATTGTGCACTTTACGTTGACAAATACTATATGTTATGAATTCTTTTAGTGTTCTATTATTATATTTAAAAGTCTAGAATACAATTTTATGCTCAACTTCTTCATCAATTATAAATTTACTCTGTTTCTATTTAAGGCTTATGTTTTAGATGTGTTTATTTACAGTCATTAATGTTGCATTAGCGAAGTGTGCCTACACATGCTGTACATGCACATACATTTATAAACTGTCCGATGCACTTTCAACCTAATTACCTCCTTGGGTTGGTATATTCTTCCTTGAGCTCCAATTTCCTCTTGTGCTATCCCCTTACATCATTACCATGTGCATGCATTGTAAATGTGGGATGTAATGGTAGATGCTCAATAGTATGATTATAATCATTGGAAAATATCTGCCAATCTAGAAATTCATCATTTGTAGTATGAAGAGCACAGTTGGGATATTTCTATTCCACATTTAGCTGCTGGACCTGCCCTCTTAGGGGTTCACCCCTTAGATCACTGGATTTCTGGCTCTCATTTGGCTGAAGTGAATTATCAAAATCATGTAAACTGTTAAAGATTACGTGGATTTTCAAATTACGTTGTTTATCTGATGCTGTATAAATAGTTTATCTGATGTCGTATAAAACTTGCATTCAGTTGAGCAAATTGCAATTACTTATTCTTGAATTTGTATTAAAGTGATTGTGTAATTCCTATGTGTTTTATTAATAAATATTGTTATAAAAAAATTGATTGCATAATTCCCTTTTTTTTTCTTTTTAAGAAGTGATTGCATAGTTTCTGACAGAAGGAATCAATAGTTTTTCAAATGTAATTAGTTCTAACATGTCACATGCATCTATTATAGAGTTAACCTGATTCATGCAGAATCTCCTTGTTTTCTTAAAATTTTTTGGCATTGTGTACTCCAATAATCAGATTTGTTCCTGGGAGTTTCTTTACCATGGAAATTAATAATAACTTGGAAGATGCTTTATCACCAAAATTGTCACTTACTGTGGTGCTTTGTATGGAGTTCCCTTGTAGTAGAAGAAGCTTCTCGCATAGCTTTCCTACTTGCCCAAATTTCCAAATTATATTGGAAGGATTAATGCAAGGTGCTATATTGAGAATAGGATAATCACATTTGGATTGGAAGATTGTTGGTAATCATTATGATTGGTTTGATTCTTTACTTTATACTCCTGTCCTATTTTGTTAGTCCTGTTTAGAAAATTCAACTTTTTATGAAAACATCATTAATTTGTTGTCTTTCAAAATAAAAATATTTAAGTTATCATAACTATCCTCATTAATTTCTTTTTTGATGGAAACTATCCTCATTAATATAAACTTTAATGAAATAGGGGTATTGACTTTTTAAATTAAGTAAAGTATAAGTTAGGAAAGTTATCAATATTGGATTAAGATCTAGAGTTTTTATCCTATCAAACAAAAAAAAAAAAAAAGATCTAGAGTTTCTAAGGTAACCCCATTCTAGAGTTCCTAAATTCCTACCCATCCATTTTGAAATGAGTGCATTGGATTATATCACATCATTGACATTTAAAAAAAAATTGAGTATCATCTCTTTGGTATTCATTTAAATTATTGATGATGTTATAAATTCCAATTCACTCATTTCAAATCAAAATGAATGGATAGGATATTAGGAATTTCATGATCGAGTTACCCTAAGAACTCTAGAGGATCCTAACCCATCAATATTGTGTTTATTGACTATTCATAGAGGAATATATTTTGGGACATCTGAAAATGGAATATAGGATCAACAAAATGGGACTGAGGAACTAATTGATAATTATATTCTTTAACTTTCTTAAAGAAATCAAAAGAGTTCTGTTCGATGAGTTATGCAGTCAAACATATATGGTTGTTTCCTCAATCGGGATGAGAGATGAATTTTCTCTTTATGTGCTTACTGTTATTCTTGGATGTGTGCATACATATGTGATTCACTATGTCTAGTTCCTCCCTCAAATGACTTTCAAGAGATGATATTTCTCATAGGAAAGAAAGGTGTTTTCCTTTCATAGTCCTAACAAGGTTGAAGTGTTTTTCTTACAGAGGAATTACAGATTCTTCTTCATGTTTGTGTCCTCCACAACCATGCTTTGCCTATATGTTTTTGCCTTCTGCTGGGTCAACATTAGGAAAATAATGGATGCTCATGATTGTAACCTCTGGAGGGCTTTTCTGAAGTGCCCTGTTTCGGGAATTCTGATTTTATACACATTTGTAGCTGCTTGGTTTGTTGGAGGTCTAACAGCATTTCATCTCTATTTAATTTTCACCAATCAGGTTCTTTTCTCCTCTTTACCGTTATTGCTGTTTGTGGTTCCCATTGGTTTTTATTTAGTTATTAAGTCATGTATTGCATTTCTGCAGACAACATATGAGAATTTCCGGTACCGGTATGATGGGAAGATGAATCCTTATAACCGTGGGTGTGCTCTCAATATTGTGGATATCTTCTTTTCTAAAATTCCCAGTTCTAGGAACAACTTCAGGGCAAAGGTTAAAGGGGATTCATCTTCTGTGTTCACCACTTCAATGCCATTGGGCCATGCCATGAGCCCGGAAATTCCCAAGAGAAGCTTTGACATAGAGACTGGAAAAAGGCAAGCTGTTGCTGCTGAAGATTTTGAAGATATACAGAGTCAGATGGAAAGTGTTGGTGGATTGGAGAGGTGTGGTACCCAGCCAAGACGCACAAACTGGGATCATAAACTGAACTGGGAGATGTCTCCTGATATACGAATGCTGGCTGGTGAGTTTGAAATGGAACGTGGTTTTACAGAAAGACAGAAAATTAATGGAGGCCTCTGAAGTTCATTCTATGGCCTAAACTATTGTGGTAAGGGTAAAATTCTGATCTTAGAGCCAAGATAAAATTGCTAACCTGGCTGGTTGAAATTGGTTACTGAAGTCGTGCTGAACTTGAAGAAAAGTCTGCCTTCGGAAGGATGTTTCACCAATCACCATGCTATTTTATTCTTATAGGAAGAAATACACTAGTTCAGTTAAAATATGAAGAGGCACTTGTTGTACATCAAACTGCTTTCATGGATACTTGGGGTGAGTGTTTTATTATAATGTAACAATTTTTTTTTTCCTTTTATCTTTTTCTTTTTTCCCCTGGGAATTTGGTTGGTTGATAATTCTCGGTGTGTTGGATAAATTAGCAGTGATACAGAAAAACCATAGATTATGTATTTTGTAAAAATGAAAACAAAAAACCCTTCGATTATGAGATCTAATTTACTTGGAACTTGTCTTTATCATTGATAGCTTTAATTAAATAACTAACTATGAAAGAGTTTGTTTATTTGAATGACAGGGCGGCAGTGCAGGGCCTGTGGGGCTTTGTTTTTAGCTTTGATGTTTCCTCTTTTCTCCTTTCTGCTTTTGCTTTCTTTTCTTTCGAGGTCTAGGAGGCCTGAACCAATAATTAGAGACATTTGGATGTTAACTTTGGCAATTGGTTGGTTGACCTGTAGAGAAAATTGGACTGGTCATGGTTGGTAGGACTGATTTGATGTTAACCTTACGTGATTCTGATTTTGTTAAATTGACTGCAAATTCCTAGTTTAGGGGAGGTCGAAACCTTTGCTTGGAATTGAATAAAAAATATGTCCTCCCATGTAGTAAGCGCTTATGAATAACAGGTTGCATGGAAATGAATCCCAGAAGACTTTTTTTTTTTTTTTTTTGATAATCTGCAATGATATTGAAACTCAAGAAACAGAACAAACGGGGTAATCTTTTTTACAAACAGGCTCAATGACCTCTGGAAGATTACCCTTATTAAACCACAAAAAAGGACTAGAAAGTGAAGCAAACTTGGCAGTAGCATGAGCTGCTGCATTACAGCTTCTCCTGACCCACACAAAATTGCAACAAGAAAAGGAGTGAGCAAGATTGCGGATATCATTGATGATACTATTAATGGTCCAGTCATGGGGGAGGTCAGGGGATGGTAGGGTCAAAACAGAGCATCGGACTAAAATCTAGCACTTCTTCACTTGTTTCTTGAATAGATTTGCATGGCTTCAATACTTGGACTTGAACTCCTGTTCTTTAAAGTATTAAATACATCCTAAATCTACCCAATTACAAGTAAAGTGCGTTTTGTCAAAGGATTAGCTAATTCTAATTGACATATGTTCCTAACATCATTTACATATGTCTTAACATTTATCATCCTCTCTTTTTGCATAGTTTTTCCTCACAAAAAAATCATCTCTCTCTCTCTCTCTCTCAATTTTTTGGTGGATTTTGTTATATATTTTTCTTACATCTCTGCTTTAAGTTGATAAATTTTTGTATTTTTTAGAACTCTAATTTGGGTTGATGAGATTTATTTTTGTGTTTTAAGGTTTTTTTTTTTAATTCTCTTTGATTGTTAAATATTATCCTGTTGCATTATAAAGAATTAAAAATAGTATATATATATATATATATATATATATATATTATTGCATTACATAGCATGATTTGGATAATTTAGTATTTATTGTTATATTTATATTTTTACTTTTTTTTTTTCTTCTCATCTTATTTTATTCAACATTGAAATAAGATGAGATCCTCCACATCATTAAATTATTAATATTTTCTCATCTTTTTTATTTAAAAAAAATTAAAAATATAATATTTTACACTTTCTCATTCCCTTTACCTTTTCATCTCCCCAAACCCTTTACCTTAATATTACTCTTCATCTTTCCCTTTATCTTTCTTTATTTTGTTTCTTCTTATTATCATACTCTTGGAATAAATTTGTCATTCACTCTTCCATTCTATGCATAATTTGTCCTTACAAAAAAAGATTATTTCTCTCTCAATTTTTTGGTGGATTTTTTATTTTATTTTTCTTGCATATTTGTTTTAGGTTGATAAATTTTTGTATTCTTTAGAACTTTATTTTAGGTTGATGGGATTTAGTTTTGTGTTTTAAGTATTTTTTTTTTATTACATTATAAAGAAGTAGTTAAAAATAGTATATAAAAAAATATTATTATATTACATAACATGCTTTTGATAATGTGGTGTTTATTGTTATATATTTTATTTTTATTTTCATAATATTTTACTTAAATTCAATAAATAATTTTTTCCTCATAAAGTGGAGTAATGCTAGGGAATCACACAATCTCACACCCAATATGTTAAACGAAAAATGGAATACAAAACAAATGTCAATTTAGAAACACTTAATTAAAAAAAAAAAGAGGATATTAAACCAAATATAACATAAAGAAACTAATAATGCATATTTAATGTCATAGATCATCATCAAATTTTGGAAAACGATAGGTTGCCAATGAAGAGAGAGAGAGAGAGAGAGAGAGAGAGAGAGAGAGAGAGAGAGAGAGATTGTAAAAAAAAAAACAATACAAAGTATTAGAGAGTAGATAAAGAAAAAAAATCAAACGTCATAAGTTCTCGAGAAAAAAACGTCATAAGTTTATGTTAATTGAAAGACAGAGAGATTATAAGGAGAAGTAAAAACTAAAATAGATATGTTCATATGGAGAATATTAAGAACTTTATAGTGTAGTAAAATAAACCGTTGCATTCACTTAAAAAATTAAATCAATAATCACAAAAAAATATAATCATAGTACCAAATTTAAACTTAAAACTAACCAAACTTTAATCATGAAAACCATATTTCCAATCATAACTAAAAAAGTGATGTTCTTCAGTAATAATAAAAATTGCATAAGAAATAAAATATTTAAATCTTTTTTCTGACATTTCATTTAACCTTTTATATATATATATATATATATATATATATATATATATATATATGTATGTATAATTTTCATACACTGTTACCAGTCAAGGCCAACAACTATGGATACTGATGAGGCGTAAAAGCTGGTGCTTGTACTTGAGTTGCAACAAAATTGAGGCTTAGATTTGGAGCAAAGACATGGCCTTAAAGCTGATCAACAGTAGATGACACTTGATGTGCCATAACATTCTTGTTCTTGAACTTGTACCCTAGTGGAAAATCATGCAACTTATAACATTTATCCACCGTATGACCCAATTTTCCACAATGAGTACACAAAGGCCTTTCCTTTCCCTTGGAATTGTTTCTAGAACTCTTGGTTGCGAAAGTAGTTGATTCAACTCAAATTGGATTGCCAGCAAACCTCTGCATTTATTCTTGGATGAACAAAGAATAAGCCTTGTTGATTAAGGGAAGTGGATCCATCAACAATATCTGTGTTCTTACTTGGGAGAAGGATTCATTTAGGCCTATAAGGAATTTCATTATGGATTCCTTAGCTTGAAGATTTGCTAGCCTCTGCTTAATGTTGCACACATTTTCCACAAGTGCAAAGAGGAAAAGGGCTGAAATTTTGTAGTTGTTCCCACAAAACCTTGTGCTGAGTAAAGTAATCAGTGAGTGATTGCTTTCCTTGACGAAACTCAGCAATTTGTTTCTGAATATTGAAAACTTTAGGTCCATTCCCTTGGCAAAACGTATCTTTAAGGTAAGTCCAAATTTCAAGTGTTGTGTCTCAGTATATAATGCTTGCTTGAATCTTTGGTGAATAATTTTCTCCTCCAATCAATGGTTGAAAAGTGAGAACAACACCTGGATTCTCTCCATGATGCAAGAAAAAAGGGTCATTTTGAATTATACAAATCTTGTGAGGAAGATGAATGTTAGGACATATGTGAAACTTGTTAGAACATATGTTATATTAGATTGACTAATCATTTGAAAAAAACGCACTTTAAGACTTGGGTGGATCTAGGATGGTTTAAGACTTCAAGAAACATGTTATTCAAGCCAAGTATTGAAACCATGAAGATTTGACAAAGAAATAAGTGAAGAAAAGCTGTTCATTAAAACTCGACAGAAGGTGGATAGAAGCTAGACAGAATCTTGACAGAAGCTCGACAGAAAATCTATTGAGATCTACGAAATCAGAATTTTCAGATATGATTTTTTCCCATGTTGACATGTCTGTGTAGAGTTTCTTTTCTCACAACCCTACACATATATAAGACTTATTTTAAAGGCCGTCAGAGAGTAGAATACATAGAAAACACATATAGAAAGTGACCGAGTATCTGATTCTCTAAAAGAAGCTACTGCGTCTTTGCACCAAAGGTTTTGTAACCAAGTACTTCTTGATATTCATGGTTGATGAAGTGAAGAACTTTGCAACCAACAATATCTTCAAGTTCCTGGAGTTAGTCATGTACTAGGAGCCGTGCATCATTGGTTCGTTACTGGGATTCGTGTAAAAGGGTGGCATTCATATATTAAAGAGTTTAGAAGTTCTGAAGCGGTAGAAGGTTTCTGCTGTAAGTTCATCTACAGGGATTGTAGAGTCTAGGGACAAGAGTTTTGTACTAGATCTGAAACTTCTCTTTACTATAGTGAATTGCTTTTCGCAAAAGTTTTCCACTAAGTTTTTTATTGTGAAACTAGTTTATTTCATTAGTTTTCCTAGGTCATCATATCTTGTCTTATTTACTTTTCTGCTGTGCATGATATTGACATGATATTGATGTTTGTTTGTTTTAACAAGGTTTATTCGTAATAAATCTAATTAACAACTTGGATTTAAAACTTGTTAATTCTATCAACCGAGGTCTAAATTTTCCAACAAGTGGTATCAGAGCGGGTACACTCTAATTAGATTAATTTCCTGAGTGTGATTCTTGACCCCCGTTGTCATGGATCGTGGACAATTTTTTTTATTCCTCCTTTATTTGATGACACTAATTATGCATATTGGAAAGTTCGTATGATAGTTTTTTGCAGGCTCTAGGTGAAAAAGTATGGCAAGCTGTTGAAGTTGGCTGGATTAAGCCACACGAAGCTTTGGTGGATTGGAATGAAGCAACAATCAAACCGGAAAATTTCAATAGTAGGGCCTTAAATGCTTTGTTTTGTGGGGGTGACCAATGAGGAATTCAAAAAAATATCATCCGTGGAAGTCACCAAGGAAGCATGGACTATTCTTGAGACTATTTATGAAGGTACCAAGACGGTAAAGACTGTGAAGCTTCAAAGACTCAACATTAGTTTTGAAGAAATAAGGATGGAGGAGGATGAGACATTTGATGAGTTCTATGCTAAACTCAAGGATATTGTAAATTCTGCCTTCAACCTTAAAGAATCTATAGCATAACCCAAAATTATTAGCAAAATCCTTAGGTCCTTACTTGAAAGATTCCATGCCAAGATCACTGCCATTGAAGAAGTGAATGACATTAATCAAATTTCTTTGATTGAGCTTGTAGGAAACTTTCAAACCTATGAGATAAAATTAGATTTAATGGGAAAAGGTGGAAAGAGTAGAAACTTAGCTCTTAAGGGTATAGAGGAAGAGATTGGTGATTCTGAAGAAGAAGATGAAAGCAAAAATGATGATGAGGATGAGGATCTAACCTTCATAGCTGATGAGATTATCAAGCTTCTTCAATATAGGAAAAAAGATAAGGCCAAACCTCCTAAAAAATCTAAATCCTCTAAGAAGGGCAAGAATGAGAAATCCCTCATCTAATGCCATGAGTGCAAAGGTTTTCGTCATATGAGGATGGAGTGCCCAAACTATCTTATGAAGGAAAAAACCAAGAAGTCAAAGAGATAAAGGTTGGTTGCTACCTGGAGTGATATTGAGAATGACTCTTCTGATGAGTATGTGGATGAATGTGGTCACTTTATGGCCTTTGCTGCTACAACCGATAAGGTGATTGTAGAGAGTGCTAGTGATAGTGAGGATTCTTCTGATGATAAAGTACCTAAGAAGTTGACCTTTTAGGAAACCTATGATAAGCTATGCAATGAATTTATAAAATCTGAAAAGACTTCTCATCTTTGTAGAAAAGAGCTTAATGAGGTAAAAACTGAAAAAACTGAACTGTTAGTCAAACTAGATAAGACTACAAGGTTAGTTGAGACTCCTGTTGTGGAGAACAATTCATGAGAAGAGAAAGTCAAGAATCTCGAGGTTGAGCTTAGTTAAGCTAGAACTCAAATAAAGAGGATGTCTAGTTCAAAGCTTGATGAGATGTTGAGTACTCAAAAGCCTAATTCTGATCAGATTGGCTTAGGATATGCTGTTTCCTCTGGCCCTTTCTCTTCCACGGCTTCTGGATCAAGGACTGCCTTTGTTCCCCAATCTGAGAAAGGTGACAAAGGTATGAAATCCATAACTGATTTTTGTAATTCTAAATCCTTTGTTATACCTCACTCTAGGAAGTCTAGTAGTCCTAAAACTGCTTATGTTTGTCACTATTGTGGTGTTTCTGGACACATTCGTCTTAATTGCTTTAAGTTGTATCCTCAAAAGCAAGTGTCCAAACAGTCACAGATTTTCTCTCAAGGAACTATATCTTTATTTGGAAAGTTATTAAAAGTTTTAAACTTTTTAACTTAATTTCAGGAGAATTATAATTCTTCTATGTCCTTTAATAGACATATTAAGACATATGCCTTTTTATCTTCACGACCAAAGACTCGTGCTGTGTGAGTGAGAAAGAAGCCTAAGACTTAATTGTCTTTTCTATTTGTCATCTTCTTTAATTCTTTCTATCTAAAGTAGGACTTTCTTGCTTGATTTCTTATCTGTTTTTGGAATCATTCTTTCATGCTTTTATATTGTTTGTTTGTTTTTGTTTGGTTGTTTAGTTTTTATTTTGTTTTGTTTAAAAAAAAATAAAAAAAATACAAAAACAATGTGTGTTTGTGTATATTGGTACTTGCGTACTTTGGATGGCCATTAAAACAAAAATTTTTAAACTTTGTATCTTTTATAGCTTAGATGAACATTTTAATGCACAATTAAGCAAGTTAGCTTTGTGGCTCGTGTTTGTGATGAGTATGATTAAGTAATCTCTTATACTTGAACACTCATATTACTTTTTTTGACAGGAAGGACTAGAATATCCTAAGAGAAATGCATAAATAACCATTTCACCACTAAAACCCGCTAATCATGACTAACATTGGTATGCTTCGGCATAACAAAATTGTGATGTTTTGGCTTACATAATTGGGTATTTTTTTCTCTCTATATATGCCCATGGATGATATGCTCAAAAGAAAAAAAAAATATTCAAAGAATCAAAATAAAAGCAAAAAGAATCAAAATGCTTTTAAATATGGTTGCAAGCGTGTTTCTAAGAGATGTGGGAATTATAGGATTTACTTCGAAGGTGATAGTCCCCATCAAGCAGTTATGATTGTGTGTGAGTTAAATTGATTTTCTCATATTTCAAATTGTCATAACATGAAAAACTTGTGCAATCTTGCAATGTTTTCACACACAACACGCAAATTCTTTACTACTTTTGATACATGTTCAAGTACAATGTGATTTGGCCATCACAAGAGATACATGTGTTAATGTATACTCACTGAATTACCTTAACTTGTTTTTGAAATATAAAATTGGTTAAACTTGTTTAGTGCATGTGTGTGTTTTGGATCAATGAATGCTTTGCATTTTTCTTGTTGAGAGATGTTTTTGAAAGCTTAACATGTTGATTGAATCTTTGGTTGAGTAGCTTGCTTGTTTGCATTCATCTCTATGTATTTTTCCTTTCTTTGAAAAACTGTTTTTTATCAAGCTCGACAGCTTCTGACAGATCTTCGACAGATTCTTATCTGTCGAGACCCTCTTTCTTCTTGTCTCGATAGAAGTTAACGCAATCTCTATCCATCGAGCTTTTTGGACTTTGTCTCGATAGCTTCTTGATCCACCGAGAAACATTCTATTTGGCCGATATATCCTTGATAGTTTCTCGATCCATTGAGGTTGGCTTCTATTTGATAGCAGCTTGACAGCTTCTCGATTTGTTGAGATTCTCTTTTATGCATTGTTTTTCACATGTTTTGCATCTTTCTATTATTTTGTCATTTATAACATCTTGTTTCATTACATTCATGCATTATTTGGATTTTTGTACCCCCTTGATCATCTTTGATCATCTTTATGTTTCTCGGGAGAAGTTTTATAGTTTCTTGTACCTTTTGTCAATCATGACAAAAAGGGGGAGTAAATGCGGTTTCTTTTTAAAATTCTACATGTTAGAGGGGAAAATACATGCCTTTGTAAGGGGGAGCTGCGTTTTGTCTTGTTAGGGGAAGTGTTTATCTCCTTATTGTTTTAGGAGCTTCTTTTAGCTTCTTGTATGCCGGTCTTGTGACCATGTTTACATACATTGTGCTTGTCTTTGATATATATATATATATATATATATAATGTTGTATGTTTTCTTCACTTATCTCTCCATGTGTCATTTTTTTTTTCTCTTTATACATATGTTTTTTTTATGTATGTAATCTTTTATTTCTGTTTCACACTAAGATGCCTTGATGAGTTTTGTTGAAAATGTTTCAAAAAGACAGGTTGTCAAAATCTATTATGCCATGAACTCTCTTCTTGCGAAGTTTTTCAAGAGTTTGTGTTAGGATTATATTTTATTGTATTCAACAAGTGATTATGAGTTTAGTGATTTATGACTTCTCTCATACTTCATTTTTTTTTTTTTTGTGGTTTTGTCACGAATGGCCAAAGGGGGAGATTGTTAGGACATATGTGAAACTTGTTAGAACCTATGTTATGTAAGATTGACTAATCCTTTGACAGAACACACTTTACTTGTAATTGGGTAGATCTAGGATGGTTTAAGATTTCAAAAAACATGTTGTTCAAGTCAAGTATTAAAGCCATGAAGATCGGACCAAGAAACAGGTAAAGAAAAGCTGTTCATTAAAGCTCGACAGAAGTTAGATAGAAGCTAGACAGAATCTCGAGAGAAGCTCGACAGAAAATCTATCAAGATCTACGAAATCAGAATTTTTAGATTAATTTTCGGCCCATGTTGACATGTATGTGTAGAATTTCTTTTCTCACAGCCCTAGACATATATAAGGCTTATTTTAAAGGCTGTCAGATAGTAGAATGCATAGAAAGCACATATAGAAAGTGACCGAGTGTCTTATTCTCTCTTAAAGAAGCTATTACGTCTTTGCGCCAAGGGTTTTGTAACCAAGTACTTCTTGATCTTCATTGTTGATGAAGTGAAGAACTTTGCAACCAACACCATCTTCAAGTTCCTGGAGTTAATCATATACTAAGAGCCGTGTATCATTGGTTAGTCACATACTGGGATTTGTGCAAATGGGTAGCGTTCATATATTGAAGAGTTTAGAAGTTCTGAAGCAATAGAAGGTTTCTACTGTAAGTTCATCTATGAGGATTGTAGTGTCTAGGGACAAAGGTTTTGTACTAGATCTGAAACTTCTCTTTACTATAGTGAATTTCTTTTCACGAAAGTTTCCCCTTAGGTTTTTTACTGTGAAATTAATTTGTTTCATTGATTTTCCTGGGTCATCATATCTTGTCTTATTTACTTTTCCGCTCTGCATGATATTGACATGATATTGATGTTTGTTTGTTTTAACAAGGTTTATTCATAATAAATATAATTAACAAATTGGGTTTAAAACTTGTTAATTCTATCAATCGGAGTCTAAATTTCCTAACAATGAAGATTCAATGGTGGAAGTATTAGCTATAGCTATTGTATTTGCCATTGAGGAGCTTGAAAAGCTTGAAGAAAACGACTATGGTGGATGAAGGAAAGAGATTGAAAAAGCTTGAAGAAAACGAAAATGGTGAACGAGAGAAAGAGATTGAGTAAAATTCCCAAATTCTATATGATGAACCCTAGAATTGGAAGAATCTAAAGGTTTAGCTGTGATACCATATTAGAAAACAGAATTGGGGGAAAAGTAAATTATAATTAATTGAATGGTACAAGCCTTATATATAGTATCGGGTTAAACCTAGAAGAGAGGAAAAGCAAAACTAACTAACTAACCAAAACAGAAAATCCTGACGGACTCAGGCACGTGTGTACGTGTGAACACTTATGCAAAAAATAGAAATAAACCAAAGCTACATGTCGTATTTTACAAACTCAATAGAAAAACCTAAACTAAGTCAATTCTGATCTAACTCTTTCTCTTCCTTATTGAATCCGCTACTGCTACACTCTGCAACTGATGCTTGAAGGTGTTAAACTGATCTGTAACTGCAGTATGTAACTGCTAAAGCTTGTTTACTTTGCTCTGGTTCATGAACTTGCTTTATATGTGAGCTATGTTGATGTAAACTGCCTTAATAGTAGCTGACACAATAATGCAGTGATGCTTTATCAAGCGTACATCAACAACAAAATTTTAGATGCTGAATAATGCCACAATTGAAGATTGCATTAAGAAGCTCCAGTTCACTCTCTCCATCTCTTGGTTGTGCTATCTCAAATCTTTTAATTGCAAACTCATATCCAATTACTAGCTACTACATACTTGTGAGGCTACCAATGAAAGCAGTGAATCATTGTCATACGAAAAGCTACACCAAGATCATATAACATTTTGTAGGATGAGGCACTTTGGTCAGTTAAAATTGGTACCAAACAAAAACAATTGAGTACTCATTTGTTTTCTAGGGAACCTCAAACTTATAGCACTAATTCCACTTCTTACGAGCCAAAATTTTGATCACATTCATCTTGGATTTATGAAAAATACAGTAATGATTAGCATATACTAAAAAGATTCATTTTGGGTAGGAGTTGTCTTTATTCAAACAGCTGTATTTTTCCACATGAACATAAGACATGTGATGGAAAGGCATGCAAGAGTCCTAGAAAGTCTTAACCTAATCCTAATACCTGACTATTCCTGGAGATAAGAATGAGAGTCTTGTTGCCGTGCAGGAGAAGATGTTGCAGAAATCTTAGGAGTTTGAAATCAATCTTATCTTTAACTTTAATTTATCTTATCCTTAGTTTAAATGTTGAAGTACTTGATTATTTAAATAAACGATGTAGGCATTAGGTTGATCATTGATGAATTTAGAATTGTCTTTTGGTTTGTCTTCCACCCAAAGGAAGTCATTTATTAATTCCATCTCTGTTCCATCAACTTGGTATCAAAGCATGGCCACCAACAAGGACTGAATTGAAAAATTGGAGTCAGACATACAAGAGCTGAAGGAGAGTTTACAAAAGATCGATGACGACTGAGTCTCAAGATCAAGGCTCATTTGTACGTGAACTCAAGGAACTGTTGTTGAAAGTTTGAAAGGCTTGCTAATTTGGTTGATGGTTGGCCACAAAAGGCATTGGTGGGGGCATTTATGGGTGGATTGAAGGAAGACATTGCTTCAAAAATCCAAATGTTCAAACCAAAAACACTGTTTGAGGCCATAGAGTTGGCTAGAATCAAGGATGAGAGCAAGAACAAGCAACGGGCGACAACACAAGGTTGGCAACCTACAAACAAGCTTAACAACCGAATTAGTACAGAAGACCATATCTTCTAGCACATTTGGATTGGACTAGCGGGGCGAGCAACTAGGACTGGGGGTACTGGATCTGGAGGTACTAGAAACATTTCTTGGGAAGAAATGCAAAAACGAAGAGAGAAAGGGCTATGCTTTAGTTGCAATGAGAAATACACACCGGGGCATCGTTGTGCAACCTCACAAGCTCTCCTTATTGAATTCTGTCCATAACAAAAATTCATAGAAGTGTCCTTTGACAAATTGGAGGAAGGAGTTGTGGAGGATCATGAGGACCATAAGGAAGAAGTTCCACACATTTCCCTACACGAAATTGTAGGTTGCTTGAGCCCTCGAACCATGCGAGTCAAGGCTAGGATCGAGAAGAGAGAGCTAGTTGTCCTTATTAACAGTGGGTCAACCCATAACTTTGTGGATCAAAAGCTGACCCATTCACTTGGATTGGCTGTCACGCTTATTACAGAGTTCAATGTGAAGGTTGCAAGTGGAGAAAGCCTAGTCTGCAAAGAAAGGTATGAACGAGTTTCCATTACTATCCAAGGATTTAAATTTTCCACTACTTTGTATTATTTACCACTCAATGGACTAGATTTGGTATTGGGTAAGGTCGTGAAAATCGGGATTTTACGTAGGATCATGAGAGGTAGGTGAGATCGTGGATTATAGGATTGGATTACAAATTGTAAGATCCTACATATTTTCATATTTAAAAAAAAATAATCACGTGAATTGTGAATTTATCCATAAAAAAACAAAGATTTGCATTATATGATATAATTTGCATGTCTTAACATCGCTACGTCTATACTAACAAAACAAATATATTTACCTTTTGACCCAATATATCTAAAAAATTCAATAAATGTTTAATTAGCAACCAATTACCAAAATATTTATCAACAATATGAAAATATTTTCCAAGTTCTAAGTTCCAAGTTCCAAGTTTAAAATCCAAAATAAAGAATCAAATGGAAACTAGCTAACTAAAATATAAAATCCAAAAGCAAGATTAATATTAAGGTGAAGTGAACATTTAGTTATTCTCATTATAGGGTTCTTATGACCACCGTTCTAATCATCATAAACCATTTTATCATCTATGTAGACATTGTATATTTGTATACTAGAGCTGCAAAAGGGATCAAGATACAACTTCACACTCAACTATTCAAGTTATACCATCTAGCAACAATTGCAGAGAGTGCTAAAAAAAAATCGATCAATTAATATACAAATACAAGCATACTAATAAAATTATAAATATAAGAAATTTTTTTTAGTAATATTATAACACAAATTAGTATATTGATCAAACAATTTAACAACATTATAGATTAAAATGTAGCAAAGCCAATATAAATATTTCATTTAAAAAATAATGAAGCATTCCTTCATTTTTATTACAAGTGAACTAAAAACTAAAAAACATTTGCTTAGGTTAACATAATTATATAAAAAATAAAAATCAAAAGCCATACCATCACAATATAGAAAAACAAAAACCCTTCAAGCTTCATCAAAACCAAGAATGTATCCCATTAAAAAAAAAACAAAAACTAATGTTTTCATTGTTTTGGTAGGATTGGTAGGAGCCCATACGATCCTACAATCCTACATGATTCTACATACGATCCTACTATTTTTATGATCGTAGTGCGATTCTATACGTTTTGGTGAAGTGGGATAGTAGAATCGTGTGATCTCACGATCCAGATCGTGATTTTGACAATCATGGTATTGGGTATACAATGGTTGGAGTTGTTAGTACTAGTAGAGTGTGATTGGAAAAAAATGACAATGAAATTCCTATGGGAGGGTGTGTCATATGTCATAACCTGTTAATGGGAAGTTTTTGCTAGTTTTCTTTGATGACATATTGATTTATAGCAAAGGGTGGGAGGAGCATGTAGCACAACTTCAAAAGTTTCTTGAGGTCCTTAGTAGCCATCAGTTCTTTATTAAGCCATCCAAATGTGTATTTGGAGCTCGTGAAGTTAAATATTTGGGTCATGTCATCTCACAAGAGGGTGTGCACGGGACAATCAAAAAATTGAAGCCATACAAAGTTGGCCCAGGCCATGAAACATCACAGAGCTACGTGGGTTTCTTGGTCTCACCAGGTATTACCATAAGTTCGTATGGCATTATGGACTTATTGTAGCACCATTGACTGACTTGTTGAAGAAAGGGAACTTTGGTTGGTATTCAAAGGTAGATGAGGCATTTGAAAAACTCAAACGTGCCACGATGATGACTCCGGTGTTGGCTCTACCGGATATCACTGACACTTTTTATGGTTGAAATAGATGTCTCTGATTATGGGATTGGAGCTGTGTTAAGTCAAAAGGGATGACCCATCGCTTATTTGAGCAAGGCATTGGGTCCATCTAAATGGGCATGGTCGATTTATTCTAAGGAGATGCTGGCAATTATGGCGACAGTCAAGTTATGGTGACCTTACTTGTTGGGGCATAAATTTCAGATATGGACTGATATAAAAAAAACTTGAAGTTCCTATTGGAACAAAGAGTTCTTACACTAGAACAACATAAATGGGTAGCAAAATTAGTGGGATCAACTATGAAATTAAGTATCGGCTTGGTAAAACCAACATAGCAGTAGATTCACTATCAAGGTTGACCGATGGACCGTTACTCGCTGCTATTATTGATTGCTATGAAGCAACCCAGCCGTAGTTTGATATTTTGGAGAAAATCAAGCAAGCCAACACTGAAGAACCATACTTAATAGAACAACTTCGTATGTGGCAAGAAGCACCAGAGACCATGCCACACCACAAGCAATGAGCAGGAATCTTGTTCTACAAAAATCAAGCGGTGATTGTACCAATATCTTCACTAAAACAAGTTCTCTTAAAGGAGTTTCATGATTAAAAAATGGTAGGTAATTTTGGAGTGTTAGGAACCTAGAGAAGATTGTCACAAAATTTCTATTGGGAAGCCATGAAGCAGGATGTTTGAGATTATGTTGCAGCTTGTGACTTGTGCCAAAGAAACAAGAGTGATTCACGTTCGCCCGCGGGCCTACTTCAACCTTTACTGATTCCATCTCAAGTATAGGAAGATATTAGTATGGACTTAATTGATGGCCTACCAGTTTTTGTAGGAAAAACTTCCATTATGGTGGTAGTTGATCGCCTAACAAACTACGCTCATTTCTTTGCTATAAGCCATACCTATTCAGCAAGTAAGATAGCTGATGCTTTTGTCTTTGGGGTGATGAAGTTACATGGGATTCCTTGATCTATTGTAAGTGATAGAGATTCCATTTTTATGAGTTCTCTCTGGCAAGAGTTCTTTAAGCTGCAAGGTACCTAGTCGAAAACTAGCTTGACTTATCATCCCCAGACCGATGGGCAAACTAAAGTAATAAATTGTTGCCTTGAGCAATACCTTCGGTGTTATGCGAGTCAAAGTCCAAAGAAGTGGGACTAGTTTTTAGCTTGGGTAGAGTATTGGTACAATACAACTTATCACCACTCTACCATTGCCACTCCCTTTTAAGCATTCTATGGTCGATCCCCATCGGTATTGGTCAATTATTTAGTTGAATCATCTCTAGTGAATGAGGTTGATTGGAGTTTGATTGACCAAGACTAGCTGTTGAAGGAGCAAAAGGGAAATTTTCAGCGAGTAAATAATAGGATGAAGCAATATGCAGATGCCAAGCGTAGGGAAGAACAATTCCTAGTGTTTTTTGAAGAGCACATCAGAAGTTGGCAAGCAAGTATTTTGGGCCATTTCAAGTCACGGCTAAGGTAGGAGCTACAGCATATTGTCTAGCACTACCTGTGGACTCTAAGATCCATCCAGTGTTTCATGTGTCATTGTTGAAGAGGAAGGTGGGCGACACCAGCATCTTGCCTCCATACTCTGAGGAGCACGGACCTTTGTGAGAACCTCTATAGGACTACAAGTGGGTGAAGCGAGGAACTAAGCTGTACACAGAAACATTGGTGCAGTTGAAAAATATGGTAGCTAAAGATTCAACATTGGAGGACGTTAAACAACTCTAGGAGCAATTTCCAGCTATTAACCTTGGGGACAAGGTTCCACTTCAAGGGGGGGCGAGTGATGGAAAGCCACACAAGAGTCCTAGAAAGCCTCAACCTAATCCTAAATACCTGGCTATTCTTGGAGATAAGAACAACAAGAGTCTTGCTGTTGTGCAGGAGAAGTTGTTGCGAAAATCTTAGGAGTTTGAATTCAAATTGCTTCTTATCATTATCTTTAATTTATCTTATCCTTAGTTTGAATGTTGAAGTACTTGATTATTTAAATAAACTATGTAGGCATTAGGCTGATCATCAATAAATTTAGAATAGTCTTGTGGTTTGTCTTCCACCTAAAGGAAGTCATTTATCAATTCCATCTCTATTTCCATCAACACGCAAGATCCCTAGAGGCTTGGACGAACACATATTCCGTGACACGAAGAACCTTGAAAAGTTAGGACATGATATAGTTGAGATGCAATAACTAATTAATTTTAGACTCAATCAAGAACATTTTCAATAGTAATTGATACAGTAATTTTAAGGCTACTTTTATTCAGTCAACTTCTTCGTATGTATTGTAAGAGGAAAGGATAAAGGTTTTTTCCTGAATGTTTTTAGTCATGGCATTTTTCAGTCAACAACATGATATTAATTCAATTTCCCTTTGAGCTCAGCTTGGAGTGGAGGTGGACATTGAGTACGACAAGCACCGCATATGCATTGACCGTCAACACAGCAGTTCTGGTTTATATCCTTAACACACACAAGTGCAGTTAATCATTCTAGGCCACCGAAATTTTATTGCTTCCACCATTGGCACCTCCAAAAATAGCATGCCTGCGCAATGGTGTTCTACTATTAGTCAGCTTAAAGAAATGAATAACGCCTAGCTACAATTAAATGAGAGAGAGAGAGAGAGAGATACTAACTATTTGAATGAACAATACAACAAACTTGACCTGTTTCAATCCACTTTTCTCAAGGGTTGACTAAAAACTGTCGAAACCATCACTAAAAAAAATTGGAGCGCATGGGCAACTTTGATTAGCTTTATTCCGAGGGTCATGAAAATCCTTGAAATAAACCTATACAACCCTCGGAATAATCTATTAAAATTAGGCGGGCTAGTTTTTACACTCCAACGCTAATTTTACCTCCAAATTTAAACATTTTTCAACACATCCTATGGCAACTTTTAATAGAAGATATCTCAAAATTTCCAACCTTTTGAAATAAAGTCCAAAAGTAAAATACAAAAGGGAAAATTCTCTCAAAATCAGAGCTCATCTCATCTCCGATGGGCTGATTTGCGGTGGTCGGCTATCTATGTCCGACGACAAGCGAGCATTTTCCGATTACATGTTTGTCTTTCTCTGTTTATTTCCCAAAAAATTATGGAAATTACACTTATATTCGCTTCTACTAGGTATGATTTTCTACGGCTTTTCATTTCATTGCATTTCTATAGATTTACTCGGATTCTGTATTTGGAGAAATTGTTTGGAATGAATAGGCTTTGTTTGATTTTTTATTTATTTTAATAGTTATATTTGTTTCAGTTACTTTGAAATTCTAGCTCAATTCGTTAGCTTTGTGGTGGAATTTGAGCTCGATTAAATTTCTTTAGACTTGTTTAGAATATGTTTGGTTGTTGAGAAATCGTAGGAAAATAAATGAGTTTGCATTGTATCGGTTTTGTTGAGATTTTTTTTGTTGAAAATTTTTAGTTTTTATTTTTTTATTTTTATAATTTTATTGTTGGTTTTTTCAATTGGTAAATTTTCTAGCTCGAATCCCTAACTGTTAACTTGTGCTGACATTTGAGTTCTATTAAATTTCTTTGATTCATTCGAGAATTTGTTTGGTTGTCTAAAAATTGTAGGAAAAGAATGATGTATTATTGGAGAGGATTTTGGGATTGATTTGTACATTCTAGTTTGATTTGAGCTTAAATTATTGGTTGATTTTGCTATTTGGATTTTGGATGAAAAATAACATGTTAGAAATTGTTAGCCTAAAGATTGAATTGTCAATAACTAAGTTTGTGGCTGGCACACCTTAGAATGTTTTTCCTCCAAGAATATGTGTGCAGTCATTAAAGCCATCATCTAGGATCCTACAAGACGCACGCACACAAAAGGAGGAAAGGGAAACAAAGAAGAAAAACTTTAGACTCCATACCAATTGCACTCTATTGTTCCTGTTGGCCATTTTATTTATTATGTGGAGATGGGCAAAGGGAATTGTGTCACATAAAAGTATAACCTGTTGAGAGATTATAGTAGGGAAAAATATGAAGAACAGGACAATGTTTTACTCAAAGGAAGAGGGGAAAGAGTTTGAGTCATGACAACTGTCAAGTACATGGTGTAGGCATGAGAGATCTCTAACATAAAAGTGTTGGTACCACTTGTAATGTAAAACTAATGTCAGTGATAGTCATTTTAAGTAAAACACTAACCAAAAGGTCCCAAGGAGGGCATAAGGCTACAACACCAGCAACAGGAACATTCTCTCCCTCCTCCCCAAGATATTTTACCTGCAAACAAGTATCAAATTAAAGGATTAAACCTTTAAAGTATAATGTCAAATATATATAATAAAATTTGGCTCACAAACTAATGCTTCCAATTGTATGCAGTTTCCAAGAGTGGCTATGCAGCACGTTGTCTATTACAAATCTATATTAGCAACTTTTGAGCAAACAGTGCCACATAAAGAAATTAAAACAATTCATCAAAACAACAAACAATGGTTAATAGACAAAACTCAATTGTTATATAAAATAAAAAGCAATTCAATTCCATATTGTAGCTCGCAGTTCATCTTGCAAAAGTTATAAATGACCAATCAAGAATATAGTACTTTCTTATTTCATGGATAAAGTAAGAAAAGAAGAAAACAACTATGACTCTCAATGAACACTTCTAGTACTCTTAATTGGTTTTCTTCGCATATTGATCCATGTTCTGCTATATGCATTCAGGAGGCTTTTGCAAAGAGGATTTTCTCAGGAGAGTGCGAGGAATATATTGAAAGAAATGGAAGGAAGCAATGTACAGCCTAGTTTGTTCTTGTTTAGTAGGATTTTAGCGAGTTATAGGGATAGAGGGGAATGGCAAAGATCATTTCAGGTTTTGAAGGAAATGAAGAGTAGTGGAATAAGGCCTGATAGGCATTTTTACAATGTGATGATTGATACTTTTGGAAAGTACAATTGTCTTAATCATGCTCTGTCCACATTCGAACAAATGTTATCGGGGGGATTGAGCCCGATACTGGTATGTGGAACACACTTATTGATTGTCATTGTAAGTTGGGATACCATGTAGGGCAGAGGAGTTGTTTGAGGAAATGCAGCAGAAAGGGTATAAGCCGTGTACTACGGCGTATGATATTATGATCAGTTGTGGGGAGTAGCAGAGGTGGAAGGATGTGAAGGGCTTGTTTAGGAGGATGTAGAGTCAGGGGTTATTGCCTAATGTGGTTACATACACGACATTGGTTGATATTTATGGAAAGTCGGGGAGGTTTGATGACACGATTGAGTGCTTGGATGTTATGAAGTCTGCGGGGTTAAAGCCGCCTTCCACAATGTACAATGCCTTGATTAATGCCTATGCACAGAAGGTATGTTGCTTGTTGCCTTGATTAAGAAATTTACTTTGAGTGAATATATATATATATACACACTATTGCTTTGGCATGGCCATAATAGGATAAGATTATAGGCATCCTGCGTTATTTGTGTCCTGCATATATCAAAACGTGTTCATATTGTAACAACATCTTCTATACCTGTACCCTTTTGAGGAAGTGCTAGTAACCTAAGTCAAGTCAAACAAGCAGTAGCATTTGAGGTGATCATTGACACTCTTTGCCTTAGAGTATTGCGTAAACTATGAGATGGCTTAAAGTCTTGACAGGAAGATTTTAATTGCCAATGTTGGTGACTCAAAGGCCCTTTAATGCACAAAGAAAATCCAGTCTGGTCAGGGTACTGGTTCTCTGATATCTCCCTTTTTTTGTTAAGTAATGATATTGATTATCGACTCTTTAACCAGTTGCATCCAGAAGATAATTGATCCTAATGGATGGGAATAAAGGTTTAACTGATTTGAGTTGAAATTAGTTGCGTCTACTAGATATGCATAGCCTACAGAATCATATAAGAATTAGACAATGATATTGATAAGAGAGAATGACTTCAGAGAGAATAAAAAAGCGACGTATACTAAACTTATTACCGGATTATTAGCAGCTACACCACCATCAATAAGATTGAATTTTCTCACTCTTCTAGTTGAGTCTTTGTTATCAAAATTATGGGCAGGGAAATATGTTGGGGCAGCTGAGGTTCCAATGCATATATCTGAAAGTAAGGCTTCAAAGTGTGCATGGTTCTTCACCTAATTAAGGCAAATATATGCTAGTTCTTTTTTGTTTATGTGAAGTTTTAATTCCTTCTCATTAGACTGGATTAATTTCAGGTAAAGTCAAGTTAGAAACTTGGATTAATTTGAAAACCTCATAGCTGGAGAAAATGCCTGGCCAGAGTTACTTGATGTCAAAGGTTGGGATTACCACATTGGTCAGTGTGTGGTGTAACTGAGTATTCCCTAGTTTTTCCTTCAGAAGGCTATGAAGATACTTTCCATCTTATTTTGGTCCTGTTATGGCTTTGATCAATTTTGTTGCTTGAGCAAATGGAGAACTGTTGCTTAAGCAGATTAGTATAGTGTTATTTAATATGGAATAAGACATAGTGATAGCATGAAAAACATTGAGGCTCAGTTGTTACCGATCTTGAGGAAAGATTTTAGGTCTATTATCAAAATAGACGGCCTTGATGTCTTTTGCAGCATACATGGGGCATTTGTTTTCATTTGGTGCAGTTTGCATGGTAGTCACAAGACCTCCTGTGCTTGTCCCTGCGATCACATCAAAATAATCTGCAATTCTAGCTTTGGGGCCATCAATTTTCTGCCCCACAAGGTAAAAAATGTAAAAAAAAAAAAAAAAAAAACCATGTGAAAAAAATAGTCCAATGTTGTGCTGCCGGAAACTACATAGTACCAATCTATTTATAATCCTTTAAGCTTTCTAGTATTGGTTAAGAATCAACATTTTCATCATTTTTATGGGACTAACAATGCTGTAATATGGACTATATGCATACATAGTGGTTTCTTCAATATGGTTTGAGTTGATATTTAGCTTTATTATTGACAGGAACAACAGAGGATTCCATTTCCTTATAGTGATCTTGCTTTAGCAAAGAAGAAATTGCATCTTAGACGCTACATATACAGGAATTTTAGTTGAGACTCCAGGAGAATTGCAGGTAAGAAGAATTAGGTGAAGTGATATCCTAATGGCACTCTACAGACTACTGTTTTCTTGAATATATGCTGTCTAGCTTGTCAAATTTGCATAAATGACGTAGACCAAATTTTGAGGATATTCATATCATATATAAATGGGATTGGATTCTTTTTTTCTTTTTTATTTTTTGGTAGAAAAGATTGGATTCAATAATAAATAAAATTAGATTGAAACAAATAAATATTCTTTGTAACTATGAAACAGAGAATGGACTGATCATAGTCACACGACAATTGTTGCCAAGCCTTATTAAGTTCAAAACATAGTGGGTAAGTGTGTATACTTGTGTGTTAATGAACTATTCATGTCTATAGTTTAAATTGGTACATTGATTTATATGCATCATTTATTTGCTTTTTCAGAAATATGTTACATTTTGAAAATCACATGTCAATATGGACTTCATTGTATGACAATTTTTCAATCAAACACCTCAACCATTTAACAAGTGCATGATTAATTGGTTTGTCTATTTCCTTGCAGTTCTTAATGCAAGGGAAAGTTGGTGGCTATGCATCAGTCTTTGAGAAGTACCAGGAGAATGCAGAATCCTTTATCTGAGACCCTTTAAATATTAGTACATCATGTTGTTTTGTATTGAAATAGAATAATTTTAAGATTAGAATTTTGATCATGCATGGTTCTTGCGATTCATTTCTCTTCTTCTTCTTCCTTTTTTTCTCTCCTTTATCTAGTTAAAATACTATGTTCCTTTATGCTAATATGAAAATGTCTACATAAACTTCAAGAATGAAGAATTTAGTAACTTGGAAAGCTAATTGAATTTTGTTTTGATATTTGTGTTATGGTATAATATAGATTTTTTAATATGTGGTTCTTTAAAGTCTATGTGCATGGCTGTGGGTTTTGATTTTTATTTTTAAAAGAGGAAAACCTTATTTTGAGGATTGAGAGACCTTCAAAAAAAGGTTATTGTTCTCAGGTTGCCAATCATTGATAAAGATAAAACATTTATTTTGAGAGTATATAGGTTGTTGAAATTTCAGTTTCAAGGGTCACGAAGGCCGTAGAAATTTCCGTCTCAAGGGAATTTGTTTGAAAGGTCGTCAAGGGTCGGTTAAACCCTCAAAATAATATCTTTTGAGGGCTTTTAACACTTTTTTCAAGGGTTTTGACCCTTGAAAAAAATTCAACTTTGTTGAGTGGAAGTTTTCTACATCATTTTTTGGGTTATGCTGAAGTTGGAAATTCTAATTGCTATGCTGTTAATTCGCTATGTGGTCATGAAGATGCTCCAAGAAATATTCATAGGAAAGGGCAAGACTAACATTTGAGGCAAGAGAAAATCTAGAGATAATTTTGATATCTCTGGTCATATCACAATCCACTTTACGTGGAAAAAGTTTTATTAAATTTGTCTTTTTGTTGAAATTGGATAGTTATAATTAGATCTTTGTAACATTTGTTTTTGCTAAATTTTTTTGATATATAGGATAAGATTTGAAACTTATGGGTCTATTTCATAGTGTTTTTTTATTTTTTATTTATCATTTTATTAATTTAGATGCAATTCAAATACAAGTTTCTTATTCAATAATAAGAGGCTTCACTGATTTAGCTAATTAGAATCCACATTTCAGTATCTACGGGTTAAGAAAAACGATGAGAAGAAGCTTACCAAGAGTGGTTTAGGTTCAAACAAGGCAAGACTGACCAAATGCTAGAATTTGAAGAAGGGACAAAATGGCATGAAGACAGTAAAGCTGAAGTTCAAGAAAGGCCTCAATGACACAAAAGGTTTTGAAGGAAGAGTGACACCATTTAATGAAACGGCAGAGTTTTGGATTGAACAATTAAAGAAGCTGCTTGTTGTATTGAAAGGTTAAGTGAAGCATGTGAGAGTCATGTGAGTGTAAAAAAATTCAGTTCGGATTAGGATACTTGTCATAACTTTATTGGGTGCATGATTCATGGGTAGTTAGTTTGATTCCCGCCCTTTTATTTAGGAGTAAGTTACTCTGTTTTCGTTGTATATAAACACAGAGGGTGTATGTGATAGGAACTGTATTTTTCATTTTTCTCAGTTTTGAGTAAAGAAATTTTTCTCTCATCTTGAATTCCTTCAGTTTTCTCTAGAATCTTCTTTCAATTTCTAGTTTTAGCATGGTATCAGAGCATTAGCAAGATCAATTCAGATTGTTTTTTCTTTTCTTTCCGCTTGAATACTCTGAAATTCTTCTTGTTTTCCTTCAAGCTTTGAAGCTGCATCAATGGTGTCCATTGAGGAAGCCTTGAACAATCAATCTTCTTCTACTATGAATGAAGATTATGTCAATCCATTCTTTCTTAGTAGCAGTGATAACAACACAGTTCAACTAGTGTCTAAGAAGTTGATTAGAGGAAAGAACTATTTTCCATGGGCCAGATCAATGATCATTTCACTCACTGCTAAACACAAGATTGGATTTCTTGATGGTACAATTGCAATACTAGATTCAAATTCTCCACAGTTCATCTTGTGGACACGATGCAACATGATAGTTCTGAGTTGGATCATCAATTCTGTCTCACCTGAAATTGATTCTAGCATCATGTATATAGATAATGCTTGAGCAATTTGGCTTGATTTGCGTCACAAGTTCTCTCAGAAAAGTGGACCTAGAATCTTTGAGCTTCAAAAGGAATCTGCCTATCTTGTACAAGGTCAATTTTTTGTGGAGGATTATTATACCAAGTTTAAGGCTTTGGTTGATGAGTTGGCTAACTACCAATCAATTCCTCACTATTAGTGTCCCTCCTTGCACTTGTGGAGCTCAAAGGACTACTGCAGATCTTAATGATCGTGATCAACTGATGAGGTTCTTAATGGGATTAAATGATTCCTATTCAACTATTAGAGGTTAGATTTTGCTATATGAGCCTCTACTTGACATCAACAAGGTTCTTTCCTTGATTTTGCAAGAAGAAAAGCAAAGGAGCTTCAAAAATGGAGATTTCTCTAGATCTGCCATGGTTTTCCTCCAGGATTCAAGTTCAAGAACAAATCCTCGGAAAATCAGATTTCTTGCAACTAGATGCCATCTCCAGGGAATCAGTTTTGCATTCCGACCACTGAAGATTCAGCTCCTACATTTCCACAATGTCTAATTAGCAAGTCACAGTGTGAGAAGCTTCTTGCTTTCTTCAATTCTCAGCTAGTGAATGAGCATCCTTCTTCACACATAATTTCTCCATAAGCAGCTATTATGACCAGTGCAGGACCAAGCACATCTCAACCCTTGGCCTTAAGTGCTTCCTCATCTAATTACTTGAACAATTTTTCAGGTAAAGCTTTTTGTTCATCTTCTTTCTTGACTCCAAATTCCACTATTTTCACTACTAGAGTGGTAAATAGGTCTGCCATTGCTAATACAAATTGGATCATTGATACAAGACCCACTGATAACATGGTTCATTCCATTTCTGTGTTTAGTTTTGTTACGTGTGTGTCCAATACCTATGTTTACTTACCTAATGGTGAAAGTGCTTTAGTGACTCATGTAGGAACTGTTCATCTTACAAAAAAATTGATACTCACTGATGTGTTGTGTGTTCCATCTTTTACTTTTAACCTCATTTCTATTAGTCATCTTAATAAATCCTTGGCTTGTTGTCTTATCTTTCTTGGTTCATTTTGCTTTATTCAAGATCTTGCTCTTTGGAGCATGATTGGTCTGGGTGGAGAGCAAAATGGACTTTATTTGCTGGACAACAAGTTCAAGATGTTATCTTCAGTTCCAGTTACTTCTTCTTTCTATCAGTCAGTTTGTACTCAGCCAGATATATGGCATTTTCGTTTAGGGCATCCTTCAAGTGGTAAACTTGATATTTTGAATAAAGTTGTTCCTTTTGTACAGTGTAATAAAATTGTTCATTGTGACATTTGTCCAATTGCTTAGCAAAAAAGGCTGCCTTTTACTTCCACTACTCATGTTTCCGAATTTCCTTTTGATCTTGTTCATTGTGATCTATGGGGTCCCTTTTCCATTCCTACAGTGCATGGTTATAGATATTTTCTCACAATAGTTGATAATTTTTCTAGATGCACTTGGGTTTATTTGTTAAAAGCTAAGTCAGAAACTCAGTTGTTGTTATCTCAATTCTATGCACTAGTTGAAACACAATTCAACAAGAAAATTAAATGCATTAGAACAGATAATTGAATTAAATTTTTCATGAAAGATTTGTTTAAATCCAAGGGCATTATTCATAATTTAAGTTTTGTTGAGACACCACAACAAAACTCTATTGTAGAAAGAAAACACCAGCACATATTGAATGTTGCAAGAGGACTTAGGTTCCAATCTAATATTCCTCTAAAGTATTGGGGAGACTGTGTTCTTGCAGCAATATATCTTATCAACAGAACACCATCTTCAATCCTTTTCAACAAAACTCCCTATGAGGTTCTTTTTGGACATCTTCCTTCCTTTTCACATCTAAGGGTTTTTGGTTATCTTTGCTATGTTTCTACTTTACCTCATAACAGAAATAAATTTTCACCAAGAGCCACTAAATGTGTTTTCTTGGGTTATCCTTTTGGAGTCAAAGGTTACAAAGTTATGGATCTTGATACACATTCAATTTTTGTTTCTAGAGATGTTCAGTTTCATGAGTCAATATTTCCTTTTCAATCTTTGAATTCCACCTGTTCTGATACTTCCTTCCTTGTTTTACCTACTCCTTTAGCTAATGATCAAACCACTTCTCTTCTCATTCCTCATGCGGCTCCCATTAGCAATTCTGACATACCTATTGCAGATTGTACCAATTCTGCATATCCTTCCCTTATTCCACCTATTGATTCTCTAGCTTCCAATCCTGAACCACCTACTGATTCTTCTTTTCCCTTGAGAAAATCCACTAGAATCCATAAAGCCCCTTCTTACTTGCAAGATTATACCTATAATGTTCTTGTTAGTAAGCCTTCCCCTAGTGCTCCCTATGATATCAATCAATGCATTTCTAATACAAACATTAGTGCTTCCCATAAAGCCTTTGTTTTTGCTGCCAGTGCTGAGATTGAGCTAGAATTTTTCCATCAAACAGTTGTCTCTAAAGCTTGGCAACAAGCTATAAATAAGGAAATTCCTGCCTTGGAGCTTAATCACACTTGGGATGTTGTACCTTTGCCTAGTGGCAAGACACCTATAGGGTGCAAATGAGTTTATAGGATTAAATATAACCCCGATGGTTCAGTGGAAAGATACAAAACCAGATTGTTAGCTAAAGGATATACTTAGGGTGAGTTTGGTTCAGCTTTTTGAAAAAGTGGAGTTTTCAAAAAGTGTGGTATGAAATTGGGCTTTTTTAAGAAACTGAGTGTTTGGTAAAAGCTGTTAAAAAGTGCTTTTTGAAAAAGTTGAGTGTTTGGCTAGAACTTATATAAGTGGCGGTTTGAGTTATAAATTACCAAAAAGGAAAATGTGGGGTTTATTTCATACTTAAATCAACTATTTAATAATACTTACTAAAAAAAACTACTTAATAATAATAATAATAGCAACAACAACAACAATAATTTATTGTTAACTAAAATTTTTTGTAAAAATATTTTTACAATATTTTCACAACAAATCATACATGGTAAGTTGTTACTAATTTTAATTTGAACACACCACTTAAATTATTTTTTTCACTAGTATTAGCTAGTAACAACTCGCCATTTAAGATTTATTGTAAAAATATTATGAAAATATTATAATAGCATTTCTTAATTATAATTTTTTATTCTTTATTTTATTTTTCTCTTTATCTCTTTTTCTTTCATCCACGCGTTTGTTTATATTTTTTTTTCCTCTTTTTTTCTCCTCCACTAACGAATTCTTTACTTCTCCCCATCTTCACTTTTGACTTTTCCTTATACTTTTCTTCTTTACCAAAACACACCAGAAGATCAAGCTTCTGGAATTCGTCCGCTCTCATTCCAGAACACACCATTTCTTTTCTCTATCTCTCTACTTTCCTCCACACATTCAGCCACACAGCCCATACCTACGCACTTCTTCATCTTGATCTTCACAGGTAATTTCTCTTAATTTCACCAAAAATCTTCAATACCTCTCTCAGCCCACACCCACGCAAAGTGATTTTTGTGAGTCACAGTTTCCTTCTCGTAGTGAGGCTTCGCCTCATGGCTCATCAAGAATTGAGACCCACTTTGGCACCACCATTTGAGGCAGCTTTTTCATTGTTGTGTTGATCAGTGACTCCATGATTCTCATCAAGAATCAAGACGCAATTCATTTTGGGAGTACCCACTGTAGCAGAGAGATGAGATCTAGTTCTAGACCTGAGGATTGCTGATAGCGTGATCTGCCTTTTGAAACACAGTGGGCAATTTGGGAAATTCACAGTAGCTTCCAATGGTAATATTGATAACGCGCTGTGGCTTTTTGCAAAAGCTCGTGCCCAGCTGCCGCACAAAAAAGTGCAAGTCTTTTGTATTTCGAAAACGGGCTTTTCTAAAACGCGAGTTTGCATTTCGTTACCAAACATGCTTTTTGGATTTCAGCTTGAAAACGTCCATTTTGGCTCCTGAAAGTGGAACCAAACGGGCACTTAGCATGATGGGTTAGATTACTCAAAAACTTTTTCCCTAGTGGCCAAATCTGTATTAGTTAGGTTGCATTTATGTATTGCTGCTATGAAAGGTTAGAGTTTACATCAATTAGATATAAACAATGCTTTCTTACATGGGGACTTGGATGAGGAAGTGTACATGACCTTGCCACGGGTTTCACAGTGAGGGGGATTGTCTTGAATCTGGTAGGTTTGTTTGTAGATTGAGGAAATCTCTTTATGACTTGAAACAAGCTAGCAGACAGTGGCATGCTAAGCTATTTACCACCATCATAGCACTTGGTTTTGTTCAGTCTAAATTAGATTATGCAGTTTTTGTTCATTCCAAAGGTTCTTGTTTTATAGCTCTTCAAGTATATGTTGATGATATTATGATTACAGGGAATGATTCTATGTGTGTTGTAGATTTGAAGAAGTTTCTTGATACTAAATTTGGTATCATAGATTTGGGAGCTCTAAAGTATTTTTTGGGGCTTGAAGTAGCTAGAAGTGGAAAGGGCATAAGTCTCAATCAAAGAAAGTATGCTTTGGAAGTATTACAAGATTCTGGCATACTTGGGTGCAAACCTATGAAAACTCCTATGGAGCAGCATCTTAAGTTGTCCAAGGATGAAGGTGCATTGATTGAAGAGCCTTCCTTGTATAGAAGGTTGATAGGAAGACTAATGTATCTAACATTGACCAGGCTTGATATATGCTATGCAATTAATAGGTTGAGCCAATTCCTAAGTGCACCTAGGCAGCCACACATGTTGGCTGCACAAAGGGTGTTACAATACATTAAAGGAACTCTAGGTCAAGGGATTTACTTTCCACTAGATTTAGACTCTCAATTAAAGGCTTTTTGTGATGCAGACTGGGCAGGTTGCCCAAACACTAGAAAATCCTTAACTGGATATTGTGTTTTTCTTGGAAATAGCTTAATATCTTGGAGGTCAAAGAAGCAAACAGTTGTCTCTTGGTCCTTAGCAGAAGCTGAGTATAGAGCTATGGCTTCAACTTGCTGTGAGATCACTTGGCTATTTTACTTACTTGAAGATTTTAAAATTCAACATACTAAGGCAGCACTCATATATTGTGATAACAAGGTAGCATTGCACATTGCTGCAAATCCCGTGTTTCATGAAAGGACAAAGCATATTGAAGTGGATTTTCATTTGATTAGAGAGAAGATACAAGCAGGCATGATTAAGACTTTCCATGTAGGGATTGATCTTCAGCTAGCAGATATCTTTACCAAGGCACTCGAGTTGCCTGCCTTTACGAATTTGGTGAGTAGATTTGGTTTGATAAATGTTTTCAATACAAGCATTAATTATCCTAAACCATTCCAAGACTCAGTAGCTGTGCCTACTTCAGAAGCAGCTCTGGTCTTGAGGGGGACTGTTAAGAAAAAGGATGAGAAGAAGCTTACCAAGAGTGGTTCAGGTTCAAACAAGGCAAGATTGACCAAATGCAAGAATTTGAAGAAGGGACAAAATGGCATGAAGACAGTAAGGCCTAAATGACACAAAAGGTTTTGAAGGACGAGTGACGTCATTTAATGAAACGGCAGAAATTTGGATTGAACAGTTAAAGAAGCTGCTTGTTGTATTGAAAGGTTAAGTGAAGCATGTGAAAGTCATGTGAGTGTAAATATATTCAGTTTGGATTAGGACACTTGTCATAACTTTATTGGGTGCGTGATTCATGGGCAGTTAGTTAGATTCCCGCCCTTTTCTTTAGGAGTTAGTTACTCTGTTTTCATTGTATATAAACACAGAGGGTGTATGTGGTAGGAACCGTATTTTTCATTTTTCTCAGTTTTGAGAAAAGAAAGGTTTTCTCTCATCTTGAATTCCTTTGGTTTTTCTAGAATCTTCTTTCAATTTCTAGTTTTAACACTACTTAAAGCTAGGGCTGTCCAACCCACCCGGCCACCCGCCCAACCTGCCCAAACCGCCCGTACCTGACCCGCTTCCACCTGATCCGACTGCTCCGGTGGTTGGACGCGGGTCTCGTTCTCCAAAATCCGACGCCGGCGGGTCGATTTCGAGTCCTCTCCCTCAAAACCCGCGAAACCCGACCCGCTCGAAGAGCATGAACGTTCTGCGAATTCTCCAGCTTTCCGACGAGATTTCAGCCAGATTTCGCAGATTTCGTCAACCAAAACAATCAGATCCAACCATATTTGGTGAGATTCGACAAGATTTGAGGAGATCCAAGCTTATTTCGGCTAGATCTCGACCAAACTTCATGAAATCCGACGAGATTCGAAGAGATCCAAGTTGATTTCCGGCGAGATTTGAGGAGATCCAAGCTGATTTCGGTGAGATCTCGACCATATTTGGTGAGATCTAGCGAGATTCGAGGCGATCCAAGCTTATTTCGGCGATTTTCGGTGCAAATGAACTGAGTTTTTGCAAATTTCGGCGAGTGTTTTGAAGATTCCGGCGACATTTGCAGAATCCGGCGATCCTCTAAACCGACCGAACCGACCGAAAACTACCCGAACCCGAAACCGACTCGACCGATTGACGCCGGCGGTCGGTTTCGGGTCCCTCCGCCTTCCAACCGACGCCGGCGGGTCGGGTTCGGGTAGGGTCGAAAACCGACCCAACCCGACCCGTGGACAGACCTACTTAAAGCAATACCTGCGCTTATGACTTTGCTTACTATGGTTGCATATACCTTAGCTAAGAGGGCTAGATTTTTGTTTCTGCTTTGAGTTGAATAAAGCATGTTCATGTTTTTCAATTTGTGTTAGCTGACTTTTCAGCAACTTGATCAATAAAGTTTATTGGTATTTTCTCTTAAAAAAAATAGATTTGCATAGTGATATTTGCTATATAATTAATGAAAATATTGGGTTTGTCAAGAATTGATAGAAAGACCGTAAGACCATTGTAGCTAAAGTAGTATTTGTCCCTTTGATTCCTTCCCAAACCACATAATAAAGCCCAATTGGGTTAAATCAAAAGGCAATCTCAATTAGATAATCATTTTGTAATTTAATAATAGTTATTAAATAAAATAACTACGTAGATAGTGAAAATAAAATTAGGATTAAATAGAGAGAAAAGAGTATTCTCTTTGATCTTTATTGAACACACTTCTCCATTAGAAAAAAAGAAAAGAAGAAAAAAAAGAAGAAAAAAAAGAAAGAGAATGTACAAAGAACTCATTGAGAGACCACACATTTTTGGCATCATGTGGAATTAGGGTGAAGATCGAAGATTTTATCAAAATGAGGTAAATTTTGGTTTACTACATCAAGGTAAATTTTATATTATTTGCTCTAGAATTAAATGTTGCATGTTATCTCTTATGAATGAAGTAAATACTGTTGGGGTTTATACCCTAAAATCCAATATATTGGCATGTCATAAATTTTTAAATTGTTTGATTATATGAGACTGTTTATAAATGAACTAATGAGACATTATCATAGTCCATGAGATGCATTGTATGTGGTTTATGTGAAAAGTCATAGAAGATGTAAATCACAAGTTCTTTATAAACTCAAAATGTAGTTCGTAGTCGGTGATGAAATTGAACGTTTTATCAGCGAAGATTATAACACATCAACTAAGATGATTTGTCTTGATCATGGAAGTGGAGACTTCTAGTTGATGTGTTGATGTGTCTTAAGAGTTAAGATATATTGAGCTAGACCGCTGTGAGATTAATTATTGAATTAACATCTGTCACCTGAATAATTAATTTCATGACTTCTAATTTCATAGACTCTCAATCCTGAGAGGATAGTGGACCTGATCATGAAATGTAGGTTACTTTGATATATCAGGAGTAAGATCTAATATTCATGGTCAAAACCTCAGTATGTTGGGTAACCACACGTAGTGTTGAGGGAACACATATTCTCAAAATGAAATCTATAATATCTTTTATAGAGACACGAAATATCCCCTTGAGATAAATTTAATAGGAACTGGTTATTCAAGGCGCCCACTTTAGTAAGGAGTTACTAAAGCTTATATTTATTGAAATTGGATTTCAATAAATGTTAATAACTAAAAGATTAAACCGAGTACTCAAGAATAAAATAGTTGTTCACAAAGTGACAGTTCATTATGACTTGGTTCACTATGGATATTTCATAGAGGGGTCAAATGATATCATTAGAGTGTTATGATATAATTTATTAATAAGGCTTAGAGTGCAATTATATTTATATAGTGATATTAAATATAATTAATGACAACTTTGGACTTGTCAAAAGTTGACAGAAAAGCCCAAGACCTATTGGAGTTAGAGTCTTATTTGTTCCCTTTGGTTCCATCTCAAGCCACAAACTAAAGCCCAATTGGATAGGCCCAAAATGCTAACTCAATTAGATAATCAGTTTTTATTTAATAAGAGTTATTAAATAAAGTAACTACCAAGGTAGTTAGTATGTACCTATGATGAAAAGAAAGAAAACAGTTTTTCTCTACAAGGAGAAGAAGAAGAATTTTTCTTTTAAGAATCAACGTGCATAAAGATTGATTGAGAGACCACACTTCTTGGGCACCATGTGAAATTGAGATGAAGATTAAAGGTATTCTCAAGTCTTGGTTTTGATTTTCACTGCATCAAGGTACGCTTTCTATTCTTTGTTCTAGAATTCAAGGTTATATGCTATTTTTCATGAATAAAGTAGATCCGTGATTGTTACTTCCACTGTGTGTTTTGTATGAGATGCAAAACTAATTTTTCCAACAGATACTTGGTTTACTTTCCCAGTATTCTTTTTGTTTGTGTTGAAAAATCATATTTCCTAGCAATAATTACTTAATTCTAGACTTAATCAAGCACATTTTCAAGAGTAATTGAAAAAGTAAATTAAAGGTTATTTTTATTCAGTCAACTTCTTCGTACATATTCTTAAAGGAAATGGCAATCGTTGTTTCCTTTAATTCAATTTTCCATTGAGCTCAGCTAGCGGTGGAGGTGGACATATAGGAGTACTGCTACCCTCACACATGCATTGACCGTCAACACAGCAGCTATTGAGTCCTTGACACACGCTGGTGCAGTTAATCATTCTAGGACATCGAAATTTTATTGCTTCCACTGTTGGCACGTCCAAAAATAGCATGACTGCACAATAGTGTTCTCCTATTAGTCAGCTTATACAAAGAAATGAAAAACATCTAGCTCCACATGAGAGAGAGAGAGAGAGAGAGAAACCAGATGTGAGAACCATAGAGACGACCAAGATAGTTTGCAAGTTAAATGATGTTTTCTGCATCGTGTTTCGGGTTGTGCTGAAGCTGAAAACTGTAATTGTTGTGCTTTTAATTTGCTACGTGGTCGTGAAGATGCTACTAGAAATACTTATAGGAATGGGCATGCTTGGCATTGGGGCAAGAAAAAAATCTAGAGTTAAATTTGGTATCTCTGGTCAGATCACGATCTGCTTTCTATGGAAAGAATTTTTATTACCTTTGTCTGTTTGTTGAAATTGGATAGTTATAATTGGATCTTTGTATTAACTTTTCTAATTGTTTTTTTCGTATGTCGGATATGATTTGAAACTTATGGGTCAATTTCAAAATGATTGTTTTTTTATTTTAAAATTATAGTAATTTAGACAAGATTCAATTACGACTTACAAGTTTCTTATTCAACAACATTCTTCACACATTTGGCTAATAAGAATCCACGTCTCAATATCAACCTAAAGTAACAGCTTCTTTTATTACTTTATAAGTAAGTTTGAAGTAGAACAAAAATATACATTTTCTTTTTGTTTTTAAAAAAATATTTTTTTTTTCCGTTTTCTCTTTCCTCCATTCATAATGAAACAAGTTGAATGTTATAATTATTATTTTCTTCTATAATTTTTCTACACATTATAAGAATTTAAATATTATTAACTCTAAAAAACATAGGTTACACGTTATTAGTATGAACAAAATGGTGTATTACACTTTTTCAACAAAAAATTTCACCACATTTACAATTTTCCCTCCCCTTCAAGCTATCCATGCTTGATTGAGACCCTAATTTTGAAAGAATTTTATAAATGTGACCATGATATCTAAATCAGTGGTTAAATGTCACGCAAATTGGGTCCAATTAGAAATTATCCTCATTTTTTGCAATGAAACACTCTCTTTTTGAGTGTAACCAATATCGTATTTTGTCAACTAAGATGGTTTCTTTAAATCATGGAAGTGAAGACTCCTAGTTGATTTGTTGTTGTGCCTTAAGTGTGTAATACACATTGTATTGGACCGTTGTGAGATTAATTATTCCATTAACAATTGTTATCGAAATAGTAAATTTCACGACATCTATTTTAATGTACTCTCAATTCTGAGAGGATTGTGAATCTGATCAATAAATTTAGGTTTTTTTGATATATCAAGAGTGAGATCTTATCTAATAGTCAAAACTTAATATGTTGGGCAACTACACGTAGTGCTTAGGGAACACATATTCTCATGATGGAATCCATAATCTTTTTCTAGAGACACAAAATATCTCTTGAGATAGGTTTAATGGGAACTTTTTGTTCAAAGTGCTTGGCCAGCCATTTAGGAAAGAGTTACTAAAGCTTTTATTTAATAAAATAGGTTAACATAAAATATATGAATAACTAAAATATTAAACTAGGGAATTAAGGAATAAAATAGTGAATTACAAAGTAGTAGTGAATTATGACTTTTTTCACTATGGCTATGTCATGGAGGGGTCAAATGCTATTTTGAAAATTATTTAAATATAATTTATTAAGACGGCCTAGAGTAAAATTATATTTGCATATTGGAGCTTGTTATATAATTTATAATAACTTTGGGTTTGTCAAGAATTAATTGAAAGTACGAAGGCTGTTGTAGCAAAAATCATGTTTGTCCTTTTGGTTCCATCCCTAGCCACATAGTAAAGCCCAATTGGGATAGCTCAAAAGGCAATCTCAATTAGATAATTAGTCGGATATTTAATAATAGTTATTAAATAAAATAATTTCCTAGACAGATAAAATGTGTGTACAATTAAATGATGAGAAAATGATATTCCCTTTGATCTCTCTTGAACCCACTTTTCTGTTAAAATATAGAAGTGAAGGTATGGAGAACTCATTAAAAGACCACACATTTTTGGCATTAGGTGGAATTGGGATGAAGATTGAAGATGTTCTTAAAATATTATATACTTCTTGTTTTTGAACTTCATTCCATGAAGGTACATTTTCTATTATTTGATTTAGAATTCATGGTTGCATGTTATCTCTTATGAATGAAGTAGATCGTTGGGTTACTTTTTCGATATTGTTTTGTATATGATGCAAAATCTTGTTTCCCAACAATAATTACTTAATTGTTGTACATTACACCAACCAAGGCATGGGGGATTATATATGTGGTTGGATCTGGACCGTACACGTGGAGTGGTTGTGAGCAAAGGAAGATGAAGCGTTGGCTAAAAAATCCTATCCTTGGTCCGCGCTAAAGGCTTGACTGCCTTAGGAAGGAAGTAAGATATGCACTGACTGTTAGAATGTGTGCCCTTAAATCCTATTATATGATACTATGCATTTTATTATGTATTTTATTATGTATGACTTAATGTTATGTTTAATAAAGTTGTTTTGCTATTATCTAAAATAATGGTAACATGAATATCAGGACATTATCATATAGTCCATGAGATGCATAGTATGTGATTATGAGAAAAGTTATAGAAGATATAAATCACAAGTTCTTTATAAACTCAGAATTTTAGTTTGTAGTCGGTGATGAAATTGGGCATTTCATCTGCGAAGACTATAACATATCAACTAAGATGATTTGTCTTGATCATGGAAATGGAGATTTCTAGTTGATATGTTGATATGTTTTAAGAGTTAAAACATATTGAACTAGACCGATGTGAGATTTATTATTCTCTTAAAGACTGTCAAATAAATAATAAACTCACGACTTATATTTGCATGAACTCTTAATCCTGAGAGAATAATGAACTTGATCATGAGGTGTAGGTTGCTTTGATATATCAGGAGTAAGATCTAGAGTTACGGTCAAAACCTCAGTATGTTGGGCAACCACATTTAATGTTGATGGAACATATATTCTCAAGATGGAATTCACAGTCTCTTAACGGAGATACAAAATATTCCCTTGAGATAAGTTTAATGGGTTTGTTATTCAGAATGTTAGGCCTAACTACTTTAGTAAATAGTTACTAGAGTATATATTTATGAGATTGGATTTCATAAATATATGATGAATAATTTAAAGGATTAAATCGGGTACTCAAGGATAAGATGTAGTAATTTACAAAGTGGCAGTCTACATTTATGACAGTGTTACTACGAATATTTTATGAAGGGATTGCATGTATAATAAAGTACTGGAATATAATTTATAGATAAGGCCTAGAGTGCAACTATATTTATATAGTGATATTAAATATAATTGATGGTAACTTATTCTCGATCGATCGAGAATCTGTCAAGGATCGATTGAGAACTGTGGATTCAGATTTTTTTTTTTCTAAGTGTTTTTACATATATAAAGAGCAAAGCAATGTGTAATTAGTTTATGCATGCAATCAGGAGTGAGATCTAGAGTTACGGTCAAAACCTCAGTATGTTAGGCAACTACATTTAATGTTGATGGAACATATATTCTCAAGATGGAATTCATAATCTCTTGACGGAGATAGAAAATATTCCCTTGAGATAAGTTTAATGGGTTTGTTATTCAGAATGTTAGGTCTAACTGCTTTAGTAAATAGTTACTAGAGTATATATATATGAGATTGGATTTCATAAATATATGATGAATAACTTAAAGGATTAAACCGGGTACTCAAGGATAAGATGTAGTAATTTACAAATTGGCAGTCTACATTTATGACTGTGTTACTACGAATATTTTGTGAAAGGGTTGCATGTATAATAAAGTCTTGGAATATAATTTATAGATAAGGTTTAGAGTGCAACTCTATTTATATAATGGTATTAAATATAATTAATGGTAACTTATTCTCGATCGATTGAGAATCTGTCAAGGATCGATCGAGGACTGTGGATTCAGATTTTTTTTTTTTTTTTTTCTAAGTGTTTTTACATATATAAAGAGCAAAGCAATGTGTAATTAGTTTATGCAAGTTTTAAATTTAAAAACCTTTATCTTAAAACATCTAGTGAGAGAGAGATACAAGGATTGCATCTCACAACCTCCATTGTTGGTTTATAGTAGTGTGAAATATATACTTTGTCTTTGCCTAGAGCTTAGCATTCCATGCGGAGAGTATTTATTTCATGGTCCTATAAGATTGGATTTCTTGGTTTATAGTAGTTTGATTAGACGCCTTGTCTTAGCTTTGAGCTTTGCATTCCATGCTGATGGTGTTTTATCATGGCACTACAAAATAAATCTGTTAAAGGGATGAAATGTGGCTACACATGATTCTAGACAATGGTATACACTAGACTAAGTATTATAGTATCTTCTATACTGAGTTCTTACTATTATTACTTGGAGGCTAAATTTAAAAACGGCATATTATTAGTGTTTGATAAGAGTTATCATGATAGTACTAATAATGAGAATAATTCTCACTCAATCATAGTATTTAATGTTCACTCTATGCTGAGGAATATTGAATATGAGATTGGGTTGTCGTTGCATATATTATGTTATGGTTTTATTAAAGTTTCATACTATATGTTTATATGCTAAATTGATAATGTCCAGTTTACTTATTGTATTCATGTTTATTATTTTCAGATTTGTACATGGCATCATTTAGCCCATTTGTTTCTATTCTTAATCAAAACAAACTAACTGGATCCAACTATGTTGATTGGAAAAGAAATTTGGACATTGTTTTAACCGCTGAAGAGCACAAATATGTGTTCACTCAACCATATCCTAGCTTTTTTTCATTAGATGCTCCTCTTGAGGAAAAATAGCGATATGATCGTTGGCAGAAATCTAATGAAATTGCCAAGTGCTATATCTTAGCATCTATCTCAAATGTTCTACAGCATCAAATGCAGGATGTAGAACTTGCTTCGGACATTATGCATAGTTTGAAAGAGATGTTTGGTGAGTAAGGCCGTTCAGCAAGGCAATTCAGCAAGGCAAAAAGCTATGAGACAAATTTATAATACCAAAATGGCTGAAGGTACTCCAGTGAGAGAGCATTGTCTTACAATGATCTCTAATTTGAATACATTAGAGATTTTAGGTGCCGACATTGATGGAGAATCCCAAGTGGATATGATACTCCAGTCACTACTGGAATCATTAAAGGAATTCAGACTGAATTATAATATGAACAAAAAGGTTTATTCCTTATCTGAATTAATGAATGAATTGGTAGCGGTGGGAGGCATCCTTGGTACTTCTAGTGTTAAAGCCAATGTTGGTGAAGCTTCTACTTCTTAACCTAAGTCGAATGGCAAGGGTAAGAAGAAGAAGAAGAAGGACTTCGCTAAACAAGAGGGTAAATAAATTGCCTTGGGAGTTGTCGACAAAGGAAAGAAGCTCAAAGGAAAGTGTTTCCATTGTGGTGAAAAAGGACATTGGAAGAGAAATTGTCCAAAGTTTAAGGTGTCAGATTAAACATGGTTTGCATCTCATACAAAACATATGCAGTGAAAATTTAATAGATCTACTTCATTCACAATCGATAACATGCACTATGTAAGTTTCAGAATTCAAGAACAAGAGAGCGTACCTTGGTGTGGTGAATTTCAAAACAAAAATCGGAAGGACTTGGGAATACTTTTAATCTTCACTCCAATTCCACTTTACGCCTAAGATGTGTGGTCTCTTAATCAGTTTCAAAGAAAGAATAATAGAATGTCTTACTCTCACATATGTCTCATACAAAAATCTCTACAGAAAATTCTGTATATTTCTCCCTTTGTATCTAACTGATTATCTAATTAAGCTGGCCTTTCGGGCCATTCCAATTGGGCTTATGTATGTGGCTTGGAGTGGGACCAAAAGGGATCAATAAGACATTAGCTCCAATGGGCCTTGGGCTTTTCTGTCAACTCTTGACAAGTTTAAGGTTACCATTAACTATATTTAATACCACTATATAAATATAGTTGCACTCTAGGTCTTATCTATAAATTATATCCCAAGACTTTATTGTACATGCAACCCCTTCATAATATTCGAAGCAATACAAAGTCATAAATATAGACTGCCACTTTGTAAATTAATACATTTTATCATTGAGGACCTGGTTTAATCCTTTACAGTTATTCAACATATATTTATGAAATCCAATCTCATAAATATATACTTTAGTAACTTCTTACCAAAGTGGTTAGGCCTAACTCTCTGAATAACTGAACCCATTAAACTTATCTTAAGGAAATATTTTATATCTCCGTTAAGAGACTATGAATTCCATCTTGAGAATACATGTTCCATCAACATTAAATGTGGCTGCCCAATATACTGAGATTTTGACCGTTACCTTAAATCTCACTCCTGATATATCAAAGTAATCTACATTTCATGATTAGGTCCATTCTCCTCTCAGGATTAAGAGTTCATGTAAATAGAAGTCGTGAGATTTATTATTCAATTAATAGTCGTTAGGAGAATAATAAATCTCACAGTTATCCAGTTCAATATGTCTTAACTCTTAAAACATATCAACACATCAACTAGAAGTTTCCACTTCCATGATCAAGACAAATCATTTTAGTTGATATGTTATAGTCTTTGCAGATGAAACACCCAATTTCATCACTGATTACGAACTAAAATTCTGAGTTTACAAAGAACTTGTGACTTATATTTTCTGTGACTAAATCACATAAATAACATACTATGCATCTCATGGACTATATAATAATGTTCGAATATTCATGTTACCATTATTTTAGATTATAATAAAACAATTTTGTTAATCACAACATTAAGTCATACATAATGTCATACATAATAACATACATAGCATCATACAATAGGATTTAAGGGCACTAATCCTAACATAAGGCAGCTAAGAACAAGGGTATGACAACTTCCTTTCTTCTTGAAATATGTTTGGTACAGAATCCCACGGATTCCGGGTGTGTGGATTCAGGTTGTACAAATCATATCTGCAATTCTTTGCAGGGGTTTCAGGAGACCAGAAAGCTGAATGAAGGAGAATTGTTTCTTACCTTAGCGGATAGGAGTAGAGTTCCAGTTGTAGCTGTTGGTGTTGTTAATTTGTGCTTTAAGTCTAGGGTTTTAATATTGGAAGACTGTCTATTTGTACCTAATGTTCGTAGGAATTTAATTTCTGCAACTTATTTAGGTAAACATGGGTATTGTATTATCCTGAAAGACAGTGTTGTAATAAAGAAGGATAAAATATTTATCTGTTCTAGCAATATTGTAGATGGTCTTAATATTTTAACTCCTGATAAGCATGAATTATATAATTCTGAATTAGATAATAATTCACATGTGAAATCATTAAAGAGAAAGTTTCCTTCTACTAGTGAAGCATATCTTTGGCACTTGCGTTTAGGTCATATCAATTCAAACAGAATTCAAAGACTTATCAAAGATGGACTCTTAGGGTCCATGGACTTTGATGAATTTCCAGTTTGTGAATCTTGTTTGAAAGGAAAAATGGTCAAACGACCTTTTAATGCAAAAGGTAGAAGAGCTCAAGATTTGCTAGAACCGGTACATTCAGATGTATGTGGTCCTATGTCAATCCAAGCAAGAGGTGGTTATGAGTATTTCATCACCTTTACTGATGATTACTCTAGATTTGGTTATGTGTACCTAATGAAACGGAAGTTCGAAGCTTTTGACAAGTTCAAAGAGTTTAGGGCTGAAGTTGAGAATCAATTGGGTAAACGCATAAAGGCCATTCAATCTAATCGAGGTGGCGAATACCTTCTTGGTGATTTTAAGGATTACTTGACTGAAAATGAGATTATATCCCAATTGACTGCACCTAGAACTCCACAACAAAATGGTGGAGCAGAAAGAAGGAATAGGACTCTTTTAGATATGGTTAGATCCATGATGAGTTATTCAATTCTACCAATTTCTTTTTGGGGATATGCCTTATGTACTGCAATGTATCTTCTGAATTTAGTACCTTCGAAGTCTGTTCTTAAAACACTTGTAGAGTTATGGAATGGGCGTAAGCCTAGTATGAGACATTTCCATATTTGGAGTTGTCCAGCACATGTGTTAAAAGGAAAGTTTGACAAGTTACAGTCTAAAACAGAAGTGATTTTCTTTGTAGGGTATCCAAAAGGAACAGTTGGAGGTTTATTCTATAGTCACAAGGATAATGAAGTGTTTGTTAGCATAAATGCCAAATTCTTAGAAAATGACTATATGAATAATTTTACTCCTAGAAGTAGACTTGTCTTGGCTGAAGTGAATGACCCTGTAGTTAAAGAACCAATGGATGAAACTAGGGATGATATGGATGTATTGGATACACCACAAGATACTATTCATGAGATGTCTAGTACACAAGTGCCTCGTCGTAGTGGGAGAATTGTTCAGCCTCCTATGAGATTCATAGGTTTGGGAGAAACTTATGAAGCTATCTTAGAAGAAGCTAAATCGGATCCCTACACTTATGATGAAGCAATGAATGATATAGATGCACATCATTGGGTCCAAGCTATGAAATCTGAATTAGATTCCATGTATTCCAATCAAGTTTGGGATCTTGTAGAGGGACCTGACGGCATTAAACCTGTTGATTGCAAATGGGTTTACAAGAGGAAGAAAATGATAGATGGAAAGGTTGAAACCTTTAAAGTAAGACTAGTGGCGAAAGGGTATACACAAAAAGAAGGCATTGACTATAATGAATCTTTTTCGCTAGTAGCCATGCTTAGGTCTATCAGAATTCTCTTATCCATTGCTGCTCATTATGATTATGAGATTTGGCAAATGGATGTCAAGACTGCATTTCTTAATGGCCATCTTGAAGAAATCTATATGTTGCAACTAGAAGGTTTCATAGTAAAGAACCAAGAGCATATGGTATGTAAGTTGAAAAGGTCCATTTATGGACTTAAGCAAGCATCTAGGTCATAGAACATCAGATTTGATTAGGCAATCAAATCATTTGGTTTTGAACAAAATCTTGATGAACCATGTATGTACAAAAGACATCAAGACAAAGTAGTAATGTTCCTAGTACTTTATGTAGATGACATTCTACTCATTGGAAATGATGTAGGGGTAATATCATCGGTTAAAGTTTGGTTGTCAAGCCAATTTGATATGAAGGACTTGGACGAAACTAACTATATTCTAGGGATCAAGCTTTGGCGAGATCGAAAGAATAGGATGTTAGGTTTGTCACAAGCTAGATATATAGATAAGGTTCTAAAACGGTTTAGCATGCAAAACTTCAAGAAATGATTACTTCCTTTTAGACATGGAGTTCCTCTGTCTAATGACCAAAGGCCTAAGACTCAAGAGGAAGAAAACATGATGAGACAAGTTCCCTATGCTTCTGTTGTGGGAAGTCTCATGTATGCCATGCTTTGTACTAGACCGGGTATTTGTTATTTAGTTGGTATGGTCAGTCGATATCAATCAAATCCAGGTCATAAACATTAGCAAGGTGTAAAGCATATTCTCAAGTATCTAAGGAGAATGAGGGATTATATGCTTGTTTACCGTTGTGAGGATTTGATTCCCATTGGCTATATAGATTCAAATTTTCAGTCGGATCTGGATTTCAGAAAATCCACGTCGGGATGTGTTTTCACCTTGAGAGGTGGAGCCATAAGTTGGAGGAGTGTTAAGCAATCTTGTATTGCGGACTCCACCATGGAAGCCGAGTATGTTGCTGCTTGTGAAGCAGCAAAGGAGGCTATTTGGCTCAAGAAATTCATTTTTGATCTTGGTGTTATGAGAATTGAGCAAGTTCCTATTACATTGTTCTGCGACAATAGTGGAGCGGTTGCACAATCCAAGGATCCAAGGAATCACAAGAAAGGAAAGCACATAGAGAGAAAGTATCTCATCATTCTAGACATTGTTGCTCGTGGAGATGTGGTAGTAGCAAAAATTGATGGTGCCAAGAATCTAGCGGATCCCTTTACCAAAGCCTTGCCCCAAAGGACTTTCGAGTCACATTTGGAGGAGATGGGAGTTAGATTAGTGCACAATAGTCTTTAGTGCAAGTGGGAGATTGTTAGGATGTGTGCTCTTAAATCCTATTGTATGATGCTATGTATTTTATTATGTATGACTTAATGTTGTGTTTAATAAAATTGTTTTTCTATTATCTAAAATAATGGTAACATGAATATCGGGACATTATCATATAGTCTATAAGATACATAGTATGTGATTTATGTGAAAAATTATAGAAGATATAAATCACAAGTTCTTTGTAAACTCAGAATTTTAGTTCGTAGTCGGTGATGAAATTGGGCATTTCATTTGCGAAGACTATAACATATCAATTAAGATGATTTGTCTTGATCATGAAAATGGAGATTTCTAGTTGATATGTTGATATATTTTAAGAGTTAAAAATATTGAACTGGACCGGTGTGAGCTTTATTATTCTCCTAAAGACTGTCAAATGAATAATAAACTCACGACTTATATTTGCATGAACTCTTAATCCTGAAAGAATAATGAATTTGATCATGAAGTGTAAGTTGCTTTGATATATTAGGAATGAGATCTAGAGTTACGGTCAAAACCTCAGTATGTTGGGCAACCACATTTAATATTGATGAAACATATATTCTCAAGACGGAATTCATAGTCTCTTAATGGAGATACAAAATATTCCCTTGAGATAAGTTTAATGGGTTTGTTATTCAGAATGTTAGGCCTAATTACTTTAGTAAATAGTTACTAGAGTATATATTTATGAGATTGAATTTCATAAATATATGATGAATAACTTAAAGGATTAAACCGAGTACTCAAGGATAAAATGTAGTAATTTACAAAGTGGCAGTCTCCATTTATGACTTTGTATTACTGCGAATATTTTATGAAGGGATTGCATGTATAATAACGTTTTGGGATATAATTTATAGATAAGGCCTAGAGTGCAACTATATTTATATAGTGGTATTAAATATAGTTAATGGTAACTTTGGACTTGTCAAGAGTTGACAGAAAAGCCCAAGGCCCATTGGAGCTAGTGTCTTATTGGTCCCTTTTGGTCCCACTCCAAGCCACACACTTAAGCCCAATTGGAAAGGTCCAAAAGGCCAGTCCAATTAGATAATCGGTTAGACACAAAGGGAAAAACATACAGAATTTTCTGTAGAGAATTTTGAAAGAACACCATTGTGAAGTGGTGTATGTAAGTATTAGATATTTTGACATTTTTAGTGGAATTGGAGTAAAGATTGAAAGTGTTCTCAAGCGATTTTGATCTTCAGTTTTGAAATTCACCGCTCTAAGGTACACTCTCTTGTTCTTAAGTTCTGAAACTTATTTAGTACATGTTAACTTTTATAAATGAAGTAGATCCGTTATTGTTCCGCTGCGCATATGCATATTTCCTTCACTGACATGGTACTAAGCACTCACAAAAAGGAAGATAATGACTTTCTAAGTTCAGTAGCTATGAGAACACTCCTTATTGGTTAAATGCATGTTCCACTTTAGAGACACGTGTATCATTCCCAGTACTCTTGATGTTTCTCTCATTGTCCAAGGGTTGTTTCCCAAGCAGTGGCAAAGTGACCTACCCATAGGCCATAGTGCCACATTGGCGCATTCTCTCTCCTCTAGTCACCAAATAATATCACAACTGTGAAAATGTCCAAAATAAGAAAATGATGACTTGACACATGTCTTTGTGTTAGGATATATGTGATTTGATGTTAGGAACATATGTCAACATTTTATGTATTGGTTAATCTTCTGACAAAATGCACATTACTTGTAATTGGGTACATTTATGATGTGTTTAATACTTCAAGAAACAAGGTTTCAAGTTCAAGTGTTAAAGCCATGTAAGTCTGTTTAAGAATCAAGTGAAGAAGTTCTGGATTTTAAATCTTGACAGCTAGTATCTATCGGGGTTTAAAAGCTACTGAAACTCGTGACTCGACAGCTAGCTCGATAAATGGCTATCTATCAAGGTTTATGAAACTCAGTTTTTCAAGACTGTTTTCATCCAATCCTTGAGTATGTATTTGGGCTTTCTTGTCTCACAAACCTAAACATATATTAGGATTATTTTAAGGTTCGTATCAGGTTACACAGTAAAGAACACAATTGCACAAGAGCATAATTCTACAAGTGTGACCGAAAACCTAGTTTGCCCTAGTTCTTAAAGAAGTTGCTGTGTTTGTACACCATAGGATTTTGTGACCAATCAACTTCATGATCTTCATCGTGTGATGAATTGAAGAAATTTGCAGCCAACATCCTTCTCAAGTTGGTGATCAAGTCGCGTATTGGGATCCGCGCATATTTTGGTTAGTCATGTACGAAGATCCGTGCAGTATAAGGAGAGATTGTCATTACAGAATAAGTCCAATTGGGTATTAGGGTAAGGGTTCAACTGTAGGTTGGTATAAGGTACTGAAATTCCTTTACTTATAACCGCTTGTTTTGATAATAGTGAATTTTCGAAAGTGGTGACCTTAAAATCACCCGGTGGGGTTTCCGCTGCATATTTAGTTATTTGGTGATTTGTTTGTGATACCACGCTCATTGCATGTAATTGAACCTAATTAATTCACTTAGCTAATTACTTGGTTAATTTATCATAAAGGGTCAATACATTTTTGGCTTATCACTTTGTACTTAGCCATATTCCTCAGATTATAAGAGCAACATGCATCTAGATTTTAAGGGCAAGAACCCAAGTAGATATTTTGAGAAGAAAGTTGATAAGATAGGAAGGTAGAAAACAAGGTCTCTCTTTTTAAGGAAGAACACCCTTATTGTACAAGAGTTACCTCTTCTTCCCACATAATACAAAGCTTAATAGAGCTTAAACTATGGTTTTTCATCCCTTTCTTAGGGTTTTTCATGTATATCTTGTGTCCTTTTTACATTCTTGCTATCACTTTCTTCTTATCTAACCTTTGTCATGTCAAAGCTTGTACTTTTATCATTCATAAGCTTTGACATGTAGATGTATTGTTAGATAACTTATTTTATTTCCCTATATAAGCTCAAATCTAAATCAAATCTAATTTGCATGTACATTTTTGGTGACTTCACTGGGGAATCTCTGGTTATCCCCCTTTTAAGTGAGTTTCTGTTGATTTGTATACTTCTTTTTGCTTTCACTTTCTCCATGCCTCCAAGGAAAAAAGTTACGAGGATACTAATTGGTTTGGGTGAAAACCAGCAAGCAGAACCAAGTGCAGATCACATAGCCATGCATTCTGAAGGCATAGAGTCCTCTGGTGAGGCTAGTTAGCCTGAGAATAGGAATATCGCGACTGCCATTAAAGACCTTCAGCATTCTTAGGTTGCCATGTGGGCAGAGTTCCAATCTTTACATCAGAAGACATCCATACCTCAAACCCCCCAAGGTGGTCAAGGTCCTTACGGATCTCCTTACCTGACCAAGGAGGATATTTCTGCTATTTTGTTCGAAGCCAAGAAAATGGAGAGTACTGTTTATGTTGATACTAGACCTCCCTATTCTAAAGAGATAGCTGAAAAGCCTTACCCTGTTAATTATACTCCTCCCATCTTTCCCAAGTATGATGGCATAGCAAGGAATGCTAGAGAGCACATTAGGCAATATGTAGATGTAGTGACAACTCACTCCTATGACCATGAGTTGAGGCACAGGGAGTTCTCTAAGTCATTAGAAGGCCGTACCTTTGCTTGGTACACTAGTCTTGGACCAGGGTCAGTCCTTAGTTGGAACAACCTAGCAATGCAGTTCATGAAAAAGTTCTTTACTTTGGAAGAAAAGCTCATGTTGTCAAATTTGCAACATGAAAAGAAAAGGGTATTTAAAGGGTTGCTAGGGTATATTGGCAAGTTTAGAGACCTTTTGTTGTTATGCTATAACCCTATGGAGGAGGAAAAGCTAGTGGATGTTTGTATTGCGAGTATGCTGTATGATTATCGGCCTTATCTTGATAATTTGTAGGTTTCCATCTTTACAAGGCTTGTAGAAGATTCAAGAAGAACAAGTACTTCCATAAGGAAGCTTTCAAAGGGATCGACTGTTAGGATGTGTGCCCTTAAATCCTATTGAATGATACTATGTATGACATTATGTATGACTTAATGTTATGATTAATAAAGTTGTTTTATTATTATCTAAAATAATGGTAACATGAATATTTAGACATTATCATATAGTCCATGAGATGCATAGTATGTGATTTATGTGAAAAGTCACAGAAGATATAAATCATAAGTTCTTTGTAAACTCAGAATTATAATTTGTAGTCAGTGATAAAATTGGGCATTTCATTTGCGAAGACTATAACATATCAACTAAGATGATTTGTCTTGATTATGAAAGTGGAGACTTCTAGTTGGTATGTTGATATGTTTTAAGAGTTAAGACATATTAAAATGGACCGCTGTGAGATTTATTATTCTCCTAACGATTGTCAAATAAATAATAAATCTCATGACTTCTATTTGCATGAACTTTTAATTCTGAGAGAATAATGGTCTTGATCATAAGATGTAGGTTGCTTTGATATATCAGGAGTGAGATCTAAAGTCACGATCAAAACCTTAATATATTGGGCAGCCACATTTAGTGTTGATGGAACATATATTCTCAAGATGAAATTCATAATCTCTTAACGAAAATATAAAATATTCCCTTGAGATAAGTTTAATGAGTTTGGTTATTCAGAGTGTTAGGCCTAACCACTTTAGTAAGGAGATACTAAAGTATATATATTTATGAAATTGGATTTCATAAATATATGATGAATAACTTAAAGGATTAAACTGGGTACTCAAGGATTAAGATGTAGTAATTTTCAAAGTGGCAGTCTACATTCATGACTTTGTATTACTACAAATATTTTATGAAGTGGTTGCATGTATAATAAAGCATTGGAATATAATTTATTAATAAGGCCTAGAGTATAATTATATTTATATAGTGGTATTAAATATAATTAATGGTAACTTTGGACTTGTCAAGAGTTGACAGAAAATCTTAAGGCCCATTGGAGCTAATGTCTTATTGGTCCCTTTTGGTCTCATTCCAAGCCACACAATAAAGCCGAATTGGAAAGGCCCAATATGCCAGCCCAATTAGATAATTAGTTAGATATAAAGAGAGAAACATACATAATTTTTTTATTAAGAAAAAGAGAGAGACATCATTGTGAAATGGTGTGTATGTGAGAGTAAAGCCACTAGATTATTCTTCCTTAGAAACTGATTGAGAGACCACACTTCTTGAGCGTAAAGTGGAATTGGAGTGAAGATTAAAAGTGTTCCCAAGTACTTCTAATATTTTGTTTTGAATTTCACCACACCAAGGTACGCTATCTTGCTCTTAAATTCTGAAATTTACGTAGTGCATGTTATCAATCATGAATGAAATAGATCCATGTTTGTTGCTTCCGCTGTGTGTTTTGTATGAGATACAAAACCAGAGTTACCAACAATTGGTATCAGAGCCAGGTTTTCATATCATGATTGTATAACATGTGATTGGTTTTTAGAATTTAAGAAAACCGTTATCTTGGTGTTTTAATTTTCTGTAGTAAAATTTTCTACATTATTGTGTCCTTGAACGTGTTCTTTTCTGTAGACATGGTTTGATAATCATGGTTTTATGAATGAATGTTATTAGCGTTGGAATTCATATGCCATGATTCATTTATGTGATATATAGATTGAATTTCCATAAACTTCTAGATGATTAATATATATATATATGTGTGTGTGTGTGTGTGTGCGCGCGCGCGCGCCAAGCCACAATACTTATTGAATAGTGTCGTGTCTTAATAGTTGTAAGGATATGTCAATTATTGAATGTAACAGTTTTGCACCGATTGCACTACTTGGACTTTCTTGCACCGCTTAGCTTTAAAAGACAATTTAATATTTGTAGCCTTTATGGCCATTTTGCATGTGTTAATTGAAAGTTATTGGCTTGATGGCCATCTTGTATATGCTAATTCTTTATGGCCAAGGATATATATAATTGTTAGATGTAATTGTCAAGTGCGCTTGGATTTGGTTATTGAATCTAAGTGAAATAATGGTCACATACACACACACACAAACATATATATATATATATATATATATATATATATATATATATATATACACACACATACGGATTCTATATCCATATATATGGGTTTATATGCAAATTTGTTTATATATTTATATATATTAACGCTAGGATTAAAGTATTCGTTTGATAAAACTTATTCCTAATGAGATTAAAATTATGTTTTCAAGGTTTCTAGTATTATTATGGTTCTTGATCTTAAAAACCTTTAATTCAAAATATCTAGTAGGAGAGAGATACAAGGGTTGCATCTCACGGCCTTCATTGTCTATTCATAGTAGTATGAAATATATACTTTGTTTTTGCTTCGAGCTTAGCATTCCATGCAGAGAGTATTTATTTCATGGTGCTACAAGATTGAACTACCTAGTTTATAGTGGTTTGATCAAACACCTTATCTTAGCCTTGAGCTTAGCATTCCATGCGGATGGTGTTTTGTATCATGGTACTACAAAATAAACCTGTTAATGGAGATGAAATGTGGCTACACATGATTCTAGACAATGGTATACACTAGACTAAGTATTATAGTATTCTCTATGCTGAGTTCTTACTATTATTACTTAGAGGCTAAATGTAAAACGACATATTATTAGTGTTTGATAAGAGTTATCATGATAACACTAATAATGAGAATAGTTCTTAATCAATCATAGTATTTAATATTCACTCTATGCTAAGGGATATTGTATATGGGATTGGGTTGTCGTTGCATATTTTATATTATGGTTTTATTAGGTTCTATACTATATGTTTATATGCTAAATAGATAATGTCTAGTTTACTTTTTATATTCATGTTGGTTATTTTCAGATTTAAATCATGGCATCATTTAGCCCACTTGTTGCTATTCTTAATCAAAACAAACTGACTTGATCCAACTATGTTGACTAGAAATGAAATTTAGACATTGTTCTTACTGCTGAAGAGCACAAATATGTGTTTACTCAACCATGTCCTAGCTTTCCATCATTAGATGCTCCTCTTGAGGAAAAACAGTGATATGATCGTTGGCACAAATCTAATGAGATGGCGAAGTGCTATATCCTAACATCTATTTCAAATGTTCTACAATATCAAATGTAGGATGTAGAACTGGCTTCGGACATAATGCTAAGTCTGAAGGAGATGTTTGGTGAGCAAGGCCACTTTGCAAGGCAAGAAACTATGAGGCAGATTTATAATACCAAAATGGCTGAAGGTACTTTAGTGAGGGAGCATGGTCTTAGGATGATCTCTAATTTGAATACATTGGAAGTTTTAGGTGCCGATATTGATGGAGAATCCGAAGTGGATATGATACCCCAGTCACTACTAGAATTATTTAAGGAATTCAGACTTAACCATAATATGAACAAAAATGTTTATTCATTGTCTGAATTAATGAATGAGTTGGTAGAGGCGGAATGCATCCTTAGTACTTCTAGTGTTGATGTCAATATGGCTGAAACTTCTACTTCTTAACCTAAGTCGAAAGGCAAGGGTAAAAAGAAGAAGAAGAAGAAGAACTTCGCCAAGCAAGATGGTAAACAAGTTGCCTTAGGAGTTGCCAACAAAGGAAAGAAAATCAAAGGAAAGTATTTCCATTGTGGTGAGAAAGGAAATTGGAAGAGGAATTGTCCAATATTTAAGGTTGCCAAGAATAAAGGTATGAAAAGTACAATCCTTCTTGAAACATGTTTGGTACAGAATCCCACTGATTCTTGGTGTGTGGATTCAGGTTGTGCTAATCATATCTGCAAATCTTTGCAAGGGTTTCAAGAGACCAGAAAGTTGAATGAAGGGGAAATGTTTCTTACCTTGGCTGATGGGAGCAAGATTCTAGTTGTAGCTATTGGAGTGTTTAATTTATTTTTTGAATCTAGAGTTTTAATATTGAAAGACTGTTTGTATGTACCTAATGTTTGTTGGAATTTAATTTCTGCAACTTATTTAGGTAAACATGGATATTATGTTATCCTAAAAGACAATGTTGTAATAAAGAAGGATAAAATGTTTATCTGTTTTGGCAATATTGTAGGTGATCTTTATATTTTAACTCTTAGTAAGCATGAATTATACAATTCTGAACTAGATAATAGCTCTCATGTAAAATTATTAAAGAGAAAGTTTCCTTCTACAAGTGATGCATATCTTTGGCATTTACATTTGGATCATATTAATTCAAACAACATTCAAAGACTTATTAAAGATGGACTCTTAGGACCCATGGACATTGATAGTTTTCTAGTTTGTGAATCTTGTTTGGAGGGTCAAATGACCAAACGAACTTTTAATGCAAAAAGTAGAAGAGCCCAAGAGTTGCTAGAATTAGTACATTCAGATGTATGTGGTCCTATGTCAATCTAAGCAAGAGGTGGCTATGAGTATTTCATTACCTTCACTGATGATTACTCTAGATTTGGTTATGTGTACCTAATGAAACAAAAGTCCGAAGCTTTTGAAAAGTTCAAAGAGTTTAGGGCTGAAGTTGAGAATCAATTAGGTAAACACATAAAGGCCATTCGATCTGATCGTGGTGGTGAATACCTTCTTGGGGATTTCAAGGATTACTTGACTGAAAATGAGATTATATCCCAGTTGACTGCACTTGGAACTCTACAACAAAATGGTGTAGCAAAAAGAAAGAATATGACTCTTTTAGATATGGTTAGATCCGTGTTGAGTTATTCAACTCTATCAATTCTCTTTTGGGGATTATAAATATAGTTGCACTCTAGGCCTTATTTATAAATTATATCCCAAGACTTTATTGTACATGCAACCCCTTAATAAAATATTCGTAGTAATACAAAGTCATGAAAGAAGACTGCCACTTTGTAGATTACTACATCTTAATTCCTTGAGTACTCGATTTAATCCTTTGAAGTTATTCATTATATATTTATGAAATTCAATTCCATAAATATATATACTTTAGTAACTCCTTACTAAAGTGGTTAGATCTAACTCTCTGAATAACAATCCCATTAAACTTATCTCAAGAGAATATTTTGTATCTCTGTTAAGAGACTATGAATTCCATCTTGAGAATATATGTTCCATCAACACTAAATGTGGTTACCCAACATACTGAGATTTTGACCGTTACTCTAGATCTCATTCCTGATATATCAAAGCAACCTACATCTTATGATCAAGTCCATTATTCTCTCAAGATTAAGAGTTCATGCAAATATAAGTTGTTAGTTTATTATTCATTTGACAGTCATTGGAAGAATAATAAATCTCACACAGTCCAGTTCAATATGTTTTAACTCTTAAAACATATCAACATACCAATTAGAAATCTTCATTTCCATGATCGAGACACTAATCCTAACAAATACTATTACACACAATATCAGCATCAGGTACCAGACCATAATAGTTGTCTAAAGTGTGAACACCACTTATGAGATTTTTTCCAAATTCATCTAGCACAAGACATTTTCCTTTAGAAAATAGTACCATAAAGTCTTGATCACATATCAAACTAATGCTCAACAGTTTCACTCTTAGACCTTCTACATATAGCATATTTGCAATATCTGGCATTCTAGGTAAAGAGATAACTCCCTTTCCTTTAATCTGTAATTTGCTCCCATCACCGAAAGTGACATTACCACATTTCTTAGACTCGAAGACCTTAAAGAGAGAACGATCTCTTGTCATGTGTCGTGAGCATCCACTATCAAGGTACCACAAACATGTATCCATTACCTTGAATGCAGACTTCATCATAAAACACACTTCATGCTTTAATGATAGATCTATAGGAATGGTGTTTTCTTTTATCTGCCATTACAACCAAGGCCTTTCACCATCACCCTTCTCAGATGAACTCTACACATTTTCATTCTGAGGCAGTCTAGTTTCTTCTTTGTCATGTTAAGATCTTTTTTAACCATCATCATAATGGATTTCAAATAACTTTTAGACTTGTATTTTCTGAAACACTCAATTAAATAGAGATAAGAAAAAAAGATGTATTTGGACTTGTTCTGTAGTGACAATCTCTCATTTGACTAACCAATTGCACGAATCCCAATACGCGACTTCAATCACCTACTAGAAAAGGAGGTTGACTGCAAAGTTCTTCTGTTCTTCAACACATGAAGATCACGAAGTTGTTTAATCACAAAATTCTATGGTGTACAAACACAGCAACTTCTCAAGAATTAGGGCAAACTTGGTTTCCAATCACACTTGATAAATTATGCTTTTGTGCAATTGTGCTCTCTGCTGTGTAACTTGTTACAGCCCTTAAAATAATCCTTATATATGTTTAGGGTTGTGAGAAAAGAAAGCCCAAGCACATACTCATGGATTGTATGAAAAATAGTCCAGAAAAGCTGAGTTTCATAAACCTCGACAGATACCCTATCTATCAAGTTGCTGTCGATCCACGGACTAGAATAGCTCTTCAAGGCTCAATATATGCTAGATGTCGAGCTTTAATGAACAACACTTTTCACACTTGAATCTTGGACAAAGTTGCATGGCTTTAGCACTTGGTCTTGGAAGAAGGTTTCTTAAAGCATTAAACACATCCTAGATCTATGTAAATACAAGTAAAGTGCGTTTTGTCAAAGGATTAGCCAATTACATAAAATAGTAACATATGTTCCTAACATGTGAAACACATATGTCCTAACATTTGGTATTGGGACAAGAGATAAATTTAATATTTGTGTTCAAATCACGATTTGCTTTATATAGAAAGAATTTTTAATACAATTTTTTTTTTGTTGAAATTGGATATTTATAATTGAATCCTTGTATCAATTTTTTTTTCTAATTTGTTTATATATATGATAAGTGTGGACACAACAGAGGAGTCCTCATCTAATTTTTACAAAGGTCTAAGAACCATATATATAACGTCCATTTGAGGAAGGACCATTGATCTTACTACCAAAAATATGAATTCGGAGTTTAGGTATGTTCTTGGGAAGATGTTAGGCACCCAAGATCCCCCAACCCTAAGGTTGGCCTCTCATCATTGTGTCTTATGTCTTAACCTCGTTAAAATCATGTTCACTACTTGTATTCTAACTCACACACTCACGCTAGCAAACATCTAAGCATACAACATGGCATCATCATCCCCAAACGCATACATATCTATCCATAAAGCATAAGAAACCAACCCACACATATACGACCCTAGCATTCATCTAACATGGCATTAAAGCATATTCAACACAACACCATGTATAATCGCATTAAGGTAGAAGCATAAGCATAAGAAAAGATCCAAGCAACATGTGATTTATCCAAACATTCACATTCATCTCACATCACAAATGCAAGAACATTTCCAATGCATGACTTACCTCTTACTTACCTTGCAACAACTCAACACCTATGGCACTTATACGTGAGCATGTGAATGCATGTTCATGTCATCAAAACAAGGAAAACACTAAACAAACCCTAATTCTAACATGGGATAGCAAACCAAGCAATTAAACATGTAAAACATAGGCATTGAAAGCATAAAGGCATAGGAAAAGAAGCTAAACAAACAAACATGTGAAAGTAGAAGCAAAATAAAAGAAATAAAATTAGGGTTTCTAGGCAGCAGCTTGTGCATGCAAGAACAAACTTGCGTTCGCATAATCAAGCTTGTGTATGCAGCTAAGATTATGCGCACATGGGTTTCAGCACAGAAACCCTAGCAACACAGAAACTGAAGCAGAGCTTCAAAATGATAAATCTAACATCCTAACATGCTTTTAATATAAATCTAAACAACCTAAACTAAGAACAAATATATCAAAGATAAAAAAAAATAAAATATACTCCTAAACATGCATTGGATCTAACAACAAACAAGAACAATATCAAAACATGTTCATCAATATATCAAATCATTTAACTTTTCAATCAAAACAAGATGAGACAAAACAAAATAAAATCAAACAAATGAACACGTATTTCTAAACATGATCAACATATAAATTTGCTAAAAGCAACCAAAAAAAAATTATTAAAAAACCAAATCAAGGAAAAGCCATGAAGAGAGACTTACCTTGCTATGGAACACAAACTTGATTGATATTTAACCGACCCGTCAGTGCCTACACAACAAGATTGAATGTAATCAAAGGAATCAAATATATTAATAGTTCATTAGTAATCACTACTCAAAATAAAAAGATATTCTTAAAAAGATTGTTTGAAAAAGGTTTTGAAAGAGATTAGAAATTTTTTTGCTACCTTAGAACTAACTAAAGTGAGGTTTTATTTTGTCAAAAACGTGCAAAGGGGCTGCCTTAGGGTTTTCAAAAGAGAAAATAGGGTTTCAGAGAAGATGGAGGCCAAAAAATCACTCTCTCTGGCTAGGGTTTTGATTAGAGGCATAAGGTGAGTATTTATAAGTAAAAATTAGGGTTTTTATGGGCTGTTTAATGATCTTTGGACGTGCTCAAAGGTATATGGGCCAGCCCACATCAAATAATGATGTCTTGGGCCCTAAAAATGTAGTTTTAAAACCTAGAACATCGGATTGCCCAGTTGGCCCAATTTCAAACAATCATAACTCGCTCAATTTAAGTCCAAATTAGGTAAAATTTATGTTTAAATTGAAGAATAGGATGTCTAATTTCTAATGAGACAAACCTCACTCAAATCTTTATGGATCAAAAGTTATAGTTGAAACAGTGAGCAAAGGTTATTTTTCAGTAACGATTTCAAAGCGATTTGAGCACTTTTGAGTTGCGACTACTTCTAAACTATCAAAATAACTTCAATTAACTTTTGTAGATGTGTTAAACTCATCATTGGGACTAGGGACTAAAGTTTATTAACCGGGTACAAAATGAGGTGTCTACAGATGCCCCTCTTTTAGCTATACTCGCTCCGCAAGTGTAGTCAAAAGCATGAAGAGATGAACCATTTTGTAGGTTAATAAAAGTTAAGTCCACACACACACACACACACACACACACACAAAACACAAACACGCAAACATGTAAGCAAACAAGGGGCATGGGTGCAAAATCCAATCACTGAATTTTGCAGTCCCTATTCTCCTTGGTTCGTTATTTGGAACCTTGGGTAAAGGGGAAAACAAACAAAATCAGCTACTATCTCAAGCCAAAAAGAAAACTCATCATATCATACCATGTTATTATCACATCAACAACACATCATGAACATAACAAGAATGGCTACTATCCAAAGCCAGCAAAAACACATCATAAACACAACAAGAACACAACATCATGAACACAACAAGAATGGCTACTATCCTAAGCCAAAAAACACATCAACAAATCCTCAACACAACATCAATGGCTACTATCCTAAGCCAAAGAACACACATCATAAACAAATCAACACAACATCATAAGCATATCAACACAACATCATAAGCACACCAACGCAACATCATATCATCATAAAAAAAAGCTTAAAAGACTCATCATCACATGTCAAGGAAATCATCATTCAAGAAACACATCATTTATTTCCAGAAAAAAAAAATCATTATTTAAGGAAATCAAAATCATTTAAGAAATTCATCATTCAAATCCATCCATCTTTGAAAACTTCCTTCCATTTTTGTAATCTCTCTTGGATTTTTGAAACTTGAAATCTTTATTTTGAAATTCTGCTTAATTCATGACTTTCTTCTTAAGTGCCAATCTCTCTCTTGAATTTTTGAAAGTCTCTTTCAAACTATGAATTTTTCTTCTTAAGCGACATCCTTCTTGAAGTTTTGAACTCCTCTTTGGAACTTTGAGAGTTTTTGAATCTTTTAAAATTTTCACAACAATTAGGTCACATTAACATAATAAGTGACATTAGGTTTGATCCAAACACATTAGGACAGAACCAATAACAATGTTTCACATCAGGTTAGGTCTAACACATCAGGACAGAGCCAATCACAATGCTTAACATCAGTTTTGGTCCCAACACATCAAGACAGAACCAATCACAGCGTTTCACATTAGGTTTGGTCCGAACACATCAGGATTGAACCAATCACAACATATCACATCATTCCTCTTAATCTCCTCTTCATTATTTTTTTTCACCATTTTTTTCTTCTCTCTCCATTTATTATTCTATTCTCATCTTTATTTGTTTTCTTTTTCTCTTCCATCTTCTTTTCTTTTATTCTCTCTTTTCTCATCTTCATCTCCGTACTTTTTTTTTCTTCTCTCATCTTCCAATTTCTCATTTCTTTTTGGATCTTCATCATTCTTTTTTTCTTTTTTTTTTCAACATCTCACATTTTTTTTAAAATTTTCTTTCCCATTTTTTTTTTTACTTCTAAAAAAGCTTTTTCTCTTTAGAGCATTAGGAAAGAAGAGTTGATCAAGCCATGGGTTCATTGCATTCTTTTCTTTTTATGGAGGCACATACTTAACACATCATTCATTCATTTTTATTTTATGTACCTTTTGCCTTTGGATGGCCATCAATTCCCTAAAATTCCAAATACCTTTAGACAAAATTCAAAGATAGTTAAAAGAGACTCTAGATCAATGAAGTTCTAGTCGCGACACAAGTTTGAGACAAATGAGTATTTGTGAGCACAACAAGTTGGAAGAGACTCTAGGCAAAAGAAGTTTCAAGCACGACGAGAGTTTAGAGATAGAAGAGCACAACAAAGAGGACCTTGAAGGAAACTTGGAGGAGTTGAATAAAGGAGGTAACAAAACAAGGGATTATGGATCCAGATGATTTTGCATATCATTGCATATTCTCTTTGAACTAGTTTTGCATAAATTAACTACCATCTTCATTGATTAGTCCAAATATGAATTTAGAATTTGATCGCCTCTAGTAAAGCCAATCATTGTCCTTGTTTGAACATGCACACCTCATTTCTCTCACATCCCTCTTTTTGCATTCTCCTAAATCAACTCATCTCTCATGTATGGTCACTTTTCCCTTCATCATGCTTGCTTTAGCTTGGAACTAGTCTCATCTTCCCTTGTATGTTTATTCCTTTGTCATTTCCATTCATGATTTGCCCATAGCTTGGAGTGAGTTTACCATTTTTCTTGTTGCTCCTCTTCACTACTTTTCAATGTGCCCTAGCTTTTGCCTAGGCCGCCCTTTCAGATTTTCAACCTAGCGGACCTTTCTTCTTTCTTTTCTTTTTTTTTTTCCCCCTTTCTTTTTCTTTTTTCTTTTCACAACTAAGGCTAGGCTTTCCAAAATTTGTAGGGAAAAATAATCACAATTGATCAAAGGGACTTGTTTATGGACCATAATAAGGCTGGGATTCTAAGGATTAAGAAAGAAATGGTATATGAGGCTCAAATTCAATTTTATTCTCAGGGTATCCTAATTGCCAAGGATTACTACCCACCTCGTACTTGCATTGTTTTCTTCTTTTCCATCCATTTTTCCATGTCCCTTTTGATTCTCAATTCCATTTCTTTTTTCTTTCTTGTTTTCTTCTATCTTTTACTTTCCTTTTTTTTTCTTTTTTTTTTTCTTTTCTCTTTTTTTCTTTTTCCATGCCCCTTGTTTGGAAAAGGGGTGTCTTTTCACTTATAAATCATCCTCACATCCCTCCATCATTCATCCACAAAATTTTCCCCCAATATATGGTTGATCCTTTCCAATATTAGAGTATGCCCATAGTGTTAAAGGTAAACCTTTCAAATCACCATCTCTTAAGAACATGCCCCTTGTGTAGGGGTAATCTCTTGGCATGGTTATAAAGAAGGAATTTATATAGGCTCAACGGAGTTAGTAAGTGGAAATAATATCTCATTGTAAAAAGGGTAGCAGAAAAATGGCCTCTCATCCCTTTCACCTTGATTGCTTAGCCTTTCCAAACCTAGGTTAGTCTTTTCATCTCATGAAGCTCTCATCACTATAGTGTCATCCATGTGAAACAAGGAGTTATTCATTTGATTTTTCTTTCCCATCTTTGTACTCACTCATCTCTTGTGCTTCAAGGAATCTCTCACCATTCATCCTTCTCATTCTTTTGTACTCTCTCACTTGATTGAAGTCTTTTTTTTTTTTTTTTTCTTTCTCTTTATCTCTCGCCCTCTTTATCACTTTCATGCTTTCTCTTTATGATCGAATGAACTAAGACAATCTTATCTCTTGATTCCTTATTTGGAGTAACCAATGTCTTAGGTTTAAGGTGATGGATATATGCATGTACGCAACGGAAAATTTATGGATCTACTTCATTCACAATTGATAACATGTACTATGTAAATTTCAGAATTTTAGAACAAGAGAGCGTACCTTCGTGCAGTGAAATTCAAAACAAAAATCAGAAGTACTCGGGAATACTTTTAATCTTCACTCCAATTCCACTTTATGCCTAAGATGTGTGGTCTCTCAATCAGTTTCAGAAGGAGAATGATAGAGTGCTCACTCTCACATGCACACCACTTCACAATGATGTGTCTCTTTTTCACACCCAAAAATTATGTATATTTATCTCCTTAAAATTGATTATCTAATTGGGCTAGCCTATTGGGCCTTTCCAATTGGGCTTTAGTGTGTGGCTTGGAGTCAGACCAAAAGGGACCAATAAGACACTAGACTGCCACTTCATAAATATTCGTAGTAATACAAAGTCATGAATGTAAACTGCCACTTTGTAAATTACTACATCTTATCCTTGAGTACTTGGTTTAATCCTTTAAAATTATTCATTATATATTTATGAAATACAATTTCATAAATATATACTTTAGTAACTTTTTACCAAAGTGGTTAGGCCTAACTCTCTGAATAATTAAACCCATTAAACTTATCTCAATGGAATATTTTATATCTCGATTAAGAGACTATGAATTCCATCTTGAGAATATATGTTTCATCAACACTAAATGTAGTTGTCCAACATATTGAGACTTTGACCGTAACTTTAAATCTCACTCCTGATATATTAAAGTAACCTACACTTCATGATCAGGTCTATTATTCTCTCAGGATTAAGAGTTCATGTAAATAGAAGTCATGAGATTTATTATTCATTTGACAGTCCTTAGGAGAATAATAAATCTCACAGCGGTCCAGTTCAATATGTCTTAACTCTTAAAACATATCAACATATCAACTAGAAGTCTCCACTTCCATGATCAAGACAAATCATCTTAGTTGATATGTTATAGTCTTCGCAGATGGAACACCCAATTTCATTACCAACTACGAACTAAAATTTTGAGTTTACAAAGAACTTGTAACTTATATCTTCTGTGACTAAATCACATAAATCACATACTATGCATCTCATGGACTATATGATAATGTCAAAATATTCATGTTACCATTATTTTAGATTATAATAAAAAAACTTTATTAATCACAACATTAAATCATACATAATGTCATACATAATAACATACATAGTATCGTACAATAGGATTTAAGGGCACTAATCCTAACTTAAAGATTCATGCATTTCAAAACTAGCAAAAGGAGATCACATGATACATGTCATATTTGAATGACCATCTTTCTTGAAAGTAAAACAACATTGATTTGAATATTCAAAGGAATACGACTCAACAACATAATATATGGAAAGACTCAACAACACAACACGGGGAATGACTCAACAACAAAACATCGAGAAATGCTCTAATAGACTTGACAAACTGAAGACACGACAATTGAAAAAGACTCAACAAAATTGAAATGTCTCATCCTCTAGCAAAGGTATTCTCATGGATCAAATATCTTAAGCACATCCCTTGATTTGATCTTGCTTCATCTCTAGCATCTTGGGTTGGCAATCGCTCCATCATCAATCAAATCTTGAATCGCATGCTTCAACCTAAAGCAATTATCTGTCTTATGTCCTAGCTTTTAGTGAAAAGCACAATACTCATTCATGTTTCCAGTTTTTGGGATTGGAAATTGAAGAAGAGTAGGTTCAAGTGGCTTGAGGTAACCCTTTTTAGATAAGATTTCAAGGGCCTCTGATAACGATATGTAAATTTCATCAAATTCCCTTTTCTTTTTGTGGTTGTCATTGGCAATAACTTTATTTCTTTCTTTGGACTTGCCAAAAACATCCTCGGCTTGTGGGCCATGTATTCCTTCAAGCCTTTGTAGTCGATTGCTTACATCCTTCATTAGCTCCTCTATGCGAACAAGTGTCGTGTTCATGATGTTGATACTTTCATTCATGTTCTTCATTGCTTCTTGGTATCTTCCTTAGTGAGTAAATCTTGACAAGATTGGGGATGTGCTTTGAGATTATCTTAAGTGTCCCTGAAAATGAATTTGATGAAATAAACATGTGCTCCCAATGCGTTAAAGTTTTGGACCCAATGTCTTAGTCCAATAACAAGTCACTCATCTCACCCTCTCAATGTCTAAACATGAAAAACATATAAATTAGCTAAAAACAGCAAAAAAACACAAATTATTAAAGAACCAAATCAAGAAAAAGCTATGAAGAGAGACTCACCTTGCTATGGAACACAAACTTGATTGATATTTAACCGGCCCCTCAGTGCCTACACAACAAGATTGAATGATAATCAAAGGAATCAAATATATCAATAGTTCATTAGTGATCACAACTCAAAATAAGAAGATGTTTTTGAAAAGATTGTTTGAAAAAGGTTTTGAAAGAGATTAGAAAATAGTTTGCTGCCTTAAAACTAACTAAAGAGAGGTTTTATTTTGTCAAAAACGTGCTAAGGGGCTGCCTTAGGGTTTTCAAAAGAGAAAATAGGGTTTTAGAGAAAACGGAGGCTAAAGAATCCCTCTCTCTAGCTAGAGTTTTGACTGGAGGCATAAGGTGAGTATTTATAAGTAAAGATTAGAGATTTGGGGCTGTTTAACGATCTCTAGACGTGCTCAAAGGTATAGGGCTAGCTTACATCAAATAATGATGTTTTGGGCCCTTAAATGAAGTTTTAAAACCCAGAAAATTGGATTGCCCAGTTAGCCCAATTTCAAACAATCATAACTCACTCAATTTTTAAGTCCAAATTAGGCAAAATTTATTTTCAAATTGAAGCCTACGATGTCTAATTTCCAATGAGACAAACCTCACTTAAAAATTCTTTATGGATCAAAAGTTATGGTCGAAACACTGAGCAAATGTCATTTTTCAGTATCTATTTCAAAGCAATTTGAGCACTTTTGAGTTATGATTACTTCCAAACTATCAAAATAACTTCAATTACCTTTTGTAGGCATGTCAAGCTCATCATTGGAACTGAGGACTAAAGTTCGTTAACCAGGTACAAAATGAGGTGTCTACAATAAGATTTGATATTTATGGATCAATTTCAAAATGAATGTTGAGTTTTCTTTTTTAAATTTTAAAATCATAGTAATTTAGACAAGATCAAGGTTTCTGGACCCGGACTGGACCATACGGTCCGACTCGATTAACCTCGAACCCCTCACCATCACTGTTCTTTTAACCACTAAAACCGTTCTATACCAAAAAGTTAGGAAACTGTTCGAACCAGGGTTGAACCTCACTATTCCTCCCACAAAGATCTTCACTAAAAATGGCCGGTGGCTGGGCTCATTCATCGCAAACAAAAACTCAAACCTTGCATAGATGTTAGATCTACCATTGATAGATCAGTCAAAAGTCTCTGATTTCTAACATTGGATCGACAGAGTTTGCACACCCCCCCCCCCCCCCCCCCCACAGAGACTGAGAGGTGAGATTCTCAAAAAAAATAAAACAAAAAGAGAGAGAGAGAGAGAAAAGAAAGAGAGACAAAGAGTAGGGGAGAAAGATAGACTGAGAAGAGATCCAATGTGTTTTGTTTCTTATCTATGTGGGGGAGGAGATAAAAGATGAGATATTTTTTATTTTTTATTAAAAAATATTCCACAGCCACACACTTGTTTTCATGTTACTTTGGCATGTTTTTTAGTTTTGAGAAATGTGTTTTAGACGTTTTTAGACTTTTAGTTGAATACTTGCTACAATTTCAAACTTTAATATATGTAGTTTTTTTTTAATGAAATAAACTTTTCTTTTTGAAGGCCTTTGAATGTATATAACTTTAATACATGAAATGTAATTTATAGTTTCAACTCTGTGCTACAGATGAATATTTTTTGATTGTTTGCTACGGATAAATTAAATAAACTTTAAATGCATTAGTTTTGGCTAATTATATTAGTACATTACAAATTTAATAGAATTTCTTAAATAATTAGAGGATGTTTATTAATCTTTGTTGTAAATTATGAGAAATATATTCTAATCTTTAATCAAGATATATTTTAACATCTTTAAATACAGCTTTTGTTAAGATTGTTAAAAAATTTATAATGATTTTATTTATTATAATATTAATTAATTATTAAATTAATTATGACATTATCATTGTTTGACCTCGATTCGACTCTGGTTGAACCTCAAAAACCTTGAACCTCTTCCTTTTGCAGTTCATTAAACAATCCTGGTTTTAAAACCATGGACAAGATTCAAATACAAGTTTTTTATTCAACAATAACAGATTTCACAAATTAAACAAACAAGAATCAACATCTTAGTATCAACCTAGAGTGACAACTTCTCTTATTACAAAAATATATCTTTTCTTTTTTGTTTCAAACACAATCTATAGAAAAATATTTGCTTTTCCGCTTTCTCTTTTCTCATCCATAACGAACCAAGTTGAATATAATGATTATTATTTTCCTATACAATTTTTCTAGACATCATAAAAGGAATTTAAATATTATTAACTCTAAAAAACATAGGTTACCATTTAGTATGAACAAAAGGGAAAATTACACTTTCTCAACCAAAAATTTCATCACATTTACAGTTTTCCCTCCCCTAAAAACTATCAATTTTTTTGATTGACACCCTAATTTGAAAAAATTGTATTAATGTGTCTATGTTATCTAAATTAGCCACCAAATGTGAAGAAAATTAGGTCTAAAGACAAAATTATTTTTATTGTTTGCAATGAAAAACATGTAGTTCTAGTTTGAGCAATAGTAGAAGCAAAACATAATCAACCAAAATTTTTGAGATGAGAATAAGATGGAGGTTAATGAAATAGGAGTTCAAAAGGTGTTTTGTGATTAAGAAGTGGAAAGGGAAGTCTATTGTTCAAGTAGACAGCAGTCAAAATACAACCTTCCCAAAAATAAAGTGGAAGATTGGATGAATTTTCAATGCCCTAACCACAAAGAGTATGTGTTGGTCTTTTCTCTCCACAACTAAATTTTGTTGTAAAGTGTAAACATAGCTTTGCTGGTGTATGATACCCTTAGAGTTATAAAAAACTCAACATAAATTCCAAATCATTGTTTGATGTTATTGAATTGATTTTAAGTCTAAATTGAGTGTGGACCATAGTATAAAAAGAAAGTATTAAGGTTATAACTCCAGACGTGGATTTTATAAGGAAGATCCAAATAGCTCGAGTGGCATCATCAACCACTATTAGAATATATTTGAAGCCCTCTGAAGTAGGAACAAAACAAGGACCCCACACATCCCTTTGAATCAAATAAAAAGATCAATTAGACAAGTTGTTATTGAATGGAAAATTTAATCTTTTTTGTTTGGCCAGAGTACAAACAATACAATCTTTATTACAAGAATTATGCAGAATAGGAAAAACATGACTTAAGGAATGAAGTTTAGAGTCAGGTGGGTGTCCCAATCTAGATTGCCTAAAAATGAATTAGATGTAGCAGAAGCAATTGAAAGATAAGTAAAAGCACCAATGTGATGTGCAGACAAAAAAATAATTAAAAGAAGAAGAGACTTGAGATAGGTTAGAATGTTGTTGCAAGTAGAGACTATCAAGAACTTGTTCTTCTCCAATCGTTTTCCAACATGTAGGGTCTTGAATGAAGCAATATTAAGAAAAGAAAAAAGGCAACATGGATGTGATTTGATAGTAGTACTAACTGACAAAAGATTAAAAGAGAAAGAGGGTACACATGGAACAATTGTGAGTTTCAATTTAGAGGAAAAAGTTATGGTTCCAATGTGTGTCATCCTAGTTGTTTCTCCTATAGGCAGTTCTACTACAGTTTATGTAATAGCAGTAATTGTTGTTAACAAATTCATAGAACAAATAATATGGTCAGTTGCTTTAGTGTCCAAGACCCATCACTACAAGAAATCCATACTATTGAGGCAGGTCAAAACCACCGCTAAAGCCCAGAAAAGCGTTGCTAATGGTACATTTAACCTTTAGCGGTAGGTGCTATTGTGGCAGTTCTTCCCGCCACTGTTGCGATGTCGCTATAGATCTATTGTGGCGGTAACAAAAGGCGCTACAATAGATCTACCATTTAGCAATGCTTTTGCTTTATTGCGGCGAGCTGAAAACCACCATCATATGAGGTTACCATTCAGGTCAAGTGACCTTTTAGCAGCGGGATATGCGTGGTGCTATAGGTGACAACCTTTAGCGACGGGCAATAAGCGCCACTATAGGTTAATTTTTTTCCCCTAGGTTTTAAAACCACAGTCCTATTACAAACAACCTGTAATAATTTTAGCTCTATTGAAACCATACCACAAATGTAACTAATTAACACCACCACAAATGTCTCTAAACTAACATTATATTAACATAGAAATATATTATCAAATACATAACATTGTCGATATCCATCATCATAGTTCCAAGCTAATACCACAATCAAAGTTCCAAAGTATTTAAACAAATCCTTCAACACTTCCAAAAAATGTGGTTGTTCAAATGTAGTTCTTTGTACACAAAAAGCCATCAAAAAATTATAGCAACTTTAGTATTGTAGCACCATCATTAGTAATTGCCATGTCTCCAATATCATCAACAAGCATCTGAAACCATTAACCAGAAAGCAAATCAAAATTATACCCTATGGCAGAATGACATAGTCCAAATAAAAGCTTAGTAATGAAAAGGGAAAAAAAGGCAAGTTACTAACACCTCCATTAATTAAAATTGAAAACATAGCAATAACATTGAATATGCTTAATTTCAAAATTAGCAACTGAGGCACTGGTGGAAAAGAAAAGAAACATAAAGCTTGAACATGTTGACTCAACAGCAAAAAAACTGAGAACTACATAGACAAGGCATTGCACAAAATCTAGTACCTAATTCTCTCTTTTCAAATTAAATATAAGCCAAATTCTCATAGATTTATTTATAAACTGATTAGTTATTTATTATATTTTAAAAAAATTATATTAAACATGCATTAATTTAAAGCTTCAAAACCTTATGTGTCATAGTTTTGGAGTTTACAACTTTTTAGTTACAAACAGACCTCTAAAAATGTGGACACACTTATCTTTGCTTTAGGTGCCTCAATCAATAGCTAAACCCAAAATTTTCAAACATTCTGAATATCACTTATTTGCATACCCCATGAATCCCAAACAGTAAAATCAAATAAATGCACATGCAAAAACTAGTTTCTTCCTCTCTTGTACAATTTTTTGCCTTCTAAAAACAAAATGCATTATAAATATAATAGAGTATTTAATTTTTCCCTCGCCATTTTTTCCTCTGATAATTATAAACCAGTCCATCCTATTACCTTGTTTCCGAAAACAAAGACCATTGCTTTCCTATAGCAAATCAATTTAAATGCACTTTTTTTAGTACATCCAGCACTTGCATTCAATAAAATGCAACATTGAATATTGAAGCAGTACGCTAACTTTCAAATCACATGGACAATAATAATTTCAAAAAATTAGTCCAATCTTAACACAGTCAAATCTCAAATAATTGTATTAGAACATAATGAATTCTTTTAGAAAAAACACACAAACATTAAGATATAATTTTGAGGAGAAGAAACTAACCAAAGAGAGGTTTTGAAACTCTAATCATTAAGGCAAAATATAATGAGTGATAACAAAAGTATTAACGACACTCATCATCACTAGACTCATCATCATTGGAATCATCATCATTAAACTCATAAACATCATCGCTAAGCTCTTCATCATTGATAAAGTCTTGTTCAAGTAATTCATCCTCACTGATCAACGATGTATCATAAATGGTTCCTTCTTCATTAACTCGAGCCCAAGCATGGCTATCATTTGCATCATCAGTAGTTATATTGTAAGGGACATTCTCAAGAGAGGTACCCACTTTATCATCATCATCATCATGTGAAGTATTAATACCAACATCAAACACCTCCTTAGGTTTTGTTTTGACCACCACCGCCCAATCTTTATATCTCACATCTTCCACGTAAAAAAATTGTAAAGCTTGAGATGCTAATGCATAAGCTCGTTAATCAATCGATCACTCGTGTGTATCAATCGTGAAAAATTGACAAGGGGAAATCCAAACTCATCTTTTTTGCATCCTCTTCTACTAATGACGTCAACCCATTAACATTTGAATAGTACATATCGGTACTTGTCAGAGTAGTTCAACTCAATAATATTGATTAGTACACCATAATAAGTAGCACCACCTTCAGTAACAACACAAACTCCACTGTTTTGAGTTTTCCTAGTTGCCTCAAAGTTATTGGTGTGAAACTTCAAACCATTTATAACATAATGCTTGAACTATTTTGCTTCATTATCTGGATATTGAGCAAGCCATATGACTTTATTAGAGAGTTTCCTTTTCTCAGATGCATCCATTGACATCACATATTATAGACAATGACATTTATTATAAGTATGCTATCTAAAGTGTTACAACCAAGTTTTATAGACATTGACATCACCTATTATAGACAATAAAGTTTTATATATATGCTTTACTTACATAGTCCCTAAACCAATTGCAAAATTTCTCCACGTGCTCCTTTTGAATAACATCATTAGTTACATGGAAAGGGAAATCAGCCTTGATCTCCGCTATGTGTACATTATGTAGACAAACGTATTAGTTTTAACTTAGAGTATTGTACTTGAATTCCATGAAAGGATATGCAATGACTTATTACTTACTCGCAAAACAGAGTGATTTCTTCACAATTGAATAGCACATAATGATGGGCTTGGATCCATGAATTTGAATCTAGTGTAATGCTCACCACCACACCCATGGATTCCTTGACATTCCTTACAGGCCGATTGAATGCAGTTTCAACAAATTTAAGAATGCTAAGCATTCCTCTGCTATATATGCTTCTGCAACAGAGCCTTCTAGATAAGTTTTATTATGCACGTAAGACTTAAGTCTTGAGAAATACCTATTGGAAAACCCAAAAACAACAACGGAAAATTGATAAGTTAAACAAAACCAAATAGACCAAGTTACTATATATGTTACCTCTCTATGGGATACATCTAACGATAATGAACTAGGCTAGCAACTTTGGCTTCGCTTGCAAAATGCACAACTAGATGTACCATCACTGTAAAGAAAGAGGGAGAGAATATCCTTTCCAACTCACACAATGTCACTGCAATTCTCTTCTCAAGAGCCCCAAGTTCCTCCACATTTAATACTTTGGAACAGATCTCCCTAAAGAAACAAGATAAGTCAATTAAATGCCTACTCACTTCAAAGGACAAAGATCCGCTTATCGCTATCGGAAAAAGTTGATGCATTAAGATGTGATTATCATGGCTCTTCATCCCACTAATCTTGCATTCTTTGAATTTAACGTAATGTGATATGTTTGAAAAATATCCATTTGACACTCTTATATCCTTCAAAACTTGCAGAAAACCATCCTTTTCACTAGCATTCATATGATAGTAGGCATATGGCATGCGTGTCTGATCATTTCCAACCTTTTCCTAGTGAAGTTCACTTCTTATACCCATATCCATTAAGTCTTGACGTGCCATCAAGTTATCCTTTGTCTTGCAATCCAAGATCAACAATGTGCCAATTATATTATTGGCTACATTCTTTTCAATATGCATCACGTCAAGATTGTGACGCAACACATGGTCCTCCTAATAAGGCAAGGTGAAAAATATAGTTCTCTTCTTCCACACAGTTAAGGTTTCCTCCCTTCTTTTTCTTTTATTGGGCAAATTAACTGTTTTCTTCCCAAACACATGATCGGCTACAACATCCGTTTGTAACTTGATTTCCCCTCCAAATACTGTAATAGGAGCTGATTTCATATCAACATGTCCATCAAATGATTTTTTTTTTTTTGTTTACAGAATATATGATCAATATCCAAGAATCGCCTATGTCCAATGTAATTAAATTTCCTTCCATATCTTAACCAACGAGACTGACTATCATAGTTATATAGGGGACATGCAAGAGCACATTTGGTACTCCAACCCAAGATATCACCATATGTAGGAAAATCATTTATGGTCCATAATAATGCAGCATGCATTTGGAATGATTTTTTGGAAGACACATCAAATGTTTCTACTCCAACATCCCAAAACTCTAGTTCTTCTACTAAGGGTTGTAAGTACACATCTATATCGTTCCCGGGCTAGGTTAGACCGGGAATCAATAATGATAGCATGAAAGAATACCTTTTCATGAACATCCATGGAGGGAGATTGTATGGGATCAAAATGACAGGTCATGTACTATGAGTACTATTCATATTTCCATACAGGTTGAATCCATCAGCTACTAATCCAAGCCTCACATTACGAGGCTCAAATGAGAACTCTATGTACTTAGAGTCAAATGATTTCCAAGCTTCAGAATCAGTAAGATGCCTCATTAACCCATCATTCACACGACTATTGGCATGCCACTTCATATGATTGGCTATTTCAAGAGACATAAATAGTCATTGCAATTTTGGCTTTAAGGGGGGACCACCATAGGATCTTTGCAGCTTTTTCTTTTCTTTTCTTAGAGGGAGAATTAGTACTTTGTTGACCTTTAGACTCATTACTTTCCCATCTTGAAAGGTTACAGTTTGGACAAGCTTCAAGGTTATCATTCTCCTTCCAATATAAAATACAATCTTTAGGACAAGCATGAATCTTCTCATAGCTCAAGCCCAAATCCTTAATAATCTTCTTAGCCTCATAAAAATCTTTTGGCAACTTAGCATTTAAAGGAAGAAAATCAAGCAAAAATTGTGACAACATGGTAAATGATTTGTTGGTCCAGCCATTAAGAAACTTCATGTGTACAAATGCACAATGGATGACAATTTTCTAAAATGCTTACAACCTTCACAACAAGGTTGATTAGCATCTTCAAGCAATTTCATAAACCAAAGTGCATCTTCATTAGGACCTTCTGTGGGTTGTTGCACAATAGGAACTTCTTCCATTGGCCCAGATGCCATATCTTGTATGGGGAACATGTTATGCAACATGTCATGAAGATTGGCATATTCTATTGCGTTTTCTTGGACGTGACTATTAGGAATTTCAATAGAAGTCTGTGTAGATGATGATTCCCCATTAAAAACACAAGGGTTATTACTCCTACAAATCCATTTTGACACTAAGTGAACCTCTACAACATCTATAGGCCACGAATTTGTATGCACACATTTTCTACACGGACTTGAAATTGTTCCATCTGGGTGTGCATGGTTAGATGCAAATTTCAGAAACTGTTCGACTCCATCTAAATATTCTCGCGACCTTCTATTGGTAATTTTCATCCTACTTTTATCCATTCCTATAAAGTGGTTTACAACAAATACCTATAATGTGATTTTATGAAGCACAAAGCAAGAGTTAACACACATTTCACTTACACAATTTCACTGTAATTTAAGAAACAAATCATCTTTAATCATTCACTTTCAACTATGTTCCTAAGAAAACAATGGATTTAAATGCATAGAGAAGTTATCAATACATTTGGTAACTATAACATCATTACTAGTAATAGTCTTTAGGAATGGACATCCCTTTAAATATCCAATTCTATTCTAGCATTCCACATGTGTGAAAAAGATAGAGAAAAGCCCCTAAAATGAATTAATCAAATAAAAAAACTCAACAAGAATCATCCAATATTACACAAAACAGTCATCACTCCCAATATCAGCTAAAACCACATTATTACTCCATGCAAGCCACCTTCTTGCCCCAATTCAACAACCCACCACAAATACACACACACTCACACACACACACACACAAAGAGAGAGAGAGAGAGAGAGAGTACCTTAAGTCTTTCACCAACTTCACTTATTTTGATCACATGAAATTAGATGTGAAAAAGTGGACCCGAGAATAAAATATTCAGGTTTAAAATATAGAAAGTAAAAGTAAAAAAGTAGATATGAGAGTATCATTCTTAATAAAAGTAGTGTTAATGAAAGATTGACGTGAAAGTAAAATTGCTCCAGCCACAAGTTAATGAGTTACTACTTTAATAAATTATGAAAACTTTGTTGGATAAACTAGTTTTGTATCTTATACAAAACACATAACAGAAGCAACAAACAATGATCTATTTCATTCATGATTGATAACGTGCACTATGTAAATTTCAGAATTTAAGAACAAGATAGCGTACCTTGGTGTGGTGAAATTCAAAACCAAATATTGAAGTACTCGGGAATACTTTTAATCTTCACTCCAATTCCACTTTACGCCCAAGATGTGTGGTCTCTCAATCAGTTATAAAGGGGGAATGAAAGTGTGTCTCACTCTCACATACACACCATTTCTTATATTACTAATAAAATTTTTGTATGTTTCTTCCTTTATAACTAACTGATTATCTAATTAGGCTAGCCTATTGGGCCTTTCTAATTGGGCTTTAGTGTGTGGATTAGAGTAGGACCAAAAGGGACCAATAAGACACTAGCTCTAATGGGCCTTGGGCTTTTCAGTCAACTTTTGACAAGTCCAAAGTTACCATTAATTATATCTAATACCACTATATAAATATAATTGCACTCTAGGCCTTATTAATAAATTATATCCCAAGACTTTATTATACATGCAACTCCTTCATAAAATATTCGTTGTAATACAAAGTCATGAATGTAGACTGCCATTTTGTAAATTACTACATCTGATCCTTGAGTACCCGGTTTAATCCTTTAAGGATTTTCATCATATATTTATGAAATCCAATTTCATAAATATATATTTTAGTAACTTCTTACTAAAGTGGTTAGGCCTAACACTCTGAATAGCCAAATCCATTAAACTTATCTCAAGGAAGTATTTTATATCTCCGTTAAGAGATTATGAATTCCATCTTGAGAATATATGTTCCATCAACACCAAATGTGGCTGCCCAACGTACTAAGGTTTTGACCGTTACTTTAGATCTCACTCCTGATATATCAAAGTAACCTACACCTCATGATCAAGTCCATTATTCTCTCAGGATTAAGAGTTCATGCAAATAGAAGTCATGAGATTTATTGTTGTGAAATTTTAAAATACTCGCAAGTGTACGAATCGTACCGAAATATAGTTTGACAAGAACGAGGTCGAACCCACAGGGACTTGAATGAATGTAGGAAAATTAATTGAATCTTAACCAAATTAATCCTAATCTAGTTTAATAAAAATTGGTTGTTTTGAAATTAAATAAACTAAGCAAATAGTTAAACTAAGCAAAAGATATAAAACAATAAAAATATGTAAACAATCAAGGGAAAGGAATTAAGGTTTTGGAATCCGCCTTGTAAGTCATATCGGCATATATTTATGATTATTAATTTTTCCCAACTACTACATGATAATCTAGAAACCAATCTTGCTTTCATGGAAAATATTCTCATTAAAATCCTTATTTTAAAAATTAAAAGGATGTTCTTCTTTGCTTCTTAAGTATAAAATCAAATCATCAATTGTATCTATAGCCAAACAAATCATAAGATATATCAAATTCTAAAAATCAAATCATAAATTGTATCTATAGTCAAACAAATCACAAGATATATCCAATTCTAAAAATCAAATCATAAATTGTATCTATTGACTAACAAATCACAAGAGATATCCAATTTTATAATCAAGAATTAATAAACCAAGAATTCAACTAATTAAGATAAATCCTAAATCATGAGAAAAACATGATTGAACTCATATCTAGAATCTCATCTTAGTCAATTGATATGAAGCAAGAACAATTTAAATCATTAAAGAACAACTATTGTGGGAAAAATCAAATCACATAAATATTACTAATAATCTTTAACAAGGTTTCATCCTCAACCCTAATTATAAATTTAGCTACTCATAGTAATTAAAATAAAACACAAGAATAAAATACTAAACATTAAACTAGACAAATAAAATAAAACTAACTGTCAAGGAAGAAAACCAAAGAAGTAGCCGCACTCTCTATGTTTAGCCCTCAGCCCTAGCACTAGCCCCCCTTGAATTTTGCCCTAAAGAGCCTTTAAATAGGTCAAGGAATCCTATTACAAGTTGAATTCCCATTTGGGAAAAATTTCAGATTTTTAGGCTTCACTTAACCGACAATTTTGGTCCATTTAACATCAGAATTCGGACTTTTGGTAAACTACAAAGTTGTAGCCCATCTCGATTGGACATCTGAGCCAAAAGTTATGCCAAAAATACTAACTAATGTGCAGGCTAGAATCCTAATCCGAATTGAACTTGGATTTTATGCAAATTTCCTTTGATTTCCTGCTCCAATTGGACTTAAATCACATACTATGCATCTCATGGACTATATGATAATATTCCAATATTCATGTTACCATTATTTTAGATAATAATAAAACAACTTTATTAATCACAATATTAAGTCATACACAATGTCATACATAATGTCATATATAATATCATACATAGTATCATACAATAGAATTTAAGGGCACTAATCCTAACAAACTTTGTATCTCTTGTAAGTGTTGGTACTAGACCAACGATGAACTTAAAATATGGTATATGCATACAAGAAATTCTGATTGGTTTAATGTCCACTGCTTAACTGAAATTAATGAATGAACAATGCGTATGGATTTGAATGAAGATAATTTTTAGTTTATAGGAATTGATATTTCTTAATTCCATTATTTCCATGAAATGAGACAAGGCCTTACCTTTAACTCATAAGCTTATTTTAGAAATTGATTAATATTACCTTGAATTTTCTAATCATGAATCCATTAATGCATGCAGTTTAGCATAATTATTGTGATTACTTGCAGAACTTACATGGACCATAGCTATTTAACTCAACCTCAAGAAAGAAAACAGAGAGAAGGTTTCATGAAAATCAATGAATATATGAATATGAAAATGGCTTACTGACTTACTATTGATATTTTCCCCTTTCCATTTCTTTGCAAATAAAAAAAGGGAAGACACAACCACCCTTAAGAAAACTACAACAATCAAAGCTCAAAGCCTAATAAAGTATTCAAAATTGGTAAACCACCAATGTGGATGATCCTTTAGTTATGTTTTTGTTAGTCTGTACTCATCTATATATCCCATCTTTGAATTTGACTATGTAAATGTATATTCAATTTACAAATCAAGTTTTATCATTCACTAATCTCAAACTAGATGAGCAAAAAGGTGAGTTAAATGTGTATTTAGTTTGGGCAAGCTCCAAAACCCATTTCTAGGAACTGTGGAATCAGATAATTATAATTATCACATATAACATGTAGTAACATATATTCTAAGAGAAGCATATCATGTATAGTATGCATACCAATATGACATGGCACAAATTAGAGAATTTGTCTAAGTGGTTGTTGCGGGTTAAGGTTTAGGAGGATTTGTGTATATTTGGGTTTAGAACAGTTTTAGAAGCATGATTAGGTTTCAAAAGAGGAAAGCTTTGATTTATGATTGAAAAGAGAAGAAAGAGCAAAATTTAAAAATTATATTAAAAAAAACATAGACAAGAAGATTTGGAGGGGGGGATACAAAATGATAGTTGAAGAGGGTTGCTAAAATGTGTGTGCACAAATTTTCAAATAAGTTAAAAAATGGAGAAGAATGAGAAAAAAGATCAAGTGACACCATAATATAATTTTATTTACTGCCCCCTTCACAAAATAACACACACAGACATGCCTAAATATGGATCAATTGTTTTTTCATTAATTTACATTGATCAAAGAAGTTTCACAGCAATAGCTAAAGAAACACAGAGCCCATTGTAATTGCTCCAAACAAAAACATAGTGCCAATGGCCTTCAGCCCAAATGGTATTGACATCTTTACTGGGGGAGGGATTGGGTTTTAGTGACCAAAACAGGAAGGAAATTTATCCTATGGGGGGAACCAAGGCAGCCAAGGCTGAATGGTCACAGAGAAAAGGCTTTTGGAGGGAAGGGGTCACTTGACAGCTGGAAGTGAAACCCATGGTTCTGATACAGTTCATCAGGCTGCTGAATTCCAATTTACAAAATCTTCTATCTAAACCAATTAAAAAAGCATTCTCAATTATCTCTGAATTCAATACATTAGCAGATAAACTGATTGATAGTTGACTTCACACATTCACCATTCATTTTACTTTAGTGATGACAAGCATCATATACAAATTAAGGATATTCTAGCTCTCATTTGTCATTTTTCACCAAAGATATTGACATAAACTACCAGGGCATTTAAGTATTGTGAGTTGCGATATATCCAATTTGTGAAAGATGAGGAACTACAACGAGACCACCACGAACCTTCTTAAGAGCAAAGCTTATCCGCAGTGGTCGACCTAACAATGCCTGGAACCAAATCCACCACAATCAGCTACATTAATCAATAACTCACATAGAATATACTTTGGGAATTTCATTTAAGGTATATGATTCTTATAAGCACAAGCTAACCTTCCCATCCATAGCATCCTTTGCACATCTTGCATCATCTTCCTTTGACAAATTAACAAACCCAAAGCCTCTAGACCTTTTGGTGTCTTTATCATAAAGTATATTCACTACAACTCAAAACAGTCACATAATTTACACACCATAGTACTTAAAGAATAGAAATTCAACATACCTATATGGTACATCTAAAGGAAACCACTTCTGATATCATCACCATATATAGTGAGAGTAACCATATAATTTTATTTTAGATTACTATAGTTAAATCACTAATACTTTTATGAGTTTTTCAGTACTAGATTACTATAGATATTTCCTAAATGCTACATTCACCAACAAAGACATAACTATTTAACTTGCATAAAAAAAGTCCACCGCCTATAAAGAGTCCACCGATGCTCCCTTCACATATCAAGAAAGCACTTGAAAACCCAAGTCTAAACGAGCATGTGCTAGTGCATAATCTTGTTCATGACTAACTTAATTAGTTAACTGTGTGACTACTAGAACATCCATATTTACAAAAAGCCCCAAAACTACAAACACCCTTTTAGCTAATAAAAGCAGACACTACAGTTGGTTTATTTCAAATGCATCAAATCATAAACCCCAATAAATACAATTTAGAAAGCTACCTAAGTCAATTCATAAACCCAAATAAATACATTCAAGATATTCATGAAAAAATTCCTAAAATCACCATGACCCATAGAGAGACTGAGATTAAGGTTATCAATTTTCAATTCAAGGTCCTAAATTTGATGTCACAAGCTCCAATTTAAGGCAAACACAAAAATCCAACCACCAACTCAGCAATCAAAACCTTAAATCGCCATGGTTTCAAGTAACCAAACAAAGGGAGAGAGAGAGTAGTACCTGGAATGGAAATAAGTGGCTCATTACGGTAAGGCTTTAGCTTTAGGTGATATGAATGTTAGGAAGGTTCTACATGGAACTCCAGAAGTACATTCCTTGCATAATGGCACTCATTAATCAACAAAAATAAAATAAAATAAACTTACAGATCAATCTGATCAATCTAAGTGGGTTAGTCTTCGGCGAATGGGATCTCCGGCAAACAAAATTTCAAAACCGTCAGCGAGAGAGAATGCAAGTGCGATGGCGATGGTGATGGCGAGGCGGAAGCTTGGGTCAGGGCTGGACCTGAAGAGAGTGGTGATGGCGAGGACATGAGGAGGTGGCAGTGGAGATGGAGTTGATGGCAGAAGCTTGGCTGAAGTGAGAGAAATTTGTGAGTGAAGAGTTTGGAAAGACTGAGAGAGATTTTGAGAGTGTAACGACGCTATGTGTGAAAACCTAAGTGGGAAGGCCAAAAAAAAAAAAAAAAAAACAGAGGGAAATTTTGGGGTTGTAGAGGGAGATTTAAAGGTCTATTACGGTGGTCCAACCCGCCACAATAACTAAGAAAAAGCACCGCAAAAATAGGTACCTATTGCGGCGGTCATCTCAATGCCGCTAAAACTTACATACTGCGGCGGTTTTGTAGACTGCTGCTATAGTATTTGTGCAAAATGATATATTTATTGCGGCGGGTTTTTGAAGCGCCGCTATATCTAAGTTAACGCCTCTACAACATATATATTGCGGCAGTTCTATGTCCCGCCGTTGTAGGATGCCGCAAAAGACTAGAGCTACTGTAGCGGTCCAATGAAACATCGCAATAGACCCCATGTACAACAGCGGTCCCAAAAAACGCCGTAATATGTGACATATAGCGGTAGTTTTTGCACCCGCTGCAATAGTACAGATTTCTTGTAGTGCATGTATTAGAACTATGAGCCCTTTTATTTATAACCTTGTTATGAAAGACTGAATGCTGAAAATTTGGTTCTACAAAGCAAGAAGAAAAGACGCCTTACCTGACACAAAATTAGAAGGTAAAGAAGGTACAACCACATTTTTTGCCATGTGAAATTTTTTTTCCATGAGCAGTTGGGAAATAATTCATTGATAATGGTTGGTTGTGAGCACCAATCAAAGCCCAGAGTTGATGAAACTGATTTGGTGTGCATAACAAAGATGTTTGAATTGGAACACAACTTGATTCTCGAGACTGATCAATGGAAGAAACCTGATGTGTCATTGAATTCTTGTTCTTGAACTTAAAACTTGGCAGGAATCCATGAAGTTTGTAACACTTATTATTTGTATGCCCCAACTTACCACATTGTGTACATTGCGGTCTTTCCTTTCCTTTTGGATGATTAATACCATGTCTAGAACTAGCATTAATAGTGAAGTTTTGCCCTTTTGTAGCATGACCTGTTGATTCTACTCTAGAGTATGATCCATTTCCAAAATTTCTTTGCATCTCTTCTTGGATTAACAAAGAGTACACTTTGTTCATAGGTGGTAAAGGATCCATGAAGAGAACTTGGGTCTTAACTTGGGCAAAAGACTTATTCAATCCCATGAGAAACTTCATCACAAATTCTCTGACTTCTACATAAGTCAACTTTTGATTCACACTGCAAATGTATTTACCACAAGTACACATAGAAGAAGGACTAACGTTTTGCAATTGATCCCATAAAACTTTCAATTGAGTAAAGAAATCCGAAATAGAAGTTTCACCTTGTGTAAGCTCTGAGATTTCTTTCTGCATTGAAAATTTGTGGTCCATTTCATTGTGAAAATCTTTTTTTAAGAACATTCCAAATTTACAAAGATGCATGTAAATGATGCCAGCTTGAATTCGTGGTGAAATTGCATTGATAATCCAAGTTCCTACCATATTATTTGCTTAAATCCATGCTTGAATCTCTAATGGAGTTTTCACCAAAGAAGATGAAAGAGTAAGGGTTTTATCTATAAACCCCAATTTTTTCTTAGCAATCAAGGCCTTCCTAATTGGACAAGCCCAAGTTAGATAGTTTTCACCAACTAAAGGGTTGAGAAATGAGAAGATGGAGGATTTTCTCCATGATGCAAAAACAAAGGACTGTAAAGATGGAGGATTTTCAAAAGTAGAAGCATTGACTATGACAATAGCCATTGATGAACTTCAAGCTTCTCAGGAAGATAAAAGAAAGAGGAAGAACAAAAACAAAGAAAACCGTATGTAGAAGCTTCACTTTGATACCATAATAAGAAACTGAGAGAGACTGTGAAAATGAAAGTTCTGATTAACTTAACAAAGCTTACAACCTCTATTTATATATTAGAGGTTAAGAGAGAGAAACTAACACATAAAACCGTCTAAATAAACTGAGGAACTAACTTTTAACATAGCACATGCTATTCACATGGTTACTAAACTTTACAAAATAAAGAAGCAATGCTACATGTGGTTTTAGCACAGTAAGAGCACTCACGGCAGTGAAGCTAAATAGCTATAGAGCTATTTTAGCTTCACCAAAATACAAAAAATGCTCTACATCAATGTATGTAAAGCTAAAGTTTTTTAGCTTCAAGCTTCCGTACAAAGCTACTTTTGGCTTTATACGGAAGGTGAAGCTAAAACTTTAGGAATTAAAGTATTTTAGTTACTTCTTTACTTATTCTTTGAAATATTTTAGCTACTTCTTTACTTACTTTTTTTATTCTTTATTTCTTTTCTCTTTCTGCCCGTGGCTCTCATTCTCTCCCTCTCTCCTCAGATCAGCTCTCAAGCTCAGACTCTCACCGGCCTTTCCCTCATTTTTCTGACTTTTCTCCTTTCTGCTGTTTCTCCGAAGCTCACCATCGCCAAAGCTTCGCCGTTGATCCATCTCCACAAAGCAAAAACTCTCACCGGCAGACCCACTCGCTGACCCAGCTCCATTAACTCCTCACCAACCGATCCACTCTCTGCCGAAGCCTTCCACTCTTCGTTCACTCCTTTCTGTAGGAATTTTTCTAGGTTCATGGAATTTTCCTGGTATCATATTGTTGGCTTTGTGATCGAAGCTCCGTGGGTTCTATTTTTGTGGTTATGGGTTGATTTTCTTGGGTAGTTGTGGGCTGATTTTGGTGGTTGTGGTGGCGGTAGGAGTAGACTATATGCAGGGTGGTGGTGGTGGTGGTAGTGGTGGCGGGCTGTATGAAGTGGTGGTGGCGGTGGTGGGATGTATTATTTTACAATAGTAGATATATTATTTTATTGTGATGTTTATATTTTTTTATTGTGTTGAAAGCTAAAATAGATCCACTGCTACTGGATGTTTTGCAAAATGAATAGGTAAAATAGATAAAGTAGCTTTTTGTAGTACCAAATAGCTAAAAAAACCAGCTCCACTGCTGTGGATGCTCTAACAAATAACAAAAATGTCATTTAGTTCATTCTTTTCTATTTACAACTTGTTTTCTTCTTAGACTTCTCAATCTTCTATTCTTCGATCAAGCACCTTTCCTTCTGTTTAGCATTCTGATAAGATATCACACGGTTTATTTCTCTATCTCACCTTTTTTTTTCTATATAATTTTTATGTTAATTCTAAAAAAACAAAAAATGCATGTTGATTTTAAAAATAATGACGACAAAAAATCAACTTTGCAAGTTTTCCATGCTAAACCACCCTACTTCTCGATTGAATAGGTTTCTAACCGCAACACCAAATTGTATAAAGTTGGTACCTTAAAATGTGATGGAATGCCAATTGCCTAAGAGTGATACACATGCTTAAGAAGTTGGTTCTGTTTTATATTTGAACTTCTTATAAAGGTCTTCCAATTGGTGTAGCTACACCTCATTATTGCAAATGTGAGTGCTGCAGTTTTTTTTTTTTTTTGATGGCAAAATGTATTTGTTTAATTTTAAATAGATTTTAAACTTTTTTTTTTTTAAGAAACAAACACACCCATAAAAGAGAGAGGAAAATGAATTGATTCTAATACAAAGGCACACAACAACTTCACTCAAAAGCCAGGTAACTTTTAAATAAATTCTAAACTATTTTAATCTCTCTATTTTGTAGTGATTTTTTAAATGTTGTGGATATACGTTGTCTGCGCAATTGTTAATATATTTTACCTATATTGTTAGTCTAAATTTTGCTGGTGTTAATTTATTGTCTTTATTGCTATTGATTTGAATTGTATTGATGCCTCCTTCTACTTAATTTTTCTTTCCTTCTCCTCATGGTAGGAGTGCTCTCTCTCACTTCAGGTGAGTCTTTTTTTCCACAGGTTCTAGTGGTGGACTAGAGTCAAAAGGTGATACCACAATACTAAGGACCACCTCTGACGTGCACCATAAAGGCTGACTTCATTGAGAAGATGCAACATATACGATTAATAGAGGAAGAAGGTGAAGTATTAGAGATTCGATCTACAAATCGAGATAAAACATTAGAAGAATGCTCACTAAGCTTGCTGGGATGCTTCCTCTCCACTCAACCCTATAATCTGAGAGCAGCGAAGACAATGTTACGATCTGCATGGAAGCTGGGAAGTGACGTTAGGATTATTGACGTAAGGGAAGGAATACTACAATTTAAGTTCATGTTGGAAATCCAGTTGGTATGGGTCCGGAATAATGGACCCTGGAGCTTCGACAATAACCTCCTTGTCCTACTTAGGTGGGAACGGGGCATAACGGCAAGGTCGGTAATTTTCTCGATGCTGCCAATATGGGTTCAAGTATGGGGATTGCCATTCGATCTCATCAATGAGGAGGCTGTGTGGGACATTGGCAAAGGCCTCGGTCATATGGTGGAAGTGGACAATGAAACTTTCTCGTCGGAACAAGCTCGCTTCATCCGAATTCGAGTGGAGATACCGCTAAATAAACCAATCCGGCGGGGAGGATATGTACTCAGCCCTAAAGGAGACCGTGTAAGAGTGGGATTCAAATATGAAAGAATGGTAGGGCTATGCTACCAATGTGGTCTATTCGGCCATGATGCAAAAGAGTGCCCAACCCCAAGGGACCAACAGCTGACCGAGAACCCATATGGAGAATGGCTAAATGTGGGGCATCGAAAAAGCTGCAAAACATCGGAAAGACGACGGAACAGCTCACCACGGTGGGAAACAAGGTAGGATCACGATCAGGGCAGTAGGGATCAGCCGCAATCAATGAGTGTAAATGTTCCAGCTGGCAATAATGATCAAAATGGAAAAAACGGAGATTTGGGTAACGACTCTATAAATGATGCGGTTTCACAGCAGCACATTGACAAGGAGTTAAGGGGAGCGAATATCACGGAAAAGAATCAAACCCGTATGGAAAGTATAATGGCTGTGGCTTCAAAATCGAGTGAGGTAACGGATGAGGAAATAACCTCAACAGAGGCAATCCATCCCATTATTGCAGCCGAAGATTTAGTTAATGTCCATGTCCAATACGTTAAAGTCATGAAACCTACACCTAGCCATGCAACTGTTGACAAGAACATAATACCACGTGCAGCGGCACGTGAGATCTTTAAAACACAAGAAGAAGGCCCACAAAAAATACAGCAAAGTGGAAGAGGATTGAACGCCACAATGACCCTTCTATGAGTATAACCAATATTGGCTCACAACATACGGGGGTAAAATGAGCACAACCAGAAGATGGCCACCAAGAGAACGGTGAGGATAGAAAACGAAGCAAGGCCAGTGAAGACAACTAGAAAGAACTATTCACAGAGGTGGAGGCTACGGTGTAGCGCCGCCGAGACCAATGATCATCCTAAGCTGGAACTGCCGAGGGCCTGGGAACCAACGTGCAGTCGATGTCCTCTCTCACTTGGTGAGGGAAAAATCTCCCAAAATTTTGTTTCTTATGGAAACAAAACAGTCAGTTGATGAGATGCGGAGGATTTAAGCAGATCTACCATATCAGTGCATGTTAGCGGTGCCGAGTATTCGTAGAAGTGACGGGCTGGCACTTTTGTGGATGGAGGAGGTGGACTTGCATGTCCAAACTTACACACATAACCATATTGATGCTCTTATTTTTAATGGCTCTAACCCTACATGGAGATTGACAGGTTTTTAAGGATGGCCAGAAGAACAAAGGAAGCACGAGTCATGGTAGCTACTTAAGCATCTTCACACTAGCATCTCAGCCCCTTGGATCTATGTTGGAGATTATAATGAGATCTTGTCATCCGAAGAGAAGCAAGGTGGCATACCAAAGCCGTTGAACCACATGGAAGCTTTTCGGGCTACCCTTCTGCATTGTGGACTTGAGGACCTTTGCTTTCAAGGAAACATTTTCACTTGGATCAATGGTAGACATGGGAATGCATTTGTACAGGAACGACTTGATAGAGCATGTGCAACGGTGGAATGGAAGGAAATCTATCCAGAAACTCAGGTCTCTTATCTCCAAACCTCATACTCAGACCATATTCTAATAGTCATTACCACACAAAACCCAACCCAGCGGATTAGAAGACGAAAAGTGCCACGAAGGTTTGAAGAAAAATGGGCTACCAACCCTCAATGTGAGACTGTGATACAAGATGCATGGAGGGCAGACGTGAGACATGGCAGCCCTATGTCAAAGCTATTTGAAAAAATCAAAAGATGCAGATTTGCCTTGGTGGATTGGAGTCGTGCATCAATTGCTAGTTCAAAAACAATACTCCAAGAGAAACAAAAATAATTGGAAGACCTATGCTTTCTAAACAGTGTTGAACATCTAAATGCTATTAAAGGACTAAAGGGAGAGATCAATAATCTATTACACCAGGAGGAATTGTTTTGGCGACAATGGTCTCATTCCATTTGGCTACCGACGAGTGACAAAAATGCAAAAAAATTTCATCAAAGGGCTCGCCAACGCCAACGAAAAAATCAAATCTTAGGCTTCTTTGACAGTGAAGGAAGGTGGGGCACATCAGAGGAAAGCATTGCCCACACTGCAGAGCACTACTTTCAGCAACTATTCACCTTTTCCCACCCAACCACTATTGATGGAGTGCTCAACTCAGTGGATAGATTGGTCACTCCAGGTATGAATGCCACTCTCCTTTAACGATACACTCTGGAAGAAGTCAAGACAACCCTATTTCAAATGCACACTTCCAAATCATCAGATCCTGATGGTCTAACTCCATTCTTTTTAAAGAAATTTTGGCATATTGTGGGGCATGATGTTATAGTAGCAGTGTTATCTGTTTTAAACTCAGGGCATATGTTGAGAAAAATGAATCATACACATATTGTTTTAATCCCCAAGAAAAATGACCCAAAACACATGTCTGATTTTAGACCGATTAGTTTAGCCAATGTAGTTTCTCGTATTATATCAAAGGTTATTGCTAATCGCCTAAAGGTCATCTTACCTAATCTGATTTCTGATGCTCAGAGTGCCTTTGTCCCAAATCGATTAATCACTGACAATACTACTGTAGCATATGAGCTGCTCCACAGATTGCGAAACAGAAGGAAAGGAAGGAAGGGACACATGGCTGTAAAACTTGACATCAGCAAAGCCTACGACCGGGTTGAGTGGACTTTCTTACAAAGAATGATGGTGAAATTGGGATTTGATCCTAATTGGGTCCACTTGGCAATGGAGACAGTAACCATGGCATCTTACTCAGTTTTAATCAATGGTGAACCAAAGGGTTTTTTCACTCCAACACGGGGAATAAGGCAAGGAGACCCCCTCTCTCCACACTTATTCTTACTATGTGCAGAAAGGCTATCAGCGCTACTGAGGAAAGTAGGAGAGACAGGGGCGCTAAAAGGGATCAAATCAAGCCAACATGGAGTTTGGGTTTCTCACCTCCTTTTCGCTGACGACAGTCTCTTATTTTGTTAAGCAACTACGGAGGAAGGGCAAAGACTTCTACAATTGCTAGAGCAATACGAAGCTGCATCTGGCCAAGCCATAAACCAACAAAAGACCACATTATTCTTTAGTAAGAACACAAAACAGGAGGTCAAGGAGTTGCTTAAACAACTTTTTGGAGCACGGGTAATGACAGAATGTGGAAGGTATCTTGGACTGCCAATGGCCATAGGGAAATCCAAGGTCAATACCTTCAAAGACTTTCAGGAAAAAATTACAAAAAGGGTAATGGGGTGGAACAAAAAATTTATTTCGAAGGTGGGGAGAGAAATATTGATTAAGACAGTGGTACAAGCGATATCGACATACTCTATAAGTATATTCAAGCTGCCAAACTCCATATGTGACAACATAAATTCCTTGCTTGCCAAATACTGGTGGGGACAAACGCAGGCAGAGAGGAAACTACATTGGGTAACTTGGAGGAAATTGTATATGGCAAAGAAGGAAAGAAGGATAGGGTTTTGTGACTTCCATGCTTTCAACCTAGCGATGCTGGCCAAGCAAGCCTAGAGGTTAATACTTGAAAACCACTCTTTGTTCTACTGAGTTTACAAAGCTCGTTATTTCCTAAATTGCTCTTTTATGTTTGCTGAGTTGGGGAATAATCCTTCCTTTGTTTGGCGTAGTCTCCTAGCAGCAAGGGATCTCTTCAGAGAGGGCTCACAATGGCAGGTGGGGGATGGCCGCAGTATTGGAGTGTTCACGCATCCTTGGTTATCTCACACCCCTGTACCACTAAACGATGTACCACTAGATATGAAGGTGTGTGAGCTAATCAACCAAGACTCAAGACAATGGGATTGGGGAAAAATAGATGTCATTTTCAGCCCTCAAACGCGGAATGAGTTCCTATCACTGTCGTTAAAAAACCTTAACTCCCATGACTCTGTTTGCTGGATTGAAAACAAAGCACAAAAATTCTCCATACAGTCAGCTTATAAGGTAGCGGTTCGCTTGAAAAATCAGCCCAAGGCAGAACATTTAGCAGCTCGGCTTCATGCATGGACATGGAAAGTGATTTGGTCTCTTAATGTGCCACCGAAGATACGAATGTTTATATGGCGAGCGTGCTCCAATTGCTTGCCTACCTAAGACAACCTACACCGCAGGCAAGTGCTAGTGGAACCGACTTGTGAGCTGTGCAAACAAGAACCCGAGACTACCACTCACATATTATGGACTTGCCCCTTTGCAAGAAATGTCTGGGCATTGATCCGGGGAAAAATCCAAAAATGCAGTAATGGAGACGGTGACTTTTCCTTCTTTTCAAGCAAATACAAACTAAACTAAGCAAACAAGAACTGGAGATATGGGTGGTCACAGCTTGGGCGATATGGAATGCAAGAAATACAATATACTTTGAACAGTTCCAACCTCAGCCACAGATAATTTGGGAATGAGCAAGGGGCTTACTGGAGGAATACCAAAGCTTTATGGAAGCACAAAGAGTAGCGTGAATGCCTTGCTTTTTTTCCTTTCACATGGCTGTGTCTGTCTATTATTTTTAATGTTTCTTCTTTTGCTCTTGGGCCCAACATTAACGTGTTGTTGGTGCCCCTCTTACCCGTGGTGTTATACATGGGATTGTATACTCTTTATGAAATAATACAATTTCTATCGTCTTTACCTCAAAAAAAAAAAAAAAAAAAAAAAAAAAAAAAAAAGAATTGTACTGATGCGATTGCACAACAGAATTTGAGTCCCATAAAACATTCTCCATTATAACTTGAGAAATCAAACTAGATATTTTACATATTTTCATATTGAGAAGCAAACTATCATGTTTCCATCTTAAACGAGATTTAAGCCAAACTGTCTATGCACAACATATTTATTTGATTTTACAAAGATTCAAAAACTCATATCTCATATGTCATTCCAACCCTGACAAGCCTACCATGTGGAATCTCCAGTACTTTCTCCCCTTGCCTAAAATTTTTCCTCAAGAAATTATAGGCATAGTTAACTACTATCTTCTTCAACAAGGAAGATTCATGTTCTGCTACCACGTCTACTTCTCCAAGAAGATAAACCACACCATTCTCCATCGCTTTCTGTACAAACACAATCTCTTCTTCAACTCCCAGGATGGGAACAGAGATATTTCGATTAGAAGAATTTGTCGAGTTAGCGGCGTTGGTTGATTGAATGGAATTAGAACTTGATGAAATACAAGATAGATTAGGCTGTTGCAGTGCTTCCTCAATGTGAATAATTGATCCTTTTGTTTTTCCATCTTTCTCCAATAGAGAGGAATGCTGGAGGTTCACCAGCTCAGCCATTTGTTCAGTGGTCACTCCTTGAAGCTTAAAGTGCTCAAGTTGGATGAATTCTTTCAACTGTTCCACTAATTGTTGCTCAAATTCCTTGGCTTCTTCAATCACATCATTATGGCCATACCTCACAACACAGCGGAACATTCGATAGCCTCTTGGTTCAACATGTCGAAATAGAAACCTCTCTTCCATTGCAACTTTGCTAATTGGAATGGACTTAATTGAGACAAACACTAGAACAGAATGGATGGAGGGTATATTAGAGACAAAATGAGGAAATATTGGAGGTATGCCCTGTACAAGCTCAGAGTACAGGAATGCTACTCCTGGTACCCGGTTAATATTTGGTTTGGTAACCAATTCTTTTATGAAATCATTAGAAACCTTATTCTTGAGCTCGAACATGTATCTTTGTTTGTGTACATAATGCCAAATACCCATAATTGTCATTAGGACAAAGGCAAAGACTAGTGGAAGGAAGCCACCTTGTATGAACTTGTATAGGACAGATGATAGATATATTCCCTCTATTGAACCGAACACTACAAGGAAGAGAGCAATCCACCATATGCTTGTCTTCCAAACAACTAGCATTATTGTTGTAAGCAAACCTGTTGTAATTAACATTACAGTCACCACAGCAATTCCTGCAATAATGATGGAAAATAGCTTATAATCATTATTGTTGATGCTGTAAACTTCTAATTATTTTTGTTTGTGCTATTATGCTATAGATAGATGTTGTACAATAGAATTGCTCCTTTGACCGCTCCAATAGGACATGGAACATTTATATCCTCAATTGCCTAATAGATGGTCAAATTGAAGTTTTTCAAGCTTACCGTATGCATTGCCGATCTTATCAGTAGTCTTGAAGGCCAGTGTGACTACAACACAAGCAATCATGAGAGCGTAGTTGGCCTCGGGGATGTAAACTTGACCCTCATACTTTGAAGAGGTATGAACGACCTTAACCCTGGAAAGCAACCTAAACTTTGCGATTGAGAGAGAATCGCAAATGTCCCAGATATCATAGCTTGACTGGCAATAATGGCAGCAGCTACAGCCACAACGAATGTTGGCCAATATATTGGTCCTGCATAAAAGTTAGCAGTTAATTGCTCAAGCAAAACAGATGTAGTTACATCAAGAACCTTTCTAAGAGTGGAGTCACCTCTTCCTTGTTGCCAACAAAACTAACCTGGTATGGAGTCGTAGAACGTATTAGACACATTCTCTGGGAATTTCCTGAGGTACGCTGCTTGTCCACAATATTGAGCTACTACCGCAGGAAACGTAATGCAAGAGAAACTGATCTGCAATACAAGGAGAAAGATTAATAATCCTGCTGATCATAATTAGCTTATTTAGTAAAATGGTTCTTGAGAGAGAGGGGCTCCAATCCAAAAATATAGCCCAACCAAAATGGAAAAAGAAGACAAATAGGTATGACATGTGGAATCTAAAAACAAACAAATAGGACTCTCATACCATGTAAATTAAAGCATTTAACCTAAAAGCTTAAGATATAGATGTAATGAATGTGGATTTTCTCCTGTTAAAATAAACCAATTTTGCCTTTCAAATTAAATGTTACAAATCTAAAAATATATCAAGTGATACGCCATTTATAATATGAGTAGCATTATGAGTACTATAAGTTTTCCTATATTAAAGCAATTTAAATATTTATTTATGAGGTGGTTGAAGATCATTCACATCAACTGTCACATTAGTTTGTAAGCTTTATATAGTAAAACTTTTTATAATATCTTTAACATTTTACTTATAATATTAAATGGCATGACATTTTTTTACATTTTATTGTGCAATGAATTTCATAAAGAGACCTAACTTATAGAAAAACCCATATAAAACCCCAAACCCAATCAATTATGAATTCTCTAATGGGGTTTCATACTCCATTGGGTTCTTACCGTATGTCTCAAAATTTATTTTTGGCTTTTAAAATATATTTTTAAATAAAATAAACCACAGTATCAAGGTGAATTCCAAAAGAAAAAGATTGAATTATAAATCACAATCATGAAGTTTAGGATCATTTTAATTTACCAATCAAGTTTAAAATGATGGATTTTGAACCCTAACGTTATACAGTATTTTTTATTAGTCTTTCTGTCCATGTCCCCTTAATGATTTGATCATTATGACAATTTGTAATTAGAATATGCCAATTTATTCAAAAAATACATATATAAGCAAAGTGATATAAGCCAACGCTATAAATACGCATCAACTTGTCTAAGCTTCTTTCTCAAAAATAAATAAATAAAACTTGTCTAACTTTAGTTGGCATTTAATAGCCAGCTCATTAATTAATGGGTATGGCCGAAGGACTCTATTCAAAACATTGTTTACCGCTCTCTTAAAAAAAATTGTTTAGTGTTAGGGTCTAAAATTAAAATCAAATTAAATTTTAGGAGTCAAAATCAAAATCACCATAAATTTAGGAAGTACACTTCACAATTTAATAGGAGCTGGTAGATGGTGTATCTGGCATATATGCCGGGTCACTCACACACTGGCAGGTCCCACACTGTGAGGCCCACCTCTGTGTGAGAGACCCGGCATATATGTTGAGTACAACATATAATTTTCGATTTAATAGAAATGGAAATGGAATGATTATTGTATAGCTTACTTGGACTGCTCCAACGTTGAAGTGGCCCAAATCAGCAAACATGGCCTCTGTCCCTGGTTTTGTCCCCAGTCAAAATAGAAAAACAATCAAAAAAAAAGAAAAAAAAAAAAAAGAAAGAAAGAAAGAAAGTAGAAAGTAGAAATATAAACAACACTAGAGATTATAGTTTAGGGTAATTATAGATTCAAATTGTACTAGCAAATGTGTACAGCGTATTTAGGTAAAAAAATTGTACACTTTTTGTAAACAATTGTAATTGTATGTAACCCTCTTTTTACCAAATAAAAAAGTAATTATATGTAAATAATTGTATACTTTTTGCAAATGTATATAATATTGTACGTATTTTTTTAATTTATAGTGTAAATTTTATATTAGTGGTACAATATAAATTAATAATTTTTCTTTAGTTTATATAATCTAACTAATATATATTCTAAAGGCACGTATTAATAATTTATTTTAAGAAATATTTTATGAAAATTCGACAAAATTGTAAATTTTTTTTTTTCATTTTTATATAAAAAAGTTCCTTAAAATAAATTTGCCCGGCAAATGTTAGTAAAACCCTAGTTTATCTCTCACCTGTTACGCATAGAAGAACCCCACCAAGGGAAATCCATCCTTGTTTACCAGTTCTTTTGAAGTACTTTACGATATATGCTGGATTGAAAGCACGTAATACCCCAAGCTCATATTTGAATAAGTTGTAGAGACCAACGCCACTGATAAACAAAAACCACACAAAGATGATAGGAGCAAACGAAAAGCCCACTTTATCAGTGCCAAATCGTTGAACAGAAAAGAGTAGGATCAAGATTGCTACTGAAATCCCCACAACAGCACCTGGATGAATATTTAACACATCAGAGGTATTCCCAATTATGGCCGCAAATTGATTGACTGCCGATGTTTGAAGCGTTATCTACTTTCTATATTATTGGGTTCTCTTAGAATCAAGTACACTAAAATCTAGTGCAGACATAATACCTGTGCCTAGAGAGTGTATCCCACTCACCGCAGAAAGAACTGCAGCAAAGACCAATCATTGTGAAATGTTAACAGACAAGTCTTGTACTGTTTCACTATGTCAAAAAATTTGTGACAAAGCAGCAACTGACCTGAAATGGATGGAGTAAGAATCCCATCTCCAATTACCATGGAAGTTCCCATGATGGTAACAAGGAAAAGTACAGTTTGTGCACTTTTGCTTTTCTCAAGCATCTCCCTGATCTTATGAGCTCGTCTCGACTCGTTGGATGGCAATTCAAGTCTATAGTGAGATAGCTCCCTGTCCTCTGTCTCTTGATTTGGTATTAAACTCACCCTTGCATAACGACATATCAAAGAATAGAGTGCAAATGTTCCACCTACAAATTACATTAGATTTTCAGGGCACTGAACCAAATAGAACAATGGAAGGTTATCACCGCATCAGTTATGCATGGAATGTGTGCTACCTAGCACCTAGAGAATTGAAAGTACTTTGTCAGGCTTATGTGATTGCCATAAATATTACCTTAAGTTATAATGCATTCACAGACTACAAAAATGGAGAGCGAAAAAACTTACATACTCTCGAAGTAATGCTCTGGATAGTCACAAAGTAGGTGGGACTCACCTTGGAACCCATCTCCTTTGTTAAAGCCCATAGCACTATTCTGGGAGTAAGTAAGAATTGCCAATAAAGAGAGGGGAATGGTGGAATCCGAACCCTAATGTCCAAGCACCACAAGAGGGGTTCCGTCAAAACACGAAAATATCTTGTTTGTTAATAAGGCACAGAGAATCCGAATTAAGGAAACATAATCCATTTCTTACCATCACCATTGTCATTGGCCCACAAGACGATAAAGACATACTTTATCATGGGCAGGAGCGCAATGGTGTAGATGATGAGAGACAACACCCCAATAATGTCTTCTTGATCATTAATACCATTGGGGAAAGTGCTTGAGTACACATAAAGCGGTGAAGTCCCTAAGTCCCCATATATCACCCCTATGCTCTGAAATGCTAAACTTAACGTCCTCTGCCAATTCACCTGCTTCACACCCAAAAATACGAGTCAGTCACAAGTCACAACTTATTAGTTAAGTACCATAAATCAAAACAATCAAAGCAATGCTATCAGTGAGAAACCTTGGAGGCATGGTTTTGAGAGGATGAAACTCTTCCAGCCTCTATATTCAAAGAGTCTACCCGGCGCAGCTTTGCCCATGATAGCTTTCGCTCTTTCATGTTATTTTCCTCAACTGTTATTTCTGTTCCTTCGTTCATCTCAGTTTCTCTAGTCTCCACCACTGCCATCGTTTGCTACAGTTTTGTTTCTCCAGTGATGGCTTTCTTTGTTACCTATGCCTTGCTATACCGGATTTATAAGCACGAAAGTCATACACGCAAGGGCAATATTTATTTGCTTAGACTTTTTTTTTTATAGTAGTATTTGAATTTTTTAATGCATTTTGTTAAAGTTATAAATTCAACGTCGGTGCAACGTGCTAGAAAACGCAATAAATAAGGTCTCTTATCCAAATCCCGTTTTCAATCTTGCAAATACAAGTAATCGAATTTTTAAAATAAGATTTAAAGTTATATATATATTGCTTCCCAAACTTTGTTTCAAAATCTTGCTTATATATTAAAATGACTCACTTTAGTGCATTTACCCTCAAAATTGTTTCAAATTGAAATTTTGTTATTGTCATTTGATTAATGAAAAATGCTAATGCGGCAAATGTAATTTATTGTACATCATAGGTTTCACATCATCACAATAATTTTAGTTTCATGAATTCGATTTGTTAAGTTGGCATTTTTTCATCCATCTGACAAGTATAATTACTTTTTAAAACATATATTTTTAATTAGTTTAACAATTTGAACAAATGTTAAAGATTAAAAAATTTAAGTTAAAATACATAATCTAACATGCATAGAATACTTGAAAATCTAGAGGAAGCTGAAAAAGTTTCGAACAAATTAACAGAATATTATAATTATCTCTTAAAAAAAAAAAAAAAAAAACTTATTTGTATCGAGCTCTGCCTGCAATAAACTTTGTTTTTGAAAGTAGGTGTTGACCTGTAGAGGTAGATTTACTTTACCTTTTCTTACCGGATAAGTTTTATAATTCCTTGTTTCTTTCTTTCTTGTTTTAAAATCTATTGCCGTGTTTCCAAGTACCATTCTCAGGTCTCAATCATTGGAGACGTGTTAACTAGTCATATCGTTGGCATATTTTAATATCTATTTAAATTTTGTCCAATTGGAATAGGTTAGTATTATTTTTTCGTTTCTTTTTTGATATATAATTATGTTCCAAGTAGTACTGTCATTTACTATAGTTTATTTTCAGATTCGAATGGAGATTGGAGCAACCTTCTAATCCAAGGGAGATATTTTAATTAGTGTTAAGATGGTCACAAACTTGCCTTCAAAACTTTTGACTGAGAGTTAAGAAAAACCACTCAACCAGGCCAAGGCAACAGAAGGTTTAGATAACCTAAGATTTAAGCTTCTTACATTCTGGCAAAGAGATTATTCCCATAACATAGATAAAATCGTGCGGAAACTTGAAATATGACTATTGTACGAATTAAATTTCAGTACATATGAACATAACCTTTATATTTCATAAATTTTAAACAAAACCTCCTAAGGCCTGTGTGCGCATGTGCGTGGTGTTGGAGTATGTGTGTTTCAAACACTTTAAGTATGCTTGTCTCTATCTCTCTTGTTCGTTATTCCTTTTCTATTTCTTTTCCTTTAGCCCAATTTGGTTCTGCCCGTTGGGCATTAAACAAGCAGCCCGTTGGGGCATTTAATGTGCTGCCCGTTGGCTTGCACAGTGACCGTTGCATGCAGCCATTTAGCCCTCACATCAGTTAGTATATTAAACCCTCTTTTCCACTCTTTAGCTCTTTAGTTTTTTCAGCTACAGTAGCCGCCTCTTACCTCTATTTTGCTCTATTTTTCTATGCTCATCTCCACTAAAAATTTCAACATCAATTTTTAGTTTTAAGGAAAGGCAAATTAAGGTTATTCTTAGTTCTTCTGGATTGAGTGTGTGATCAACTTGAGAAAATCACTATAGTCTAATCTTGGGGGGTTGTTCGGTCAAGAGAGCCATTCACACTGAGTTTTACTCCGGGTGGCACGAATCAACCTTTAAAGACAACGCAGTTTGCGTGATTCTATAATTTGTGAGATCTTTCTAACTCTATCTATTTATTTTTGTCATTGCTAATTTTTTAGGGTTTGTATTGTTGAATCAAACTTGTTCAGTTAGCCTTATTTTCCTACAATTTTAAAGGTTGAATAGTGTGTTTTAAAAATGAAGAAACAAGTTGTTGATTCTCTTAAAAGTCATTTCGGAAATTACAAAGCTTGAGGCTTTTGATGGAAATAATTTCAAGCGTTGGAAAGAAAGAGTTTTGCCCATCTTGGAATTTACCGAAATTGACCGGGTTCTTTATGAGCCTAAACCTGAAGATTATCCTAAAAAAATAGCAAAGTGGGAAAAAAACAAATAAATTATGTGTTCATACTATTAAGTGTGGTTTATCTAACAAGTTGTTTGATAATTATTGTCATTTTACTTGTGCTAAAGATTTATGGGATGAACTTAATGGTCGTTATGGGTTTGAGGATGAGGGTGCTAAAAAGTTTGCTACGGCTAAATTTATGTCTTTTCAAAAGGTTGAGGAAAAAAGTGTTTCTAGCCAAATTGAAGATTTTCAAAAATTAGTATCCGACTTAACTAAAAAGGGTGATGTCTTACCCAAGAGGTTTATGGCTCATGGCCTTGTGTATAAGTTGCTGGACTCTTGGAAAGAGTATAAACACCGGTATAGCCACCATAGAACCTATTTGAATCTTCAACAAACTATCGTTGATATTCAAATTGAAGAAACAAATAGGATGTCGAAAATTTTTAGAGCTAAGGAATTTACTTCCAAGGCTAATGTTGTAGAGGGAGGACCCTCTAGACCTCCACAACATAATAAGAAATATGATTTCAAGGGAAAAGGAAAATTTCATAATAAAAATGGCCCAAATCCTCAAATCCAAAAGAAAAAGGGTAATTGTTTTATTTACGGCAAAGTAGGTCATTATGCGGCAACATGTAGAGCAAGAGGCAACTTCAACAACAATAAGAACAACAACAAAGGCTCTACATCAAATAAGGCAAATGTGGTGCAAATTGAAGAGATCATTGCGGCGGTGGTGTGTGAGGCACACTTGGTGACACAAGTGAAGGGATGGGTAGTTGACTCAGCTTGCACAAGATACATTGGTGCATTTAAATAGGAATTTAGTTCCTACACTCCTATGGTGGAAGGCACCGAATGTGTCTTTGTTGGGGACAATAGGTCCGTGTCGGTGAGTGGTAAAGGGAAGGTACTCTTGAAGCTAACTTCCGGTAAAACTCTTTCACTCAATAATGTCCTACATGTACCTCACTTTCGACACAATCTCATTTCGGTACATTTACTTGGTAAGGCCGGTATTAAAGTTTTATTTGATGGTGGCATAGTTACTTTAACAAAGAATGACGTCTTTGTTGGTAAGGACTATGATGATGAAGGTCTCTTTGTACTTAATGTTGATCAAGTTATTAATGAAAAATATTCATCTTCTTGTGCTTACTTAGTTGATTCCATTGATATTTGGCATGGTAGACTTGGACATGTTAATATTGGCTATATAAAGAAAATGAAAGAATGTGGAATTATTAACTCACTAAGTGAAGCTAATATGGACAAATGTGAAATTTGTGCCAAAACTAAAATCACCAAGAAACATTGTAAATCCATAACAAGAGAAACCGAGCTTCTTGGATTGGTACATAGTGACTTGGGTGATTTAAAACACACCATGACTAGAGGTGGTAAAAGATTTTATGTGATCTTTGTTGATGACCACTCTAGATTCACTAAAATTTATTTACTAAGAACCAAAGATGAAGTTTTGGAGATGTTTATAAAGTATAAAAGTGAAGTTGAGAACCAAAAGAATAAAAGAATTAAAAGACTTAGAACCGATAGAGGTGGTAAATATGAGTCTAATCCTTTTAAGGAATTTTGCGAACAAAATGGCATAATACATGAGGTAACTCCACCTTATTCACCGGAATCTAATGGAATAGCCGAAAGGAAAAATAGAACTCTTAAAGAGATGATGAATGCTATGCTTGTTGGTTTTGGGCTATCTTCCAACATGTGGGGGAAGGCCATTCTTTCGGCTTGTTATATTCAAAATAAGGTACCCCATAAAAAAACCGGTAAAACTCCTTATGAACTTTGGGAAGGGCGTAAGCCTGACTTGGAATACCTCAAAGTGTGGGGGTGCTTGGCTAAGGTCATATGACCGGAGCCTAAAAGGAAAAAGCTTAGTTCTATAACATGTGATTGTGTGTTTATTGTTTATGCTTGCAATAGTTCATGCTACAGATTTATTGTCATCAAAAGTGATATATTAGAATCATACACTATCATTGAATCCGAAAATGCCATATTCTTTAAGCATGTGTTTCCTTTGAAAAATAAGGAAAAAGTATTGCATGATTCTATTGAAATTTCTAATGACTTTTTTTATGATGTGCAAGAAATAAGAAGGAGAAAGCGAGCTAGGAAGGAAAAGAATTACGGTAACGATTTCCTTGCCTATGTTGTTGAAGATAAACCTGTAAGTTACTATGATGCAATTAAATCTGTAGATGCACCTTTTTGGTTGGAAGCAATTAATAATGAATTAGAATCTATTATATCTAATCGTACTTGGGAATTAGTTGAGCTTCCACCCAAGGTTAAACCTATTGGTTGCAAATGGGTGTTTAAAAGGAAATTAAAACCGGATGGTACAATTGATAAGTTTAAAGCTCGCTTAGTAGCCAAGGGCTATAAGCAAAAACATAATGTAGATTATTTTGATACTTATTCTCCGATTACTAGAATTGCATCTATTAAAATTTTATTTGTCATTGCTTCTATTTACAAACTTGTAGTACATCAAATGGATGTTAAAACTGCTTTTCTAAATGGTGATTTAGAAGAAGAAATTTATATGGAGCAACCTGGGGGTTATGTAGTTCTTGAACAAGAACATAAAGTTTGTAAGTTGGTTAAATCTTTATATGGTTTAAAACAAGCACCTAAACAATGGCATAAAAAATTTGATAATGTTATGCTTACACATGGGTATGTGATCAATGGTGCCGATAAATGCATATATAGCAAGTTTATTAATAATGAAGGTGTTATTATATGTTTATATGTTGATAACTTATATTTGGAACTAGCCTTGATGTTGTGCATGATGCTAAGCACTTTCTTGCCTTTAATTTTGATATGAAAGACTTGGGTGAGGCAAATATAATCTTGGGCATCAAGATCCTTAGGGATAATGATTTCATTACACTATCACAATCTCACTATGTAGAGAAAATTCTTAAAAAGTTTGAACACTTATGTCACCTATGTCTACTCCTTTTGACTCAAAGGTGCACTTGTTTAAAAATCATGGTGATAGTGTTTCACAAGATAAATATGCACAAATCATTGGTATTTTGATATTTTTGAAAAAATGTACTCGCCCTGATATTGCATATGCTGTTGATACTCATAATTCTAGTATTGAAAATTGGGATGCAATATCTAGACTGTTGAGATATTTAAAGGGTACTTTTGATTATGGTTTGTCATATTGTGGTTATCCTGCTATATTAGACGGATATTGTGATGCTAATTGGATCTCTGATATAGATGAGGTAAAGCCCACTAGTGGATATGTGTTCACACTAGCTAGAGGGGCTGTCTCTTGGAAATCATCCAAGCAGACTTGCATAGCGAGATCCACCATGGAATCAGAGTTAGTAGCCTTAGAAAAGGCTGGGTCCAAAGCCAAGTGGCTTAGGAGTTTGTTAATTGATATATCATTGTATACTAACTTTATTGCCTCTATTTGCATGCATTGTGATTGCCAAGCTGCCATAGCACGTGCTAAGAACAAAATCTATAATGGGACAAGTCGACATATCCGATGGAGGCACAATATTGTGAGGCAGCTCATTGATAATGGTGTAATGTCCTTGGACTTTGTGAGGTCAGAAAGGAATTTGGCCGATCCTTTGACCAAGCCACTAGCAAGAAGGCTAGTGAGTGAGACATCGAGGGGGATAGGACTGATACCCAAATTGTGACACTATGGCCAATGCCCAACCTCTATGATGAGTGATTTCATGCAAGGGGTTAAATGGGTAGAGGTCATTAAGGAGATTAGTGATGAGTTCATCCCCATGGTGTGAGACAGTGCTAAGTTGTAGATTGTTGGAGGTTGAGCTCTAGCTCTTAATGGATCCATAGTCCCTACCTGTTGGGATGAGGTGTACTGCACAAACTCTTGATGGATGCCACCTATGTGAGAGTGGAAGTAGTGCCGCTTCCTATGAGACTTGGGTAGGTCTCTAGAGCTCTCATGAAACCCAATGACGCATGGCCTGTATAAGGCGCCAACTCGCTTATGGAACAACCTTGGTAAAGAAAGGTATGTGGATGGTAAGTTTGGTTATCTAATAGCTTGGTTAAAAGAGTCTAACTCTACTATTGTCTAGTAGTTCCTACTTATTTACCCTAAGTATGGTTAAAACCTTAGGGTACCATATTGATGCATGCCTTCTTGAATTTATTGCTTTTCCTAGTTTAGTGTTTGTAACATGTGGGGGATTGTTGAAGTATGTGTGTTTCAAACACTTTAAGTATGCTTGTGTCCCACATTGGTTAGAGATGAGCTTTCATATATGTTTATAAACCATAGCACCACTTAAGTGTTAGCTTGAAAGATAATGGGCTAAGGGTTAGAGTTGGGCTTGGGTTGGGTTTAGGCTTGTCTCTATCTCTCTTGTTCCTCATTCCTTTTATATTTCTTTTCCTTTAGCCCAATTTGGTTTTGTCTGTTGGGCCTTAAACAAGTAGCCCGTTGGGGCATTTAATGTATTGCACGTTGGCTTGCACAATGACCATTGCATGCAGCCATTTAGCCCTCACATCAGTTAGCATATTAACCCCTCTTTTCCACTCTTTAGCTCTTCAGTTTTTCAACTACAGCAGTTGCCTCCTACCTCTGTTTTGCGGTATTTTTTTATGCTTATCTCCACTAAAACTTTCAGCATCAATTTTTAGTTTTAAGGAAAGGAAAATTAAGGTTGCTCTTAGTTCTTCTTGCTTGAGTGTGTGATCAACTTGAAGAAATCACTATAGTCTAATCTTGGGGGGTTGTTCAATCAAGAGAGCCGTTTACACCGAGTTCTACTCCGGGTGGCACAAATCAACCTTTAAAGACAACGCATTTTGCGTGAGTCTATAGTTTGTGAGATCTTTCTAACTCTATCTATTTATTTTTGTCATTACGAATTTTTTAGGGTTTGTATTGTTGAATCAAACTTGTTCATTTATCCTTATTTTCCTACACGTGGTAGAAGTAAGAATAAGTATAGAAGTAAATAAAGTAAGTGAATCAGAGCATGCACAACAAGCTCAGCACAAACCCTATTTTTTCCTAATTTTAGTTAGTAATACTCATATTTCATATTAATAACTCTAGAGATACAAAATTTTTTACAAATATATGGTAGATTACAAGGCATCATAAGTGATGGACCTGTGTGAAAACTAATAGAATATGCTTTCTCAACTATTTTGAAAATTGTTAGTACGTAGCATTATTCTTTTTCATCTCCAACGAGCTCAACAATTTCTCAAAATTTTTTTGACTTTGCTATATAGTAACTCAACGATATTCTTAAGTATATAACAAGGCTAGATAATGTAGTGGTTCTCCATTGAAGAGAAAACCCAAATGGGTGGGAAGATATAGGGAGATCAATATATTGTAGCTGATTGTGGAGAGGCAGTTCAGTACTACCGTTGCTTGCTTGAGGTATAGCTCGCCTCTTTTCAATAGTTTAAAACGACGCTCCGACGGTGGAAATGTGTTCGGATGATTTGATTAGAGTTTGGATCAAAGTGACACTTAAGAATTTGGTTTTGAGGATTTGTACAAGTGAAATTTCTTTTATTTGCTTGCTGTGTTTTGAAGTGTCTTTCTCTCTCTGAGTTCGAGGGGAAGGTTGTACAGGTAAAATTTATTTTCTTTGATGGGTTATGTGAATGAAAATGGGTTTGAATGATGTGTTAAATTTTGTATTTTGGAATTTTGGGATGAGATTGTCACTTGTGTGGATTTGGGTGGAGCTGGTGAAGAAAATTGTAGATTTGTGATAACTATGATTGTTTGATGAAAGAATAAGGAAGGAATTTAAAAAAAAAAAAATAGGAAATTTGTTAGAAGAGGATATATTTGAAAGTGTAGGTAGTTCAAATAGAAACTTTCCAGCAAAATTTTCACTCAAACTCTACTAAATTCATTGTAAATGCTCTACCAGACGGAAAATTATTGTGTACTCCCAGAATACCATAAATGCATACTCCCTCCTCTCACATAAATAGTGGGTCCCATTAATTAAATTCATGGTGGGACCCACCATGAATGTGAGAGGAGGGAGTACGCATTTATGGTATTCTGGAAGTACACAATAATTTTCCCTACCAGATTAGGTGGTTCGCCCAAAATAGGGTTTATATGTCATTAACATTGTCAACCTTTTATCATTTTGACACATTACAAAAAGAGTTTAGGGATCATAAATTAGTGTGTGCATATATATATATATATAGAAAAAATAGAAAATTTGTTAGAAAATGATAAATTTGAAATGATAGGTTGTTAAAATAGTAAAAATGACTTTCAAGCAAAATTTCGCTCAAACTCTATTGAACTCATTGTAATTTGTAAATGCTCTACCAAATTAGATGGTTCATCCAAAATAGGATTTATTTATTTATTATTAGTAAGCTACGTGCACGTATTAAATTACCATAGTACACCTAGGGAAGGTAATGTATTCTCAAATATCGAAAATACCTCCCAATAGTTGTACAAATAACACTTCAATGCAATCGAGGCCTCACGAGTCACAGGACTCAAACATTAAATGTCTTGATTCAGTCTTGATTCAAACATAAAATGTCCTCCATTTGGATTGGAAAGCGGATTGAAAGGTCTTTGGAATGAAACTACAATGAATCACTTATTGTGCACTTGTTAAAGATTCTTCATTCTTCATATTCTACGTCTTCTTTATGGGCTCTTTGAATGTTCTTGACCGTTGAAGGTTTGCAGTGGAAGTTCTTTGGGGAATTGGGGATTGAATCTGATAAAGTTTTGACATATTAGAATTCTTGAAGTTTTTGGAGGCTTTAGACCTTACTTTTAATAGAAATCTAAGACTATGAAGAATCATTGAATATTCTTCGAATTTTCTTTGTATTCGAAGATTTTGATGTAAAATTTATTTGGAGCTTCGGAGGAATGAATCCATAGCGCTTCATTACTTTGTAGTCTTTTGAAGTCTCTAGAGGCTTTTTAGGTTAATTCTAGTGACTTTTGAGATTTAGGAGGATGATTTGAATGTTCTTCGTAGTCGAAGGTTAAAGTTCTAATAGGTTTTACAACTTGATTTTGAATTTTTGATAGAGTTTCAATATATGCTTCTAAATGTCTCCTTACAAGACTGAGAAGAGTCTATTTGTAGGAATCTTAAGGAAATGTAATGATACATGATTGGCTATCATTGATGACATGTGCCATAATTTAAATGAAGGGACTTTACATCTTGTTTTTCCAAGGACACGTGATATTATTTGACTAGCCAAAGTGTCTTTATTTAAAATAACACACAACAATATTTAATTAGCCACTCATTTCAATAAAATTAAAATGCTTAGCACGTATCGACATGTGATTGGCTCTTAAGTATTTTTTTGTAATTTCTATTCAATGACACTTAGAATATGTTATTGATGGTTTCCACTAAGTACAACTTGACACTTTGTGATTGGTTATAAAATTTTCAACATGATAAGAGCATTGTAATTAATTAGAACAACTAGTTCTCCTTTATTAAGAAAACAATGTCACTCAAGTTGGCAAGTTTCTTTGATTATCAGTAATGACCTTCTTCATATGCTGTGATGGCATTGTTATTAGTCTTCACTCTACTTGTGACCTACAACTCACAAAATAACAAATTGTTACCTGACATTTTGGGGACAACCAAACCCTAATAGTGATGTAGTGATCATGGAATTAGAGAAGGAGAGAAGGAAAAGTCCAAAACAAAATAGAAAACTGTATAAGATAAGAGATGTTTGCATTTGAATACATCTTAAAAGTCCTAAATCAAATTAAAAAATATAAATAAAAAAATGCTAATGTGGAAAATTATGGAAAAGTCAACCAAAAGTTAAAGACTACAATATATATATATATAATATATATATATATATATATAGAGAGAGAGAGAGAGAGAGAGAGAGAGAGAGAGAGAGAGGAGAGAGAGAGAGAGAGAGTAGGGATCAAATCTCTATTCCCCATTATTGTAACTATCAAATTTATTATTATTAAAAAAAAACAGTATGAATTTAGTGATCAAAATTCATGGGCCTAGAAAATAGTCTTTGTGAGTTGAAAAAACATGGAGCTTGGATCTCTTATCACGTTAAAAAACAAGAGTAATGTTATAGGTACAAACTATTTTACAATATTTGTACAAAATGTTGATGTGGCCAATCTCTTATTGGTTTTCATCTAAGCTCACCATTAATATCATTTTTTCATTTACCAATAATCACTCACCACATCAGCAATTTGTAAATTTTTTTGTAAAATAGTTTGTAACTGTAAGTTTGAATTTAATCAACCATGTATTGGCTTTATTCCATGCCAAATTTTCTTCTAATTCAACATGTAGAAGCCCTATATTTAGGTGGGAATAATGTAAGGGTTGTGTGTGAGAGAGTGTGAAGAAATTCAAGTTGTGTGCATTCAAGAGGAGTCTCGCAATTGAATCTCGTGATTGACTTGAGATTGGCAAGTTGCCAAAGTACCACACGTGTGAAGCATGAAGGAAGCTAAAGGATCACGATAGCTAGAGCACTACAGGACAAAAAGTACATTCTGGCCTGGTAGTTAACTCGTGACTCGTTCCAGTCACAAGGCCGAGTCGCCAAAATGCCTTGTGTTGCTAAAAACTGACTTTTCACATTCTATCTCATACCCTACTATAAATATCCTTATATCCACGAAATGTAATGTGCAAAAAAATGAGTCTATTGAGAGAAAAACCCTAAGAGAGGTTTATACAACACACCCACCCTATTAGAGAGAGCTACTTATTATTAGAGAGAAATATTTGTAGTCTCTTTTCATTCCCTCTCCCATTGTTATACCCATTGAGAGAAATTCGTACCCAAACGCTACCCACACCCATTCAAAGTGTTGAGAGTGTTTTTGGAGCTTGGAAAGTATTGGAAGATGCCAAGGATGGCAGATGCGATGGGCTTATTGTGAGATCCGGTAAGTTAGAGAAGACAAGGTTCTGCATAACCCTGTTGGATCAAGAAATTTGGAGGGCTTAGGTGCATCGGGTAAATTAGGCTTGGAGGGTCTATTGCTATTTGTGTATCCCAACTTCATTCTCTAGTGGATTATTTGACCGCTTGGAGGGCGGCGGAAAGGTTTTTCACCGAGTGCTTCGGTTTCCTCTTTGATAACACATTGCTGTGTTATCTTTGTGTTTGCATCTCTCTTCCCTTACTTTTTACATTTTAATTACTGTTGTGGTTGTGATTAATTTTGGTTTAGAGTGTTTTACCAATTTGTGTTTAGCTTATATTCATCATTTTACACATATATTGTTTGTCTATAAGCTTGTGTTGGTAATTTTGTATTTGAGGATCTAAACGTTCATTGGTGTTTTATACGCTATTTGAACTTTCAATTGGTATCAGAGCGAGTACACTTGTTGTGGTTTAAATACTTAAGTGTGATCCTTGACCCCTTGTGTTTTGCCATGGATAGTAATCTGTATGCTTCTTTGGTTGTTGATGATTGTGGCATGCCATGTGTTTGTGAAAATTCCTCTATGAGTGTTAACTTTCATGATTGTGATGACATGTTACTTGATTCTTTGGGTGTTGTTGATATTCCAAATGTCAAACTCTTAAAGAAAAAGACTAAGAAGTTTCATGAAAATTTCAACAAATTCATTGGTGAAAATGATGATTTGATTGCTAAGCTCAATGAATCCAATAAATTGGTTGAAAAGTATAAGAAACTTGTAGAACATTCTCTTGAAAAATTAAAGGAGTTAGAATGTTTGAATATGAACTTGATGCTGAACTTATTTTGTCTAACAAACTTATTAATGAGCTAAAATGTGAAAATTAATCTCTTAAGATACATGCCAAGTGTTTGATTGCTAAACCTATTGCTAAAAAGGATGAAAATATTTGTTGCAATCATGTTGTGGTACCTAATTTTATGTCTATTGTGGGTTCTACCTCAAAGTACAAATCGGTGTACATTCCTCCACATAAAAGAAATCAAAAAGTGGAGAGAAAGACTCTTAAGCCAAAGCCTCTGTTTAAGTCTCAACCTAAGGTTTTGGATGGATCTAAGTTTGTTCTAACTTACCACTATTGTGGTGTGATTGGTCATCTAAGACCTCAATATTCTAAGTTGAAGAGAGAACAAAACCATGTTACTAGATCCCTTCCCAAAAAGCTTAGTGGACCTAAACACATTGTTTGTCACCATTGTGGTGCCTTTGGTCATCTTAGACCTCATTTCTCTAAGTTTCATGCTCTTAAAAGAATCAAAAGAGAAGAGAAACATGAGTTTATTGGAAGTTGTGTTATGAAAGCAAAACTGGATTTGGGGAAAAATGGTTAGTTGTTGAAGAAAGTTTTTAATGTTCTTACCTCCTTGTCTATGTGCATCTCCGATTCTCATACTTTCAACCCTCGTCTCACTTCTCATGAGACACTCATTCCAAACAATCGTTCTGTTTGGATGAGGAAGCGTCCCTATGGTTGAGCTTTTGCTCTTTTGGTTCTTGATCTAATTCTTTCGATCTTTATAGGACCCTTCATGTATTAGATGTTATATATTCATGCATTTTGTGCATCTTGCATTTCTTTATATGCATTGTTTTTGTTTTAATCTTACTTTTATATTTTAGTTTTGTGTGGGTAAAAAATCCAAAACCACATAAAAAGTGAAAAATTCAAAAAGTTTTATCATATATGTTTGAGCACATATCACATGTGAGTTTAGCCTAGTACCTTCGTTCTAATGGCGTAGTGCATTTACGAGCTTAGCTTGTTTTGTATGCACATCTATCTTTGTGGGAAAAATCTTGAAATCTATATGTGATTGTTGTAAATCGATCTTCAAGCTTGTCATGGATGATTAGTCAATAGTCTTGTTGATTATAATACATGCATAGACTTGTGTCTATATATCTTCCCACATTTTTTTATGTTTTTGCTTAATATAGCTCAACCAATGTTAAATCTTGAAAAGAGATAATGAGCTACAAAAGCCATCGTACATACTAGTATTCGACTAGGAAAAAGGGAAAACAATTTGTAATGAAAATGTATGATGTCCAAAAGGCTAAAGGCTTGTTCATCAAATTGAAATATCAAAAATTTCAAGCATCAATCTCAAAAAGATATGTAAAGATCAAAAAATGATCAAATGTTATGAATTGTAAAGAAGCCAAATGAAAAGTTTCAAAGTTATGTAATCAAGTTGTGTGGGAGGTCACATATGCATATTTCCTGTAATTGAGATTGGTCACTCTTCCTAATGCTAATTGTGTATACCTTGGTTGAATTGATCATTGAAGCTTCACATTAGACTAAAACTATCTCATTTTTGATATCCACACACATCACACATGTCTATGCTCAATGAATTCCTTATTCATTTGTGTGATTGTACTTGTTTAAATGTGTTGCATATGCTCAATCATATGTTGATCAAGCACAAAAAAGTTTTTGAGTATTTTTATTGTCTTTTGGAAAGTGTTTTGCTTTGAAAAAATTCAAAAATTCTTTGCAACCCCTTTTTTGGCGACTCACTTACGAGTCTAGCAAGTTGTGAAACCCCAATCGCGAGCTTACTCAGAAGCTCTCACGACTCTCTGATGAGTCAGTCCCCCAGTAGCGAAAAAGATTAAGAAAATTCTTCAAAAAATCTGGGTTTTTGCAATTTTTGCGACTCATTTTGGTGACTTGTTCGTGAGTGAGTGAGTGAAACTCCAGTCGCGAGTTAACTCAGAAGGTTTCGTGGGTCCCCTCGTGACTTGCTCGCGAGTGGACATCCTAGACGTGAAACACACTTAGACAAATTTTTCAAAATTTGTGTTAAGGGATTTTGGTGACTTGACTTGGCGACTTGCTCGCGACTCATTCTAGTCGAGAAAAACGCGTGTTTTGCACAAATAGGGTAAAATCAATGACAGCTTTCAAAAACTTTTCAGTTTTCCCTCGCATCACGTGCTTCTACATTGTCTTGTCCTCCTCTCCCTCTTCCAAAACCTCAATTTTCACTCACAAAACCTCCATTTTCTTCATCAGTCTTTCATCACTCTTCAAGAAAAGGTATGGGTTTTCTTTTATTTCAAAAGTATTTTATGTTTCTAGCCCTAAATTTCTTGGATTTTATGTTTGTGATGAGATTTAAAAATATGATGTTTGAATATGGTTTTAATGATGCTTTTGTTGAGTTTGTCATATGGGTTTTGTTGATCTTGTTCAGTATAATGCCTATTCAACATGTTTTCCATGTTTGTTCTTCATTGTTGTGCATTATATCATGTTTGTGTTGTGTTGTGCATATCATGTTCATGATAAAATGTCTCTTAGATGCTTTTGTGTGTTTCTTTGGATTTCATGAAATACAAAGGTGTAGGGATAAACATGTTTCTTTAATCTCAAAACTTCATATGATTATGTGGTTTTCCACTTTGTCCTAGTTTGCACACTTTTTGCATTTGATGCACACACACACACTTTGACATGTTTAAGTGCTTATTGTCATGATTCTATCATGTTTTGATGATACATGTTGTCACTTGTCAATTTTATTTATATTCCTCTATATATATCTGGCCTTAGGATTGAACTTCATTGTCCATTATGTTGATACTAATGTGTTTCTAATTAAGTTTGTTATCATATTTTATGCTCTGTTTTGTGGTACTTGTTCAATTTTTTCAGATGACTCCAAAGAAGAAAACCACTGCAAAACGTGCTTACAAGAGGAAGAAAATGGACAATACTCGCTTTCGCTCCACTCAACACTTTGAGTGATACAATCGGCAATTTGAAAAGGCTCCAATCATCCAAGAGTTGTTTGTGGATCTAGTTGATCTTAATGATACTTTCATTCCAAGCTGCTTTGAAGAGAGAGTTTGGGAAAAGCTTCTTGGTGATCTCCCAATGGTGTGTGAACCACTAATTAGGGATTTCTATGCCAATGTCATAGCACGAGATGATGCCATAGACTTTTGGGTTAGAGGTCACGATTTCACCCTTGAAGTGGAGGATATTGATGAGGTTCTTGGATTTGGAGAAGTGGAACATGAATTTACTCGCTTCAAGGACAAGATGCTATCCATAGAAACGGGTCAATCCCATGTTGGTGGAGTTCAAGAAGGGCGATGCCTTAACACATCTGCTTTCCCACTAGATTTACGATGTCTCGCATACATCATAATGTTCAATCTATACCTGGTGAAGAAGATGACCACCGTCAACAATGCTAAAGCCATCTTCCTCATAAAACTTCGTGAGAACATCTACATTGACATCAATGCTCATGCATTCAACATCATTGCCAATGAAACAAGGACATCCTCAAGGGAAAAACTCATCTTCCCTAGTCTGATCATGAGGATCCTCCATACAAAAGGTGTGGAAACTCCCCAAGATATCGGTGTCATGTCTACTCCTCCAGTCATAAATGCTCTATCTATCTAAAGGATCAAAGTTCATCTTCCGAGTGATGAAGAAGAAGTTGATCCTGCACATGGAGATCCTATGGACACCGAAATTGAAGCAGAAGGACAACCATCAACTTCTAGGAGTCGTGGTAAAAGGAGCAGAGCTTCATTTTCAGCAGCCCGTCCAGATGCTTTTCATATCATTCTTGAATCTATTAACGGCTTGATAGAAGTCCAGACTGGGCACTCCAATAGGCTGACTGCAATTCAAAATCAAATCAACTTGCTCACAGCCAAGTTTGATAGTTTCACAGACCAGCCTTAGCCCTTTGGCCATTCTAGTAAAAAAGGGGGAGTAGTATGGAATATCTTTTGAGGGGAGCCTTATCTTGAGGGGGAGAACTTTTATAATTCTTTATAGTTTTTATGGCTTAAGTGTGTGTTAGTTTTAATCATGGTCTTTCATAGAACTTATTTAAGTACTTTGGTTTGGTTTTTAAGTATTCTATGACTTTAGCACTTGTTTTTATTAATACTTGACTATGTTGTGTTATGAAGGCGTGCATGTTTAGCTATTTAGACTATGCCTATTTTAATTTTGTACTTATGCTTTGTAGCTTCTTTGTACTTTTAGTTAATGTTATGCATTTTCTTTAGTACTCCACTCTTGTGCCTTTTGTTGGATCTTGTATCTTTGATACAAATAACTTAGTGTTTTTGTATCGGTTGAGTGTTGGACATGCAAATGATACTTTGCATTGAACTTATAAGCTTGCATGTCCGGATGTTTATTCCTTGTGTGAATGATCATTGCGACTACTATTTATAGTGATTGTTCCTGTTTGGTCAAGTCATATCGTATTATTTCTCTATCTATTGCTTGATCGCATTATGCTTGCTCCATATGCAGTTCAAGATGTCTGCTTACAAAGATCTTGTTGTGTTATTGTTTTCAAGTAACTTTTTCGTATGGTTCAAGAGCTTCTCAGAATCTAAAGTTAGATGTGAGTGAGTTTTAGCAACTGTTCCCAACTCACGTTTAAGTCTAGAGTCAGTTTTAGGGTGTTTTGTCACAGAATAGCCAAAAGGGGAGATTGTAAGGTTGAATTTAATCAACCATCTGTTGGCTTTATTCCGTGCCAAATTTGCTTGTAATTCAGCATGTAGAAACCCTGTATTTAGGTGGGAATAATGTAAGGGTTGTGTGTGTGAGAGTGTGAAGAAACTCAAGTTATGTGCATTCAAGAGGAGTCTCGCAACTAGATCTTGCGACTGGCTCGTGACTAGCAAGTCACCAAAGTTTCACATGTGTAAAGCATGCAAGAAGCTAAAGGGTCACGACAACTAGAGCACTACAGGACAAAAAGTACAGTTTGGTCTGGCAATTAACTCGCGACTCATTCTAATCGCGAGGCCAAGTCACTAGAATGTCCTATGTTGCTGAAAACTGACTTTTCACATTCTATCTCATAGCTTACTATAATACCCTTATTCCCATGAAATGTAATGTGCAGAAAAAGAGCCTATTAAGAGAAAAACTCCAAGAAAAGTTTCTATAACACACCCACCCTATTAGAGAGAGCTACTCATTCTTAGAGAGAAATATTTGTAGTCTCTTCTCATTCCTTCTTCCATTGTTATACCCATTGAGATGAGATATGTACCCAAACACTACCCATACCCATTCAAAGTGTTGAATTGGAGCTTGGGAAGCATTGGAAGATGCCAAGGATGGCAGATGCAATAGGCTTATTGCAGGATCCAGTAAGCTAAAGAGGACAAGGTTCGGTGTAACCCTGTTGGAGCAAGAAGCTTAGAGGGCTTAGGTGCATCGGGTAGATTAGGCTCGGAGAGTCTATTGTTATTCATGTATTCCAACTTCATTTTCTAGTGGATTATTTGACCGCTTGAAGGGCGACGAAGAGGTTTTTTGCCGAGTCCTTCAGTTTTCTCTTCGATAACACATCGCCGTGTTATCTTTGTATTTGCATCTCTCTTCCCTTACTCTTTACATTTTAATTACTACTGTGGTTGTGATTAATTTTGGTTTAGAGTGCTTTACCAATTTGGGTTTAGCTTATATTCATCATATCGCACATATGTTATTTGTCTATAAGCTTGTGTTGGTAATTTTGTATTTGGGGGGTCTAAGTGTTCATTGGTGTTATTGGTGTTTTATACGTTATTTGAATTTTCAATAACATTATTAAAAAAAAAACAAATAAATGCTTAAAAGAATAGTGGGGTCCAACGGTAAGGAATTTAATATGGATGTATCGTTATTGTTGGTGGGTTACCGTGTTCTCAAAAAAAGATGTCATTAATCTGTCACGCTCTTTATTCCACCCCCCCCCCCCCCCCCCCCCCCCCCAAAAAAAAAAAGCTATCACGCTCTAGGAAGAAGTGGAGATCCATATTAATTGAGGTTCCGATGAGGGAAGTCGTTGCCAAATGCAGCATAAGACGTTCGCACTTCTGAATCTTGAAAGTAAACTTTCAAGTTTAAATCATTAGTTAATTTATATTGCAATTATTGTCAATATAGTAAGCATTTACGTTTAATGTGAATCAGCAATGTCGTAAAATAAGCTACCCATGCTATATATAAAATTACAGCTAGAGTTGCAATTTTCAATTTTGCAGAATTTCAGAGGCCAGTACGTTTGAGTTGGCTTCAGCCTTGATGCTTTTTTATTCCGAAAACTACGGTAGTGTCTATAAATTAAGTATAAACTAGTGGATGCATCACTCTCACGACTTTACACTTCAATTTATAATTATGTGTGTTTATGAAAATATTTTTCTCATAATACATAGAACTTTGCAATAATGGCATGTATTTTAATGAAACAAAATAACAATTTTCTCTAACTCTTAGGTGGTCCATGTACCTATTTTTTATTATCTGCACTTATATCTACCACTTTATCTTGAGTATATTAACAAATATGTTAAATTTATTTTGCTTTATTAAAATACGTATCAAAATTTTTTTTATATAAGTATCATTTATACACTTTCATTTATAGTGAGATGGAAGTGATGATTATAAATAAACCCTAGAATAAACAGGCTGCCTGAAATATCATATCTAGTGGCTTAAGTCTTAGCCTTATATTATTCAAAAAAGAAAAAAATCATAAGCCTTATAAAACATATAAACGTACTTTTTAGAGATGGAACATATGATAAGTACTCTATTTGGCTAAACTATTGCTGCTTAATTTCAGTTTTATGAAATATCTATGGTTTGGGACAAGAAGTGTTTGACCCGAAAAATTATTCCTGGTGGTGGAATTAAGAAATTATTAGGTATAAATATAATTCATAGGTAAGCATAGGAAGCTTGTTATAGATTTAAAGTCACTGTCTCCGGCGATTGCTTAATCCCCCCGTATTCTTTTGTTAGTTCTATGTTCGTGTCATTGAGACAAAAATAAAGGGGGCACAACAGAGTCAACCTCCAACCTGCTACATCGGCCTTTTGTCTAATAACTTGTTGCAGTAGTTGTTCAGGGGCGGTGTTTTTTTTTTTTTGTGTTCCAGGGTTAATGGGTTTTACCACGAAGAAAGAGATTAAGACTTAAGAACCTGTTCAGCCATTTAGGCCTCATTTTTCTCTGGGCCTCAAAAGGGAGCTTGAAAATCCAAACCCATGAACCAACAAAAATTGGATGAGCTTAGGTCATGTTGTGGATAAAGAAGCCCCAAATATTGTAAACATCCCATTTTGCAAATTACATTTAACATCATCTAATGATAAAATGGTCATTTCACATCTCAAGAGTAAAACTGTAATTTTGACTATTTAATTTCTAAATACATTCCATGAAATAATTTTATAGTCATAACAATTAAAATTATAGGTCATGAGTAGGAATAGCAATGGGGCAGAGCAAGTCTGAATGATAGGGTCTTTGCCCTTACCTCACATGGTTTTGTCGTACTCCATCCTCTTAGAGCCTCGTGAAATCTCATCCCACCTCGTGAAATCTCATCCCACATGGTTTTGACTATTACAATTGTTTTTAATAAAACATGTTTCTTTAACAAAAATATTATTGAAATTACAAATAAATTTATCTCATCGAATCAAACTAATTTTTAGAAAAAATTGAATAATATTATTAAAGCGTTTAACAAGACAATATCACAACAAAAACAAAAATCTCGTAATACCTAACTATCTATCTATCTCTCTCTATTACTCTCTCAGCTCAGTCTTGTAACTTTCTGTTGATAGCAAGTTTTTCTAGCTTTGTTGATAGCAAGTTATTGACTAGTGTTGTACAACACTTCAATGTTGTGAACTTGTAGCTAAACGTGATTGAAAAGTGTTATTGAGTTTATGTTATATAATAGTTGTTTATATATAATAGCATTTTTTTATATTTTATATTTATATTTGATTAGACTTATCACATACGCTTTGCTTGTGCAAAAATACTATTTTTATTTATTTGTTTTTTTGGTTTACTGTTATAATGCTTAAAAGTGATATATAAATAACATTGTGTATTTTTTTTTTTTTTTTAGAATGAGGTAAGGTAAGGTGAAATAATGCTTAAAAATGAGATAAAGAACCCCAAGAAGTTGAAATCCAATGAGACATTTGAATTTATTAATTGTGATAAGAATTGTTATAAGTAAAAAAAATTTGAGATTTAAACAAAAGAAAGATCATATGTGAGGTAGTGAGTTTTTTTTTTTTTGGAAGAAGTAATTTTTTATTTTTTTATAAAGATAATTGAAGTATTTAAATTCAAATAAATAACAAATACATATAGGTATCAGACATTTGAATTGTTTTTCCTTTGTCACGTGAGATAGTATTACTATTTTAACATTTTTTTTTTTGGTATGAAAAAAAATTAAATTAAAGTGTATGTTATTTCAGAATTTGTATCAGCATATTTTGGTACACCAAAAATTGAAGACAAAACAAGGGAATCCTCTTATTAATAGTATAGATAATATTAGGAATTTTTGAGATAATGACTAATAATTAACTTTTTAATAGTTTGGTGACAAACAATTATTTAATTGATTGATCACAACATTTTTTTAAAGAAAGAAATAGTTTTGATGCAATTATAAATGTTTAAGAGAGAAAAAAAAAAAGGTTTAAAATTCAAAAGCTTAATCTTTTGTGCCAAATGTTGAAACTTCATATATTAAACTTCAAAGATGATGGTCACTTCACAAGTATACGTACTTGTGTGGTGTAGGGGGGTAAGGGCCAGGGTTTAAGTCTTTAAGAGAGAGTTTCACACATATATATTTAGATTAAGTTAGAGTAGAATTTCTATCTTTTATATATATATATAGACACACACGCAATATCTGATGTTGGATTACAACCACCAATATGAGATTATCCTGTTGAGACAAAATTTGTCAAGCATATCTTAGAATTGGATGATAGCAATACAGAATTCATGGTTATCAGATGAATTTTATATAGTGTTCATTGTACTAGAATAAGACATTGATTTGTACAAAATCAATTATAAATAATTGACTTCTAATAAGATAAATTGGTCATTAATTTTTTTTTCAAGCAGGTGTAAAGAGGGAAAATTCTCGACCTATGACAAGCTGACATATCACACTACTAACTCTACAAAATACAACCAATTACAAAGTGTCACATACTGCTTCTAGGTTTTGCTATCACTACTCAAAAACCAACAGAAATTTGCCAAGTGCCATTGAAATAAGGGGCATAAAATGCATGGAAAAACCAATCACTCACCAGCAGGTGTAAGTGATGATATAAGCAACCCGACACGTGTAAACAATGAAACAGGCAGTCCAATCGAGTGTTAACATGTGTCACCTTGAAAATCAAAACATTTCAGCCAATCAAAAGATGCCACGTGTTTTAAAGAAAAAGTCTTAAAGCCCCTCCAATCAGACTGTGACACATGTCACCAATCAAACTTTGCCATGTGTCGCTCACCCACCCCCAAAATCCTATAAATAGAAGCCTTCCTAAGGCATTTCTACACACACACACCAAGAGATCCATGCTACAAGTAGCATCAAAGAAGATTCAGAAATACAGAAGCTTTGCTTGAACCAAGCCTTGAAGCCTCCAGGAACTTTAAGAACTTCAACCTCAAATACGAAAATTATTTGAAGCAAAATCATCCAAACTACTTGCCTAGATCTCAAAGGTCACTGGAATTAAGCTCAAAAGCCTCTAGAAACCTTAACAAACCACAAATTAATGAAGCTCTACAGATTTAAGCCTATAAAGCACCGAAGAACTTTCACCACAAAACCTTCAAACACGAAGAACGCACAAAGAACTTACGAAGAATACAAAGAACATGAAGAACAAAGAATTTCTAACAAGCTCATAACCAAAGATTTATTGTAATTCTATTTCAATGATCTTCGATCCATCCTTCAGCCAAATTGAAGGATATTTGGTGTTTAAGTCAAAATCACATTACCATAATTTCAATCAACAAATCTTCCAAGGAGATCGAATTAGAGGATCACTCTTTTGTAATCACAGAGAATTGTACCACACATTCATTAATACAAATTCGTATTTGTGTAACTATTTTTACTTGTTTGATTTTTTTTTATTGGCAAGAAATTTAGTCGTCCACAAATTCTAGCATGCCCGGTGGGACATCTCTGCCTCTCATCTCATTCTCTTTCCAAGAAAGAAATCTCCATCATCTTGCTACCAACTTCAATGGCCTCTAGCAAGAACATTCAAGCTTCAAAAATAGCTACTTCCGTTATTCTTGGTACGGCTACCACCAACAACTACAGTGGTGCAATCAATTGTAGCCAACTTAAAGCTCATAATCAACCTCAATCTTAATTAACCAAGGAAGCCAAGGTCCAGAAAATCATCTCCTTAGACCCTCTTACAAAAAACAAGGTCATCAACAAGGACATCTCTACCTTGGAACACCTCAAGTATGGGGGAAAATCCCCTTCTTCCTCCATGAGAAGTTGGTCGCATGATTTCTCTCCCATCAAAAGGAACCCAAAAGATGAGATTTCACGTGCTCACTTCAATTCACTTCCTTCTTCATCATCTTGGGAAGTTGTGTTAGGCATGATGACTAACACTTCTACCATGGAAGAAAAGATGGCTAAAATGGAACAAATGGTCGTCCTTTTCACAAAAGAACTTGAAGATAAGGACCTCCAAATTGCAACTCTAATGAATAAATTCGAAATACAAGATCTTGGCAAATCAAGCCATGGTCCTAAGTTCCCAGGATTCACTTCTACAAAGGATGACAAAAGGAAAGAAAATCAAGACACTCCTTGACGGGAACAATCTACTTCAGTTGCTTCATTATCAGTTCAACAATTACATGACATGAAAACAAATACCATCCGAGCAGAATTTGGAGGTTCTTCCACAATTTCTCTCACATATTCAAAACCCTACACAAAGTGCATCGATAACACAAGAATGCCAAATGGGTATCAACCCCCCAAGTTCTTGCAATTTGATGGCAAAGGAAACTTTAAGCAACACATTGCTCATTTCATAGAAACTTGTGAGAATGTTGGGACTTAAAGAGGCCTCCTTGTAAAGCAATTTATCCATTCACTCAAGGGGAATGCCTTTGATTGGTATACAGACTTAGAACCTGAGTCATTTGATAGTTGGGAACAACTCGAAAGAGAGTTTCTTGACCGATTCTATAGCACGCGTTGCACAGTGAGCATGATGGAGCTTACTAATACCAAGCAATAGGAAAATGAGCCAGTGGTCGATTATATCAATCGATGGCGTTCTTTGAGTTTGGATTGCAAGGATAGACTTTCTGAAATTTCTGCTGTAGAGATATGCATCCAAGGCATGCATTGGGGACTTCTTTACATCCTTCAAGGGATAAAGCCTCGAACATTTGAAGAGTTAGCAACTAGAGGTAGCAACTAGCATGCATGACATGGAGCTGAGCATTGCTAGCCATGGAAATACAAACCCTCCCATACCTGAGGAAAGGAGAAAGGAAGTAAGGAGGAATGATAGGAATGCAAAAGGCAATCTCAAAGACCCAGTGGTTGTTAACGTTGTTGTAGTCAAGGTTCCAAGAAGAGGAGCGAAGGTAAATGAAAAATTGCTTAAAGGATGGCAAAAGAATAAAGTGGGTCATCTGACTTTTAAGGCACGTGAGCAAAAAAGTATATCCATTCCTTGATGAAGATGTGCAAAACATCTTAGAACAACTATTGCAATTGAAGCTGATTGAACTGCCAGGATGCAAGCGACCAGAAGACATGGGGAAAGTTGATGACCCCAACTACTGCAAATATCATCGCATCATTGGCTATACAATCCAAAAATGCTTCGTCTTCAAAGAACAAATCATGAAGCTTGCCAAAGAAAACAAGATTGATCTAGACTTTGATGAAGTTGTCGGGTCAAAGCATGTGACCGTTTCTTGTGATGTATTTCCAGCTATCAAGCAGGGGGCAAACACTAATAAGGCTTACAAATTTATTAACAACGATGACTTAAGGATCAGCCCCATCAATGGAAAGTTCCTCAAACGCTTCTATGCTTGAAAATCGAGGATTGCCCCTTAGTAAGAGCTTAAACTGCCCACTACAATGTTGCAAGGGTATATGATGTCTTCCCATTACCTTTAAAAGCATACAAAAAAACAAAACACAAAAAAATAATTATAAAAAAAAAAAAGATCTTTTGAACTTCGTAATGACTTGATCCCTCTCCGAGGTACGTAGGAAGCTTAGTACTTTTCACTAAATTCAGTCACATGAAAAGAAGAACGATTGCCAGCAAGCCCCGATCTACAAAACCTAAAAATTATAGACCCAACCAATCATCCACGTGCTACCACACGCCACCAAAAGATCAGGCATTCTCTACCTTCAGGATCAGGCATTAACACGCGCCATGGTGAACTCTTACTCGCTCTTACACTCGCGTTGCACTTGCCAACATAGGAATATGACGTCATTGAAGACGTCACCTTCCACTTTCAGCTTAACCCGATTTCTTGGACCCAACCCAAATCTGTGACTCAGATCCGAACCGCCTGCAAATAAATAATAAATAAAAATAAAACGCGTTGACCAAGTTGGACCATTGATTTTAACAAAAAAGTCAATATTTTCAAAACAAACCTATCCCACTTGGTTTTTTGAGTACATTCCGATTTCAGGATCTGTTTTTTCATTGGAAACTCGAAAATTGTGTAAACGTCCGATTTCTAGAAAGTTTACTTTTGCATAAATCTAGACCAAAAGTCAAAATTTTCAAGAAGGACCTATCTTGCTCAATTTTTCGCATACATTCTAATTTTGGAGTCCGTTTCTTCATTTGAGACTCTGAAACTACACAAAAGGCTCAATTCCAAGATAGTTTACTTTTGTGTTAAAGTCGACCAAAAGTCAAAATTTTCAAGCCAGACTTTTCTTGCTCAATTTTTCACGTACATTCCAATTTTGCAGTCTATTTCTTCATTTGAGAATCCAAAAATGTTCAAATAGTGTGATTCTACAACTGTTGGCTTTGATGTGAACTTTGACCAAGAATCAAGATGTCCGAGCAAAGCTTGTCCCACTCAGTTTTTCACGAATATTTTGATTTTGAAATCCGTTTATTTGTTTAGGACTTGAAAACCACCAATCTAACCCATTTCTCCAAATTACTGGTATTATCCAAAACTCAAGCTCCCGAAATCAAAATTTTAGATTCATCCATTTAGTTTGGATTCCCTTAGGGTTATCTGCCAAACTTCATCAAGGCTTCCCTTTCAAAGAAAAAATGAACAGTCACAAGTGTGTCTTGAACTTGAAATTACATTGGGTCACCAGTTCAACCTAGAATTCTCGTTCGGTGCCTACTAGTCTCCCACCTACCATTCACATTCAGTGCCTACCATCCTCATCTACCATTCCCACCCAAAAAAAAAAATCTCATCCGCCATTCTCACCTAACATACCCATCTACCATTCTTAGTCTCTCCGCTATAAATAGAAGGTGTGGATTCATTGAAGCTCATCAAGAAAAACACACTAAATCTTGAAATGAAGATTTGCTTCTTTCAAATTTTCAAATCCTTTCTCACTAAAACTTCATCATTCTCGATACCTAGCAACCATTATTGCTTCGTAATTAGCTTGAACTCAACCTTCTCATGGTTCAGTAGAAACCCTCCTCACAACATCATTGTAGGTTTGAGATCCAAAAAAACATTGTTTCTCCACTTAATGATCTCATTTGTCCATAAAATTTCACATAACATAGCCCGCATCATTGTTCCTTGTAGTCTCAGATCTACCTAGTCAAGAGATCTAAGTCCAACAGACACACCTGTTTCTAAGCTCAAGGAGCCTCCTAATTGCTTTGAGGACCCCATAGTCTCTCTCCAATTTCTTAGTCTTCCAGGGGAAGTAGAGATTCGGAACAAATAGTAACTTGGCTAGTTTCTAAAACTAGGATCACAAGTTAGCTCCATCTTTCATTTTCTAGGCTTTTCCAACATATTGCAAGACCACAACTCCATATCTCTCAACCAACCTCCCGACTTTGTTCATATCTTTCAACAAGTGTCATTATATAGGGGTTGTAAAGGTGTTGGGGTATCTTACAAATTTTCTCCCATCCAATACTCACAGCAATCTCCAAGGTCCCAGCTCATCAGAAATCAATCGCTGGTGTCGGTCAATCAAGGATGTGTTTCCACCAAAGCCTCAGTCCATGTTGCCATCAGCTCTAGACACAAAGGTCATCACTACTAGTACTTTAGAACACATTTTTTCTAGAATTACTCCAACTTAAATTCTTCTTGAAGTATTTCAAAAAGTACTCTTCTAAAATTACTTCAACTTAATGTCCGTTGGCATGGTCCCATCATACAAGCACATTCGATGACTTGCCGCCAGACCTCATTCAGCATGCAGTCAGTCCGTATTCCAAAGTATACTCCCCAAAAACATCTACACCAAAAATTACCTGATGTACAGGGCCAGCTCCATGGTGTCGTATGTTTCACACAGTCGCCATCTCTGCTTCATCATTATCAACTTTTTTTCACAACCACCACCAGTAGGCACAAAATCCATATGCTTCTAAAATTACCTCAACTTAACTTAGGAATTACAATAACGCAAGCACACTCAACCACTTTCCCACATGTCCTCTCTGTAATCTGAAGTATGTCCTTTTGAGATAACTTCACTAGGAGTTCTTAAAAATGTGAGGCTAGCCCCATAACTCTGCATGTTGTACCCAGCCAACATCCTTGCCTCGTCACCATCTTCTACACCTTGTGATCACCACCAACAATCCAAAATACTCCTTTGAAATGACCTTAGCTTAATCTCTATCGATATGATTCAATCATGCAAGTACATTTAGCTACTTGCAAATTAATTTTGCCCCACTGACCCATTTCAAATACCATGGTACACTCTTTTGAAATTACTTCAACTTAACCTCTGTTGAGAAGGCTCAGTCACACAGGTACATTCAACTACTTGCTGACTACTTTTCGATCTCATCAAAACCTTTCATATGGGTGGGTCTACTCTTTTGAAATTACTTCATCGTGTTGAAAGCTTCACCACCTTTAACTACTTTACTTGAAAAGTCAAGTGTAAAAGTCCATTTTCAAAACTCATTCCCGCACCACACTCCAAAACTGTGTGCGTGAACGAATCTCGATGAGGCATTTGTAGAAAGGGAAAATTCCCGACCTATCACAAGCTAACACATCACACTACAAAGTCCACAAAATACAACTAATTACATAGTGCCAAGTACTACTACTAAGTTTTTCTATCGCTACTCAAAAACCAACAGAAATTTGCCAAGTGTCATTGAAATAGGAGCATAAAATGCATGCAAAAACCAATCACACATTAGCAGGTGTAAGCAATGACATAAGCAACCCGGCATGTGTGAGCGATGACACAGGCAGTCCAATCGGGTGCTAACATGTGTCACCTGAAAATCAAAAACATTTCGGCCAATCAAAAGATGCCACGTGTCTTGGAGAAAAAGTCTTAAAGCCCCTTCAATTAGACTATGACACATGTCACCAATCAAACTTCGCCACATGTCGCTCATCCACCCCCAAACTCTTATAAATAGAAGCCTTCCTAAGGCATTTCTACACACACACACACACACACTAAGGGATCCATGCTACAAGCAGCATCAAAGAAGATTCAGAAATATAGAAGCTCTATTGGAATCAAGCCCTAAAGCCTCCAGGAACTTCAAGAACTTCAATCTCGAATACGAAGAACATTTGAAGCAAAATTATCCAACCTACTTGCCTAGATCTCAAAGGTCACTAGAATCAAGCTCAAAAGTCTCCAAAATTTTCAAGAAACTACACATTGGTGAAGCTCTACGGATTCAAGCCTCCAAAGCCCTGAAGAAATTTCGCCACAAACCTTCCAATACAAAGAAAATTTGAAGAAAAATCATCTAAATCATCTTCCTAGATCTCAAAGTTCATTGGAATTAGGCTCAAAAGCCTCTAGAAACCTCAACAAACCACAAATCAGTGAAGCTCTACAGATTCAAGCCTCCAAAGCACTGAAGAACTTCCACCACAAAAGCTTCAAAAATGAAGAATGCATGAAGAACACGAAGAATACAAAGAACACGAAGAACAAAGAATTTCTAACAAGCTTATAGCCAAAAATTCATTGTAATTCTGTTTCAAGAATCTTCAATCCATCCTTCAGCCAAATTGAAGGATATTTGGTGTTCAAGTCAAAATTACATTACCATAATTCCAAACAATAAAACTCTCAATGAGATCGAATTAGAGGATCGCTCTTTTGTAATCACTGAGAATTGTACCACACATTCATCAATACAAATTTGCATTTATGAAACTGTTTTTACTTGTTTGATTTACTTCAAACAAAGAAATTTAGTCGTTCACAGCAGGTTCTAGTTAACTCAATTAGTAAAATCTCAGATGATTGAATAAGAGATCTGGGGTTTAATCCCCACCTACACCAAAAACTAATTGGTGTCTTGGTCTGATGATAAAAAGTCATCATTAGGAGCTGATGGGTATGAGTGTTATGGTATACTTAAAGTCTTAAACATACCTTTTTCTATGTCATTCTCTGTTGTTTTTTTGTTTCTCTAAGATGGCTTTCTTTCTTACATTAGCCAATTGCTACATGCTTAAGCTTTCCTTTTGTAGACACAGAAACATCGTTCCTGTTAGGCTGTTACTTAATTTAGTGTGCGCTTGGGATGAGCTGAATTTTTTTGCTTATCCCCACTTTTAGCTTATTTTTGCTACTATTCATGGGTCCCAATGCACTTTTTGTTACTATTCATGGGTCTCACTGTACTATTTAACTTATTTTTTAACCTTTTTTTCTACACTTTCAACAAAAAAACTTTCAGTTTTAATTATATAAATTGTTCCAAACAAACACTTAGTATGCGTTTGGATACCATTTATTTTGCTGAAAACTGAAAACTAAAAAAAATAAAAATAAAATAAAAAATTTCGGATTACTGTTCACAAGGAAAACACTGTACACTATTCATGTCCAATGAACAGTGCAATAGGCGCTGGTTTAAAAATAAAAAATAAAATAAAAATAAAATAAATGACTGACGCGCAAAACGCGTACACTAAACGCGCAAAACAAACAGACACTTTGTACCCTTTTGTCTATTATTTTATTTCAAATTCCATTCTCAAATATCAATTACTGGAGACTTCTGCTATTCATATCCTTGGTATTTTTTCCAATAAATTAATTTCCAGTAGGTGAGTCAAGTGTTTTTTAAATAATAATAATAATAATATAATAATAATAATAATAATAATAATAATTATTATTATTATTATATTATTATTATTATTATTATTATATAACTTTTGATGCGAATAGAGTTTAAGGGATTTAATTATTATAACTTTTGGTGCAAATACAGTTTAAGGGATTTGAAATTTTGAATAAGTAACTTTACGTATCACTTTAATACAGTTAGTGAAACATAAATAGAACATCCAAATTTAGGCATTGGATTTGTATTCAATAGATAACAACCTCACTCACAAACTATTTGAGAGCCTTAAACAAGAGGAGCCACCCACCCCAATCTATATGTTAAGTCAGCCTATAGGAGGCATCTAACAATGCAAAAATACATAAGTATTAATTAAGTATTTTGGGAATAATATTTTGTTTCCTCCTTTCACACAATAGTTGATATCAGTAGTTCGATTTACGATGGGACGCATCATTCATTATTCTCATGATATTAAATACTTTTCTTTCAATTCCATAATTTTTGCTTTAACCCTTTAATAATTTTGGATAATAAGATTATCATGCATAGTTGAACACCATCAACAACGATTTATGGTGATTGCTACATATACATGAGCTTTATCAATTAGCAAGTATTGTGTTGTATGGTTATATATACAAACAAAACAAAATTGATGCAGAGAACCCATGTTTAAATTTGAAACTTGGTTTACCAAGTAATTATTAACTCTCACTTCTCATTTTAACTAAACCACTCACTCCTCACTATTCTCACATTGGAAAAAAAAAAAAAAAAAAAAAAAAAAAAAAAAAAAAACCTGTCCTACTTAAAATAACCAGTCTTGCACCTAAAGAATACGCACCAAACTCTCACTTTAGACTTTAGCCATTATTATACGTTTTTAGTTTTTACCACACCAATGACACTATTCACACCATCTCCTCTTCTTCTTCTTCTTCTTCCTTCTTCTTCTTCTTCTTTATTTATTTATTTCATAATCCCAATCATTTTCTAAATTTTCATGTATACAACAGCTCTTTTCCAAATTCACACCACCACTACACACACACACACACACAACAACTGCCTATAGTAGCGTTTTTTTTAGTTGTGTTCACAAAAAAGCCACTATAGGTACCTTCGTTTTCTAAAAACACTGCTTTAAGCATATCTTTAGCCGCATTTAGGGGGCTCTATAATGGCTTTTTAAAACACTGGGCTTATAGCAACGTTTTAAAACCTTAGGCCTATAGCAGCATTTTCAAGGGCCTATAATGGCATTTTAAAACACAATTATAGGTTTTTTTTTAAGGTAACTGGAAAAAAAAAAAAAAAAAAAAAAAAAAAAAAAAAAAAAACACCTATGGCAGTGCTTCATAACACCACTATAGGTCCTGGTCTTACAATGGTCTATAGTGGAGTTCATAAATGCCACTATAGGTCATTTTCTATAAATAAAAAAAAAAACAAAAAAAAATTAAAAAGGACCTAGAGCAGCGCTTCATAAACGCCACTATAGGTTCTGGTCTTACAAGTGCTCCTTATAAATGCCACTAGAGCAACGCTTCATAAACACCACTATAGGTCCTAGTCTTACAAGCGCCTATAGTGGCGTTATGAACACCACTATAGGTCCTTATAAAATAAATTAAAAAATTAAAAAAAAAAAAAAAGGATCTATAGTGGCGTTTCATAAACGCCACTATAGGTCCTCTTAAAAAAACATTAAAAAAAAATGGCTACCTAAAAAAACCCAAAAAAATATATATTAAAAAAAGACTTATAGCAGTGTTTCATATACACCATTATAGGTCATTTTTTTTTTTTTAAAAAAAGGCAACGGGAAAAAAATAAATAAAAAGGACTTATAGTAACATTTCATAAACGCTACTATAGGTCCTGGATCTTACAAGACCCTATAGTGACGTTTTGCAAACACCACTACCGGTCAAGCTTAAAAAAAAAAAAAAAAAAAAAAAAAAAAAAAAAAAAAAAACCACTCAATTATAATAATAACCACCTACTCCACTTTCCCACAAACCCCATTATTACCTACCCGATATCTGTTAAATCACTAAATATGCTTAAAAACCCCTAAAATGACCAAAATATCATCAAAATCTCTAAAATGAGCAAAATACCCATGAAATCTCTAAAATGATCAAAATATCCCTGATATCTTTAAAATTACCAAATATGATCAAAACCACTAAAATGACCAAAATACCCCCAACATCTCTAAAATGACAAAAATATCCCCGAAACATAAAAAATGACAAAAATACTCCCAAAACCCAAAAATGACCAAAATATCCCCCTAAACCTTAAAAATGACTGAAATACCCCCTAAACCTAAAAAATGACCAAAATACCCCTGAAACATCAAAGATTACCAAAATGCCTCCAAAATTTAAAAAATGGCCAAAATACCACCAAAACTTAAAACTACCAAAATACCACCCGAAACCTAAAAAATTACTAAAATACCCCCCAAAAATTATAAAATGGCCAAAATACCCCTAAAACCTATAAAATGACAAAAATGCCCCTAAAACCTATAAGATGGCTAAAATACACCCTAAACCTAAAAAATGACCGAAATACCCTCAAACCTGTAAAATGACCAAAATACCCCTAAACCTTTAAATTGACCAAAATACACCCAAAACCTCTAACATGACCAAAAATAACTCGAAACCTCAAAAATTACCAAAATACCCTGAAACATATAAAACGACCAAAATAGCCCTAAACATCTAAAACAACCAAAATACCCCCTCAAAGTATTTAAAATGACCAAAATACTAGGGGTGTGCATGGGTTGGGTTGGGTCGGGTTGAGGTAATTTTTTGACCCAACCCAACCCACACGGGTTAGGTTGGGTTGAGTTGAACCCATGGGTTGGACAATTTTTTTTTAATTATTATTAAATTGAGCAAGTGGGTGCCACAAGAACCTTATTTGTGCTGCATTGAGTTTCAGATGTAGATGCCATCTACAAATAATAATAATAATAATAATAATAATAATAATAAATAAATAAATAAATAAATAAAAACCCAAAGATTAGTATAATGTAAACAACACTTTGACTAAACAACAATCGTAAAAACAATAGGGAGAGGGCCAGATAGACACAAACCTGCAAAGCAAGATAGAGACAAGTTTGCAAGAGAAAATATTGTAGAGTAAGAAATACACCTGTAGGTTGAGACAAAGCAAAAAAATTTAAAAATCAGCCAAAAGAAAACTAAGAAATCAACAAAGCAAAGGGTAAACATTAATCAACCACAGCAAGGGAGATAAATAGATAGACTGAGAGAGAGAAAACATTGAGAAACTTTACTTGATGGATGGCAATGGCTCAGCAGAGGGAGAGAGTGTTAGAGACTTAGGGTTTCAAAAGGGAGTGAAATACTAAAATGTGAGAAACTGAGAGGGAAGAGGGAGGCGGTAGGTTTGTGACTTTGTGTGATTGTATAGTAATAGGACTTTATATATGATAGGTCACAGGAGGAAACCAAGTGCTGGACAGCTAATTTTTAATTTTTTTTATTAATTATATAATATATTTAAATATATATTAAAGAAAGTAATTAGATTTTATATTATATATGTTTGTAGGAATCGATGAAGTGCTCTACAGCTGGGTTTTAACTTTTAAAAAATATTTATTAAATATATATTAAAATATGGGTGGGTCAAGTCGGGTTTGTAATTTTATGACCCAAACCCAACTCGACCCGCTATAAAAAAAAATTTTGTAACCCAACCCAACCCACCAAGCCCTAAAAATCGACCCAACCCGGCGGGTTGGGTCGGGTCGGGTTGGGCGGATTGGTGGGTTTTCTGCACACCCCTACAAAATACCCTTGAAACCTTGAAAATGATCAAAATACCCCTAAATCTAGAAAGATGGTCAAAATACACCTAAAACATCTAAAATTAACAAAATAGACATTTGGGGTATTTTGGATGTTTCGAGGGTATTTTGGATGTTTCAAGGGTATTTTTGACAAACAAAAGGTTTTAAGAGTGTTTCAGTCAATTTATAGGTTTCTAGGGAATCTTAGTAATTTTTTAGGTTTCGGGGTTATTTTGGTTATTTTTTAGATTCTAAGGGTCTTTCGGTCATTTTATTAGGTTACGAGGGAATTTATTTCATTTTTAAAGTTTTAGGGGCATTTTAGATTTTTTAGATTTTGGGGCTATTTCAGTATATTTCTAGGTTTCAGAGGTATTTTGGTAATTTTTAGGTTTTTGGTGTATTTTGGTCATTTTTAAGTTTCAAGGGTATTTTGGTCAATTTTTTTAGGGTTCGCAGGTATTTCAGTCATTTTGTAGGTTTTGGAGGTAATTCGGTCATTTTTTAAGGTTTAGGGGGGTTTTTTTGGTAATTTTTAGGTTTCGAGGGTATTTCAATCATTTTTAGGTTTTGAGGGTATTTCAGTGATTTTTAGATTTTGGAGGTATTTTTGTCATTTTTTTTTTTTTGGTTTTGGCAGTATTTCAATCATTTTTAGGTTTCAAAGGTATTTCGGTTATTTTTTAAGTTTAGGGGGTATTTTGGTAATTTTATAAGTTTCGAGGGTCTTTTAGTCATTTTTTAAGTTTATGGGGTATTTTGTTAATTTTTAGGTTTTAGGGGTATTTTTGTCATTTTATAGGTTTCGGGAGTATTTTAGTCATTTATTACATTTAGGTAGTATTTTGGTAACTTTTAGGTTTTGAGGGTATTTTGGTCATTTTATAGGTTTCGGAAGTATTTCGATAATCTTTTAGGTTTAGGATGTATCTTGGTAATTTTTAGGTTTCGAGGGTATTGTGGTCATTTTATAGGTTTCAGGTGGTATTTTGGTCATTTTTTTAGGTTTAAGGAATATTTTGGTCATTTTATAGGTTTTGGGAGGTATTTTGGTCATCTTTTAGGGTCTGTTCGGTTGAAGGAGTGGAAAAGTGGTGAGGATGAAAAATTGTGGGAGGATGGAAAATATTTAGTTTTCCCTCTTGTGTGTTCCGTTGGAGGGGTGGAAAAGTAGGAGAGTGGAAAACTCTTTTGTTCGGTTGGAGAGAAAAATGGAAGGATAGAAAATGTAATTTATATAAATTGACTATTATACATTTGTTACATAATAGGTAAGAAATAGATTTATTTGTACTCATTACATAATATAAAATTTACCACATCATATATATAAATTTATATTATTATTTTTGTTATTATAATGTAAAAATTAGATTAGGTCACGTTGAAAAAAAATAATAATAACATTCAGGTAACGTGGAAAAAAAAAAAAAAACATTGAAGTTCAGGTAACATTGAAAAAAAAAAAGAAAAAAAAGAAGAAGTTGAAGTTAAGGTAATGTTAATATATATATATATATATATATAGGTGAGAAAAGGGTATTTTTGTAAAAGTGCTACCATAACACTTTTCTCTCCAGATTTTCCTTTCGATTTGGAAGGAAAAAAAATGTGGGTCCGAAGAGAAAACTTTCTCCCCAGTTTTCTCTCCTTCCTATTTTCCTTCCCCAAACGAACAATGAAAAACAGTATTTTCCACCCTATTTTCCCTCCTCTATTTTCCACCCAAACGGACGGACCCTTAGGTTTAGGGAATATTTTGGTAATTTTTAGGTTTTAAGAGTATTTTGGTCATTTTTTAATTTCTAGGGTTATTTTGGTATTTTTCAAGTTTTAAGGGTATTTTGGTAATTTTTAGGTTTCATGGGGTTATTTTGGTTTTTTTTTTTTAATTTATTTTGGGGGTATTTTGGACATTTTCTAGAAGTTAAAATTTTCTATTGTTTATTTAAATTTTAGATGAGTTTTAGTGGGTATTAATGGGTTTATCTGTTAAAACTCATTTAATTAAATAACATAATGTGTCTTTACTCATTTAACCCAAATATTCAAATGGGTTGAGTTAAGACTTATCCAACTTAGGTGAGTAATGGGTAGATTCATGAATATGAATAGAAATTGTTACCCCTAATTACAAGTACTGTAAAGCCTTGAAGAAGTAGATTTGATTCATACAAGAGCTCAAGGCAAGCCCTAGGCCTAGGCCAATTAGGCAATCGCCTAGGGCCCCTACTAGAGAAAGGCCCCCAAAATTGGGGTAGAATTTGATATATTCTTTTTTTTTTTTTTTTTTTTTGAGATATGGGGAAAAAAAAGTTAGTTTTACATTTTTGTCTACATTTAAGAAGTCTTAAAGAATTGAGTAATGCTAGAGAAAGTACAACTTTAAATATATCGGTCTTCCAAATATGAGATAGGTTTAAATTACACCTAGTGTAACTCTTATAGAGTTATATATTTTTTTAAACCATTGATTTCCATTAGATCTAATGGTTAAAAACACACTAGTGCCATGTCAAATTTAATATTATTAAGTCATTAAATTCTCTTCTAAAAAAACAAAAGGTCATTTAACTCTCACCCTCCACCGTTGTCTTCTTCTTCCTCTCTCATATGCCAGGACCTCCATGAACTCCTCTAATGGAACCAAATAACTCAATAAGTGATAAGGCATTAGCATTTTTCATCTTTTCAATTAGACGTGAATGATATGCATCTGTGTAAATATTTTTCAAGGGATTAGGCAACGATTGAATTAATTTGTTATTTGACAATTCTCCTGAAGCAAACAGGTATAAGTAATAAACAACCTTCACTACATTAGCAGACTAACTGATTTATTAACTTTATTTTGTTGTGATGGGAATGTAAGATTGGATACAAATTGGTGCATTATTCCTTGACTCTTTAGTATTCCTAATAGAGAAGTTATGCCCTCCACCCAAAATCCCATATGAATATACTGTAGAGAAGATGTTGCAATCTAGTGGCTGTTGCATGTTAGACGATGTTAAATCTAGGATTTGGATAGCTGGTACTTCTAGTAAGTCTTTTAAAAGGATCTTCTAGTTGTTGCATGTTTTCAGATCTGCTGCTTGTACCACAATAAAAGTACCATACATCGATTCCCTTGTTGATTTATGATGATGCTGAAAATATCACCAGTGAGTTGCGAGCACCCTCCACTTAAAGTAGTTCCTGCAAAAGGAAAACAATAGACCTCAAGAGAGCACCGGTGTGGTGCCGGCCAAAAACCCTCCGAAGGTCAAGTTAGAACCTTGTGCCTTTTTTTACCCTAGAGTGCCAGAGTCAAGAGTATTATGCGTACCTTTGTATCTAGGGTTTCTGGGGTATTTATATTGAGTAGAATCACCTTTCTTTTAGGATACAACTTCCTTCTCAAGTTTCTTTCCATATAGGAGTCTTACCAAACGTGTGCCGCAAGAAGCCTAAGTATACACGTTTGCGTGGGGATAAAGAAAAAGCCCAGCCGTAACATGTCAAACAACATGCAACCCGGAATCCGCAATCAACTTATATATGACGGATACTCAGTACACTTTCAACCGTCATAGTAGTGTCGCCCGCCGGTGTCGATCCGTCTTCCTCATATCCGTCCAATCATTTAATTTCAATAGGAATACCCATCTATTATTTTTATCCCCTTCAGTTGCCCCCTTCATTCCTTGGATCCGTCTATGTAATATGACGGATTCAAGGAATGACTATAGCAACGTATGGAGAGGGGACGGTCTCAATACCTATTACGGACGACATGTGGTCTGACTTCTGACGATGAACACGTGGTGCCCGTGGATTGGCTATTTTCCAAAATCGAGGCGTCGCTTCGTATCCCACGCCTTTTACTCTATAAAAACCCCGACATTCCGCCCTTCATTTTCTCTTCTTATCAAAAAATTAGAGAGCAGAGCGCAACCGTCACATCTATCGCGTCTTCCAGTTTTTCAACAGATCCGTCCATCTTTCCTCGTCAGAAACCATCTCGAACCGGTATGTATTCTAAATCTATCTCCGTCTTTCCTTTAATTTCATTGTTTCAAATGTATGCGGTTTCTTTAGATCCGTCAGTGTCTTAGGTTATGCCGTCACAAATGTAGGTAATGTCTAGTGCGTCGAGTAACCAGTCGTTTGTCCGCGAGGGGGCGGGCTACGATGAAAAGTGTCCGTCAGGTCCAAGAGATCCTGACACTTCAAGTGAAGAGGGGAACCTGTCAAGTACCTCTTCTTCCCTTGATGGTGGTTCGGAGACAGAGAGTTCAGAATCGTCCAGTAGTAGCTAGGACGGTGTGGATCCCCCCGTCCAATCAGTAACTGGCCCAGATGGCTTTAGAGAATTCATCATGCTGCCCCTTTGGATGGTAAATGACTTTAGGTCATCCATGACTGACTCTCAACTCAACACTCTTAGGATCAAGTATCAAATACTAGACAACATCCGTCTACGCCTTCCCGAAAAATCCGAGAAGTGCTACTACAAGGGGGTAGACGGTGTTGGAATTTACAAGCAAGCTTTAAAGGCGGGGCTCAGATTTCCATTGAGCTCTCTCCACCGTCAACTTCTCCAATACCTTGGTTTATCCGTCACCCAAATCTCCCCAAACGCCTGGAAGGTGTTCATTGGGGTTGAGGTTTTATATGGTGCGATGTCCGACGGTTCCCGAAGGTTGACGGTGGAAGAGTTTTTCCACTGTTACCGTCCAATGGAGATCGTCAAATCCAAGGGGATGTATAGCTTTGTAGCTAGAAGCCCACTATTGAGGCTCGTCAGTGATACTCCGGACTCGAACAGAGACTGGAAGAGTCGTTATTTCTTCCTGGAAGGGGACGAGTGGATGTGCCGTCCAGGAGATATAACTAACATGCCCATCGACACAACATGGGGCATAATGCCTCCGTCGGGTATGTGTATTCCCTTTGCTTTCGTTCAGTCTTTTTTGTTTGGCTTTTTACGTCTAACCGTCCTTTGTTGTAGCTCGTGACCGTCCTTAAGTTAACTTGGAGCAGTGGAGTTTCCTTGAAAAAATTTTCAATAAGACAAAACTGCAGGAGAGAACTTGGGCTCAGCTCGTCACCCTCGATACTTTGTTTTGGTATTGTGAAGGACCAGAACCGTCATCCGCTGCCCGTCGATACGACAATAGAATTCGAAAACGTAAGTTTGCTAAAATTATCTCCGTCTCTTTTTTACCTTTATTTTCTGAACCGTCTGTGATCTTGCAGAAATGGATGCCGCCAAGAGGAGAAACCTCATTAAACAACAGGCAGCAAAGAAAAAACAGGACGGGGGTCAAACAAAGGGGACGATCCCGCCGGCACCGCCAAAGCGAACTCAACAAGAAAAGACGGACCGTCCTCAGAAGAAACAAAAGACCACCATCGACCCCGTTGTGGCCTTGCAAGCTGAGAAGACGCCCGTCAAGCATGGGAAAGGCAAAGGCTTAATGAAGGGTCCAACACCTTCAGGGGAGAAACCACCCGTCCTTTTCCGGGAGGATTCCAGCTATGCCCTCGAGAAAATGTCGTCCATGCTAACGGCTGACGACTATGCAGACCTTGGCAACCATTCGACGGAGGCGATGGGCGAGACGGGCCTCTTCACCCTTGCACAGGTAATTTTTCAATCCGTCTAATACTCATTCTAAGTTACTTTACATCCGTCATTTTTATGACCTTGTTTCACTTTCAGGCCATGGTGATGATGAAGGGGCTTTTTGGCCGTTGTCTCAATCATGAGACATCCATGGACCGTCTGAGGCAGAAAAACAAGACGATGGAGGATGAGCTTCACGAGCTGAAGACTTACAAGATCAATGTAGACAGAAAGCTCAAGTGCTCGGAGCAAGTCAGAGGCGAAGTGGAGAAAGAGAACGGGCATCTACGCGAGCTTTTAAAGGACAAGGAGAGACAACTGACGGAAGCAATGTCCAAGCTTGACAATGCAAAGGAATTAGCCGTCCAGGAGTACCGTGATTCTGATCTACTCATTGCGGAGCTTGGGAACTCCTTTGCAGACGGGTTCGATGATGCTCTCCGTCAGGTGAAGTCATCGTACCCTGACTTGGACGTGTCTCATATAAACATTGATGCTCAAGGGCAAACTCTCGCTCAATCCGTCCGCTCCGAAAGCACAGACGAGGTGTTTGCCGTCAATGCTCCAGCCGACGAAGGTGAAGCTTTTCCTCCTAGCCAGCCAATTGACGGTCCTGTGGACGGGAACTCTTCTCCGAAGAATGAATAGGATGATTTGAAGTATTTTGTAAAAGAATTTTTGAAGTTGTAAAGGAACTTTGTTTGAACCGTGCTTTTGTGATTACTAATCTTATCAAAACTCTTATTGCTTGTTGCTTGGTTTCTATCCGTCGTATATTCAGACAATCCTTTTACATCGTGAATGGACTTCAAATATATTTTCGCTAACCGTCCACTGTGTGAATTAGGCGTTCTAATTTGGTTGATCCGTCTACCTTTGGACTTGTAGGTTTTTAACTAGGTTTTTAACTAGGTTTTTAACCCTTTGGGTGATCCGTCCACTTTGTGGACCTGTACATTTTTCACCCTTTGGGTGATCCGTCACCCTTTGGGTGATCCATCTACTTTGTAGACTTGTAGATTTTTCACCCTTTGGGTGATCCGTCCACTTCGTGGACTTGTAGGTTTCTCACCCTTTGGGTGATCCGTCCACTTTGTGGACCTGTACATTTTTCACCCTTTGGGTGATCCGTCACCCTTTGGGTGATCCGTCTACTTCGTAGACTTGTAGATTTTTCACCCTTTGGGTGATCCGTCTACTTTGTAGACTTGTAGATTTTTCACCCTTTGGGTGATCCGTCCATTTCGTGGACTTGTAGTTTTCTCACCCTTTGGGTGATCCGTCCACTTTGTGGACCTGTACATTTTTCACCCTTTGGGTGATCCGTCTACTTCGTGGACTTGTAGATTTTTCACCCTTTGGGTGATCCGTCCATTTCGTGGACTTGTAGTTTTCTCACCCTTTGGGTGTTCCGTCCACTTCGAGGACTTGTAGGTTTCTCACCCTTTGGGTGATCCGTCCACTTCGAGGACTTGTAGGTTTCTCACCCTTTGGGTGATCCGTCAACATGCATTTTTTTTTAAAAAATTCCTCCAGACAAATGCATTTAAAAAATTCCTCTCATAAGTTCAACCAACCAAATTGTAAATGGAGCAGAAAAACTATGCTCTAAAAGGAGAAAAACTAAGTTCTGAAAACCAATAGCTATAACTGTCTAAAATCAAACTGAAAAATAAGGCAACATGCATTGTGGCTGCTGCACTATTGGTAGTACTTCTTCAGGTGCTCCGTGTTCCAGGGATGGCCTAATTTCTTTCCGTCCATTGTCTCCAAATAGTACGTTCCTTTCCTGTGCCATGAGATGATTCTGTACGGGCCTTCCCAGTTGGGACCCAGCTTTCCCAATGATGCATCCTTCGTAGCGCCGAGCACTTTTCTTAACACTAGATCTCCAACCTTGAAGTCTCGGTGTCGGACCTTAGAGTTGTAGTGCTTTGCCATCGTATCCTGGTATCGTGCGAGTCTTTGGGCCGCCGTTGCTCTGACTTCGTCTACAAGGTCAAGCTCTAGACACAACGCCTCAACATTCTTGCTTTCATCATAGCTTTCCACACGGTAGCTCGTCAACCCCACTTCTGCCGGTATGAGGGCTTCTGCTCCAAACGCCAATCGAAACGGTGTCTCTCCTGTTGGCGTTCTTGCCGTCGTTCTGTACGCCCATAGGACGCTTGGTAGTTCGTCCGGCCATATGCCCTTTGCCCCCTCGAGCCGGGTCTTGATGATCTTTAACAAGGACCGGTTTGTGACTTCGACTTGTCCGTTGGCCTGTGGATGAGCGGGCGATGAGTAGTGATTCTTGATTCCCAGCTGAGAACAAAAGTCTCGGAATGCATCGTTGTCGAATTGCTTCCCGTTATCCGACACGAGCACTCTTGGGATCCCATATCGGCAAATAATATTTCTCCATACAAAATTGCGAATATTTTTCTCCGTGATAGTAGCAAGAGCTTCTGCTTCCACCCACTTAGTGAAGTAGTCGATTCCAACTACCAAGAACTTCAATTGTCTGGCCGCTATTGGAAATGGACCCATGATGTCCAATCCCCATTGCGCGAACGGCCAGGGGGCTGTCATGGGTGTTAGTTCCTCCGTTGGCTGCCTAATAAGATTGCCGAATCGTTGACACTTATCACAGGTTCTCACGTACATATGGGCATCCTTCTGCATTGTCGGCCAGTAATACCCTGCTCGGAGTAGCTTGTGTACCAGAGACCTTGATCCTGAGTGGTTCCCGCAAATCCCTTCATGAACCTCTCTCATTACGTAGTCTGCTTCGTCATGGCCCAAGCACCTTAGATATGGTCGGGAGAATCCTCTCTTGTAAAGGATGCCTTTGATCAATATGAATCCGGCAGCCCTAACCTTCAATTTCCTCGCTTCTTCCTTTCCGTCTGGTAGCTTGCCGTCCTTGAGGTACGCCACAATCGGAACCGTCCAATCGTCTTCAAGTGTTAATTCCTGCACCTGAACATTATCTAATAACGACGAATATTGGACGAAGGACAATACCTGCTCTGGGACGACCATAGGTTCGGCCGAAGCGGCCTTCGCGAGTCGATCCGCGTCTTGATTCTCTTCTCTCGGGATCTGAGTTATCTCGAATTGAAAGTCAGTCGTTCGACCCTTCACTTCTCCGAGGTACCTTCGCATTCGTTCATTCCTGCAATCGTAGCTCCCGTCAACTTGACTAGCTACAATTTTGGAATCAGTGTAGACCATTGCCTTTCTAGCCCCGGCCGCTACTGCAAATTCCAATCCCGCCACCAGGGCTTCATACTCAGCTTCGTTATTTGTTGTGGGGATTCCAGACGGATCATGCATTCAATCTTATCCCCTTCTGGGCTGTGGAGCACAACTCCGGCTCCTCCCGTATGCCTATTGGAGGATCCGTCGGTATGAATTCTCCATGTGGGCGTCTCTTCTGGCCCCTGCTCCTCAGGAGTTGTGAATTCAGCAGTGAAATCTGCCAATATTTGCCCTTTTATTGCTGTTCGTGGTTGGTATTGGACATCGTACTCACTCAACTCAATTGCCCATAAAGCCATCCGTCCGAAAGTTTCTGGATTAGTCATTGCTCTTCGCAGGGGCTGATCCGTTGGGACTATAATGGTGTGTGCTTGAAAATAGGGCTTCAGCTTCTGCGCCGCGGTTATAAGAGCGAAGGCAAGTTTCTCCATCCGTGGATATCTTTCCTCTGCACCCCTTAACGCCCGGCTTACAAAGTACACGGGCTTCTGTATCTTTCCTTCCTCCTTGATGAGGGCTGCACTTACGGCCGCTGATGAGACGGCAAGGTAGATGTACAATTCCTCCCCTTGTATGGACGGACTAAGTAGCGGCGGGGAGGAGAGATATGCTTTTAACTCTTCAAATGCCTTTTGGCATTCGTTCGTCCATTCGAATGACCTTCTCAGTGTCTTGAAGAAAGGCAGACACTTGTCCGTCGCTCTTGATACAAACCTGTTCAGAGCTGCTATCTTTCCTGTCAAACTTTGCACTTCCTTCACCGTTCTTGGAGGAGATAGCTCCAAGATTGCTTTTACTTTCTCCGGGTTGATCTCAATGCCCCGCTGGGACACCATGAACCCTAGAAATTTTCCAGCGGTTACTCCGAATGCGCATTTGCTTGGGTTCAACTTCATATTATACGTTCGAAGTGTATTGAAAGTCTCCTGGAGGTCGCTCAGATGATCCGACGCTTTCACGCTCTTCACCAGCATGTCATCTACGTAGACCTGGACGTTCCGGCCAATTTGGTCTGCGAACATTTTGTTCATTAGTCGCTGGTACGTGGCTCCTGCATTCTTCAGTCTGAATGGCATCACCTTGTAGCAGAAAAGCCCTTGGCTTGTCACAAACGGTGTTTTCTCTTGATCCGTTTCCTCTAACCTTATCTGATTATACCCTGAGAAGGCGTCCATAAAGCTCAGCAATTCATGTCTAGCGGTGGAGTCCACTAAGGCGTCTATGCGTGGTAGCGGGTAGCTGTCTTTAGGGCACTCTCTATTCAAATCCGTGAAGTCGACGCACATTCTCCACTTCCCATTTGGCTTTTTGACCATCACCACGTTCACTAGCCAGTCGGGGTAGAACACCTCCCGTATGAAGTTTGCGTCCCGTAGCTTCTGAACTTCCTTTGCTGCGGCGCGATCCCATTCGGGGGCAAACACGCGCTTCTTTTGTCGAACTGGAGAGAACGACGGTGACACGTTCAATTTATGGACAATGACTGTCGGATCTATCCCGGGCATGTCGTCATGGCTCCACGCAAATACGTCTTGGTTACCTTTGAGGAACATTAGAAGCGCATGCCGAACCGTTTGGTCGACCAAGGTTCCAATCCTGGTGGTTCAGTCGGACCGCAAGTCGTCCAATTGCACCTCTTCCAACCTCTCCACGGGTTCCGCCGCTGTTCTCTGTTCTTCAATGTTCATTAATTGTATACGATCATCCATCTCCATCATGGCCACGTAACATTCCCGTGCGGCCACCTGATTTCCGCGCAATTCTCCAACCCCATGCTCGGTATGGAACTTGATCATCAGATGGTAAGTAGAAGTGACGGCCTTCCATGCGTTGAGCGTGGGTCGCCCGAGTATGGCATTATATGCTGAGGAGCAATCAACAACTAGGAAGGAAACGTCCTTCGTTATTTGCTGCGAATAGTCCCCTACCGTCACTGATAGTGTGATGGATCCTAAAGGATGGACACGGGTTCCCCCGAAGCCTACGAGCGGCGTGTGTGTTGGGATCAGTCGCTCTCTTGCAAGCCCCATCTGCTGGAATGCGGGGTAGTAAAGGATGTCCGCCGAGCTCCCATTGTCCACCAGAACTCGGTGGACGTTGAAGTCTCCGACCTGTATACTGACCACCAGTGCGTCGTCTTGAGGGTGGTGAAGGCGCCGGGCCTCCTCTTCAGAAAACTCGATGCTGGAGCTGTTCCGCCGTATTCTCTCAAGTGTAGCGCCTGTTGACTGAACACTCTGGACCGCCCGTAAATAGGTCTTTCTCGCCTTCTTAGACGATCCTGCTGGAGTACGGCCTCCTATTATCATTCGGATGTCTGCTACCGGCGGTCTTGGACGTTCGTTTTCGCGTCTATTACCCTGCTCCTGGGGTTGATCCATTCTCTCCTTTCTCACGAACCTTTGCAATCTTCCTTGCCGGATAAGGGCTTCAATCTGTTGCTTCAGGTCATAGCAATCCGTCGTATCATGGCCGTGGTCACGATGAAAGCGACAGTATCTATCACGTGGTCTTTTGTTTGGATCTCCCTTCAGCTTGCCCGGGAACTTCAAGGCTCCTTCATCTTTGATTTGCATTAGCACCTGGTCAATCGGGGCTGTGAGGGGGGTGAAACTTGTAAACCTCCCTGAAGGTGGTCTGGATCTTCGATCTTCTCGCCGATCTCTGGTTCTTGCAGTTTTCTGTCCATTATCTGGTTTCGCATCTTCCTGTCTTTCCCTTTTCCTTGGTTTATTGTCGTCTCTGGCCAGCAAGGCATCCTCCGCGTTCATATATTTTGTTGCCTTGTAGTATACATCGGACATAGTTTTTGGGTCATTTTTACATAGAGAGAACAAGAACTTACCCTCTCGTAACCCGTTCGTGAACGCCGCCACCAATATCTTGTCGTCTACTTCGTCTATCAAGAGGGACTCCCTATTGAAGCGGGCTATATAGGACCGAAGTGTCTCGTCTTCTCGCTGCTTAATACCCAGTATGCAAGCAATGGACTTCTTGTGACGATGGCTTCCAATAAAATGCGACACGAACTGTGCTCCTAACTCCTTGAAGGTGCCAATGGAATTTGGTGTCAACCTACTGTACCAATCCCTTGCGGGTCCTTTCAAAGTGGTGAGAAAAGCCCGGCACATTATCTCGTCCGGTACGCCCTGAAGGTGCATCAGGGTTCGGAAGGACTCCAAGTGATCTACAGGGTCTTTAGATCCGTCGTATTTTTCCACATTGGGCATGCGAAATTTTGGAGGTACGGGGCACGAGTTCATCAAGGTCGTGAAGGGTGAATCCGTTCTGTGGACCAGGTCGTCCAGGTTGCTGGATACCCGTCCTTTAAGGGCGTTCATCATCGCATCCATGCGTTCTCTCATCTCCTGCATCTCTGCGGCGATATGAGGTGGCACTAAGTCCGAGGCGAGTGATTGATTGGTCTCCTGTCGCTCGGGTCTAGTCGGAGCGTTGCTGCCCTCAGGTCTCTTCGCGTTCCTTCCTTCAGGACTAGCGTCCTCCTGATCTTCCCGTGGTGCACTCTGGTGTGCAGTCACCTGCCGCAACTGCTCTTCCAGATCATGATTTCGCTTGGTGAGGCGTTCAACCGCCGCCGCAAGCGTTTGGACCTGCCTCTCCAGAGCGGTGGCGCGCGGTTCGTCGCCTTGATTGTTATTCGTAGCCATCGATCGGGTGAGTGCCATGCAACTCTTTGTCTCAGGGGTAGAGCGAGACCAAATTCGAGAAAGTCTTTCCCACAGACGGCGCCAACTGATGATGCTGAAAATATCACCAGTGAGTTGCGAGCACCCTCCGCTTAAAGTAGTTCCTGCAAAAGGAAAACAATAGACCTCAAGAGAGCACCGGTGTGGTGCCGGCCAAAAACCCTCCGAAGGTCAAGTTAGAACCTTGTGCCTTTTTTTACCCTAGAGTGCCAGAGTCAAGAGTATTATGCGTACCTTTGTATCTAGGGTTTCTGGGTATTTATATTGAGTAGAATCACCTTTCTTTTAGGATACAACTTCCTTCTCAAGTTTCTTTCCATATAGGAGTCTTACCAAACGTGTGCCGCAAGAAGCCCAAGTATACACGTTTGCGTGGGGATAAAGAAAAAGCCCAGCCGCAACATGTCAAACAACATGCAACCCGGAATCCGCAATCAACTTATATATGACGGATACTCAGTACACTTTCAACCGTCATAGTAGTGTCGCCCGCCGGTGTCGATCCGTCTTCCTCATATCCGTCCAATCATTTAATTTCAATAGGAATACCCATCTATTATTTTTATCCCCTTCAATTTATTTGATTCATTGGAGGAGTACCATACATCAATTCCCCTGTTGATTTATTTGATTCATTGGAGGAGTTCATGTCCAGGCAGATGAGTGAGAGAGAGGTAGAAGAAGAAGACAACATGGAGGGTGAAAGACTTCAATGACTTTTTGTTTATTTTTAGAAGAAAAGGTAATGAGTTGATGATATTAAGTTTGACATGGCACTTAGTGTTTTTTTAACTATTAGATCTAATGAAAATCAATAATCTAAAAAATGTGCAACTCTTATACAAATAATTAGATATATATGTCACTAATCAGAATAAATAATTCAGATAAGAAAATGCTATAAATTTAAATACATGGGTGTTATAAATTGATATGAGAATTAATATGATTTGTGGACATCAACAACTTATTAAATGCATTTTTGAATTACTTTTTGTGATTGTTGATATATCTTTATAAGTCTCATGTTGTAAAATTTATAATATCTCTAGCATAATCTATTCAAATACTTGCTTATCTTCTTGAAGTGTCACTAATCACATTCATTGTTACATCGTTTAAGTTTTTTGTAGTAAAATTTGTTATAGCTTTAGCATTTTTCCAACCAAAAAAAAAAACATATTACAAAATAAAAAGAATGGATTTTTTATATAAAAATAATGATATTAAACACTATTTAAATATTATTTAAGTAGGTTTCTCCAAAAAAAAATTAAATGATAATAAAAAGGCTTCATTTAAATATATGAGCTTAAGCCTCCAATTTTGTGGAGCTGCCCCTCAAGAGCTCAGCAGCGTTAAAGATTTTGGACTTTGAGCAGGAATAGAAGATGATGGGGGAGGATTTGCTTTGGGAAGCAATAATAAAATCTATGTACAGTTTAATTTCAGGTCTATTATATCCTTTTGATTGGCAACAAGCAAATCGAAGACATAAAGTTAAATGGCAAACAAAATGGAATGTGAATGACATCAGAAGTTTTATAGTGCGGACGGCTAATTGGCAATTAGCAAACTTTTAGCATCTAAGAATTTGTTAGGGGGAAATTATGTTATACTTACACTAATAGACACACTATTGCACAAACAAAATAACTGAAATCATGATTTAAAAGTCATGATCCTTATAAGTTAGAAAGTTAAAAATTGTGACTTTTTTTTTTCAGTTCATTTTTTATGTGAGTGCAATAGTGAGTATATTAGTGAGTGTGTAATAGACACTACTCTCTTTTTAATGGCTTTTGGGTTTGAAATAGTTTGAGGGCTATTTAGGTTTTGTTCTGGGTTTTTTTGCACTGCTCTATTAGTCTATTACCTTTTGGTGTATGAAAAAAATGGACTTTGCTATGGTCACAAATTGTTGAGATGGCATGTTGTGATTAGTGGACAATCATTTTTAAATGGTTTCACTATCAACATCATTTTCATTTTCAACCCAACAGAATCTATCATTTCAACAAATTATAGGAAATATGGTAAATTAATATTTCGGTACCTAAATTTTATCAAAAATTTATTTTTTGTCCCTAAATTTTAAAAAGTTCTTTTTTCATTCCTAGACTTTGTTAAGAGTTTTTTCAATAGCAAAAATAGGAATGAAAAAAAAAAAAAAAAAAAAACTTTTTTCAATAGTTTAGGGAGGAAAAAATAACATTTGATAAAATTAAAGGACACAAATAAAAAAATTAATAATTTAAAGATGAAAGATGAATTCTTCAATAGTTTAGAAACGAAGAATAAACTTTTCAAAGTTTAGGGATAAAAATAAACTTTTGGCAAAATTTAAAAACCAACATAATATTTATCATTTTGCCAACAATAATGTTTATAAACTTATGAATTATGATACCCAAAACATAATAATAATAATAATAATAATAATAATTGTAGGGGCAGAATGGTCAAAACACGCATTTGGGCCTTGGGCCTGATTTGGTAGTGCAAGTCTGTTCGAGCAGAGCCTTTGAAGCCCACAACTAGCTCTAGTTAGAAAGCTTGATGGGGTTGTCCGAGGAGGGGCATTTCCTCGGCTAAGTCAAGTGAAGATCGTAGGACATGTTATGGTGTTTGGAGAGAGAATTATGGAAGGTCTGTTAGATAAAGATATGTTCCACATAGCTATAGAGAGAAGAACGTATGAGACATATCAAGGGAAAAAGCTGCTACCACCGCATTAAAGAGTTTGCACATGCCCTTCTGGCCGCATTAATGGGGAAATGACGTCTAAACAGTATAAATCAGTTTTACAGCTGTTATTTAAAGACTGTTAGAAGGTGGTAGATGGGACAAGTATCTGGATTGGTGGTCTGTGCTATAGGAAGAAGAAAGGAGGTATAAAGAAAGAAAGGAGGGATTAGAGGCGGGGGATCGAGAAAAAGAGAGAGAAACACTATACATAATACCTTCAACTATAATTCATTGTAAAAAGAAGGAAGGGCAATACAAGTCATCCTTGGCTTATGTTCGAGGATAGATTTTATCATATAATTATTTCATTACATATGTATTGGCGATCTAGCCCATCATATTTGTTATCCAACATCTATAAAACCTAGGTTTCCAGCCCACGGTCTACAAATTTGATTGTATAAGGCTTTTTAGGCTTGAGCCCATCACTCATTTGGGTACGGGTACAAATTGTGCACTTACAATTGGCGCCGTCTGTGGGGAATCTTGTGTTGAAGGAATTGGAACACTATGGCATGCTCGGATCCGCATCATGCAGAGTCTTTGGGGTCCCAGCATGAGGATCATTTCTGACATCTTGAGCGAGAAAGAGATCGAGAGGGCAACATACACACAGTGCACACCGGAAGGAGTCGTTCGCGGGGTGGAAGCAGAATCCCCCATAAGGATGATGCGAAGACCATGCAAAGGGAGATTGATTACCTTAAGAAGAAGTTACACCGTGCGAGACGGAGGCGAACGGCATCTCTTTCTGATCCTTCTTCTGAAGGCTCCCAAGGTAGTAGTTACAGGCGAAGGTCCAGAACTCCTCCTAGTGAAACTTTCTCATATGCGAAAGACGATCTTCATGGTTATAAGGACAAGAATTCTTCCTCCAGGGGCTTGGGAAACGATGCTATAAGCAGGGCGTTGCACCAGACCTCCAAGTCACCTTTCACACTTAGGGTCGAGAGGGGAAAGCTTCCATGACAGTTCACTCAGCCCACGTTCACCATTTATAATGGCAGAACAGACCCTGTAGAACACGTGAGTCATTTCAATCAGAGGATGGTTGTATACTCTAAGAATGAAACTTTAATGTACAAAGTCTTCCCTTCTAGCTTAGGACCTGTTGCGATGAGATGGTTTAATGGCCTAAAGGCGGGTTCTATTGATTCCTTCATGGAACTTACTAGGGCATTTGGGTCTCGATTCATCACCTATAGCAGAGTTCCTCAACCTTTGGACTCATTATTGTCCATGGCCATGAGGAATGGAGAGACCTTGAAAACGTATTCTGATAGATACTGAGAGATGTTTAACGAAATCGATGGTGATTTTGATGAGGTGGTGATTAACACTTTTAAGGTGGGCCTTCCAACTGATCACAACTTAAGGAAATATCTAACCAAAAAGCCTGTATGAAGTGTACGTCGGTTCATGGATCGTATTGACGAGTACAAGCGGGTTGAGGAAGATCAGCAGCAAGGTAAGGGGAAGGCGAAGGTTATCCCTCAGGAGAGGAGGGATTTTAAGTCGGATAGATACAATAACAATAGGCCGAGGAGAGATTTCGCTGGGCAATCTAGTTCAACCACTCCTCAGGTAGTCAACACCATATTCTGAGAACCGGTGCATCAGTTGTTGGAGAAGATTCGGAAGGAACCATACTTCAAATAGGCCAACAAGATGGCTGGGGATCCTACGAAGCGGAATCAGAATCTCATTTGCCACTATCATCAGGACGTAGGTCATACCACCGAGAATTGTCAGACATTATAGAACTATGTGGAGCAGTTGGTTAGTGAAGGAAAGTTGAAGCAATTTTTGTATCATCCCAATGGACAAGGAAGCCATTCAGGTTTGGTTGATCAAAGGAACAACTCATCCAGGCCTCCCTTGGGAACGATTAATGTCATTTTTGCTACTCCTGGCAGGACTGGCTCTTGTCCTACTAGGATGATGTCTATGTCACATACTCTCGCCGAGGAGTCTGGCTTGAACCCGAAGAGGATTAAAAGGAATATTTCGCCTATTTTGGGCTTCTTGGATGAAGATAAGATTGGGACCATTGAACCGCATAATGATGCTCCGGTGGTTACGCTGAGGATAGGAGGCTATGATGTGAAAAGAGTGATAGTTGATTAGGGCAGTGGTGCGGATATTATGTACCCTAACTTGTTTAAGGGGCTTAATTTAAAGCTCGAGAATCTTACTGCTTATGATTTGCCATTAATAATTTTTGAAGGGAAAGCTGTCATACTAAAGGGACAAATTCATTTGCCTTGTGCAGTCAGGTCCGAAAACAGTCGATGTGGATTTCATTGTGGTTGACGCTTATTCCCTATACACGGCCATCGTGGCAAGGCCTTGGCTACATGCTCTGGGTGTTTTTTCCTCAACTCTACATGTTAAGGTAAAGTTCCCATCGGGGGAACTGATTGAAGAAATTCTTGGGAGCCAATCAGTGCAAGACAGTGTATATCGGCGGAAATCCTGCATTAGGCTGAACCAGGATTCTCGGTCTCAGGTACGGAGGACTTATAGCAATTAACGTCTCTAGATGTGCCCAATGCGGTGACAGCAGAGGAGGCAACATATGAAGAATTAGAAAAGTTTCTTATAGGAAATGACCCTGAAAGGTTCTTTCAAGTTGGTGTTCGACTACCACATCAGGAGAAGATGGAATTGGTTATGTTTTTGAAAAAGAATGTAGACGTGTTTGCGTGGGATCCCTATGAAGCTCCCGGGGTTGATCTAAGTTTCATTTGCCATTATTTGAACGTCAATCCTACCGTTGTTTTGAGGAGGCAACCACCTTAGCGTTCCTCTAAGGAGCATGCCGAGGTTGTTAAGGAAGAGGTGCTCAAGCTTAAAAGGGTCGGGGCAATCAAAGAAGTTTTTTATCTGGAATGGTTGGTACACATAGTTGTGGTGAAAAATAAGAATGGGAAGTGGAGAGTGTGTGTGGACTTCATAGACCTGTACAAGGCTTGTCCTAAAGATTCATTTCCAATGCCTCGTATAGATCAGTTGGTGGATGCTACAGTTGGACATCCTCGGATGAGTTTTTTGGATGCTTTCCAAGGCTATCACCAAATACCTTTGGCACTGGATGATCAGGAGAAGACAACCTCTATTACTCCTACGGGGAATTATCATTATAAGGTGATGTCATTTGGTTTGAAAAACGCAGGGGCTACCTATCAAATGATGATGACCAGGATTTTCGAGTCGCGGCTGGGGAAGACTATTGAAGTGTATGTGGATAATATGGTGGTGAAAAGCAAGATGGTGTCTATGCATGTGAAAGATTTGGATGACACCTTTCAAACGCTCAGGAAGTACAAATTGCGCCTCAATGCCTCTAAAAACTCTGTTGGTGTAGGCTCTAGTAAATTCCTAGGCTACATGGTGACTCATAGAGAAATAGAAGTAAATCTGGCACAAGTCAGGGTAATTAACAGCTTACAACCACCTCAGAATCCAAAAGAAGTTCAGAAGTTGACTGGGATGACTGCCGCTCTCAATAGGTTTATCTCTCGGTCTGCTGATAGGTGTAAACCTTTCTTCCAGTTGCTGAATAAGTGGAAGGGATTCAAATGGATCGAGGAGTATGCCTCAGCTTTCAACAACTTAAAGAGTACCTTTCTCGACCACCCATCTTGTCTTGGCCAGAGGTAGATGAAATCCTGTTTGCGTATATAGCTGTGGCCATTCACGTCGTTAGTTTGGTTCTAATACGGGACGATAGTGGTATACAAAGACCAGTTTACTATGTGAGTAAATCTCTGCATGAACCGGAGGTGTGTTATTTGACGTTGGAGAAAGCGATTTTGGCTATAATGCATACTACGCGTAAGCTTTCTCACTATTTTCAATCCCACACAGTTGTTGTTTTAACTCAGCTCCCCCTTAAATCGATATTACGAAGTGCTGATTACTCCGGGAAAGTAGCTAAATAGGGAACTATCTTGGGGGCTTTTGATATTAAATATATGTCTCGCACCTCTGTCAATGGCCAGGTCCTTGCTAATTTGGTGGCAAAATTTGCCGAACCTTCATTAGAAGAAAGTGCAAAAAGGGGTCCCACATGGATGAAAAATTAGTTGGTATGATTTCGTGCAAGGAGCTTCCAATTTGGAAAGTGTATGTTGATGGAGCGGCGAATCAAAGAGGATCAGGTGTGGGGCTAGTTCCTATGTCTTCGGAGGGGCTTACGTTTTAGAAGTCGTTGAGATTGGGATTCTCGACTACCAACAATAAGGCAGAATATAAGGCTTTACTGGTTGGAATGGATATGGTTCAAAAGATGGGGGGAAAATCAGTCCAAATGTTCTCAGATTCTCAATTAGTTGTGGGCCAAGTGGTAGGGACATTGGAGGCTAGAGATCCAAGAATGCAAGAATATTTTACCCGGGTCAGGTGTTTACAATCCAAACTTGACTCTTTTACTGTGATGCATATATCTAGGAGTGGGAACACACATGCTGATTCATTAGCCACACTTGCAACATCTTCGGCTCAAGATTTGCCCCGAGTCATTCTCGTTGAAGATTTTTTCAAACCTGCTCGGACGGCTGTAGATGTCGTCCGTATTCATCAAGTTAGGTTCGGACCTAGTTGGATGGACCCCATAATATCCTTTCTTAAGAGCAATACTCTGCCCGAGGAGAGGTCTGAAGCAAATAAAGTTCGTAGAAAGGCACCTCAATTTTGGTTGTCCGAGGATCAAAAGTTGTACAAATACTCCTTTTCTGGACCATACTTGCTGTGTATACATCCTGAAGCAACGGAGTCACTTTTGGAGGAATTGCATGAAGGGATTTGTGGAAGTCATACGGGAGGAAGGTCTTTTGCTCATAGAGCTCTGACCCAGGGATATTGGTGGCCTAATATACGGAGAGAGACCCAGGATTATGCGAAAAAATGTGACCAATGCCAAAGATTTTCTCCTAACATCCATCAACCCGGTGGTGCACTGAACCCTATGTCTAGTCCTTGGCCGTTTACTTAATGGGGACTGGATATAGTAGGACCTTTCCCAAAGGTTGTGGGAAATAAATGGTGGTTGCTCGTAGGGACCGATTACTTTACCAAGTGGGTTGAAGCTGAGCCTTTGTCAAACATTAGGGACGTGGATGCAAAGAAGTTTGTTTGGAAGAACATTGTCACTAGGTTTGGAATACCTCATGCTCTTATTCCAGACAATGGCCTGCAGTTTGATAGTAAGGCCTTTAGAAAATACTGTTGTAACCTGGGTATCATGAATAGATACTCCACTCCAGCTTATCTGCAGGGGAATGGGCAAGTCGAGGCAATTAATAAAGTTATCGTAAATGGACTCAAGAAGAGGCTGGACAATGCAAAGGGAAGATAGGTGGAAGAGTTGCCACACGTTCTGTGGATGTATCGAACTACACCATGTAGATCCACCGGAGAAACACCCTTCTCCATGACTTATGGAGCCGAGGCCATGATCCCTTTGGAAACTGGGTTTCCAACGTTGAGAACGAGCTCTTTTATCCCAAGTAATAACGATAGTTTATTAGAGAAGAGCCTAGACTTAATTGAGGAATGGCGAGAGAATTACATGGTCCAGTTAGCTTATTATCAGCATAAGCTCAAACGGGGGTATGATGCTCATGTGAAGTTAAGGCCACTCTCACTTGGAGATTTGGTTTTGAGGAAAGTCTTGGGTACCGCCAAGAATCCAGCGTGGGGAAAGCTGGGACCTACCTGGGAAGGGTTGTATCGTATCACTTCTGTAGCAGGAATAGGGGCATATCGTTTAGCAAATTTAGATGAAAAAGTTGTACAACGTCCTTGGAATGTAAATAACCTATGAAGGTACTACTATTAATGAAATGCACTTTTGCCATTTTTGTTCTATTATTATTGTCTTGTGGTTCAGTTCATTTTTTCTAAGCATCAAACAGAAACTTGGTCATGTCTGGCTCCTCGGACCACATACCTTGTAGAAATTGATATTTTATTAAATGTTAAACAGAACCTTAGTTACGTCTGGTCCTCGAATTATCTACTTTGGGAAAATTAACATTGCAGTTCATTTTTTCTAAGTATCAAACAAAAACTTGGTCATGTCTAGCTCCTCGGACCACATACCTCGTGAAAATTGATATTTTATAAAGTGTTAAACGAAAACCTTAGTTATGTCTAGTCCTCGAATCATCTACTTTGGAGAAATTAACATTTTCGTTCATTTTTTCTAAGTATCAAATAGAAACTTGGTCATGTCTAGCTCCTTAGACCATACACCTCGTGGAAATTGATATTTTATGAAGTGTTAAACAGAACCTTAGTTACGTTTGGTCCTTGGATAATCTACTTTGGGGAAATTAATATTTCAGTTCATTTTTTCTAAGTATCAAACAGAAACTTGGTTATGTCTGGCTCCTCGGACCACATACCTCGTGGAAATTGATATTTTATTAAGTGTTAAACAGAACTTTAGTTACGTCCGGTCCTCAGATCATCTACTTTGGGGAAATTAACATTTCAGTTCATTTTTTCTAAGTATCAAACAAAAACTTGGTCATGTCTGGCTCCTTGGACCACATACCACGTGAAAATTGATATTTTATAAAGTGTTAAATAGAACCTTAGTTACATCTGGTCCTCGAATCATCTACTTTGGGAAAATTAATATTTCAGTTCATTTTTTCTAAGTATCAAACAGAAACTTGGTCATGTCTGGCTCCTTGGACCACATACCTCGTGGAAATTGATATTTTATTAAGTGTTAAACAAAACTTTAGTTACATCTGGTCCTCAGATCATCTACTTTGGAGAAATTAACATTTCAGTTCATTTTTTCAGTTACGTCTGGTCCTCGTGGAAACTGATATTTTATTGGATGTAAAACAGAACTTTAATTAAGTTTGGTCCTCGGATCACTTCCTTTTGGAAAATTAACATGTTAGTTTATTGTTTCTAAGTGTCAGGAAACTCTGTGATTATATTTTTATTTTCACACTATATACTTTGTTATGATTGGTAATTTACTCTTGTGCCTAACTTTTACATAAAGTATAGCCTCAGACCCTATCTCTCTTGCTTTGAGTTCAGATATATTCTTATGTTGTTGTTGCTAGTTAAATCCATCACTAAGGCCTATATTGGTCCTTTGTGCATTACAACTAGTCATGTTATGAATATGAGTTGTATCAAAATAAAAGAACAGATATTCCCAGTAAATGAAGTCAGAATTAAAGTTTTGAACTCATGATACAATTTTTTGAAATTACAATGGGAATGAAAGCGTAACAAAACAGTGAAAATATTGGAAAAAAAAAAACAAAACAAAACTAAGTTAAACTAATACAAAAATAGGCAAAAAACAAAGATGAGGTCCTAGGTTATTTATGCCTTGCTTTTGGATGTGAGATCTTCTGCAGACTTAGGTTCAATCTCTTTCGTTTTATCTTCCTCTCCTTTTGCTTTAAGCTTGATCTCTTGGGATTTGGGGGCCACGACTTTAATGGTAATAGGAGCGTTTGAAGGCAAGACCTTGGTCGAAGTCACGGTTTGTTTTCCTTTGACCTTAGCCCCTGGTGGAGGATCTCCTTAGCCAGCTATCTTGCTTGGATCCTTGTCGATGCTCTCTCCTTAAGGTATGACTTGGCCAAGACCCGTAAAGGCTTGTGTGGGGGGAAAAGTGCCTTGGATGGTGGAAGGCTGGGTAAGAGACACTGTCTCAGAGGCAGCTGTAGCAGGTGTTACCTCAAGTGCACGAATATCGGGAGGATACCATACACTCTCAATTCTTCTCCACTCAAATGTGGCAGGAGCACTTGCACACATTGAAGGCTTCCATCCACACTTGCTGACAGTACTCTCTGCACACTTCAGCAAGCTCTTCAACTAATCGGTTTTCTGTTTCTTCAACCCCTTTGTTAAAAGAAGCGAGTGATGCAGCATCAGCAGTTTCCTTAGCTGTACGAGCTAATTCTTCAACTTGTGCTAATTCGCCCTTTAAGCGTTCAATCTCTAGTCGGGCAGTGGCCAGGTCCTCTTTATGGCTTCGAAGCTATTTGCGTTGGTCCTTGGCTTGTGCCTCTGTTGTGTTAAGACCAGCCTCAGCGCTCTTCCTTAATTGCTCTTCTGCCACAAGTTTGTCAGCAAGTTTCTTCTTTTCCAAGTCAGCTCGGCCTAAAGCTTTTTTCGTCTCAACTCTAATAGTCGGTATTAGCTTTTTTTCGAGCATCTTCTACCCATTTCTCAGCTGCAAAGACCTCTTGGATGGCCTGCGTAGATATGGGGAACAAGTACAGTATGATGTGGAGAATAGAAAAGCATATATAAGCAAGTTTATGAAAAGAAGATAAGCTGAATGACACATACCAGAGCCAAATCCCTATTGAGGGAAAGGAAGAGTTGAGGTTGGTTCATTTTATCCAAGGCATCCATGTCCTTGGGTAAAAAGATGGGTTGCTCCAAGGCTTCCGCCAGGTAATGACCATGCCCTTTCTGAAATTCTTTTATAGAAGAATGGCGAGGAATGGGAGTCCCATCTAACTCCAATGGGGGTGACCAGTGGGATTGTGTTTGGTACACCTCGGCCAAATCTTGGTTGTCCCTACTTTCCACCGAGGATTCTTGAACTTGGCCTTTTCCTGCCCTCTGTTGTTTTTGTTTCTTTCTCTGAACCAAATCCTCCTCTTCAACCTCATCTAATCTTCTCTTCTTGAGGTGAGGGGCAGGAAGAATTGGGACTGGAGAAGCAGGCGGAGGAGGAAGGTTAGCTCGGGGTTAGGATCCAGAAGCATCTTTTGTGACTTTTTTGCCTCTTTGAGTGAGCAGACCCCTCAAACTTGTCCCTGATTTTTGAGACATTTTTTCCTCTTCTTCATCACTACTATCAATACGAGTAGCTATCAGACTTGCGATACCCAAGCCCTCAGTCGGTTCGTCTTCTTCATCCGAGATGGTGACAATATGTCTCTTTGATGGTTTCTCCGCTTCCTCAAGTCGAAATTGGTCTATTTCTCTTCAAGGGATAGGCCAGGAGACTCGGGTTCTTCTCGGACAACCTTTGCTTCAGAGCATGTTACAAGAGGGACCGCTGTAATTGGGCGTACGTAGAGGATAACAGAGGGGTCGTCCGGTAACTCGTGTGTAGCAAGAAAGCCCGGTCTCGAAATGCTTATCCTTCTGAGTCTCTGGTCACCCGCGGTGATCGCATTGCCAATATCTTGGAAGTCATCTGACAGAGGGTCGTATCCCAATATGAGATGGGCTGCCCTCACCTGCAGGTCTTCGCTCACAAATACCTCGGATTGTAAAACGCGATTGAGGTCCGTGATGCTGCAAAGGCTTAGACGGGGCTGTACGTGTTGTTTGTCTGCAAAAATGTCCGAGGAAATAAATATGGTTAGATCAACAATAAATGCCAAATGAAGAGGGCATAGTATACAATGTAGTCAGAAACAATAAAGTTAAAAGAATCAAGTCACAGGTTAGGGAATCTAATTCCTATGGAGTCACACCTGGGATTCCCCCTTCGACTGGGCAATGAGGACCGTCGTACCACATTCCAAAAGCAATTAAGTAGTCGTCTTTCATACCTTTATTGGATTTGGGAAGACAGGATATGAGCCTAACAATGCTAGATCTAGATTTGAGGTAATATCCTACATTTTTAAGTTTATGGCACTCATACATGTAAACGACATCGTGCCATGTGAGGTTCAGACTCATTTGCTCATTTAGAACATCGACATAGCGTAAGACTCTAAACACGTTGGGTGTACATTGATCTGAGCATAGTCTATGGTTACGGAGGTATTCACTGGTTACGTTTCTCATGGGAAGTGTCATCCCACCTTCCAAAAATGTGATGATGGGAATGACAACTTCTCCTTCTCTCCTATCGTTAGCTATGGCTTCTGGAGGGCAATATCTCAAGCCTACGTCTTGAGGAATACGATATTTGGCTCGGAAACCCTCCATACCGATATCAGTATCTACTAAACACTTAAATCTACCCATTTGGTGGGGGTAAGAGTAGAGATTTAGAGAAGGGAAGGATGTAATCAATGGCCGAGGACAATAGTCGAGGAGAAATGAATTTAAAAGATTGAGAACTTACAGGAAAATAGGTAGACGATTCTTCGCGAGCTTCTTGAGAGGAGAAAAGATGAAAATTTTGAGATTTGATTGAATTCTGAAGTGATGGGTTGAATTTCGGTTCCCTAGGTATTTTGATGTATAGGAGGCGGCATTGAAAGGGAGTTATCCCGCTCAAATTTGAGAAAGAACTCGAGCTGTTGGATGTGCATCACACCATTGGACGTGGGGGACAGGGCGTTACTTATAGCAATTAATGCGCGTGTGACGGATTTCGAAACGTCAGAAGCGGTTTAAAAGAGGCGAGATGATGTTCTCACGCGTGCTAATTTGAAAGGCGTGTGAAGGTTGTGGTGTTGGGTCAAAACTTCACTTTCCTTCTCAGATGGGAAGAAAATGAAGTTTTGAGGGGCTATTGTAGGGGCAGAATGGTCAAAACACACATTTGGGCCTTGGGCCTGATTTGGTGGTGCAAGTTTGTCCGAGCAGAGCCTTTGAAGCCCACAAGCCAGCTCTAGTTAGAAAGGTTGATGGGGTTGTCCAAGGAAGGGCATCTCCTCAGCTAAGTCAAGTGAAGATCGTAGGACACGTTATGGTGTTTGGAGAGAGAATTCTGGAAGGTCTGTTGGATAAAGATATGTTCCACATAGCTATAGAGAGAAAGAACATATAAGAAATATCAAGGGAAAAAGCAGCTACCACCGCATTAAAGAGTTTGCACTTGCCCTTCTGGCCGCATTAATGGGGAAATGACGTCTGAACAGTATAAATCAGTTTTACAACTGTTATTTAAAGACTGTCAGAAAGTGGTGGATGGGACAAGTATCTGGATTGGTGGTCTATGCTATAGGAAGAAGAAAGGAGGTATAAAGAAAGAAAGGAGGGATTAGAGGTGGGGGATCGGGAAAAAAGAGAGAGAAAACACTATACACAATACCTTCAACTATAATTCATTGTAAAAAGAAGGAAGAGCAATACAAGTCATCCTTGGCTTATGTCCGAGGATAGTTTTTGTCATATAATTATTTCATTGCATATGTATTGGCGATCTAGCCCATCATATTTTTTATCCAACATCCATAAAACCTAGGTTTCCAGCCCACGCTCTACAAATTTGATTGTATAAGGCTTTTTGGGCTTGAGCCCATCACGCATTTGGGTCCGGGTACAAATTGTGCACCTACAATAATAATAATAATAATAATAATAAGTTTATCAGCAACCAAAAAAATAATTTTTAGATGAAGAATGAGGAAAATGTTTAAATTAACAATCCTATTCTATATAAAAAATTTTAAATAAAAATTCCTATTCTTGCCTAAAATCAGATTTAGTTTCTTCCTATAGTGCCAATCCTACACACAAATCCTCTCTTTTTCTATCTAAAAAAAAACACAAACGCTCTCAAAAAATATAATCGTAAAATATATGAATATAATTTCTTGTTTTTAATGATGAATAAGGATATACCTTCATTAGATTCTCAAAAAAAAAAAAAAAAAAAAAAAAAGGATATACCTTCATTAAAAAAGAATAAGCATACTACATCAACTTCTACCAGTCTCAAATAATAAAAGAAGACCTAGTTGTGACTTTTCAAATTATTCAAGGGCTGGACATTAACTTTCTAACTATTAATAATTAAGCATATTGAAATTTTATGTATTTTTCAGCTACTAAAATTAAAGTATATCAATGGAATCAGTTGCACTTATTAACAAAGTAAAAATAAAAAATTAAATCCTTGACTATTCCTCATCAATGATTTAAGTTATTAAAATCAAGAAGCATTTGTGCCGATTCAATTCCTATCATCTAAAATAATTTAAAAATGACTTCTTCTTTTTTTTTTTTTTTAAAGACAAATTTTAAAAAGGTTTTTCATCGAAGATGAGCTCTTGCTTATATCATTAATTCATGTAAAGTGGAGAACCAATCCTTTCCCAACAAAGAAATTCATTCCAAAAATGTAGATGAAGGTTCATTTTGAAAGGCACCTGGGGGTTGTAATCAAACATCATTGCAATCATTGCCAATATTATATAGCATTGAGGGGGAAATGTAAATCAATAATGTCTTATTATAAAGCACCTGGTTTTGGAAAACAGTGTTGAAATGTGCATAGTCTTTACAACTTGGGCGGTGCCGCGGTTATACTTTCAGAGTCACGACAATCTAAATGAAGGATATACCCATATTATATGACGAAGGGAAAGACAAAAAATATATATATATAAATAAAAAAAGAATATACTAGACAATGCTAAATTAGTCTACTTTAAAGTCTAAAGTCTAAACAGCAGCATAGAACTAAAATTATTATTATACTTTTCTAATGATCTTAAAATCGTAGTATTTTATTGACCTCAATTTGGTCAAAAATGGCCAAATTGTGGGCGGTAACCATCAAGAAAGACCTAAAATTCGAACTCATACCAGTTAGTAGTTATGTACTTACCGCTTCTTCCAAAGAGGCCCTGTTTATTTACACGGTATGCGCCTTACATGCTTATGGGCTTGTTTCAAATTAAGAGCATACCTTGTATGGGCCTAAACTTCTTCAATATAAACGTCCTACCATTTCCAACGATAATTAGGGCCAAATCGGCCCAATACCATCGTTTTCAAAAAAATTTAGCTAGAAAACACTGTTTCGGAAGTAATTGGGAATATACCACTTTTTCCAGTACTCGAGTTCACCAAACTCGAGTACTAGATCTTACACTTCCACCGTGGCATGCCAGCGTGGCATTTTGGATTTTAAAAAATGTCGCCTAGTACTCGAGTTCAAGAGACTCGAGTACTGTACGATATGGTACCCGAGTTTAAAAAACTCGGGTACCAAGCTGGATTGTCCACCACCATGCGATGGGAAAAATCCAGACTAATACTCGAGCTTCACAGACTCGAGTACTATCAAAAATACCCGAGTTCTTAAAACTCGAGTACCATTCTGTATATACATTTTGAACCAGTCTGGATTGTGCGGGAACAAGGGATAGGAATCCAGATTTATACCCGAGTTTTTGAAGCGCGAGTACTAATCTACTTTGGTCTGTTTTGGTCTGATTTGGTCTAATTTGGTCCATTCAGTCCACTTTGTTCCATTTTGGTCAATTTCGATCCATCTTTGTGTACTTACACATATAATTGGAGACAACAAGTTTAGGTTGAGAGCCCTTATTCAAAATCTAAATTTATTAAAACAAATTCTCGAGTTTGGGGGTCAGCTGTCCACCATTGCTACACTGATATTCATAGAGCTACATGTGCTGCTCAATAGCTCGGCACTGTTGAACCCTATCTAGTCATATCATTCACACTCACGTCAATACACAGATCTGCCTCATTTTGCAATGCACTGTTTTCAAGGATGCAGAAGACCCCTGAAAAGTTTATGATGCATTTAACACAACTCGGTATTATCTTGTCAAGTTCATGTCAGATGAAACACAAGCATGCTAAATACTCTTCACATGAATACTGTTCAGCTGAATAGTCATGGCAGTACACTGCAACTACTGCCCAGAATAAGAGAATCTCACTATGACATTGGGAACATTTGAACAAAAAATTCGTATCGTGGTTTTCCAGCCTGTATTGACATGACAAGCCTGAATATGTTAAATTTTATTATTGAATACACAGTGGAATGAGGTTATAAATGTACCACAATTCTTTTGTTATTCCTACACCACTAACTTTGTAGGTTGAGTAAGCTATGAGTCGCAACGCCTCAACATCATCTCGTACACGTAGAAACAAGTTTCAATCTACTTCAACAAATGAATTATCACAAGTTCCAGCAGATCAACAACTACAAACATACACAGACCACTATGGAGGGAAATGGGTTGGAAAGAAGAGAGATTTCGTTAACATGCCAATATACACGTACGAGAGTCTTGGAAGCGTTGGCCACATCATGGTCGGCAAACCTACAAAACTAAGTACAGATACCACCGCAATGGAGTTCACCGTAGCAGAACCACAATGGTCAACCCTATACGAGAAGAGGTGTGAGTTGGAGGTGTATTGTCGATGGCACGGGTTACGAGTTCCTAAGGCACGCTCAGCCGAGTTACCTAGAGATGAGCCTGCCAACATACTCTCTCGCCTTGAACAAGAGAACAATCAAATGCAAAGGCGGTTAGACCGTTTTCATGCAGTCCAAAAAGCTAGGAAGCATCTAAAGGGGAAGGCGCAAGAGCGAGCCATGAAGTCTATTAATGAAATTACTGTGTTAGATGATGAAAGTGACATTTCAGACTTCTCAGATTCAAGCAATGATGACTTCCAAAAATTTCTACCTACGAACATTCAACGTTGTTGTTGATGTCTACACGTTTTGTGCAATACAAAATGTTGTTGATCATGAGGGCAAATGATCCTATTGTACGTGCACCTTTTGCAAATCTAAAGATGAATTGTTCATTACTTTTGGCTAAGTTTATAGGAAATCACTTGCTCATTTTTTCCCTGTTGTTCGTTGTTGGTATGTTACAAAAAGATGTACTTGTATTAGTGTTTGCAAGAATTATAAGTGCTTGGTGAAAATTATGGTCTAAACTCAATATTCCGTGAGTAAAACTCGCTTTTCTAACGTAATACTGAATGTCATTATTTAAATTCTTTGACAAATTCTTTGAAATCAATTCGTCCATCTCCATTGTCATCAAAGACTCTAATCATCCTTTGGCATTCCACTTCCAAAGGTTCCATGAGCCCCACTGAACAGATCTAACATTTGAAACAACTAAACCACCGAGCTTTTTTTCTCAAATCAAATAATTTCCTACACGTCACGCCTTAACTCTCTGCTTTTGTTTCTTTTTTTTCTTTTTCTTTTTCTTGTAAATTTTAAATAAGATGCAAATTTTAACCTTAGCATATCAATAAACTTCCCTATTTGACAACAATTGATTTGAAATGACTGGTGGCAATATTTATCCCATATTTTAAATTCATGTTTGTGATGTTTGTCAACACCATTTTGCACTTTTAATGACAGCACACAATCAACACCACCCATATCAACTGAGACCCACTGGTCACAGTTTCTTTATGCAAAGCACAATGGTGAAGATATTAGGAAAACAAAAGCATATAGACAATCAATCGATGCTTGCACTCTTCTATAAAAGCATAAACAAACATTAATCTAATGCATATGAAATTCATACATTCATTGATGGAAGAATTCCTGGTTCCAAAGCAGCCACTGTGTCGGATTTTGCCAACAAGTTATTCAAAAGTTCTTCCCTGGTTTCAGCTCCTGTTTTCTTAATTTTTGGAGAACCTACTGAAAGAGATGTGCCGTCACTGAAGGAAGATGCTGTGCTTATTCTCTCTGCGTAAGTAGAAAATCTTCGAGGCAGGGTTGAAGATGCTGGCCCTGGCAAATCAAGGTTAGTCTGTCCGGTGATGCCTTTTGTACCAAGGGACAGAGATGTGGAACTAGAGGTTAAGTGTTCTGGAAATCCAAATGATGTCTCCTGATTTGAAGAGACATCTTTGGCGCGAAAATTTGCATAACCAAAGTTTGAGTTTGTCAAGGAGTTAATACTCGTCTGACTTGTTGATGAGGACAGATCTTGTAATCCACCAACATTGATCCTCCTGATGACTGGCCACCAGAGGCCAAGGTCCCAAAACGAGATGGCAAAGGAACTGGTTGACGTAGGTGAGTATATTTATCAGACAATCTCTCACCACCCCAAGCTTCTGGAGGAGTGATAGAGGAGTCTTCACTTTTTGAAGATGGACTAGGAGTTGAACCCAAAATTGTAAAGGAAGATCAGGTGTCATCCTGCACAAAGTGATAAAAGAAAAATCACCATTAAGAATATTCAATTTACAGATGCAGAGAGGACTTGCACAGACCAAGGTCCTTCATTTTTTTCATAAGTAACCAAATTTGATTGAGAAAGAGGAGATACTCAATGCACACAGGATGTATACACAAAATAATCCTAAAAGATTACAAGCTCTAATCACAACATACAAAAAGAGACAAAAACAATAAAGTCTATAACAGAATTCAAATCAACAGTGCATATAGTTTGGAACCACTCAAAAAACAGGATGTGCTCATAACACAAGTTTATTGAGGCAATACGGCAATACCTATAACAAAACAAGTTTATTGGGGAAATAAAACTCAGCAAAACAATATATGAAAAATCCTGGAAATGAAAAGAAAAAATAGATAGCCTCTATATTTAATTACCACTTTACAGTTTCATGGTTCAACATTTGTCAAATGAGAAAAACATATCAGCCATATACAGAGCTTAGGATGCAAAATTACTCTAGTTAAATCAGTAGATAACTGGTCATCCTTTAATAGAGTTATTCCAGAGAGATATTGATGATGAGACTAAACTTTTCTGATTTATACAGTAATACTACATCAAAAGCTAAAAAATTCTTCAAAATAGGCTAAATCTACTAGAAATATTACCATCATCGCTTGATTCATCCAAAACTTAGACGTACTGAGAGACCCTAGAATTTCCACAAGAGATACTCTCCTAACCCAGTAATATAGAAGATAATGGCAGGAGTTGGTGATGAAAATTGCCAGCCCCTTGCTTCGTTTTATAATCATGAGATTGCTCATAAATTTCACCAAGAATCTTTCCAAATAAGCTAAGTAATAACTCAAAATCTCAAAGCATAAAAGCTTCACATGATTACCTATATAATGCACAACCGAATTTTACGGACAACCCTTTTTGCACGGCACTTAATAAACTTGCCTTTCAAGGCTTTAGCCTATTCAAAAACTATGGGCCGCCTAAATTCCATTTCAAGAGTATTAGCAAAACATACTGATACTCAAAGTTTGTTGAACTTGAATAGTACAATCAGCTTCGTCAAATCATGAAATGCATTGACAACATGCATCAAGGCTTTTAAGTATAGGCAAACAAGAGTGCTATTTTGGCATAAAATAAGGAAACAAGACCTCACAGACACCTTCAACCCATATTGTTTCCTACGAGATGAGATTTCTCATCATCACCACCATGTTAAAGTATGCCAGATGGATCTATCCAACTACATTTCTTCTCCAAATTAAGATTTCAATACATGGCCAACAAACTCTTAAATGTTATTTGTCAATAACTATTCCGTGCATTCAACAACACTTGGCTACTAATGAGAATGAAACATTAATAAATGCATAAAAAGTCAGATTCAATTTTACACATGTATGAAAGCGACTAAGCGTTAATATGGCATGCAATACATTTCCTAGTCATGGACCAAAATCTTGATCATATATCATGATTCTATGCACAAGATGTCTTCAAAGTTATTTAATGAGAACTAAAACAGCATAAAATCTCAAAAGATACTGAAGTATCATCAACAATATACATAAATATAAATAGACAACATTTACCTACTTCAAGTTTTACTCAAAGTTTTTTGGTTGTATTTATTTTCGGTTATTAATTTGACCCAGTTATTTCAATGAACAAGTTTTGCAGACCAATTAAAGAATAACCATGGAAATACATGGTATTATTATATACTTATTAAAAAAAATGGAATAATCATACAATAATGAAGTGTAAAAAAATAGTGAATGCAATTGAACCTCATTAGATATGACTAGTACATTGTACAACTCGCCCCCCGCCTTTCCCTCACTTCTTTTGGTTAAATATCTCAAGCTACAACCAAACATCTTGATTTCAGAATCCTGGTTTTCTTAGGTGAGTGGTGGAGAGTTGTAGATGGGGCATCCAAAGGGAGTGGCTAGTATGTGAAACCATCTAAGCTGCTTAGTTCAGCTCATAATCGGCTTGTCTTGAGGCTTGCTCAATCTTTTTTTTTTTTTTTTTTTTTTTTGATAAGTAAATAAGGTTTTAAGGCTTGCTCAATCTTAATTACCATTAAATGGGCCAATATTGGATCGCATTTTAGATCATCATCTTTTGAATGAGTTTAAACATCATTCAACTCAGCTTAGTTAAAAGAATTTAGGCACTCATTGATAGCTAGCCGCCAGAATATTTCTATTGTCAAAAAATCATACTTATAGGAATTTCAACTGTTCACTCAAAAGCACACAACACCATTACTTTTCACTTGTTAGGTTGTCATGAAAGTGTGAATCTAACACAAACCAAGTGTTGCAAGCTGAAACCCACTATAAAACCCAAAATAAGGCATAAGCGAGTAAAATATATTTGCAAGATACTCAAACAGAATACAAAATACTCATCTCTTATTTTTCTCCTTGGTTAATTCAGTTACCAGTTGAAACGTGGGTAAAACAACTAGCAGAATAATTAATTGCAACTTTGGTGAAATAAAAGAAGTTGATGAAGAAGAAGGTGTTACCCATGACTGGATTAGAAGGATGCCACGGTTCAAACTTAGCGTACCTAGTCCGCGAGACCACCACTCGCCGGGGCCTCATTCCGCTTAGGGCATGTTCTTCGGTTATGCCCCTCTTGGTCACACAACCCGCATTGCACCTTCCTCCCGCCCTCCTTCCATGGTGTGGTTCTAGGCCGTTTCCCACCCTCGTCCATCTCATTCCTGATTCGTGTTGAGACAGGGCGACCTTTCTCTCGAATCAATTGGAGGTTAGGGAGGACCCTTCGAGTTTCTTCAGGATCTGGCTATGATAATCTATCTTTCAAGACAGGGAAAACGGGAGCATAGCTCCGAAACAGTGCGTCCATGCTATAGCATTGGTCAATGTACTGCTCTGCATCATGTCGATACCTAATACAAACTGCAATGACATGTGAACATGGTATCTTATACAATTTCCATTTCTGACATATGCAAGTTCTTTGCAACAAATTAACTCCATGTGTGTGATCCCCATGTCCAGCAGTCCCTGGATTATGCGATGTATCTACTTGATATGACTGTTGTTGCGCACTCAATCTTGTCACCCTGTGATGCTCTGTCTTCTCCTTATTTCTCATGAAGATATCCAAGGCATATTTACACCATTTTTTCCCTGAATTCAACTGCTCTATGCTCTTATTGCGACGATCATCGAAATAAGCATTCAGTTTGAACCATGTGTATTTCACCATTGCTGTAATGGGCAGGCTACGAGCACCCTTTAGAACACCATTGAAGCACTCGGAGACGTTTGTAGTCATCGTCCCATAACGGTAACCCTCGTCAAAAGTTAAAGCCCATTTCTCTTTGGGCACATCCTTCAGATATTGGTGCGCATCCCGATTCACATTCTCAATTAAATCGAAGGTGGCATTGAACTTTCGCTCCTGGGTTGCACTTGCTGCCCTCCATACTAGGTTCTTTAAAGTTTCATTGTTCCATCTAGTGTTCACGTTACTGCATAGATGACGAAGGCAGTAACGATGTTCTGTCATGGGAGGCTGCAAATAGTCTCAATTAGTGTCTCTGAAGATAGCTTGTATCCCAGGGTGTCTGTCAGATATGACACACAGGTGTCTCCGGTCAGTAACATACCTTCTTATACAAGCCAAGAACCAACCCCAAGTCTCTGTGCTCTCGCTCTCCACAACGGCGAAGGCTAGTGGATAAATCTTATTATTAGCATCTTTCGTCGTTGCAATCATCAATTTCCCTTTATATTTACCATAGAGGTGGGTTGCATCAATACTAATCACAGGCCTACAGTTCTTGAACCCAATAATACATGGACGAAACGCCCAAAATACGGACTTGAATGTACAGGTTCCTGGTTCTTCATTATCGTCCACGTTTAACTTATACTTTGTACCCGGACTTGCATCCTTAAGTCCTGCCAAAAACCGTGGCAACTCTGCATAAGACTCCTTAAAATTCCCGTATATAGCAGCAACGGCCTTTTGTTTGGCATCCCAAACCTTGTATGTGAACCATAATGATTATGTTAGAAATTAAGTACAACTCAAATAATTATAGTTGAAGAAAACAAATCAAGACTTGTAAGGCTATACGATGAAGATAATATTTCTTTCTCTTTATTCATTTTTTTTTTCCAATTCAATTTCATTTTTCATAACATCAGGTATTCATGGGTTTTGGGAATTACAATCATGTTTATACTTCCATGTATTGAAAAAAGAATGCAAGTTAAAGAATACCTTGTAGTGAGATACTTCGTGTTTTAAGTCTGCCAAAGCAACGTGACGTAAGTTCTTTATCTTATACGCGGGGTCTTCTCGTATATAGCGCTCAAGTACGTATGCTAGGAACACCGAATCAATCATCCGTCCATCATGAGCATTCTGAATTTTGTCGCACGTGTGGGGGCCCTTGCATTTTGCGATCTTCCAGACATTGTCTCCCTTGCAACATATCACACGGACTGACCATGGGCAAGAATCATCCTCACAACTCACCATCAGCCTCTCTGAGTCTGAATGCTCAGTTTTAAACTTAAAATTCTCTCGCAGTGCGTACCAAGTCAATGCATGTCGCACCGCGAATTTAGTCGCAAATACCATTCCTTTCATTGGCTGTTGCCTAGGCGTCCAACTTGATACTTCTGCTTGCATAACCGGTGATGGATCAAACATATTATCCCAACTGTTTTTGGTGAACCATTTCGGCGTAGGATCGGGACCAGGGCATGTGTCTCTATTCTCTTCTACAACCACATCCTCGATATGATCAACATCATCATGTTCACCCATGGTTTCTAGACGCTCCTCAAACTCATCCCTAGTAACATCAATATCGGTTGCATCGTCACCAAGTCCGTCATCATTTTCGGGTTCAGATGTGCCCCCATGCAGCTCATCATGAGAAAAATGCTCGACTACATGCACTTCCTGGGGCCCTTGCTCCTCCTCAATGTGTGAAGCATGGGGAAATGTTTGCCACGGTTCAGTACCATACTCATCTCCTGTGTTTTCTGCACACCCTTGATAAGATTGTAATGGAATTGAGTCAATGTGCTCATCTACAGTTCCATCCAAAACAGTGTGTTGTGAACCCTCCCCGGCCTCTACTATGGTGGGCTCAACAGTGACATAGAGATCCGAAGCAAAAAATCATTTCACCACCATTTGCTCAACAATTTCCCACATCATCTTCACTTGGGTGCCACTCGATAACTGTAGTGAATTGTAGAAAACATGGGTGTCTAGAACCCGTTGAGGTGCTCGATACACAATGGAAATTTTATGCCTAGAGTGGTCTAACCTCATCACCTTCAATATTCTTCGTTGCAATTTCATAAGCCCTATCCCACGCTTCACCCTAACACAATTTTGCTTTTGGTTCGAGCCTTGGTATGACAACCCATGCAAGTCATGATAATACATCTCTCCATCATAGTATACATAGAAAAAGTGAAAATCCATCACTAACCTGTTGGCATCAATATAAAAGTTGCCATAATGTATAACCACTTGCAACTGATCTTGTGTATGATAAAAACAATTTATATTCAAAGTCAATCATAGACATCTAAATAATTGAATATTTGACAAATATAAGAACAATTAATAGTATATCGAGTTCTGCGTTCTAGTTAACTCAATTTATAACATTTCTCTCATAAAAAAATTTATAAAATCTCTTATTGTCAAATAATGGTTTTTAAAATCAAATCACATCTAAAGAAAAATTATTAGTGTTTTGACATAATTAAGAACCATAATCAAACTGACAATTCAAATACAATCATATTTACATTTTAAATGAGAAAAAAAAATAATAAAGTCAATTTAAAACAACATTGTGCATTGAGTTATTATTGTTATATAACTAAGGCGATGGACTACCACACAAACTGACATATTACTGTAATATTACTGTAGCAAAATAGACTAGATGCATTACTCTTTCTGTAGCTTCAAAGTTGCTTGCTTCCTCTTTCTGTAGCTTGATAGTTCTTGAAATTTGACTTGAACAAACTTGAACAATGTCTAACACCTAATTTAGACATGTTTTGGTTCTCAATTTGCCAACATACAAATATTTGGAAACTAAACATTTCATCTTAAATATTTAGAACCTAACACGTTTTTTATTTAGTGACAGTAACTTACGGTTTTGATGTTGAAGTTAGGCATTATGGATTTTGTGAAGGTTATGATTTTCTTGAGTTTTTGAAATTTCGGTTTGGGAAAGTCATAAATATATGTTGTCTTAGAATTCATACTTTGTCAATTTCTTTGTAGGTTTTTACTGCTATTTTATGCAGCATGAACCGTAGTGATAAAAATAAAAATCAATGATGATTTCAAACTGTTTTACCTTTTTAAAAAAAAAATGATACGAAAGCCCAACTAAAGGCAATTAAATTTATGTAATTTTAGGATATAAAAGTATTTTATGCTTTAAATTATTGTTTATAGATGCCAAAAAAAAAAGTGTTGCTACTACATGTGACTAAAGATAATAGAGAGTATCCTTAGCAATACTATCTTTTCGTTTCTCTAAGAAAAAAAAAATTAATAATAATAAAGGCAATACTATCTTTAGCATCTTTAGTCTACAATTAAAAAAAAAAAAAAGAAAAAAAAAAAGAAGAAGAAGTAATGTGTTATCGTTGTTAATTTATATAAAAGGATAAAGAAAAATGTTATCATGTGCTTTTATAGAGACTTCTTTTTCTTTCTGTCCTATTCTATCTGCAAGGTTCTGGTAATTTTCCTACGAGATTGTAGGTTATGGACTTATGGTAGTTATCTTTAGGGAACATGTGTCTACTTGTTGGCACCCAACTACGTTTAGTTTAATATTGTTGGGAAAAAAAAGAGGGTAATCTGTTGTTGACCATGATTTAACTTTATAAAGCTATTTACTCTTGTACCTTTTTCTTCTTTTCTTTTTCGGAGATGCCTAATCCTGCAGGTTCTTATTTTAATAATGCCCAATTGATTATTTCTGCATTCTTTTTTCTAATGTCAAAAACGCTATAGGCACGAACATTCAGGTGACTTAGTTGGTAAGATGCGGGGTCAATAAGTCTTAGTTGGAATTAATGTATGTTTTTGTCTCTACTATGATAGGGTTCAAAATTTATGGTACCTTACACAATAATTGCACGTTGGTCACTAAGTTTTTTTATTTTGGTGTAGTTAAAATCCAAACGTAAAAAATTTCTTATTTGAGTTAATTAAAACACCAATTGCAACTATTTCTATCTAACACATAATAAAAATTGTGAATATAAAAATACATTATTGCTCAAATACTATATTATTTGAGTTAATTAAAACACCATTGCAACTATTTCTATCTAACACATAATAAAAATTGTGAATATAAAAATACATTATTGCTCAAATACTATATTAGTTGAGTTAATTAAAACACCAATTGCAACTATTTCTATCTAACACATAATAAAAATTGTGAATATAAAAATACATTATTGCTCAAATACTATATTATTTGAGTTAATTAAAACACCAATTGCAACTATTTCTATCTAACACATAAAAAAATTGTGAATATAAAAATACATTATTGCTCAAATACTATATTAGTTGAGTTAATTAAAACACCAATTGCAACTATTTCTATCTAACACATAATAAAAATTGTGAATATAAAAATACATTATTGCTCAAATACTATATTAGTTGAGTTAATTAAAACACCAATTGCAACTATTTCTATCTAACACATAATAAAAATTGTGAATATAAAAATACATTATTGCTCAAATACTATATTATTTGAGTTAATTAAAACACCAATTGCAACTATTTCTAACGTATAAAAATTGTAAATATAAAAATCTGGACTTGCTAACTCCATATGGCAGATTATTCCATGCGACATTATAGTCCTATTTGATATGTCAAAAAATAACACTTACAAGAGCATTTTGTTGAAATTTTAGACTACTTTTGTATTCTATGTGCATGAAGACAATCTCTGAAACTTAAATTCAGATGTGTAAAACAAAAGACTTCTTCAATTATCTCTACTTACTGGTCACAGCAGTGTTGACCCAAAGGTTTAATGGACAGCACGTTGGTCTTGAATGGACAGCACGTTGGTCTTGAGTTGGAAATGTAGGTGAGTAGCGTTGGAACGATGGTTATGGTTGGACAGCTTCTTGCAGAATGTAGACAGGTAGCCAAGAGAGTAATATGCGTACTCAAAATAGAAAAATGAAAGCTGACGGGGAGGGTATTGTGAAGGGGTACTCGAGTTCCACATACTCGAGTACCATTAATTATCCATTGCAACTACTTACTCCTGCCAGGGACGTGGGTGAAGGTAATAAGTATGTGAAGGGATACTCGAGTTCCACATACTCGAGTACCATTAATTATATTAGTTGTGGTGGTTGCTGCCAGGGAAGTCGGTGTAAGTAATAAGTATGCCACATACTACTCGAGTTTCGAGAACTCGAGTACATTGTAATAGTACCCGAGTTCTTTAAACTCGAGTATAGCTCGGGTATAAGGGTGTTCAAAACACAGCGTGGTACTCGAGTTTATAGAAGTCGAGTACTGTGTCACAGTACTGGCTCCTTTAAAGCATTGCATGACATGCCAACCTAGTGTTGTACAACTGCACCGTTGTACTCGAGTTCTTTAGAGTCGAGTACTTTTTAAAATTACCCGAGTTTTTTAAACTCGAGTACGGAGTTGTATGATTGTATCCATTTCATGCCCTAACCATTGGAGTTTTATTCTAACTCGGAGATCACTTATTAAATGAATTGGTAACTCTTTCTAAATTTTTTAAGCACAAACCACCAAAAGCAATGGCTTTTAATGGTAGCCAAAGAAGTAATTTTAGTCGTGGGTCTAGATTAGAACTAGCATTAGCTTGTTATCTAGAATTTGTTATGAATGTAATATTAATCAAAAGAAAAAGGTGTATAATGATTAATGACTCCCAGCATTTGTATCTATATTTGCAAAAGAGAACCAAATTGAATAAATAAGAAATATTTCAGTATTTAATACTCTTCCATTTCTATTGTAGTTCTCCTTAAACATGGGAGAAACTAGACCGCCAATGAGGAAAAAATATTATCCAAGTGGCTTCAAAATGATTACAGCTAAAACACCATAGAAAAATACTACTTAACTGAAGAGAGAGAGAGAGAGAGGGAGTGTGAGTTAAAAAAAAGAAAAAAAAAAAGAAAAAAAAAAAAAGAAAAGGAGAAACCTCACGGTTCGTTGAATTCTCTGTAAGAACATCCTCATGTTACAATGGGTACATTTTGGAACCCAAACAAAACATTTCACCTAAACCCTAACCAAGAACTGCCTTAATCTGTGTTTTCTGGTCCTCTGTTAGAGAGGTTGGGAATAGAACCTCAAATTGGACATAAAGATCCCCTTTCTTTGTGCTAAAATGCAATGGCATCCCCTCTCCTTTGAACTTTCTCACTTCCTTTGGCTTAGTAATTCCCTGTGAAGTCAAGACAGTGATGTCAGTTAAGTTTCTCCTAATAATTTCTTTCACCCAGTCAGCCACCGATCTTAGTGACACAAAACAAAGCTAGAGGATATTTCCTTACCTTTGTGCCAATGTCCACCAAACGGTCATCAAGATGTTTGATTGTCTTCTCAAAACCAACCAAAGCTTGAACCTAGAGAGGGTTCAGAAAATCAACACCACATGAAAACAAGCACTTTGGTTTCAAGAGGATAAAGTTGAAGAGAAGATGAAAATTGAAATGCGTACACAAATGTCTGATATTTGCTCAGACTAGCTATAAACCTCATCCGTCTGGGAGGAAAGAAATGAATGGAATGGATTGAAAGACATTTTTTAAGAATATTGCATCAATTCTCTTCTTTTTGGAAGTTTAAAAGGAGGAAATGGAATGACTGCGAGAGAAAACTATATAAAAAAAATTCCCTGTTCCATTATTTTTATTTTTTTTGAATTATCCATTCCATTCTTTTTATTTTTTTGAATTATCCATTCTATTCTTTTAAAAAATTTCCAAACATATTGTAAAAGGCAAAAACATTCCTAGAACTCGTATCGGAGTTCCTCTAAAATCTACTTGCATCATTTGTGTTCTCTTGGCTCAGTAAGCCTAACAGAACATCTCCCCCACCCCACCCCTCCCCTCCCTTTTTTTTTTTTTTTTTTTTCGCTTCCTTGCATTTATGGTCCAACACTCCAATCAGAAATATTATCTTTTGTTCTTGAGATCTTTTTATGATTGAACAGTGGCTACTACTACTATTTTTTGAATTTGTTTTTCTTTGTCTTGAGCTTTAGAAGCTAGTTTTTGCTTTTTGGGAATTTCTCTTCCATAACTACCACTTTGTGTCCCTTATGCTGCTTTTTTAATTATCATATATCAAGAAAAAGCTCAAACCTTAACATGTTGACCCAATTTCCCCGACGAGTATTAAAAGCAAATTGAACCCACAACTAGAGCTATTAATATGCACAGAGCTTAATTTAAGTGCTCATTACCAGTGTAATAGTGATGGTAGTGTGCAAGTCATTGCCTTCCCGTCTGAACTAATCATGGGGTGCTGTGCGGATACGAAACTGCCCAAAACATGGTGTTTTATTGTCAGTAGATAGTAGAACCAGAAGACCAATCACTAAACCAATGTTAAAGAACTAACCTTTAAATCTCCAGCTTCTCCATCTATTATAGGCTCACCATCTTCATAAAATACAACCTCCTGTGAAAAGCATATAATTATTATTCTGAAAATCAAGAAATATTACATTTACAAATATTTCCCATTAAGTGCACCCTTATACAGCAAATATTCTCTACTCCAGATGGCAATTGAGTGCCCCACACCCCCCCCCCCCACCCACCCCACCCCAGTTTCCCTTTTCTTTTTGAAATAAATAAGAACCTTTATATCACTACAGTACTGAAACACCTTGATAGGTTAAAGGGCAAAGGCACCCTGCTTTTGACTGATTCATTTAATTCAAACATAATGACGTGAACATGTCCACAATCACAAAAATATGGGATTCAGTCTTTGGCAAGATAAAGGCATATACATGAAAACAAGAAGAGGATAAGTATAACATTGTTATGTCACGAACAAAGAACACAATATCCACTATGAAATATAAAAAGCTTACTTGCCCATCCTGCATCCCTTTCTCAATATCAACAGTGACGAAGTATCCCTCCCGTTCATATTTGACATTTGGGCACTGTTCACAGACCTGAAAGGGCATGTGAAACATGTAATAAAATAGGAATAGCATCCAAGAGATGGTGTTCGACAAAGAGGTGGAAACAGAATAAAATAGCACAACTGATCATGCCACTGCAGTGTATGGACTATAATTTGAAGCTACACAAAAGAATCCTCCACCATCAAAAAAGAAAAAGAAAAAAGGGCATCAATGGCATTACATACCTGCTCTGTCATCTGTTGGAACATCCCTGGACCAATCTGCTTGTGATAGACCTCATTTCTACAGTTACAGCGTCTCTTGCCCGGGGCAGGCTTTAAAATGTTTTTCTCTCTCCAAACTTGATAATCCCACACAAAGGTCACATAAAGAAGAAAGCAATCATCTAACCAATTAAAATATCATTATTTGGTTGTACTGCTGACAGAAGGTTAGTATGAAGACTCAGAACAAGTGCATGTTATTCTATTTTCTCCATCAGCTAGCAGATATGAAATTAGACAAAACAATATAGGTACTAAGCTACAGCTCGGCAGAAAAATGAAGTACTTGATTATTAGGGCAGACTATAGTTCAATTATTTCCATTTTAATTTGCTCAGATAGGACAGGAATGGAAAGTAATTAGTACTTCAATGATTTCCATTTAAGATTTCTTGGGACTAATATGCATGCTGCTTTGTGCTAGTCTTTCCTGCTATTTGCCCATGTCACAAAAGATTTCCTTTTCTTTAAAAAAATAAGAAAAAAAGGCAAGCATGTCCTAAAATTACAAGTCTAGACATGATCTTACCTTCACTGAACCTCCTAGGTACAGATCTTCCAAACTTGCATCGAGTTCAACAATCACATCATCGCCTTTCACAATTCTCTCTTCCTCTTCCATTTGGCCTCCACCAAAAAACCTAAAAGAAAATTTCAAGTCTTTAGTAAAAGACAGGCACATTGTGGACACAACCACACAGGTTACAAAAGATAAACAGGACATCCCTAAAACAACAAAGAAAAGCAATCTGCTTACCCAATTCAGATTGTTCACTACACTTGTACATGTAGTTTAAAAACCACAAAAACCCTTTTTACATGTGCAATAACAGCTTCCTCATATAAGTTAGCAAAAAAAATGAACAATGTAGTAACTCTTGGATCATGTGATGCCAAAGGGGATGACACTATGAGGGTCATTCTTTCATCTCTATTTATTCTTCATTTTTTTTTTTTATTCAAAAGATTACACACCCCCAATGGGTCCTGAACCCATGACCTTGAGAAAGTATATCTTACTACAGACATACCAAGTCAGCCATATAACAAGCCAATTAGTGAATGCCATGTGATGTGATTCAATTTTATGCTTCTCTAACAGAGTTGGTCCCTCAAGCTTCCCACATGATACTCACTTCTTGGCTTGTTACATGACTGAATTGGCATATCTTTAAAAAGAGATACATTAATCTCCATGACTGACCTCAGCCTCCACTCCATTTTTAACGGAGGAAGTAACCACCAGTGGAGTTTATTCATTTCTTAATTTCTTTCATGTGTATTTCTATCAAATACTAGCCAACAATAACCATTGAAGTCCCATTTTTTTTTTAGCATATTAATACACTACACTACAGCATCAATCTCTTGCCCGAAAAGTTCTGACCAAATTAGAGTATTAACAACCCCTGAACCTTGTCCACAACTTCATGAATACCATGTTTGGCTTAATTTTTTGAAAATGACACTTTCCCCAAGTCCTTTGTTTTTATTTTGGGAAATTTCATTCTTTAAGGGCAATCTTCCAATGCAGCAACTACTTTGTACTACAACAATGTAACACTCACAAACTCAAAGCTTTTTTTTTTCATGCATCAAAGATTCAAACAACAAGTTCAAGAAGACTTACTGGCTAAAAATGTCTTGCATATTCATTCCACCACCTCTGCCTCCACCACTAGCTGCGTGTTGTTTCAGTCCATCTTCTCCAAACCTATCATATATATTCCTCTTCTCGCACCAGATAAATTTCTGAAAAAAAAGACAACCATTTCTTGGAGACTTCTTGTATTTCTTGTCTTGTTATTATTAACACGGAAACCTTCTTTGTTACAAAGAAACCTTCGACTGATAACTGATCCTTCACGACCTGAACGATGGCAATTACCAACTCGGATAATGAAGCCTAAATGCTTAGCATATGCATCATAATACATCATAGCTGCCTCTTCAGATTCAAACTCCATCCCAACATAAGGTTCCACATTAATATCTATTTCATGTATACCTAACTCTCTCCCCTCATATAAATCAAGCATTTCTCTAGCCTCAGTAACACAAATCTCCCTTCCAATTGAGCACTCTATTATCTTGCTGTCCAAGTCCACATCAAGTTCCATCTCAGCAGGTTTTCTCCACTCCAGCAATGCGGTTTAGTTCCTGTGGAGCAACAGAAGCTTGCAGATGTCATTGCTAATTTAAGAATTTTAGAATGTCACTGACTCAAAGATCAGTATGTACCTTTCCCCTTGATATCTGATATTCATTGTTGTTCGATCCTGTGACTGATGTTGAGCTGCAACAAATCATAATTGCAAACATAAGCAAAAGGCTCTTACTTAAAAATAAAAGTTCAATAAATATGAAAACTTACACACACACAAACACACACACACACACACAAAGGCTGGGCCAAAAGGTTTAATTTAGCAACTTAAAACACTTACACTAGGTATGAACATAAGAAGCTATAAGTCATAACTTAAACAAAATAAGATATCAGTCCAAAAGGTATGGTAACAGTACTTCTTCAAAGGAAAATCATCCCCGTTTTCTTCTCCTCACTGGTTCCTTGACTGGTCTCACCTTGCCTGAAAAGAACACAAGCAAATACTCATATTCAAATCATTTAACTATAAAGAGATGCATATGTAATCGGTATAAGAGGGGGAGTACCATGTCCAGTCCCACAATCAGGAGGATGTGTCCGTGTCCGTTGCAGCCTTCGCGGCCGATCCTCACTGTGTGAAGCCTCAGGTGGGGGGGTGGGTATCTCTGTTTGGATGGCACTAGGGGTGGGTAGCCCAGGGGTGGGCATGAATCTCATCTCATCTCTACCACATACATCTCCGGGGATAGTGCCGGTAGTCGATGGGGGAGAGGATGTGGGTGGGCAGGTATCATCGCAAACCATGGATGGGGACCGACATGTCTAGGCAAACGTATGGGATGGACCCGCATCATCATGTGCCATGGAGCCCATGTCATAATGAGTGTCCTGCATCATCTCATCTGATGTCTGACTTGCCTCCTCCATCGTGTGGTCATGCACGGGTGTGTGACGGCCACCCGATGTGTGACGGGTCGCAGTTGTGGGATGTCAACTAGATGCATGGCACTGACTAGATTGACGGCCTCCATGCCCTCGACGTCCACCTGCTTGCCGACCACGCCTTACAGCCGGTTCACTTGCGTTGCCCGCAGTGCGTACATCGTCCAAGGTCAATCGACTGATTTCTTCAACAGATTGCAAGGCATTCATACAGTCCGTGTAGATCTCAGACCCTGGTTCGAACTTCGCCATAATCCTCAACTGTGATTCAACCTGTCACAAGTATACAAGAGTAGTGTTAGGATTTGGAACTAAACTATACAAGGTACATTTATAATAGAACAATCTTTGTAAACTTACCAAAGTGTCCCAGTATGAGGTCTCTTTTATAATATGCCGAACAATGATGGAACGATACCACACCATATACTCGTCATTGTAGCTCATTACCCCATGAAAGGGTGGTGATTCAGCAATTGTGGCATGCGCAGCCCATCTAGCAATATGAGTGGCATGTTCTTGAACCCAATTTTTTTCTTGCTTGCCTTGGAGCGTTATCTTGTGAAGTTCAGTTGAAGTATCGACATTGTTCGGTACGCCTTGCTTCATCCCAAACTGTCTCAGAACACGTTCGGGGTGATGGCCTTCAATCACCCAGAAATGTATGAGCGGCACGATGGACCTCCATATGTGTTGGCCTGCCGTACAATATGCGGGCAGGGAACCCAAATAATCTCTATATGGCTCCCAGACAATCTACAATGATGCAACAAATGCAAACAACCATATTAACAATATATGTGTAACGATATCTTACAAACAACCATACAAACAACCATAAAGTGGTTGGTTCCCACTTGTAAGGCACGATACCTGATTTGGCTGGAGCGAAGCAAGCGACACACGATAGGCACGTAGGACATGCATTGGATGGTCAGTTGTTATCTTAGCCCCTTTCCATCTATCAAACAACACAGACATAACCTTCATATTAATTACTTGCATAATTCCCATGCGAAAGAAATTAATGCGGAAATGTAAAACGATAACTAAGTTGAAGATCCTACATACCTGACAGCAAGTGGACCTGGGGGCAGTGCCTGGTGTGGATGCCTCATCACAGGACATATTTGTGGAAACCTCACCCACGCCCACAACTGCACTAATAGCAGTGCACCACCAATTTGCTTGGCTGTCTTCTCTGATGCCTTACAGAGGTGTCTATATAGCCAACTTAGTGTTGCACTACCCCAACTATAATTCTTTCCATTGCTGATTGGATTGAAAAATTGTAGATACATGATTGAGAGCCGTTTGACATATGTATTAAAAGCGTAAAGAACATGCAATCCAACGATTATATTTTCGAAATATGTAGTAATGTTAATAATATTAGTTACAACCTTACTCAATATCTTTTTATTGGAAGTAAATTTTGATAAATCCACCATTAGATTACATTTTCTTCTTATATCTTCCTTACTTGCAAAATTTCTAGAAAATTAAATATCAATAACTATATCATCAATAAATTGTTTAAACTGCAAGTTTTTGTAGTTTAAAATTATGTATAAAATATAATCTTATAGATCATATAATAAAAATATCCAATTGGCATAAAATTTGACATGTATATTAAGAGCGTAAAAAACATGCAATCCAACAGTTAGATTTTCGAAATATGCTCCACTTTTTTAAAACAATTATGAGAAAGTATACTAAAACAATAACTCTGAGGGTCCGTTTGATTGAAGAAGGGAAAAAGTAGAATGATAGAAAATAGGAAATGGGTAGAATAGTGGCAGAATAGAAGAGATTTAGTTTACTCTTATATCTGTTTGGTTGGGAGGATGAAAAAGTGGAGATATAAAAAAAAAATTTGTTCGGTTGAGAATAATAATGAGAGGATAAAAAGTAAGAGAAATTACACTATCAGTCTCTGAAGTTTACCCAATAAACACAATTAGTCCCTTAAGTTTTAATTGAGTGATTTTAGGCTCTTAAATTTCAATAATAAACGTTGCTAATCCTTTTATAACTATCATCAGCATTATTGTTTTTATGACTAATGAAATAGTGACATGACATCTTTTTAATTGATGTGGCCACATCAATATTTAAAAAAATTTAATAAATCATATTTTAAACAAAGAATTCATTAAGGTTCTGAAAATCCTCAAAACACACAAAAACAAACAAACAATAGATCAATGGCAAGCAAGTCCTACAGGTCAATCTATGTGTCCTCCCAGTCTCTCCGGCAGTGTCCAAGCCTCCATCTCATTGCCAGAGCCTCCACACTTCTTGACCCTTAAAATCCTTACGAAGCTGTTCAGGCACATTCCAAACCTACATCCTGCCTTTGTTTCCATCCACCATGGCAAGTCCTACATAACAACTCAAACATCCATATCCAGATTCTCCACCAACCCAAGTACCTAATTACTCAAACATCCCCATTTCATAAATACTTGGAAAGCATAGAAAGGAATTGCAAATGGATCGAAGTATAAATCGTCAAATTATAATTTATGTTTCTCAAACCAAACTAGGTTTAAGACATTATCATTTTTTATTAAAAAAAAATCCTTCCAACCTCTGGCCGACCCAAATATCATTTGCTGTGGTAGATTAAAATGCAATATCAAGAACAGATGAGATCCATATAGCTAGGATGTGGTGGTCCAGGTGGATACTTCGGTATGAGGTGTAGGCTTTGACAGGTCGAACAAAAACCAGCGAGGACATGGGTGGATAGTCATCAATGGTGAGCAAGTCTAGGATATGACGCTGACGAAGAGACTTTGGGAGGAGATGGACGATCACTTGAATGATTTGGTGTTTTAAGTGATTCTAAAGATTCTACAGAATTCTTTAATCTAAATATCTTACTTGTTTTCTAAACATATAAATATACCCTGTTAATTTATTATTTTAATTGTCAAAATGACATTATGCCACATCAAATGTAGCCTACGTAGCATTACTTTTTATTAAAATTAAATTTTGTAATATTTTAATTTTAAAAATGTCACATTAATTAAAAATATGTCAAGTTACTATTTCGGTTAGCTACATAGACAATAATACTACCAAAATTAACAAAAAGACTAATAATACTCATTATTGAAACTTAAGGGACCAATGACACTTACTTAAAACATAAAGAACTAACAGTATAATATGGCCTAAAAAATAAAATTTGTATAAATTTATCATCATAGTCATATAAATAAAACAAAAATTAACACGTTATTTTTATTAAAAGAAGTTGTGCATGAATGAGCACTTCATTTATATATATAAAAAAAAAAAAAGGCACAAAAAATAAAACATTATAAATGACAAAATAAGAAAATAAAAAAAGTTTAAAATAAATTGAACAAAAAGGCAAAAAACGAAGAAGCAAACTTGCTTGGGGGTGGGGACAAAAAAAAAAAAAAAGAATGTTGCTGGGGGCAATTTTTTCAAGAATACCCAACATCTTTTGCCCCTTATTTTCCTTCGTGTTTTCTCCCAAATTTGGGAAAATGAGTTTTGATGGGTCCGGAGAAACAACTATGGGGCCCACTATTTTTTCTCCCAAAAATTACTTCAACAAAATATTATTCTCATTTACAATCTCTCCTATTTTCTTTCCTTTATTTTCCATTGCCCACATTTCACCCAACCACTTGGACCCTGAAAGTAATGAAAATTTACTTCAAACTCAAATATTCACCCAATCAGTTCATGCACACTTAACCTGACCTGTGCGTTTATGCATGTAGGCATTTCAAATATAACTACAATGCATTGTACATATTCAAATATAAAAATTTAAGCATGCAAAGTACTATCACGTGTTTTAGGTGCACTTAACCTCAAAGCTCCAAGCTCCAAGCTCCAAGCTCTCCACGCTTTGCTAGCTCCAAAAAAAGCTTATTTAATGAAGTGTTTTTGGAAATTTCTGAATAAATTCCAAAGCAAGCCTGGACACGCTTTTTAATGTTATTACAAAAAAATATGGATCATCAAAATTAATTGTTTGATCTTGAAAGAAATTATATGGACCAATGATTTACTACACAACCACTTTCCTTAGGTATTACACAATTTTTTTTTGTTTTTTTATTTATGTGTCATAGGATACGAATAAGGTTAATTACTTAATTTACAATGCTTGTGTTTGTTGGTCTTTGACTTTTAGATGTATGTTGATTGAACCATATACATCATTTGATCATAACTATCACAGTTATATACTTTTATAAATCACAAGAGAATTATATAAAATAGTATGTTGTTTAAGCTTTCTATGACTAGATTATTATGATATCAAACAATATTGATAAATTTTTTCAATTTAATATATAAAAAATTTTAAGAATTAAAATAACTTAAGTAAAATTTGTACTTACAAACATTATTCTATTGGCTTCCGTAATTGCTAAAAGAAATTTTGGGTTATTCTTTTTTTTTTATTATTTGTTACAAGTATTTCTAGTAAAATTTATGAGGTATTATGTTTGAAAATTGTATTTCAATCAAACATGCACTTGTGCTTTGAGCCTAAGCTCCAAGAGGCCTATGTGCTTAAGTGTGCTTGACGCTTTTGCTAGCATTGTGAGAATGAGGGTGATAAAGAGACTATTCCCTTAGCCAAGGCTATGGAAATGAGGTTTTTATATGGGCTCCTAAGGTTTTAAACGGGGTTTTAGATAAGAATTGGTGTCGCCACCTATTCCTATCCACAACCCTCCTAAAACCTTATGGACCTCATATAAAAACTTTTTTTTTTCTTTTTTCTGTCTCCTACTGATCACTAGGAAAGTGAAAGTTTTATATGGGTCCCTAAGGTTTAAGAAGGGGTTTTCGATAAGAATGGGTGACGTCTTCCATTCCTATCCACAACCCTCTTAAAACCTTAAGGACCTCATATAAAAACTGTTTTTTCTCTCTCCTATTTAGAAGAATGATCATCCCTTGTGGGAGGCACAAACCCTAATTTCCTGTCCCTACAGTCACCATTCCACCTTAATAAATTAGTAACTTCAATCTCTCCAAAGCTCCAAAACTAGAAGCCCTAACATGAATAGAATGAGGGTGGCACCAAGGCCGTGGGGATGGACGGTAAGAGTTTTTGGATTTTTGTGCCTACCCCTTAGTTGCTAATCACTGTTGCTCAGTAGGGGAAAGTGAGTCTCTTTATAATTTATATGAGACTTACACTTTGTTTGGATACGAGGGAAAGGAAGATAATAAAAGGGTTTAGGAAGGAAATAACCTAATTTCCACTGTTTGGTTACAATGTTGGAAGGGAATCAGGGAGAAAAAGGAGGGACTGCATTTCTCCCGGGCCCACAATTTTGTGTCCGCCCAAAAACGGATGGAAAATAAGGGAAGGCTGAAATTAGGGTGGGGTGGTTTTAAATAAATCTACTGAGATACTCTCTATTTCTCTAGAAACAAATTTCAAAAAAAAAATTAAAACATTACTTACTCCCTATTGGAAATTTGTCAGCTAGATTTTACTGCATGTGCTAGGTGGACTTTACTATAAAACACTTGCCAATTTCAGCTTTGTGTTGTGTAGATTTTAGTGGTAAAACTTCAGCTCTTAGTGCCACCAAAGTGATCCAATAATATTCTACTTGATTCAGTAAATATGTTACAACCAACCGCATGCTAAAGGCTATATATAAGAGCATTGTTGTATAGAAGGTGATATATAGCTTTTCAAGAGAAGAACTATTTATTGTGCTTATGGCAATAAGAAAAGAAAGTGAATTGCCACGTAAATACAAAAGTTCTATTACTCTTTAGTTTTATTTCTTGCAACCACTTCCTCCTTTTTATTTTATTACACTCCCTATATTATAAGAATTTGGATATCAAAAAAGCAGAACACACACAACACAACTAAAGAAGAAGAAGAAAAAGAAAAAAAAAATCTAGTTCAATCTCTCCTTCATTAATCAGGTCGGTCTTTTTGTCTCTCTTTCTCTCTCCTCTAAACTAGTCACTTCATTATGTAATTTTATCTTTTGTTATTATGCATTTGAAATTAATGAAGAGCTAAGGTGTTATCTTAATATTATTTACTCATAATTGCTATATGTGTTGGAATGGGGTTTATTGAGATTGAGGTTCTAGCTTATATATATATAAAGGATTGACGAAATGAGACTTAGGGCGTATTTTTTTTTTCTTTTTTTGGATATTAACTATAGTTATTGATATGTGGATGTAAATCTCAAAGCATTTGTAAAGCTTATTTTCCTATTTGATGTTAAGTTATATATGTTGCAAGATCCACTGAACAAAAACCCAATCCTTATAGGGTGAACTGGTTTTTTTTTTTTTTTTTTAAATAGCTATAGTCAATGATATGTGGTTGTAAATCTCCTAGCATTTCTAAAGCTTATTTTCCTATTTGATATTAAGTTGTATATGTTGCAAATATGAAGAAAGAATAATATCCTTTTAGGTCGTTGAAGCAAAGAAATTAAAAAAAAAAATTAATTTTGCAGAAAAAAGGGAGAAAAAAGAGAGAACTAACCTACAAAGAAGAGTCTTTTGGGTAAATATTCCAAAAAAGGGAGTTGTTTGTTGTTATAAGCACTATTCCAAGTTATTTAGAAAAATGAGGAAAGAGAGTGAATTTCGGCAACAGTGTTGCGGAAATTCTAACAAAAGTAGGACAGAGAAAAAGAAAAAGTAAGAGAGAAAAATTTTGAAATTTTGGCAACACTGTTACCGAAATTCCTTCTGCCCTAGCACCTGCCTGAGTGAGTGAGTGAGTGAGTGCCCAATGGCCAAAGTGCGTGCGTCTGGAGCAACAAAAAAAAAATATTTGTTTTGTGGCAATCCCATTGCCAAAAATGGAGGGAAAAAGAAAAACAATTTGTGGTAATGGTATTGCCGAAATAGGGGGAAAAAAAAAGATTGTGGCAATGGTATTGCCGAAATAGGGGGAAAAGAGAGAAAAAAAAAAAAAAAAAAGAATTGTGGCAATGGTATTGCCGAAATAGGAGGGAAAAGAGAAAAAAAAAAAAATTGTAGCAATGGTATTGCCGAAATAGGGGGGGAAAAAAAGATTGTGGCAATGGTATTGCCGAAATAGGAGGGAAAAGAGAAAAAAAAAATTGTGGCAATGGTATTGCTGAAATAGGAGGGAAAAGAGAAAAAAAAAAAAATTGTAGCAATGGTATTACCAAAATAGGGGGAAAAGAGGAAAAAAAAAATTGTGGCAATGTATTGCCGAAATAAGGGGGAAAAAAAAAGAATTGTGGCAATGGTATTACTGAAATAGGGGGAAAAAAGAAAAAAAAAAAAAAAAGAATTGTGGCAATTGTATTGCTGAAATAGGGGGAAAAGAGAGAAAAAAAAAAAAAAAAGAATTGTGGCAATGGTATTGCCGAAATAGGGGGGGAAAAAAAGATTGTAGCAATGGTATTGCCGAAATAGGGGGGGAAAAAAAGATTGTGGCAATGGTATTGCCGAAATAGGAGGGAAAAGAGAAAAAAAAAATTGTGGCAATGGTATTGCTGAAATAGGAGGGAAAAGAGAAAAAAAAAAAAATTGTAGCAATGGTATTACCAAAATAGGGGGAAAAGAGGAAAAAAAAAATTGTGGCAATGTATTGCCGAAATAAGGGGGAAAAAAAAAGAATTGTGGCAATGGTATTACTGAAATAGGGGAAAAAAGAAAAAAAAAAAAAAAAGAATTGTGGCAATTGTATTGCTGAAATAGGGGGAAAAGAGAGAGAAAAAAAAATTGTGGCCATGGTATTGCTGAAATAGGGGGAAAAAATTGTGGCAATGGTATTGCCAAAATAGAGAGGAAAAACTGTTTGATTCTTATCCGTCTGTCTGAAACTAATTCAAGTACACTGAGTGTATGATTATTATTCTAAAAAAGTACATAGATTTTAAAAAGTACATGAAAGAAAGTTATAGAAAAAAAAAAAATATTGATGTGTACTGTAAATAAAAAATAAAAATAAACTAAGATTTTTGCTGAGATTCTTTGCAGTGGCATTGCCGAAATAGAAGGCAAAAAAAAGTACGTCCACAACATTTTTATTTTTACAATATTTTTACAACAAATTATAGGTGGTTAGTTGTTACTGGTTCAAATTTGAACCTAACGCTAAGATACTTTTTTGCCCCAACAATAATAACCATTAACAATCTGCTACTAATAATTTGTTACGAAAATATTGTCCAAATAAAAAATATATATAGTAAACATATTCTTATCTTTCAGTAGTTTTTTTGACCTGGTTTATGTATATGTCATGTTCTTTCATTTCATATTGTAAAAGTACATGTGAGGAGTCAATCAACCAATCAATTCACTTCTTCCTCCCATTCTTATTTTCTGCTTGAAAAGATTTCATTCATCCTTTCCAATAAAACTATCTTCAGAGATTCTTATTCTTTTTACTTTTTATGTCCCCCTTCTGAGATTCTTATTTTTTTTACTTTTTATGGCCTCTACGACAAGTGATTTTTTTTTGTCTTTTTATTTCGCCTCTTTCTAATAAAAGGCAAGTGCCCTTCTTGAAATTTCCACACAAACTTTCACTTCTACTTTTCATCTCTTCCAATTCTTCAGTTTTGCTTCAGCGTGCACAACTAAGGATTGTAAGTTTTGAGTTAATGTAAGTTTTTTTTCTTTTTGCTTCAGCAATTATGATTATTGTTGTTGTTGTTATTGTTGTTGTTTTTATTCAAATTTTAGATTAATGAATTTTTTATTGTTAGGACTACAAACATTTTTAGTATTGTTGTTATTTTGTGTTTATTTATTATTATCTAATTATGTTTTTCTTTTTCTTTTTTGCAAGTATCACTCTATGATTCTCACTCTTTCAGTTGGTATCACAATTGTGGTAAGCATCTCAACTCTCTAATTAAATTTACGTATATGTTTTGTTAATTTTGAAATTATTTAATATTATTTATTGTTATTATTAGTATATGACCACAAAAATTGCAATAAATTATATTATTGTGATTTTTTTATAATCAATTTTACCTTGTTATTATCAGTTATTACATCTATTACTTGGAAAAAATATATTGCATAATATGTTTGTTGGTTTATAATAAAGATATGTATGTGTATTATTATTATTTTTTTATTTAGTACAATAAATCGTACATTTGTGTTTCTTTTTCTTTAAAGTTTAGTTGGTATAAAAATTAATTATATGCTTTATATATGGTTATATTAATGTTATTATTTTTTATTATTGTTCTTTTCTTTTTAGAAGATATTTATGATTATCTTATTATGTTTTTTTTTTTCTTCTTTCTTTCTTTTCTTGCAAGTATCACTCTATAATTCCTATATTCCTTCACTTCGTATCGCAATTGTAGTAAGCTTCTCAACCCCCTAATTTAATTGGAAATTATTTGCTTAGTTTGTAATTTTTTATATAGATGGTGGGGTTGGATCAATCATATTATCCAACGTGTTCTGTGAAAAGCTCAGTGATGAAGGTTGATGGAACGCCATTGTTGGACTACTTTTATGATTAGGTTCATTGGGAAGCTCCTGTTCATCTCCAACATCATCAAGGACCTCGTCGTTATCAAGTTGGTCATCACTATCCATATGGTCATCACTATCCATGGCCCGCATCCTTTCTGATAATGTATGGACCGTATTTTCAGTAGTAGCAGCTATGCGGTGTGTATCATTGGGATCATTAGCAACTCTCTAAGTGGCGGTTTGGTCATACTGAGCTTCAAACTTTGGTGCAACATGCTCAGTTGGGTTATCATAGTCAACATCATTGGTGTTCATTGGCCGATAAAGAGCATGTTGGTCCTCAGTTGCAACATGGGTATATGGAGCATGATAGCCAGCACCACCAATGTTGATTGGAGAATGAGTCACATCTTTAGAATAATGACCAGTATGAGTGGCATATGGATCATGAAAGTGCCCGCCATGTGAATAACTAAACGATGCACTCGGTCCTTCGTTGGCATATCGAATGGGAAAAACATCTCGATGGCTTCTTATGGGCTCCACATCCACGTACAACTCTGTACCTACTAAACCATATTGGCAGTCTAACATATCGAATATTACATTGACACCATTATCATCTTTTACCAAAACTTGCTGGTAATTCACAGGATGTGGATGACATTGAAAATGAAATTTATACCAAATAGGAAGTTTTGAATCTTCTCTGTTTATATGAAGTGTGGATGCTACTCTATCACATAGATCTTCAAATGTCACACCCCTGCTTAATGGAAGCATAAAAGGAGGCGGCCCTTCATAATAAACCTCATTTTCGCCATGTTTAATTAGGAAGGATAAATGGAATCTTTTAGGCAGAAAATAAAAATGGGAGGAAGAGGTGAATTGATTGGTTGATTAACTCCTCACATGTACTTTTACAATATGAAATAAAAGAACATGACATACACACAAACTAGGTCAAAAAAACTACTGAAAGATAAGAATATGTTTATTATATATATATTTTTTATTTGGACAATATTTTCGCAACAAATTATAAGTGGCATGTTGTTACTAGTTGTTATTGTTAGGGCAAAAAAGTATCTTAGCGTTAGGTTCAAATTTGAACCAGCAATAACTAACCACCTATGATTTGTTGTAAAAATATTGTAAAATAAAAATGTTGTGGACGTACTTTTTTTTTTTTTCTATTTCGGCAATGCCACTGCAAAGAATCTCTGCAAAAATCTCAGTTTTTTTTTTTTTCTATTTACATTAAACATCAATCATTTTTTTTTTCTATAATTTTCTTTCATGTACTTTTTAGAATCTATGTACTTTTTTAGAATAAGAATCAAATAATCAGTGTACTTAAATTTTTTAGAATAAGAATCGTACTTGAATTTTTTAGAATAAGAATCAAACACTCAGTGTACGAATTTGTTTCAGATGGCACTACAGTTTTTCCCCCTCTATTTTGGCAATGCCATTGCCATAATTGGGTTTCCCTTTTTTTTATACTTTTTTTTTCCTATTTAATTTTTTTTTCCTTTTTTCCCCTTATTTCGGCAATTCCATTGCCACAATTTTTTTTTTTTCCTCTTTTCCCCCCTATTTCGGCAATACCATTGCCACAATCTTTTTTTTTTTCTCTCTCTCTTTCCCCTTATTTCGGCAATACTATTGCCACAATTCTTTTTTTCTTTTTTCTTTTTCTCTCTCTTTTCCCCCTATTTCGGCAATACCATTGCCACAATCTCTTTTTCTTTTCTTTTTTTTCTTTTTCCCCCCTATTTCGGCAATACCATTGCCACAATTCTTTTTTTTTTTTTTTCCTTTTTCCCTCCATTTTCGGTAATGGGATTTCCACAAAACAATATATATATATATATATATATATATATATATATATATATATATATATATATATATATATATATTTTTTTTTTTTTTTTTTTTTTTTTTTTTTTTTTTTTGCTTCGGGCACTCGCGCACGCACTTTGGGCATTGGGCACTCACTTACTCATTCGAGCAGGAGCTGAGGCAAAAGGAATTTCGGTAACAGTGTTGCCGAAATTCCAAAATTTCTCTCTCCTACTTTTTCTTTTTCTCTCTCACACTTTTGTTAGAATTTTGGTAATAGTGTTGCCAAAATTCACTCTCTTTCCTCATTTTCCTAAATAACTTGGAATAGTGCCTATAACAACAAAAAACTTCATTTTTTGCAATATTTAGCCAAAAGACTCTAAAAAGAAAGTAGTAAATATGAGAAAGAGATAAATTGGTCTCTAGTACTTAATAATTGCTGTAAATGTAGTTTAGTTTAATTTCATAATTACTAATTAAATATAAATAATTTTCTGTTGTGGTGTTTACTATTTACTTTTGTAGGTATTAGTTTTCAATATTGCAAGTCTAGTAGATGTTAGGTGTATTTTGTTGGAAAATTATTGAATACTCTAAGAGTACTATAAATACGTACTCCCCCCTCTCACAAGAATTATAGGTCCCGTCATGAATTTGATCATTGGGTCCAACTATTTGTGAGAGGGTGAGTATGCATTTATAGTACTCGAAGAATATTTTATAATTACTCGTATTTTGTATATTGAGTTCTTGAATAGGTTAGGGTGTGTATCTAATCAATTCTCACATGGCATTAAGGAAGGACTTTTTTCATAAGCATTATTGGGATGTATCTAGTTATTGTAAAGATATGTAGATATAACAAGTATTATCTATACTAATCAAATAAGCCTATTTTGTCTCTTCCTAATGTTATACTTGTGAGAGATCATGCTTATAGACACCTCATTTTGTACCCGGCTAATAAATTTTAGTCTCCGGTCCCAATGATGAGCTTGGCATGTCTGCAAAAGGTTATTGGATTTATTTTGATAGTTTGGAAGTAATCACAACTCAAAAGTGCTCAAATTGCTTTGAAAACGATGCTGAAAAATGACCTTTTCTCACTATTCTGGCCCTAAATTTTGAAAGTAGACATCCTGAGCTTCAATTTGAACATAATTTTTGCCTAATTTGGACTTAAATTTAGTGACTTATGACTATTTGAAGTTGGGCCAACTGAGCTGTTTGATTTTCCAGGTTTTAAAACTTCATTTTAAGGGCCCAAAACATAATTTTTTGATGTGGACCGGCCCATGGAACCTTGAGAACATCCAAAGATTATTAAAAAGTCTGAAAACCCTAATTTTAACTTATAAATACTCACCTAATGCCTCCAAATCAAGACCCTAGCTAGAGAGAGTGATTTTTTAGCCTCCATCTTCTCCAAACCCCTATTTTCTCTTTTGAAAACCCTAAGGCAGCCCCTTAAAACGTTTTTGACAAAAGAAAAAGCCTCACTTTAGTAGTTATAAGGCAGCAAACTATTTTCTAATCTCTTTCAAAAATCTTTTTCAAACAATCTCTTCAAGAACATCTTTTTATTTTGAGTTGTGATTACTAATAAACTATTGATATATTTGATTCCTTTCATTATCGTTCAATCTTGTTATGTAGGCATTGAGAGGCCGGTTAAATATCAATCAAATTTGTGTTCCATAGCAAGGTGTGTCTCTCTTCATGGCTTTTCCTTGATTTGGTTCTTTTATAAGTTGTGTTTTTGTTGTTCTTAGTTAATTATATGTTATTCATGTTTAGAAATATGTGATCTTTTTTTTTTTTTTTTATCTCATCATGTTTTGATTGGAAAGTTGAATGATTTGATACGTTGATGAATATGTTTCGATGTGGTTCTTGTTTGTTGTTAGATCCAATGCATATTTAGGAGTTGATTTTGTTTTGTTTATCTTTGATATAATTTTTCTTAGTTTAGGTTATTTAGATTTATATTAGAAGCATGTTATAATGTTACATTTATCATTTTGAAGCTCTACTTTAGTTTCTGTGTTGCTAGGATTTCTAGGCTGAAACCCACGTATACATAATCTTGGCTTCGTACGCAGGCTTAATTATGTGCACGCAAGTCTGTTCATGCGTACGCATGATCCTGCCCAAAAACCCTAATTTTTCTGATTTCGTTTTTGATTTCACATGCAATACTTCTGTCTTAGATCCTTTTTTCATATATATGTGTTTTTAATATTCTGTTTCACATGCTTGCTATTTGTTTGCTTTTTCACATGTTTAAATTAGGGTTTGTCTTACGTTTTCTTGTTTGATGCCATGAAAACACATTCACATATTCATGCATGAATCCCATAGGTGCTAAGTTGCCTCAAGGTAAGTGAGGTAAGTCATCATGCATTCACATTCCCATGCATCTTTGAATATGATTGTGCCTTGATGATAGTTTGTTAGGTTGAGTTCTTCTTGAAGTATAGATGCAATCATATACTTGCTTGGATCTTTCTATGCCTATGTTTTGGCCTTGGATGTGATATGATGATATGATGAATGCTAGGTTGATGAGATGTCATGATAGATGTATGTTAGGTTTGCTTGATGAGCATGATTAGATGTATGGTTAAGGTTTGGGATGAATGATGTCATGTTGTATGCTTAGATGTATGCTAGTGTGTGTGTGTGTGTTAGAACACAAGTATTGAACACACTTTTAATAAAGTTAAGATAGAAGACACAAAGATGGGAGGCCAACCTTAAGGTTAGGCAGTCTTGGATGCTCAACACCTTCCCAAGAACGTACCTAAACTCTAAACTCATATCTCTAGTAGTAAGATCAATGGTCTTTCCTTAAAAGGACGCTATATATATGGTTCCTAGACCATTGCAAAAAATAAATGGTGATTCCTCCTTGTGTCCACAATGCCCTTGGCTTTGATTTTTAGTGTTGGGCCAAACTCACATGAATGGGTGGAGTCATGTTATTGCCTCTCAAAATGAAGGTTTGATTGATTATATTTTCCCTTTTAAATTAGTGGTTTTACAATGAAGTTGCCACTTTTTTAATTATTGGAATAAATAAGAAAACCAAAATTAAAAAATTCTTCAATTTATTGATTTGCAAATGAATTTACATTGATTATAAGAAATTACGTGGCTTTGTTCCTAGAAACAATCTAAGATAAAATGCGTGGCTTTGTTTCTTAGTTACAATCTAGAAACTAAAAATTACATGGATAAACATTGATCTATCAACACTTAATCTAAGCTTAGAGGCTATGTTTCAAGATGGGAAGGTGTTAGGCACCCACCTTGCCCGGTGAAACCAGTCTTCTAAACTATAGTGACCAACATTCAAATCATATTATCCAATATGTTATCAATCGATTTGTATGTTAAATTTAATGTGTGTGCGTGTGATAAACCCTAATTCAATTTATTAAGCATTACATTTGGATTGAAAAATAAATTCTAATGGATGTGTGTGGATGATTATATCCAAGATTCAAGGATTTGAGAGAATTATGAAACAAACATGATTTTTATATTTTTAATGTGGATGTAAAATCAAAGCTAGTGTTATGCATGAGCATGTGATGAATGACCAAGAACATCTGAAGAACAAATATGAATATTTAAGAACATTCAAACATATTCAAGGAATTTAAATAAACACTAGCATGCTCTAATCCTAATCTCATCATAATAATATAAAAAACAAGTTAGGGAAATGGATTATTCCTGCATGCAAGATTCACACAGTAAAGGAGGAGACTCTTGATGGAGGTCCCAAGGGTGGAGTAGAAAAGAAGAACTAGGAGAGGTAGTCTCACTCAATACCTTGAATCTCAAGAAAACTAATATATGACAAAACTACTCAACTTCACTAGAACTCAAAAAGGGGGAGGAGAGGGTGTTTTTGTGTCTAGGAATTGAGGGGAGGGGGGGGGAGGGTTTATATAGTAGTGGAAAAAATATGAATGGAAGGTCATTTAATGAGGGTTGATAAAGGATCAAAAAGAATCATGAACCTAGACCCTATTTTAGACTTTGGGGAAAGATGGTGCATTAAATGTAGAGATTGATAGGATTGATGAGTAAGCAAAATTTAGTTTTTTCATAGCTATTGTAATAGCCCGCAGATATAAATTCAACAAATCATAGCATACTCAATTCTGATTGGAATTGTCTCATTCTTGTGCTCAAATTGAAGCCCTAGATGTCTAGTTTTTAGAACAGTTAATCTCACTTACGGATTCAAAATAGGTCCCAAATTAGTTTCCAATTAACACTAATAAACTGCAATAACTTTCATTTTAGACTTAATTAGTTCCAAATTTACCCTAATTACAAAGTTAATTTCAAAAATTACTCATTAAATAATTAATGTTTGACTATCTAATTAATTAAGTATGTGCAACCTTACCATAAGATGTAGTCCTAGCCAATCAAATTATGACACATCATTAATCTCAAGTTTATTATAATTATAACCAATTAGAATCAATTGTTCATAATCACATATAGTTGGACTCAATTTGTGATTGTACATCTCGGCCATTAAAACTTGATTTGATGGTCCGATTAAGGCTTAAGATCAGTTGATTTAATGGTTACCACATCAAGATCATTTTGATGAAATGAAATTAAAGGTCTAATGACCACAATTATGATGCCTATTTTCAAGGTGAAATTACCCGTATACCCTCCATATGCGGTTAAATGCGGGTTGCAAAATGGGGTGTCAACAATACTGTAATTTTTTTTTTGTAGTATTATTTCACTATCACTTGTATAATTTTTACCATGTCAAACAATTGTTTGTTATTTAATTTTTTCTTCCACATTTTCATTTGATTCTTTGTTCAATGGTGGAAAATTCCCTTTTAATATAGTCCTCATATTTTAAACAAATTTTAATATTTTTTTATTGAAAATAATTATTTCAATATAGATGGATAAAGAAGTTGCCTAAGAAGGCTGTAAGGAGAATAGTTTGGAAAATGAGGATGTGCAATATGCTATTGAAAATTCAGAATATTGGAAAGAGGATTGGAAGCGAAGAAGATGCATGGCTATAGTTCAAGCAATATGTTATATTGCGCATGCAAAATATTTGATGGGATTGCACATGCATTCCCAAAATGTAGAGAAATTGATCACTCAAAAAAGTGTTGATAGAGAAAATATACGAAAGGAATTGATGAAGCAACTTACATTAGATGAGAGATGTTGTAATGTTATATGTATGGGACCATATGCAATTATGCATTTGCTAAGTTGGTAGAATTATTTAGAGAAAGTGGTCATCTCTGTGATACCAAGCATACTACAGTTGAGGAGCAAGTAGCTAAATTTCTTCACATATTGGCCCACAATGTGAAGAATCATATGGTCTCATTTTTCTTTTGTCATTTGGAGAGACTGTAAGTTGGCATTTTCATTCGGTGCTAAAAGCAGTCACCACATTAGAATTGTGTTTTTTAAAACAACTAATTGGATTAGATTTCCCCCCAGAAATTCTCAATAGTAGTAGATTTTATCCTTACCTCAAAGTTAGTAAAGATTATGTATGTGATCACTTTAGGATTTTAAAGCTGTCTATTCAAATAGGTATTTATGTTTCAAAATTATTATAAGATTGTATTGGTGCACTAGATGGGACTCACATTCAAGTGAAGGTATCAAGGGAAGGTGCAAAAAGATATTGTGGAAAGAAAGAGTATCCAGCACAAATTGTGTTGGTGGCATGTTCTCTTGACATGAAATTTACTTATGTGTTGCCTGGATGGGAAGGTTGTGCTTTTGATTCAAGGATATTTAAAAATACTCTAAGTATACATGGTAGTTGTAAAATTCCTGAAGGTAATTTTTGTTAATATATCATATATGGCTTTTGGTTATAAAATTTGTATTAAATAACTTATATTTTGACTAGGAAAATATTATTTGGTGGATGCGGGCTATATGTTAAGGGCTGGACTGCTTGCACCATATAAAGGCGTACCTTACACTTGAAAGAGTACTCAACACATTCACGTTCCAATGCTCATGAATTATTTAACCATTGACATGCTTCATTGTGTAATATCGTTGAGAGAGCATTTGGAGTATTAAAAAAAATGATTCTCAATTATTGCAAGTGCAACAGAACCTTATTACTAAGTTGATACCCAAACTCAGATTACTTTGGCATGTAGCATTTTACATAATGTTTTTTTATCGGTGTTGATCTTGATGAAAATCTAATTGCTAAGGTTGATTGAGACTCATGGATGTTGGGTGTACACGTGTGAGTGATGTCTCACATTGAATAATGATGAGAAGAATAAATGGTTAATATAATACTAGTTTCATCACACGCGCTTCGCACGTGCGATGAGACTTTTTTTTTTTAATAGTCCTATTTTGTAGAAAAGAACTGTATTTAATTATTTTATATATATAATTTTTATTTTAAATATCTAATTTATAAGTGAATAAATCAATTTAAAAATAAAGAAGAGAGTGTTCATATTTTTTAGGCAATGTTTTAGTGGGAGTTAGAGTTGCATTTTTACCGGATTGTCCTTTAGTTTTGTCTCTACTTAAACATAGGACTATAAGGGCATTTTTTAACTAAAAAATGAGGAATTCAAACAGATGAAGCCTATTAAATAGTAGTATAGATAATATAATATAATATAATTGAGCACATACTCATAAGGCTTAGCCATTTTTTAAGTTAAAGTGTGTCTCTATATGTTAAATTAATTATTCCAAAAGCTCTTCAAGGTTTTTATCTTCCCAACAAGTGGTATCAAAGCCCATGGTAGTGTGAGGCTGTAAACACCGCATTTTGTACTCCTTACAACTTGGGCCCCCATACCTCAATGATGTTGGAATTCTAAAGCCCAAGGTTGGTTTATGGCCAATCAGATTGAAATTGACTTGAGGAAAGTATTTTTGGAAAATATAACTCTTTTGTGAATCAAATAAGCTATTTTTGGAAAATAAAGGACACGGAAACCTTAGAACATGCATATGCATACACCTTTATGCACACGCATGCTCAAGCTTTACGTACACATGCTTTATGCATAAAATGTGTACACATGCTAGGGTTCTAGAAACTATGAAAAACAAGTTTTATGCATTTAAAACTTGGTTTAAAACAAATCTCACATCATCTGGGAACCGTTCCAAACCTTCATTTTTTAATTATAAAAAGTCATATATGGTACCTTTTTAAAATACACTGAAAATCTTAGGGGAAAACACAAGATTCACTAGAAATAGTGAATTAAAGGGGGAGATTTTCAGAAAATATCCTCAAGTCAATATTTTCAAATTGAGGCATTTCTGGCCTTGATCTTTGAGTTCAAGCTTACTAATCACTTCTTTGATTTGATTGTGAATAAATTAACTGAGGGGAACAATCAAAGTCAAGCTCAGGGGCTTTGTGTCTTAAAGTATAAGTTCTAGTCCATTTTCTTTATTTTAATCTTCATTTCCTTTATTCTACTTGTTTGTTTATATTATAGCTTTTCTACTTAGCTTAGGTTTTCTTTGCTTTATCGTTTTATGCATGTTAAGTTGTTAATTTAAGTTTTGTTTTGCTGTGTTCTATGTTTTCTGGGTTAGGGTTTTAAGGTGTGTATGCATATGCATGCTTCTTGCATGTGCACACATACTCGAAGCATGTGTACACATACAACTGGGTTGTGCACATAGCCCTATGTATGAGGATGCATACTCATGCCCAGAATCCTTAATTCAACTTTTTCTTGCTTTTGTTTCTTTATTTCTCTTGCTTTGATATGCCATGAACATACATATGATATGACCATGCATTGATGCATAAGTGTTGTGGTGCAGTAATATAAGTGAGGTAAGTCATGCATTCATATGAGCATGCATTTGTTTGAGATATGATCTTGATCTTACTTTAATGAACATGAATGATATTTGCAAATGCTTCACTTTGGATATGATAACATGTTTGTTTGCAGCCTTGGATATGATGTGATGAGATGTATGATAGGTATGTGCTAGGGTGTGAAATATGATAAGTTGCATGATAGATGTATGTTAGGACTTTAGGATGAAAATGCCATGTTGATTGCTAGATGTATGCTAGTGTGTGTGTGTGAGAGTCTAGAATGACAATATTGAATGTGTCTTTAATGAGATTACGACATAAGACATAATGAGTAGAAGCTAACCCATAGGTCGGGTGGGGTTGGGTGTCTAACACCTTCCCATCCTCATACCTAAACTGCGGACACGTGTGCTGTAGTAGTAAATTAGTCCTTCCACGAATGGTGTTAAATTTATGGTTCCTAAACCTAATCTAGGTGGTGATTCCATTTATTTTCTCCACCCCGGTCCACTTGACCTACGCGGACTCCCCAAAACCCACACTTGCCCCTATAGGGGCAAAAGTGACAAGGTTATCAAGGTTCCTTTCATAGTTGGAGTGGGATGATATATTGCACCAAGCAAGCCCATAAAGCCCTCACAAATTATCTTAGAAAAGCCCAACAAAGGAGTATTATTGACAGTGGGGCTAGACAACAGTGAAGTGTGAAGTTCCCATAGAGGATAAAAGAAACGTGTTGGGTTGTACCGTAGAGGCCCATAATTGATGCACTAGTGAAGGAAAAAGCTCATTAGGCAAGAGGGAGTGAGTATGACTTGTTTATGGCCCACAAAGGGATCTTAAAACCTACAGAGAAGCAGAGACTCACATGTGAGGGAAAGATTGTTGGGTGTACACGTGCAAATGAAGTCTCACATTAGATAATGATGAGAAGAATGACTGGTTAATATAACATAATTGAGCACATACCCATAGGGCTTATGCCTTTTAGGTTAATGTGTGTTTCTATATATTATATTTATTATTCAAGGAATCTCCCCTAGGTTTTTATCTCCCAAAAAATGGATAAAAATATTAATCTTGCAGCTATTAATACTGCCAATAGTATCGATGTTAATGGTAGGTTAAGAGCAATCTTGCAAGATAGCATAGCAGCTAGTATGTGGCAAGATATTGCTCTCATAGAGCATGATATTAGAGTTGCTATTGAAATCATGTTGTCATGTTTTTGTGTTTTTGGTAACTTTTCAAGTGGTTGAACTTTAAAAATGATTGTATATGCGAATATTCTGCAGCATTTTGTTATTGTTGGACATATTATACAAAGGGCAAAACTTAGGTATAGTATTTAGGTGTTATTCCTTAGGTTTCCTTCTTATGATTCTGTCATGTGGCTTTTTTCCTCATAAGATGGAAGTGTATTTTTCAGTTAAGTAACTACATAACTGAATCTTAAGAATGGAACCAAAGGTTCCACCTAAAGTATTGTACCTAAGTTTTATCTTTGTACAAATCATATTATAAACGTATTAATAATTGTTTCATATATTATGTGATGTTAATGCACTTTCTTAGGTTGTGCAAGAAATTTCTCATGGAATTTTATTATTTATGTAGTACTTATTACATTGAATTAAATTACTTTAAAAATACTTGTCATATTATAATTACTTTCAATTGTTTTAATATTAATTATGAAAAATGGTTAGTGATAGATCTGCTGAGTTTAAGGATACATTAATATGGACAAAAGCATATGGATAATGTTCTTGTTGATACATTATTAGAGGGACAATAAAAAGGCAACAAAGTTGATATATATATATATATATATATATATATATATATATATTTTCTTTTTCTTTTTCTTTTTCTTTTTTTTACGTCCACTATTTATAGAAAGGTTGTTAATGAATGCACTTAAAAGTTTGGCTTCACGATAGGAAAACATCACGTACAAAATCGCTTTAAGACACTTAAAATGAATTTTAATACGTGTTTGGATCTTATTAAAGGTTTGAGTGGTTTTTCCTGGAATCCAAAAATAAAGTTATTTGGTGTAGAGCTTGAGGTATGGAATGACTTGACAAAGGTTTGTTTTTTGTTACCTACTAAAACAAATTATAAGCATATATAGGTGTAAATGCACTTTTAGTCCCTATATTTTGACGTGTTTCCATTTTAGTCCCTATATTTTATTTTTACCACTTTTAGTCTCTAAACCAATTAACGTGTGTTATTTTAGTCCTTTCCGTCAGTCAACCAACGGAAATTGCTGAGCTGGCTACCGGAGCAATTAAAAAATTATAAAAAATGCCACATCACCATGACACATCAGCATCTATTTTTAAAAAAAAATTGTCAATTTTAATTAAATAAAAAAACAGAAATAAAACAAAAAAAATCACTAAAATTAAGATAAAAAATAATCTTTACTCTCTCTGGTGTTTTCTCTTCCCCTCATTTTCCTAAATTAGTTTTTCTTTCTCTCAAAATTTATCATTCTCTTCTCTTCTCTCTCTCTCATTTGTGTTTCTCACTCATGGAAACTGGTGGTGCAGTGGCTCGTGGTGGCTATGGTAGGTTGAGATCGGGCTGGATGGGTTGTGATCAGGGTGGACGGGTTGAGATCGGGGTGGGGTGGGTTAAGATCGGGTCTGGGGTGGACGGGTTGAGATCGGGTCTGGGGTGGGTGGGTTGAGATCGGGGTGGCTGGGGTTGAGTTCGAGTGGCTGGGGTTGTGGGTGGCTGTGGGTAGGCGTGGGTTCGTGGGTTCAGTGGCTGTGGGTAGGCGTGGCTATGGGTAGGTGTAGGTCGGCGTGGGTAGGCGTGGGTTCGTGGGTTCAATGGCTGTGGATAGGCGTGGGTAGGCGTGGCTGTGGGTAGGTGTGGGTTCAGTGGCTGGGTTTTCTTTTTTCTCATCTCTTTCCCTCACACTCTCTATTCTCTTCTTTGGTGAAGCTTCTCTCTTCTCAAGATCGGTATGGGGTCGTTGGGGTTGTGGGTGGCTGTGGGTAGTCGTGGGGTTGTGGGTCTTGTGTGTGTTATGGGTTGGTGTTGGTGTTGGTGTTGGTGTTGGTGGGTTGTTGTTGCTGTTGGTGGATATGGGGTTTCTGTTGTGGGTTGCCGTTGCTGTTGTTGGTTGCAGGTGATGGGTATTTGGCTGTGATTTGTTCTATGGGTTAGGATTTGGTTGTGTTTGGTTTTTGAATTTTAGTTTGGGTTTTGGGGTTTGATTTGATGTTTAAATGGAATTTCAGGGGTGGTGGTGGTGGTGGTGGTTGGGTTGCAATGGTGGGTTGAGTTTTTTCTTCTTGTTTTCGTTTATGTTCTATTGATCTGGGTTTAAGTTCTTGGTTTGCTGGGTTTGTGTTCTTGTGCTGGGTTTGAGTTTTTGGTTGTTGGGTTTGATCTGGGAAGAATATGAAGAACATGTTGAACAAGTTGCAAAATGAAAGAACAATCTGAAGAACAATCTTAATTTTAGTGATTTTTTTGTTTTATTTCTGTTTTTTATTTAATTAAAATTGACAATTTTTTTAAAAAAATAGATGCTTATGTGTCACGGTGACGTGGCATTTTTTATAATTTTTTAATTGCTCTGGTAGCCAGCTCAGCAATTTCCATCGGTTGATTGACAGAAATGACTAAAATAACACGCGTTAATTGGTTTAGGAACTAAAAGTGGTAAAAATAAAATGTAGGGACTAAAATGGAAAAACGTCAAAATGTAGGGACTAAAAGTGCATTTACGCCGCACATATATAATATATATATATATATCATGTTTTTTAAACTTGTGTTGTTTTTAAAGGAAAAGCCAAAGACAAAAAAGTGGATGACCACTCCCATTCACCATTATGACAAGTTATATGAGCTCTTTGCAAAGGATAACGCTGCTGGTGCTGGTGCTGGTGCTGGTGCTGAAAGTGCAAAAGAAAAAGTTTAGCGATTAGGCAAGGGAGAAAGTGACATTCATGTTGAAGCTAGTTATCTCGAGTTGGGTTCCGTATGGATGGTATGGCAAACATATATGATTTAAATCATGAGCCAACAACTCCTATCGATACTTCTTTACAATCACACTCACATGATACATACTCATCTAAGACTATAAAAAGGAAGACTCATGTGATAGATATAAATTTGAACAACTTAATGATGGAATTAACAGGGTGGTTGAAGCAATAAGGTAAGGAAATATGATTGCTGAGAAAGGAATTTTTGCTATGGAACGAGGATGGCCACGTTGTTATTCTAAAGAAGATATATTTCCCAAGTTGAAAAATATTGGAGTTCCTAATCACCTTTGGATTAAAGCCTTCCTTTTCTTGATTGACTCTCAATCTAAAATGAGAGCATTTTTTAGTTGCCCAGGTAAACGACGTAGGAAATCACTACTTCATATAATGTATGGTCCAACAGCTGCTTGTCTTCAATGTAATGGGTGGTAAGACATGAAATTTGATGAATTGTATGTTTTGTATGGATAGTGCTGGAATGTACGACATCTTGAATGAATCTTTTGATAGGGACTTGACTAAATGAGACCATCTGAATTTATATAGCTGGTTATGGTTCCTTTGGAGGTAAGTGTTGTAAGTCCCTTTTGTATATTGATAGTGTAAAGACACTGCTAAACCTGTGGGTATTTTTTTTTTTTTTTTGGTGAAGTCGTGGATTAATGCAAATGTATTATTACAATATGCTCTTGAAGGAATGTAAGTATAGTGTAAAGAGATTGAACCTACGGTTTGTTTTACGACATTGTGGATGAATACAAGTGTTAGTAAAATATGCTTTTGAAGGAATGTATATATGTTGTTGTGTATTATTATGTAAAACAATCACCCAACTTGTGTTATTAACTTATTATGTGTATGTATTTTGGACAAATAATATAATGAAGCGTACAATATTCTACAAAATTCACAATATGTCACCATAAATGCTAGGTTCTTTTCTCTTTTTTTTCCATACCATTCAAGGGAGAAAATATTACATCAGTTCATTGTACAAAAGAGGAGGACCAGCTGTAGGAAACCGACAAAAGTGCATTGGCATACGAGTTGCCAAGCAAGCTACAGTTCTCAAATCCTTTACAACCACAGTGGGTACCCAAAAGACATTACAACAAACACCATTTTGATTTAAAAACCTTAGATCCGTTAGTCTAGTATTATCTAACCAATCCATAGCTGTGTTGTGCCTATAGGTCTGCATAAGACTTCTGCTATTGCTAAGAATCAAAACATGCTGAAAACCTTGACTCTTTGCTGTCAGAACAGCTTCAAGCATAGACTCCAGCAGTGCTCCAGTTGATGTTCGAGCAGTACTACTAATAGCTCCAAAAAACACCTTCTCTCCTTGAACTGTTAGACCCTCAAAAACAGTACCATATCTATGGAACTTTTTGCTTCTACTATTTACAATCTTGATAATTATCTGCCAATCCCCTGCTACACTCGGCCTCCCTAATCTGCTCTGATCTGATGCACTCTCCCTTCCTGATCTGAGGCCACTGCCCTCCCTGCCTCCAAGACTATTCCTGTTTGAGATTGTATCTATGTACCTGCAAGATAGGTGTTGAGCTGTTAGTATTACTTCCACTAGATTTGGATTAATCCCTTGGTGAATTACTTTGTTTCTATGAGTCCATAGTGTCCAAAGAATGGTAAAGACATCCTACAAAAAACACATTGAAACCACACCATTCCTATAATGACTTGAAATGAGTTGCTCAATCCACTGTTGGACATAAAAATGGTTGAATTCAGTAGTATGAATAGATAGCATGGAGCCATGCCAACAAGCCCTAGCAAAGGGACAATGAAGAAAAAGATGAGTGATGCTTTCTTCCTCCTCATTACGCATTGGACAACACTTGACATTAGTGATACCCCTTATATGCAGATTGAGTAAAGTAGGAAGACCATTGTGCGTAAGTTCCCACATGAAAGTACTGATTTTCAAAGGAACTTTGATCTTCCAAAAGGACCTCCACCAACCATTCTGAACATGCCAAGCTCAGGGTTGTCTTGCTATATCTTGGGCAAGCAACTCATATGCTCTCTTCACTTGATAGTTCCCCTCCCTTGAAAACTTCCAAAGAAGCTTATCCTGCACAGAATCAGTCTTGGATATAGGTATTTGAAGAATTTTAGCTTCTTGAGGAAACGGGTACAACTTTCTCACCAAATCCACTTTCCAACTTCTATTATGATGATCAATCAAATCCCCCACTGTGCCCGTTGGGAGCTGGTTTTGTGGTACTCTTAAATTTCTGTGTGTAAACCAATTCCTATGATTTAGGGAAATGCTATACCCATTTCTAACTCTCCACCTACCCTCCTTCAAAAGATGATTTCTTATTGAATGATACTTCTCCAAACCCAAGAATAATGAGGTTTTGACCTACAATCCTGAATAGTGCCAGCTGGGAAATACTTAGCCTTAAAAGTTTTAGCTAAAAGGAGTTGAGGATTCTGACTTATTCTCCAATACTGTTTGTGAAGCATGGCCTGATTCATATGCCTGAACTTCTTAATGCCCAATCCCCCGAACTTCTTAGGTTGGCTAACCCTATCCCAATGAACCAAATGAAGCTTGTTCTCACTGCAATCATAACCCCACCAAAATGCTCTTAGAATTGAGTCCATCTTATTACACACATATTCAGGAATTTTAAAACATGCAAAAGTGTATAAGGGTAGGGATTGAAGAACAGAAGTTATTAAGGTTGTTCTACCAGCTTGGGATAAAAGTTTGATTTTCCAACCTTGAAGTTTTGCCTTTAGTTTATCAATGAGGAATTGAAAATCAGCAATCCTATTACCTCTCATCTTAAAATGAACACCAAGATACTTACTGGGTTGTTGAACCAAATTAACTTGGAGGGTTTTGGCAAGGGCTTGTTGTTCCTCCAAAGGCATGTTGGGAGAGCAAAACACATCAAATTTGGCAAGATTGATAGACTGGCCCGAGATAGAACAGTACCAATTCAGGATGATTTGTAGATTTTGTTCAGAGACATTGTCCTTCCTAAAAAACAACAATGAATCATCAGCAAATAACAAGTGAGAAAAAGAGAGGCCACTCCTACCCACTTTAACTCCTCTTATCTTCTGAAGCTCCTCAGCTTGGGCTAGGGAAATGGAGAGAACATTTGCACACAGAAGAAAAAGATATGGAGATAAAGGATCTCCTTGTCTTAATCCTTGGGAGGGTTTAAAGGACCTGGTCATGCTGCCATTTAACAATAAAGTATATTCAACTGTTATCACACATTCCATAATCCACTTAATCCACTTAGAATCAAAATTCATTGCAAGAAGAACTGCCTTCAGAAAGTTCCAATTGACTCTATCATAGGCTTTAGACATGTCAATTTTCAAAACTCCAAATCTATCTCTCCTTCCCCTCTTTTTCCTAATCACATCAATGATTTCATGTGCCAAAAGGATGTTATCAGAGATATTTCTACCCTTGATAAAAGCATTTTGGTATGGAGTAATAACGCTATCCATGATGGGCTTTAGTCTATTAACAAGTATTTTCAAAATGATTTTGTATATCACATTGCACAGGCTGATAGGCCTAAAATGTGAAACCTTCTCAGGGTGGGGAATCCTTGGAATAAGGGTGATAAAGGTTTGGTTTAGAGCTTTAAGGAGAGAACCAGAGTGAAAGAAAGCATGGACAGCATTACAAACATCAATCTTAACAAGATCCCAAAATTGTTGAAAGAAGCAAACAGGAATGCCATCAGGCCCAAGTGCTTTATAAGGCCCCATTTGAAACACAACTTCCTCAATTTCTCTATCTGAGATACTTAAGTTTAGAGATTGGAGATGATGTTCAGAGAGAGTGGGGATAGGAAGTCCTTGGAGTTCATGGAGAACATCATCCACAGTTAAATTGCTGCTACCACTATAATTCCTTTGGAAAGAGTCCAAAAAAATATTCTCTATCTCCTCAGGCTTATCAGTTTAGACTCCTCCCTCATCTTTAATTTTAAGGATCCTGTTTTTGGACCTTCGTTGTCTAACCACTGTCTGAAAATATCTTGTATTCCTATCACCATGAATAAACCAATTAGTTCTAGCTTTTTGAGCCCACATCAACTCCTCTATGCCCAAAAGTTCCTCAAGTTCCTCTCTACAAACCCTCTCCCTCCTTATATCTTCCTTTGTTACAATAGAATCCTGCAGTGTTTTTAGTTGATTTTGTTTCCTCCGAATTTCATCTTCCACCTTGCCAAACACATTCTTATTCCATTCTAAAGCCTTGTATGTAACATTGAGGAGTTTATTCCTCAACTGAGCAGCTCTAGACCCTTTGGATTGACACCTCCAAGCAGTTTGCACCATCTCCTTACACCCAGCATGTGTTAACCACATACATTCAAACCGAAAAGGCCTTCTTCTAAAAGGTATCTGAACCTCCAAATCTAATATAATTGGTCCATGATCAGACCTAACAATTGGGAGATTCCTAAGAGAAAATAAGGGGTATCTGTTAAGCCATTCTATACTACCAAAGGCTCTATCCAACCTCTCCATGACAAAATCATCTTCCTCCCTCTTATTCATCCATGTAAATCTCTGACCAGAGGCAGTCAAGTTACATAATTGCAAGTCACCAAGTACATGTTGAAATTCGTCAGCTCTAATAATGTTCCCAGTCCTAAAAGATATTTTTTCATCCTTTGATAGGACTTGGTTAAAGTCACCTATACAGAGCCAACTAGGATGGGAATGTTGTTTAAGAGCTCTAAGCTGTTGCCATACCTCCCCTCTCTTAGCATGATCAGGATGTCCATAGACAAAAGTAATCGAGAGAGGGAAGCCTCGATTGTCTAGCACATTGATATGAATTAAATTTGGGGAATCATAAACAATCTGTAGCCCTTGTCTAGGTAAGCAAGCAAGAATAAGTCCACCAGCAAGACCCACCCTAGGAACCTCCCATCCTTCAGAAAAGCCACATTTTTGCCACACTTCTGACCCCTTACCACTAGCTAGTCAGGTTTCCATGAGAAATAACAAATCAGGCTTTAAATCCAGGGCTTTTTTCTTGCACTGAAGAACTGCAGAGGATTTGCCCAAACCTCTACAGTTCCAGCTCATGATCCTCATTGTTGTTGGGGAAGCTGATTAGGGCCAGCTTCCCAACAACTCTTTGGATAATACTGGGATTCCTCATCATACACATAATTAAAGGGAGAATTACAACTATTTTTCTGAATAAAAAGAAGTTGAGTGTTACCTTCCTCGGTGACAAACCCACACATCAACTTCTGGCGGATGTTCCTTCCAAAACTTCCGAGTTCTGTTCCGATCCTCTTTCTTGAAGAACTACACAAATTTCCCAGCTCCTGATCACAACCCAAGCAACCTAAGACACCAGGTTCCGATCTGATCGACGTAGGTGAAGAAAGGCTCGAATCTGTATCGGCAACACTTGATGGCCTGACTGTGTCTAAACCCGTATCAAGACTAACAGCTCGGGTTGGAGTGTTTTCTACTCCTGAGCTAGGCATGGATTGGGTTGTGAAGTGAGTTTGGGGCAGAGTATTGGGCTGTCCTATACCAGGCCCGTTACTTAAGTCCTCCAAGTCAGCCCAAGTACTGTTTCTATCCACCCGGTGAACCAAAGAATTAATTAGTCCATCAGTTGACTCAGGAATTTGACCTCGCTCCCATGCAGACCCACGTAGCCACTCAGGTCTAGCCTCATTTAGTCTGTCTAAATTGAACGTAACCACAGTCTCAGAATCACTTTCCGTTGCTAAAGAAGACTCTGTCACCTCCCTGATTTCCCCATTAGTCATAAACGGACCATGTCCATCGACCCATAGCCATTGCATCGTACTGTTATTCTGAGCCTTCAGCGGAGGTGTTGCATGTGTGATATGATCGGCAGGGGAGTGTGTATCAGCAGGGGACGATAAAGGAGAATTGGCGGGTGTGGGTGGTACAGAACCTCTGTTCAAAGACAGAGACAAAACCGCTGAATTCAGTGTTGCATGCTCATTATCCTGTTGCACATATGAAGAGTGCGCTGCATGTGAGGTCTGAGGTGTATGCGAAACAGGGATGCTTTGATTAGGTGCTGAGGCAGGGGAATTTGATGTCCCAGGATTAAAAGGTGCGCAGAGGGTTGATGGGCATATGCATGTGGGGGAAACTCATAATCCATAGTGCCAAACCTTGCTCTTGTTGTCCAACTCCGCCGTTTATTAAAATATGCTCTAAGCTCATTGTGAAACTATGGCTCTAAAAAATCAAAGGCAAAGGGAACATGATAGAGACGTTGAATCCTATGCCTTAGGCGGATAAGCATACGTTCCACCTCATCCATGCTTTCAGAGCATTGACTCCTTGCATGTCCTATTAGACCACATTTTGTACACAGTTTGTGCACCCACTCATACCTACACTGAATCCATGTCTTAGTGCCATCATCCAAGCGAAGCATAAATCCCGAAACAATTGGCATCCACGGATTTAAGTGCACCTTAATCCTCATAAATCTAATATTTCTAGGCAACCTCTCGTCCCAATCAATTTTCTCAAAAGCCCAATCATTTGACCCATCCTCTCTGCTAACTCAGGGTTATGATATTCAAGTGGTAACCCATGTAATTTGGACCCAAATTGACACAAAATTCAAATGCAATTTATTCATTACCAGATTGGGTCTCCACTTTTCAAGCACCAACAACGCGCCATCAACAAACCAGGGGCCCTCCGAGCACATATGTTCCAGATCTTCCACGTTGTCAAAGTGAATCATATAAAAGAGCGAATCCCTCCCCACAACTGTAATTGTTCCTTGTAGACGCCATCCAGAGCGAATCAGATGCTGAAGATAGCCCACTGAAAATTTTCTGTAATCCAAAACAAAACCCATGGCACACTGACTCCAAAACAAGCGTTGCATGTGCACTGAGTCAGGATCAGCTTCAAGCAGTGGACCGTGTCTCGCAAAAGGCGCTTCCAGATCATCACTACTCTGTGACGAGAAATCTAATTCATCAGCTAAAGGGTCCGCACCATCATCGGACCCACTACTCTTAGTCCAAGCAAAATCTCTAATGACAGAAGGGTCTCCCATTGAGAGACCAGCAACGATGAAAAACTACAGAGCGTTCAGAAGCAAAGAAGAAAGAAAAGAAAGAAAAAAATAGAGTTTCAACAGAGCAAAGAGGAGAAAAGAAAATTCAAAAGTGAAATTTTGTTTTGAGCCGTGAATGGTTACAGAAAGGTATGGGAAAAACTTAAGGTGAAAAGACCAAGCGTAAGAAAAGGTAGTGGTTGGAACGCTCGAGAAGTGACAAGTAAAGTTAAGAAAGAAAAAGGAGGCGAACAAGATAGTACAAGTTTAAGGCTATATGGGTAGATGCGTGTGGGACGCAAGTGCTATTTGGCCTACAGAAAGACCAAATGTGAAAGGAAACTCTCATGAAGAGAGAGAAGCTCTCGTTTTAGAGAGAGAGAAGCGATCTTAAAAAATCAAGGCAGTGACTTGGGCACATTGATAGAAAGCAATTTATTATTTCCTATTGTATTGTACATTAACTTTTGTGTGTGTATTCATATTAATATTTAATGGAGGGTAATTCTAGCGTATCCTCTTTTTTTTTTTGGGTATGGTACCTACTAGTAGTCAACCTGCTATACCAAGTTACCAAAATATCACATTTGATGGTACCATCCTCATATTGTGTAGTATTAATATCACATGTAACTGTACTTTTGTCACATTCGGTAGTTCCCTTATTTTTTCTCACATTTAATAGTACCATCCTCATATTGTGCAATACCAACATCACATGTGACTGTACTTTTGTCACATTCGAAGGTTCCATTTTTTTTTCTTACATTTGATGGTACCATCCTCACATTGCGCAGTACCGTCATCACATGTGATTATACTTTTGTCACATTCGATGGTTCCTTTATTTTTTCTCACATTTGATGGTACCATCCTCACATTGTGTAGTACCAATATCACATATGACTGTACTTTTGTCACATTTGATGGTTCCTTTATTTTTTTCTCACATTTGATGGTATCATCTTCATATTGCGCAGTACCAACATCACATGTGACTGTACTATTGTCACATTTGATGGTTCCCTTATTTTTTTTCTCACATTTTATAGTACCATCCTCACGTTACGCAGTACCATCATCACATGTGATTATACTTTTGTCACATTCGATGGTTCCTTTATTTTTTCTCACATTTGATAGTACCATCCTCACATTATGTAGTACCAATATCACATGTGACTGTATTTTTGTCACATTTGATGATTCCTTTATTTTTTTTTTCTCACATTTGATGGTATCATCTTCACATTGCGCAGTACCAACATCACATGTGACTGTACTTTTGTCACATTCGATGGTTCCCTTATTTTTTTTCTCACATTTTATAGTACCATCCTCACATTACGCAGTACCAACATTACATGTGACTATACTTTTGTTACATTCGGTGATTCCTTTATTTTTTCTTACATTTTATGGTACTATCCTCACATTGTGTAGTACCAACATCATATTTGATTGTAATTTTGTCACATTCAATGGTTCCCTTATTTTTTTTCTCACATTTTATAGTAACATTCTCATATTATGCAATACAAACATCACATGTGACTGTACTTTTGTCACATTCGATAGTTCTATTATTTTTTTCTCACATTTTATGGTATCATCCTCACATTGCGCAGTACCAACATCACACATGACTGCACTTTTGTCACATTTGGTAGTTCCCTTATTTTTTTTTTCTCACATTTTATGGTATCATCCTCACATTGCGTAGTACCAACATTACCTGTGACTATTTTTTTTGTTATATTTGATGGTTCCCTTTTTTTTTATCACATTTTATAGTACCAGTCTCACATTTCGTAATACAAACATCACATATGACTGTACTAACATCACATTTTACTGTTCTAACATCACATGTGACTGTACTTTTATCACGTTTGGTGATTCCCTTGTTTTTTTTCTCACATTTTATGGTACCAGCCTCACATTGCATAATATCAACATCACATGTGACTGTACTTTTATCCACTGGTGGAGCCAGAGGGGGGTGAGAGGGCACACCTGCCCCGCTTGACTCCTAATTTTTTTTTTTTTTTTTGTATTAGTAGTCACATGAAAAAAAAAAACAAAAAAAAAACTTCTACTTGTTGAAACTTGAAAGTGACCAAACCACCTATTTCACTATTTTTTTTTTATTTTTTTATATCATTATTTACATCATTGTTACTATTTATGATACTTTTCACAGCATTTTATCTTTAAATGATGCTAGAGATATTACAGATTTTACTATTTATGTCTTACAAATTAGCATGTCACTAATCACAAAAAATAATTTCAAACATTTATTCATTATATTTTTTAAGTAACACTAATCATATTTTTACTCCATCAGTTTATAAATTTTTTAGTAGCTATGAATTGGTTGTTTTTGTTTATTTATTTTAATAATATGAAATATATTCATATTTGCTTACAATTTTTATTTATTTTGTTATTATTGTTGATTAATGTTTATTAGATAAATTTCACTTTTAATATCGTCTTTTAATTTTGCCCCCTCTAGACTAAAATCCTAGCTTCGCCACTACTTTTATCACATTCATAATTCTCTTATTTTTATCTCACATTTAAAGGTACTATCCTCACATTATGCAACACCAATATCACATGTCAGTGCACTTTTATGGAAATCCCTATTGAGTAGTACCACCATTATGTACTTTCATATAAGAAAAATTGGATTCATAATCTCAACCTTTAATTTAATCCAACAGTTGCAACTAGTTGCCACGTCATCGATCCGTGTCTCACCTAGTGTTGGGCTACCTTTCTTCACCTCTCCCCTTTCTATTGTCTTCAAATTCACCAAATTCAAATTTCAAAACTTTTCTCTATTCCAAGAAGTTTAATCTCCATAACCATGGCTACAACTGGAAGCCTCCGAGGCCCACCGACCACCACCGGCGGTGCTTGCCGGTCTAACCTTCTCCTTTCTTAAGGTCCCTCTTTTTTCTCGTTCTCTCAAGTCTAGCCGTGACCAAGATTTTGCTTGCCCCAACACCACCATCTCTAGCGGTTTCTCAACAACGTCACCAATGCTAGTGGTCATCGGGTACCCTCTTTTTCTCCTTAATTTATTTTCTTTTCTATGTGGGTTTTTTTTTTCCTCTTGTTTGCTCACTGATTTTGGGGTGAGAGGGATGAGATTTTGTTTTATGAGTAACATTTTGTTTCAGTTTTGATTAGCTTGATGAATGGGTTTTCTTGTTTGGATTTCTGGAATTAGCAATAACTGTTATTATTGGCATTTTTAAAGCTGGTTTTTGGGTGAGCATTGAAAATGTTTGTTGAAATGTCTCATAGAGTTTTAGTTCATCTCTCTGTATTCTGCCCTTTTTTTTTTGGATTTTTATGCCAAAACTGTGATGCTGTGTATGGAAATTGGATTTTTTATTTATTAGCTTGATCAATGGGTTTTCTTGTTGAGTGTAAAGCTTGATGGTTTTGCTTGAGTTTGAAAATTAGGGCTTTGCAATATGGCCGAATCTATTGTGATTGAATGAAAATGGGTTTTCTTGTAATTGTTGTGTGTATGGGTCTATTGGCTTTGACATTTTGGAAATGTTGATACTAGATCTTTGATTTTTTCTTCTGATCTTGATTTCTTTGCCTAAGAGTATCCATTTCTTATTCCTTAGTTTCTTTCACTGAAACAAAACTATGATTCTTAGCTTGATAAAAATCTCTCAGTTTGAAGTTTGTTACAGTGGATCAGTTTTTTCTCATTCCCTATGTTATTACTGTGGTTTGAGTTGTGAAATGCACTGAAGATGTTTGAGAAAATATATGTTAGAAATTTGAAGTGATGTTAATCTAATTTTTCTGTATGTTGTGTAGTCTTGAGGGAGATTCATCATAGTGATGTTAATGCCACTGAACTAGGTCTTCTCTGAAGTTGCCAGAATCTTGCAAGACTTCCTTGAGGCTCACAATGATGCACCAGTCCTAGTCTGGAATCCAGTCCAGCCAAAATGGTTTGTCCCAACACGGCCACGATACAAAGTCAACTTCGACAGAGCTCTATTCAAAAGCACTGACTCAGCTAGTTTGGGCGTGATAATTCGAGACACTAATGCCGCGGTCATAGGCGCTCTGTCAATGCGAGTCCCACTCCCCCAATCCATGGCAATGGTTGAAGCTTTAGCTTGTAGGTGAGTTGTACAATTTGCTATTGAAATTGGGGCTACACGAAGTGATTTTTGAAGGTGATGCAACAGTAATCATCAACGCTATTTCTAATGGATCGGCCAACGAATCCTTGTATGGTCACATAGTCGATGACATTCTAGCCTAAGCTTCTCTTTTATATTTCTCAGATTTTTGTTTTGTTCCTTGGTCATGTAATAAAGTGGCAAATGCCTTGGCCAAACATGCTAAAGTAGTGTGTGATTTACAAGTTTGGTTAGAGGATTGTCCTGAGGATTTTGCCCCTCTGGTTTTGGGTGATGTTTCTTGATGTTTTTTTCCTTATTTCAATAAAGCCCAGCCTGTATTTGGGTTTGGTTTCTGGAAAAAAAAAATTGAAGTTTCGAACTGACTTGTCTTGGCCATGGCATCATTATTTTTGCCTTCAATTGTTGCCATTGTATAATTGAATTGCTAAGCACGAAACTAAAGTTTCCTACCGAAATTACCATAAAATCTAAATAAATTACTAAAATAACCACGAAACTAAAATATGACCAAACTACCCTTACAAAAGAAAATGACCATAATACCCTTAGAGAAGAAAATAACCATAATGTTCCCTATACATAGAGAATATCTAAAAATACCCTTAGAAACTTAACAAAGACCGAGATACCCTTAGTTAGGGGTGTGCATGGGTTGGGTTAAGAAGTTTTTTCAACCCAACCCACCATGGTGGGTTAAAAAAAATCCAACCCAAACCCATCATAAGGGTTCAACTCAACCTAACCCAACCCACGTAGATTGGCTTGGGTCGGTTGGACCCATGGGTTGGACAAATTTTCTTTTCATTATTATTAAATTGAGCATTAGAACAACACCACTACAATTAAAAGCAAATTTATAACCAAATAATCATGAGCATAACGCCGAACAAACACAAACTATATAAGAAAAACTTAGGGTTTGGGTTTTGTATGTGCAAGTTAAATTTGAGCTTATATAAAGGAATAAAATAAGTTATCTAACAATACATTTACATGAAAAAGCTTGTAAGTAACAAAAATGCTAACTTTGACATGACACATGTTAGAGAAGATGAAAGTGATAGCAAAAACGTAAAAAGGAAATAAGATGTACGTGGAAAACCCTATGAAAATGGATGAAAAACCATGGTTTGAGCAAGAATTGAATGTTATTGCTCTGTTCAAATTTGTATTATGTGGGGAAAATAGGTCGCTCTTGTACAATAAGGGTGTTCTTCCTTAAAGAGAGACCTTGTTTTCTAACTTTCCATAGCTGTAATATGGAAAGCTGACTAAAGTATGGAGATTGCGTCAATGTGGCACTAAGACCTGTGGGTAGGTGACTTTGCTGCTGCTTGGGAAACAAGTCCTGGACATTGAGAGGGATATCAGGAGTACTGTGAATGATACACGTCTTTAAAGTAGTCCAGCATGCATTTAACCAATAAGGAGTGTCCCTATAGTTGCTGACCTTTGAAAATCATTATCTCCTTTTTTGTGTGTATTTAAGTACTATGTCAGATGCATATCTTACTTCCTTTCCAAAGTAGTTATGCCTTTAGCACAGACCAAGAATAAAATCTTTCAGCCAATGCTTCCTCTTCCTTTGTTCACAGTCATTCCAAGTGTAGGGTCCAGATCCAACCACATATGCATTCTTCTCATGCCTTAGTGGTGTAATGTACAGGGTTTGTTTAGGAAAATGGGTAAAAAAAAATAAATATGAAAATTATATAATATATCTTGTTAAATTTAAAAATATATTAAATATAGGTGAGTCTGGTTGGGTTAGGTAGGTTTGTAAATCTCATAACCCAAACCTAACCTAACTCACTATTTAAAAAAAAAAAAATCATGACCCAACCCAACGCACCATCTCCTAAGAATTGACCTAACCCGGTGGGTTGGGTCGGGTCTGTTTGGTTTTGGTGGGTTCGCTACACATCCCTATCCTTAATACCTACAAAATGATCTCGAAAACATTAAAAAGGACCACAATTCACTCAAAACCTAAAAAATGACCAAAACTCCTTCAATTCCCTCTAACATTTAAAAAAAAAAATACCATTACAACCTATAAAATGATCAAAATACCATTAGAACATAAAAAATGACTATAATGCCCCTGAAATCTAAGAATGACTCTCTCCCTCATTTCTTGTAAATTCACCTCCTCTGACCAACAATTCTTTCCTTTCCCTCTTTTCAGTTTTCACCTCTCTCTCTCTCTCTCTCTCTCTCTCTATGAATTGTTTTTCTTCACATTTTACGGAGCTCTAAGAATCCCACAAGCCCACGGAGCTCTAAAGTTTTGTCTGCTCCGGAATTTTCTCAGTTCGGTAGCAGCATATCTTCTTCCCTTCGATGTCGACGATAAAAGATACAGTTTCCTCTATCTCTCTCTGCATCTCTCTTTGTTCGCGAAATCTGCCGTTTATCGCCTCTAAATTTCAGTACATCCCTTTTTAACATTCCTTTTTCCATCTGGTTTTTATTTTTTATTATATGTATTTAAAATTTCCGTTTGGTCCCTTTATTGCTTGATTGTTTTTAATTTTTGGTTCCCTTTTTGGGTTCGCAGGTTTGCTACGAACACAACCCAGCAGGTTTTACTTCTTCTATTACTCCTTTTGGTCACTAGCAGGTGAGAAAACTATGATGATTGTATATACTTAAACCATGAGAATTCTATGATTATCTATGTTGCAGTGTTGGTTGATGTTTTTATTGATCCCTGTTCATTATGTAAGGCAAATTTAGACAGTAGTCAATTTTTTTCCTAAATTATAAGTAAGTTTGTTAATTTGTAAAAAATAGTATTGATCTATTGTTTATTTATTTATTTTGGGTCGGATGGGAGTGAAGATAAAGAATTTTAATCTATACATGGGCTTGTTATGGGTATCACCTTGTAGAACATTCTTGGATGTTAGTAGCTGGTCATAATTTTTATTCAATTTTGAGTCCACCCCTGCACTATATTATTTTTCATGAAAATGATTGATGTGAATTCAATTAAATTTCAAAATGAGAGTAATAAGTTGGAACTTAATGGACTCATCAATCATGTACAACATGTGATGATAAATCCTTACCTTTTTTCCTACTTTTTTTCTAAGAAAAAAAAATTGTTAGTGATGGTGAAAAAAGAGTCAGGAGATTCTTGAGCACATCAAAACAGTATACTTCTCTATCATCTAAGAAATCCAATTGTTTTTGGGTTGAGTACTATGTCATTTTCATGTTAGGCCTGATCATTAATTGCATCCTTGTGCACTTTTAGGTTTTAGTTGAGTTGTTGCTTGTTTTGTGACCTGGACCTCTGTGACTGGTTTCATGAAACACGAGCATGGGGTTGACAAATGGCAACCAAGGTGTTTGAAAAAATTGAAGGTTTTGATGCCTTGAAATGTATAATAAGTTTTTAATTTCTTCTGGTATTAGTGTTATTTGTCAATTGTCTTTGATTTTCTAGTAAGTTTTGGATAATGTGAGAATGTGCGTAGTATGTTGTGTCTAGGGAATAAATTTTTTCACTATCTAGTAAGCACCTTGGAAGTTGCTTAGCATTTATTGAAAGTCCTGACTGGTCATGCCTTGTAATTTCCAATAAAATATCAAAGAGAAAGAGAAGAGAGGGCATCTTTGATTCTGAAATATTTGCAAGTTTGTGTTACAATTGGAGTGTAGTTGAGTTATTACTTCTAATTAAGTTGGTCGTGTTGAGTAGCATTTGCTTTTAGCAGTGTTGATTAAGTCTGCTACCCCAAATTGAGTGGCATCCTTGGAGTTCTCCATTTTCTTGGTTGAATCCCTTGGTTTCAACCACCCCTCACAAGTCTTGGCCTGCATCATTTCATCAAAGTCAAACCTGAGCTGTTTCAGAGCCTTGGGGAATAGAATAAGAGCAGCTGAATTGTGGGCTTGATATGGTTATTAGCAAGATGTGTGTTAGGGGTTAAAAGGGTTTCTTGTGGGTTCTCTGGTACCAAAAAAGTTTTGCAGCAACTCGATATTATTTATAGATTCCAATTTGGCTATCTAGATGTGTGTGTGCGTGCATGGGAGCTTTGGAGTCACCTTCTAATTCTTTTTACTTTAGTTGAATTCTTTTTTTATTTGACTTTCAAGAAGTTGGAAATTTATTTGGCCTGGGGGTCCATCTGCTTTTCACGTATTCAAGGATTCTATGACTTCTAGATCCCTTGCATCTTTTCTACATGTGTACTTCTGCATTTTGTTTCTTTATTCCCTGTAATTTGATGCTTTACTCATTTGACAGTTGTTTTTTAATTATGGTGAGAAAAATATCATTGACATGTGAACAAAGATATTAAGAATAACCTTTATACATCAAAGAATAATAATTTTTAATCTATTTATTCATATTGATTTTGTTACTTTTGTTGTTGCCAGTACAAACTTATTGTTTCCTAATATTAGTGTATTCCATAAACAGGATATTGACTCAAAGCATTGGACTCCTCTTGTATCCATTTTTATCACGATCAGGCCAAGACAGAATAGTACTACACACGGTGAGTTTCACTGCTCTACTTTGAGGTCCTTGTATTGTGAGTAGTGACATTCCATGTATTTTCGCTAATTTGCATTTAAAAATCAAAAAATGTGAACTTGTAAATATCATTTGGTTAGTGTATGAGCAATAAATGTGTTAATATGATCTATATTCATGCATTGTGGCGTGAACATCTCATAAGTTATACACTATGATTAGCCTGGGTAGAGTCTTGTTTTGTGCGAATAAATATTAAATCACAAAGTCATGGCAGGTGTCAATTACTGTGTGTTTCCTGGTTTCTCTTACTTTGAAGTCCACCATGTTGATTGCAAGTGGATTATCAGTTTAATTCATCAACTGGTACACCGAAAATCCTGCGTGGTAATCAACATTTTATGTCTAATCTTTTGATGCTGTTGCAGTGGTCTCCATATTTGTTAGAAGCAGACCTTCTGAAGGAGGTGAGCTTGTTCAAAAATTAATTTGTTCCATTGAAACTTGTTCTTATTGACATTGTATGTTTATATTGTATCTAATTCAAATATGTGTTGTGTTAATATGCAAATATTTTACTGTGTTTATTTGGTTAATTAGATAATAGTTTACAAGTCACATTATGAAATTTTTTGGAGTTGGGTTTGTGCATAGGCTAAGGCACAAAACAACAAGTTTACATCCTTATTTAGCTTCTCTTTAGGTTAATATATAGCTAGACATACAAGTTGCACATAATCACAGGCTATCCCATGCGTTTTCCATGACAATTTACTGTGCACCAAGTAAGTATATATTCTGTGTCTTACCAGATTTATTGATCAGCAGAAAGCCAGGCCTTGTCCGGCTCATACATTTTTTTTTTTAATAAAGAGAGAGGATATTTTAAATGAGTTCCATGCTAAATATTTTCAATATTCTATTATCAATCATTACTTGCAAATATTTATGCATTGACTTTTCAAATTATTTCTTTGAACGGGTGAATTTTCAAATTATCCTCTTCTCTAATATTCAGCTAGCTTCTGAATATACTAAGTCCTCTCACCTCAATTTTGTCCCAATTTTTTCATGGGTGCATGTTTAATTGAAATTCAAAGACCAATACTTGCAACTAACTCCAAACTCTAATAAGATTAAGTAAAAATGACACATTAAAAAAAAGGGCACCTTTGAATAACCTACTATTTTAATATCTTTTAAAACATTTTCAGATTCTCTCTTGAAAAAAAAGTTCAAGATGAACTCAAGTTTCTAAGGATTCCATTGTATTAAAGTATAGAGCTTTCATGTGTTATTAAAGTACCAAAGCTTCTACAAATTTTATTACAAAAAATGTACAAATTGATGTAAGCTAAATAGGTTAATTAGATAATTTGTACAGATTCCTCATTTTCTAAATGAAATTGTGCAGTCATGCTGAGTTCTATTTCTCACATCTAAATGACTTCAAATTTTTTGATAATTAATCATTAACTTAAGAAGTTGGATCTTTTTAAATCCTCGTGTCAATTTTTTCATCCATGATTTCTGAGTGATAAAGGTCCAAATTACTGGTTTGTGCTCTCTATAGTGTAAGTGAAATGCTTGAAGTTATTCCAAAAGTATACATTATTAGTGACTTATTAACATGTAATGTTTTTTACTAATTGTTGGCGTTACTTGTAACATTATGTTAGCCTTATTGTGTTAACCTTTTTTTATTTTTTATTCATAAGTGTATATCTATTTTTAGGAATAATATATTGGTCCACAATCCACATGGATCATAATACAGAGAACAGTGGGGAGGTTGTGTTCATTGATTTGAATGATGATGCTGCCGAGGATGTTAATAATATTATAGATAATGACTGTATCATGGGACAACAAGGCAGTGGTGATGCTACACAAAATGTGCAAAAACACTGGATCACTATTCTTGAGAAAGGAGTAGATCACTTGACAGATGCAGAAATAACTAGTTTGAGATTCAGTTCCATAGATGATGGCGGACAATTTTATAACACATATGCGAAGTTGGTTGGGTTTAGCATTCGCAAAGATGAGATAAAGCGTAACAAAAATAACATTGTTACCTCTAGGAGATGGGTTTGTGCAAAAGAAGGATTTCGAGCAACAAGAAAGGAGGATAACTTAAATTGCAAGCGAGAGGCAAGGCCAATAACTAGAACTGGTTGCAAGGCAGCTTTTCGTATTAGGTTTGATCGAAGGTCAAATGAATGGGTAGTAGGAGAGTTTAAAAAGATGCATAATCACGACTTAGTTGCTCAATTAGAGACTCAATTTCTCCGTTCACATAGGCATATTAAGGATTCTGACAAGGCTTACATTATAGCACTGCATAATGTTGGGATCAAATCAAATCAAATCATGGACAATTTGATCCAACAAGCTGGAGGGTATGAGAATGTAGGGTTCATTCCAAAAGACCTCTACAACCATGTAGTGGCAGATCGAAATTCTAACATAAGTGATGGTGATGCTGAATGTGCTTTGGCATATTTACAAGCCAAGGCAGATATGGACTCGTCATTTTTTTACCGGTACACTGTTGACAAAGAAAGCCGTTTGGCCAATCTGTTTTGGACAGATTCTCAAAGTCGGTTAGATTATGAATGTTTTGGAGATGTACTGGCATTTGATACAACATACAAACGAATGTATACAAAAAGCCTCTTGTTATATTGGTAGGAGTCAACCACCACCGGCAGACCACAGTTTTTGGTTGTGCAGTATTGGTTGATGAGACCATTGAAACATATATTTGGGTGTTGCAAAATCTACTTGTAGCAATGAACAATAAGACTCCTATTTCGGTTGTGACTGATGGGGACAAAGCAATGAGTGCAGCTATTAAAAGTGTTTTTCCAGAGTCTCGACATCGTTTATGTGTGTGGCATCTTGATAGGAATGCTTTTGCAAATCTACACAATACTGAGGCATATGAAAGTTTTATCACGTGTATGGTACGGTATGTTACACCAGATGAATTTGAAGACATGTGGAAGAAAATGGTCAACAAACACAATTTACATAACCATGAATGGTTGCATGAAATGTATGCTAAAAAAAAGAAATGGGCAGAAGCTTACATGAGAGGTCATTTCTTTTCCGGGTGGGGAGTACACAACGTTGTGAAGCCATGAATGCATTCTTCAATAGATACGTGAATAGAAAGACTAGGCTTTATCAGTTGTTCCAACAAGTTGATAGAGCACTTACACGTATTAGACACAATGAGATGGGGGCAGATTTTAGTTCAAATTATACTGAACCTATTCTGATTAGTAAGTTAGTTAAAATTGAGAAGCATGCTGCTAATATATTGACAAGGGAGATGTTCAGTAGGGTTCAGGAAGAAATAATGAATGAACAAACTTTCATTGTGCTTGATAGCACGGAGAGTGAAGGTTATCGTACCTATACCTTAACTCAATATGAATGTCCTGACTCAAAATGGGAGGTTGTGTATTATCCAAAAGATCAACATATGAAGTGCTCATGTTTGCTATTTGAATCTTATGGATATCCTTGTGCGCACTTATTTGCTATTATGAAGGTTGAACATTTGAAACAGATTCCACCATCATGTATAATGAAGAGATGGCTGAAAACTGCAAAGTCTGACCTTTCTGACAAACATGAATCCCAAATTTCTCCGGATGTCATAAGTATGGCACGGTTTAGTGCATTGTCTTTTAGTTGTAGTCAGATGTGTTTCTTTGGCTCAAGAACAAAAGAAGGCTTTGAAGAATTGAAGGTTGAAATAGCAAGGTTGAAATGCCGCATGGAAGAACTTTACAATTCAAATATAAATGCAAATGGAGAAGGGATACATAGTAGAGTTGGAATCAAAAGAAATGTTCGTGACCCAGCTATTGTAAAGACTAAAGGTGACCATGGTAGCACAAGTAATAGCAGTGCCAAAGTTAGGCGATGCAGTAACTGTAGAGATGTTGGACACACAAGGCGCACATGTCCATCTATCCATATTCATCAAGGTGAACATGTTGACAGTGACAACTCACATGAATTCATGGAACAACCTGCATCAGATGCACCAGTTGACTCACCTAATTTACAAACAGATTATGTTGGAGACATTTAATCATGATGGGGGCAGATTTCAACATTCCTAATGCTATGCTGAGTACACCCCAACATTGTGAGGAAATTCTTTCATCGTTGTATTTCAATATCAACATTGCTCCTTTGAAAATTTATAAAAATTGTAGTTGATATGTGTTTCTTTCTTTGCAGGGAAGGTGCCTCCAGCATGTTAATGGTTGCGGCTAATAGATATCACATTCTTTGTCTTAGTTAGGTGCTAAGTCAAGTGCATATTTGTTTGCAGTTTGAGTGTGGGTGGGTGGGGTTTGGGTAGCCTTTGTTGCTTAGTTAGGATGCTTTGTTATTAATTGAAGTTATAGGAGATACTATCAAGATATGATATTTGCACTCAATGTTGAGATAAGTTTTATATTTCCATTAATGAAGTTTGCACCGTAAATCTTGTTGAATTGCCATTATAACATTTACAATTTAAATGCTGCAAGTAATTTTAAATTTGCAGAATCTTATGATAATAGTACCTTTGATACACCTTTAAAGCTTCAAATGGCACTTAGTAGCTGAGCTGTTCCTATATCAGAACTTCACCAAGGACACTCCATTTCAGGATTGCGAGCTTAGGTTGTAAATTTGATACTAACTTTCGTTAACAAATCCTGAAAACTTGTTATCTGATAAATCAATTTTCTTTACAGGTTTAGGCAGTGGGGCTTTGAAAAAGAATGGGGAAATTCTGCACAAAGAGTGTTGGAGACAATGAGATATTCAGACATACTTCAAGCACCTGATCTAATGCATATGAACTAGTCTGGTTTAAAAGGTAATTGCTTGGTAGATTTTTGATAATCTTAATGAAGAAGATTGTCATTTGATGATAAGCTTGACTTCAAATTATAAGTTAAAAAAAAAAAAAAAAACAGTGAAATACAACCAAATAGCAAAATCATAAGTGACAGTTAACAAAAAACTGTTTTTCACATGTCCTCATACAAACTTTGTTTGATACAATCAAGCATTAGTTCCAAATTTTGGGATCGGCTGTGGATCCTCGAATAGTCTACTCAGGAGGATTGAATAAATGCATTATTTTTGGCCGTTATGCTATCCAAAATCAAGCTATCTTTTACTTCCTTAACTGGCATGTATTTGTTGATGAAAATATCATTAAATTATGGGGTGGTAGGACTTTCTTTATTTTCCTTTCCTCCTCTGAGATCATATAGTGAATGATATATATAAGAGAGCTGCTAATTTTCTGGTGCAGGCTAGGCAAGTTCATCCGATAAAAATCCAAACGACCCTCAAGCTGCTGAAAAATTTCAGGCAAGTTCATCCAGATAAAAATTTACTAATTTTTTTCCTTATAGAAAACTTCAAGCCTGCTACCACTTTCTTAATTTTCCACTTCTTTGTCATAAAGAAGCAACTATAGAGAGCATAGGCAAGCAATCTTAGTTCCAAAGTATAGTTGATATTTCTTTTATCATAGAACTCATGTTATTTTTTATGTTCGCAGGTATTAGGTGAAGCTTATCAAGTTTTAAGTGATCCGGTGCAAAGAGATGCATATGATCAAAATGGAAAAAATTGCATATCTAGGTACTGTTTTTAAGCTTGCGCTCATGGAGATATTGTGAGTTATTTTTTTAATGCTCTGTTGAATTTCATATTACTATTAAAGAAACAATAAGGAATCTACTAGCAGAAAAGTTATGATTTTCAATACTATTACCTCTACTTTAGTGTTGTGGAATGACCTTTTTTACACAAATTTTGGCTTCATTTCTTCAACTTTTATTTTAGAAGGTGTTGTTAGACCAGACCAACAGTCAAACACAACATTGCATTGTCTTAATCTTAATTATGATTGCAGATTAAAAAAAAAATGAATGTAAACACATATGGTAGAACAAGGTGTTAGTTTATAAATTTGCTTTAGCTACTTGAGTTCTGTGAGAAGCAAACTTACATTTAAAAACAAGACTCCAGGATAGTATCATTAAGAATTTTTTTCTTCTGAATGTTCTTCCTTGAAGGTTTCACCTACATCCTAATAAGGTTTTGTTTTTCCATTCCAGAGACACATGCTTGACCCATGGCTGTCTTTGCTCTACTCTTTGGAATGAGTTGTTGAGGAGTACATAGGACATCTAGCTGTGCATCAATGGCTTCTTCTGAATAGTGAGTGAGAGTGACAATCCTGAGAAGCTGCATATCCTAATTGAAGGCAAGTCCAGTAATTTAAAAATATCATTGTGTTCTGCAAGTATTAACTCTTTGGAAGTACTAGTCTTTTAGCATATTTCTCTATGTAAGTTAGCCAAACTCAAAATAAATGGATCAAGATGTTTGTCAGAATTTTTTGTTGTTGATATTTCACATTGTACAAGCTGGATGTCATTCTGTTTCTCAGTTGTATGCTTTGTGATTAGAATTCTGAGACACAAACAATCAGAAGCATAGCCGGCTGAACCATCAACCAAATACCCATTGTGGATCTGAATAGAAATAGAATCCCTCTTGACATGACTGGACATCATTTGCCTTTTCAGATCTCCCGAGTTACAGCCAGATGTAGCTTTAACTTACGCCTTGCTTAAATTATCATCCTTCATGAAGCTACTGTTTGGCTGTTACTGTATTGATTGAAATTTGTTTTTCACGTTACAGGATGATAGAGCATGGAGATCCATCCAAACTATATTGCCAGAAAAGGTTTTGAAGCATTCATTTGGATTGATATCTTGACGTTAGCAAGACTAATTTTCAGTTTATTAAAGTATTAGACTTGATATGAGTAAACTTTTTACTTTGAAACATGTAATTTGACAAAAAAGACTTGTGAGTATTATGTTGTATTCCAATTTTGACACTTAGAGTGTCCTCGTTTTAGTACCTATTGTTTACTACCATTGTCAAATTGCATCTGTCTTTAGTACCTTTGTTTACTACCAATGTCAAATTGCCTAGTATCACTGCAACAAGAATCATGCCCATGGTCTTTAGCTCTTACTGTAGCTTTCCAACAAGCTACATCAAAACCAGCCCAGATTACTATTAGCAAGATCACAACTAACAAGTACAAAAGGTAAGCATTTCGCTAATGCTACATTACCTGTGCACAGCAAAACCTACCTTTTCAACTTTAAGAGGTCTCCAATGGAGACTCTCCATTATCAAATCTAATGCCATCTTACTGCAAATGAACACATTAAAGTGCTGTATAAATTTAGAACTGCACATTGATGCAAGTTTTGTAATAATGAATTATTCTAATCACCAGAAAATTTTGATATGTTTAATCTTCTTTGCAATACCCTACTAAAAAAAAAAAAAAAAATCAAGTCTCTAAATTGTCCATCTATATCACCTATATGTCCAACTTAAGTTAAATAAAGGTACTCATAGTGACAATCGGCTGAGTAACCAATTTAGTGACAAATGCAATATTAAAACAAACACATAGAATAAAATAAAATAAAAAATTTGTTCCAAAAGAGTACAAATTCCATTAAAATGTATACTTCGATTACAAGGCCAAATAACAAGATAGCAAGAGTTCTATTGAAATATAGACTTTAATTACAAGACCAATTTCCCCCCCCCCCCCCCCCCCCCCCCCCCCCAGTAGAATATATAATTTCCACACTAAGAAAAGAGGAAAAAAAAAGTGTTTGCTTCAAGATCATATTCTACATCGATCTCAAGTGGCTTGACTATGGTAGCCGTCAGTGCCAGCCTTTATGTGACCATGCTGAGATTATTGAGCACCAATCAGAAAAAACAGGTTTAACACTCAATTGCATCCAAGAAATCACCTGCATAGTGGATATAAAAAATTAGCAACCTTTAGTATAGTGACTCACTGCAATAATTCTTTCAAATTCGGACTACATAGAAGATAATATTGAAAAGTTGAAACAATGCTAAGAAAAACAAGCTATTAAGATGATGAACAGACTTGGGGGGGGGGGGGGGATTTATATCAAGAGCTATCATAGCTAGCCAATGAATACACCGAACATAGAAGAAACAACCAATTTTTTCTGTACATGAACTATCAAACCTACATTACAAGATTTAAGTGCTATCAATTTCAAGTATTACTACAAATTGAGAGCACATTACCACAAAAATGCTGTAAACCAAAGCATATTATGAATATTTAATGACACACTGAAAGGCATCAATCTTCAGTACCCATTGTTTACTACCATTGTCAAATTGCATGTGTCTTTAGTACCTTTTGCTTACTACCAATGTCAAATTGCCTAGTATCACTGCAACAAGAATCACGCCCATGGTCTTTAGCTCTTACTGTAGCTTTCCAACAAGCTACATCAAAACCAACCCAGATTACTACTAGCAAGATCACAACCAACAAGTACAAAAGGTAAGCATTCCACTAATGCTACATTACCTGTGCACAGCAAAATCTACCTTTTCAAGACACAATCCAGCACTTATTATTCAAGACACAATCTTCAAGAAAATATACATTACCTGTGCACAGCAAAATCTACCTTTTCAAGACACAATCCAGCACTTATTATTCAAGACACAATCCAGCACTTATTATTCAGCACTTAATATATTTTCTCTCAAGTACCTCTAAAAAACACTAAAATAGGCTAAACTCAAGATGGGTCTAAAAAGAAACTCAAAAACATCAATTACTATGATATGACCTTTACACAAACCAAAAATCTGTTCAATGCTTCAGATGAAGAGAGTGGGGAGATGTCAAAAGCTCTTTAAACCAAGCAGCTGAAATCAAAACAGTTTGTGCACAACAAAAACGTATGTGATAACATAAAATAAAAATTCAGCCTCACATTCATAAGAAAAATAGAATTCAATTCACTAAATTACTGTATGAAAGATAAAAAATCAATCTCCCATTCATTAAAAAAAAAAGTTCAATTCACTAAATCACTAACTCATAAACAGTATCCTATTCATTCTTTTATACTAATCTTTGAGTGAACGAAAATATTCCTGTAGTGGAATGTTTCTAGCAATTTCAACAATTCTTGAACGTTGATCATTATTCTTTGAAAGCACTAGACTTGCTGCCAACTTGTACCGTAAACGTTCCGACCAACTCTCCTACAAATAATTAGACATGTAATTAAGAAGTAGTTTAAAAAAATTATGTGAAAATTTGTATTTAATTCAAAGAAAATTATTACCAAAAGGGGTAAATGCCTGCTGGAAGTATTTGTAAACATGTGTTTTATAACATACATCCCGCAATCATACCTGAAAAATGAAAATTGTTAAAATTTTGCAATTTGAAAAATGCATAGAATAGTTATCCATATGTACTAGTACAATTTGGTACCTACCCATTATTTTGTTGAGGATTTGAGATGGGTGATTTGAATTTAAATCTGGTAATATTATCAATATACTTGTCTTTCTCCAAAAAACTCAACAACTTATCAAGGCCTGTAACCTATCGCAAAGTTGGATTTTAACATCAGTTATTTTTAGTACAATACCTAGCAAAATTACATTAAAAACAATCATTATTGAGTAGAAAGAGTAAGAAACAATACCACAGTTTGAACATTTTTTGTTCGAATGCCTTCACTAGTTCTACTTTGCAAAGAGTCCAGTATATATATAATTCTTTTTGCAAAATCAACGACACATAAGTACCAATGACTATTATTGTCATTCATAGGGATAAAAATCTACAAGTACAAATGAACAATGTATTAGCATGTGTAAATGTAATATACATGTGTGTGCGCGCGCTAAGTGAAATTACCCGTTCACACTTCACCAAATTTGACATATACTTGTCATCGTCCCTATATGTCTTTTTAAACCATTCTAGTGTGGGATTGCCATCTTCTTCAAGCATTTTTTGCTACAAAAATATATAAAAATTTCAAAAACGTGCGGTATTAATTAAACTCAACATGCACAATCCAAAACATATATTCAAGAAAAATAAATTAAACACTATAAGCACAAAAACCAAATAGGAAAACTTACAGCAAAATGCGTTGGCAAATACCACACAAACATGTCTCTATATTTGTTTTCTTCCATCCTCATCTTGCAAACGAACAAATTAATAATCTAAAATACAACATAATGTTATAATTATTGTATAAATAAACAACACAAATATTTATTAGTGTATTTAAATTTCATACGCTAACCTGACTGCTTATCCATTGGTTAGGGAGCAAGGTATTGAAAGCTGCACGATCACCATCTCATATTTCATGGAAACAAGAACTTCACTAAACATTATTCATTGACAAACTCTTATGTTAGAGCTTATTCAATAAATTCATTATTTTTAATACCAACTTCAAAAAGGACAAACCTCTCTTCAAAATTTTTATTAAAAATGTAGTTACATATGATCTTCTCCATTTCAGTAAATGGTTCGAACTCATTCATATCCTCGTCATCACCCAATCTAGATTCCTAAAAGAATATAGTATAATCAAATTAGCATATAAAATTTGTTGTTTTCGCACCCTTATATATCAATGTACACATTCATTAACTCACCTGCGATGAATCTTTGATTTTTTGCCTTTTATTGACTTTTGGAACTTCAGCTTGTGATGTGACAATCGGGCTGCGTTTTTGTGATCTGGTGACTTTAGGCTTGCTAGAAGGTGTAACAGATGATGCATTAAGTCGAACATTATGAGGGAAAGTTAATTGCATCATATCCACATCCTGTGCAATAAAAAAAAAATTAAAAAAAAAACTCATGTTGCTACTAAACATCCTAAACACATTTAAAATAAATAAATAACAAATACTAATTCACTTACCACATTATGAGATAAGGGTGTTTTGCTGCCAGGTTTTTTATTAGATTGAGTTTGCCCAGCAATGTGAACACTACAGTCTTCCTCCATTGACACTATCTTAGATACTTCTTTAATGTGCTCTGTATCATCTTGTTTTATTTTGTCTTGAGCTGGAGACGTAGACTCTATCTTAGATTCTTTTTTAGCACATATTGTATCATCGTCATCCATTGTGTCTTGGATTATATATGGAGATTCAGACTTCATTTCTTTTTTAACATCTACAATATCATTTAAGTTGAGGTCATTGGAATGTCCATAATGTTCCCTTGCTGTTTTCTTTAACTCCAAAAGAATGTCAGTCTTAAATGTGTCCACATTGTTTGCAATATTTGTCATGGTTTTCTGCATGACTAGCATTTCATCTTTAAGACTTGTTATTGATTGCTCAATTCTACGAATTGCTTCATCAAAACCCTGTGGATTAATTTATAGGTACAATCATCAACAAATGTCTAGCACCAAATTATCATCAAATTCATAAGATTTATTGGTTGAAAAAAGATACCATATTTGGCTTGTCTTCATGTTGAGATGGCATAGCATGAGATTCATTAATATCTTGTGTCTGTAGTGGAATATTTTCTGTCTCATGTCCACCATCCATTTGTGTTACAAACAACTATGATAAAAAGAAAATAAAAATTATGTCAACTACATGGGGGTAATAATTCACATATAAAACATATTTAACTTATTTCTAAATAGTCAAACATTAAAAAAGTCAATTATTACCTTAGGACTGTCAAAACTTCCAATTGAATGTAATTTAAGCATCCTTTGGTTAACTTCTTTTTTCCCCCAATAACAGATACGTGGTTGAGGTCGTTTGGACACATGTTCAATATTTGTTTCAACATTGACATGCTCAAAATAAAACAACTGCAATATGTATAAAAGGGTCATAGAAATTTAGTCAAAAGAGTCATACAAATTTGATAAAAAAGAAAATCATATTCTTGAAAGTAATTATTTTCTACAAATTACCATTAAAAATAGCAAGCAACCACTAACGCCAGCACAATTCTTTTCTTTATATTTGCACACACCTCGAATAAGAAAATCCAACACCAACTTCGCCCAATTCAAGCTTTTGAAGTCATCAATATTAAGGAGAATTGAGATAAAGGACCGTTTGATATAAGGTTTAGAAGTGGGACATAATAAAGTACCCAATACAAACAGCACAAAACAACCAACAAATTCTTTTCCTGATGTTTTCATCTCCTTCAGCTTACCCTCTAAGAGGTTAATTGGTATATCCCCTACCACATTTAATCCATGTTGTTGGCATATATGATTTATCTCTTCAGCGCTTGCAACAATAGACACATCTACCCCACTTGATTTTACTCCTAGAATAAATTCTACATCTTTAGTGGATATTGGTAACCTCCTTCCACAAATATCCAATGCACAAGAATTGTGGTCAAAATGTTCAACTAACCATTTGCAAAAATCTCTATTCAACTGTATAGACCTTAAATCCAACATACTACCAAATCCCATTTCTCGAATAACAAATCTTTGTCTTTCAGTTAAATTTGAAACCATCAAATGAACACGATTAGGGGCACACCGAGTATATAATGAAACCTGCATTATATAATGAATAAAAAGGGTTTCATTGTGAAATTTAATACATAATCCTGAATGCTAAAAGTGTCATAGGTAAATACTTACTTTACGTGCTTTGCGAGGAATATTATGTGACAAATTAGCATACTTTTCAGAATTCTCACGTGCTTCCTTCTTGTACTCTAATTTAGAGTCTTCATCAAGATTCATCCACTTTTCTCTAATCTCCTTCTTAACCTGTAATAGATATCAAACTCATTAAGATCTCCGAATATGTCATGTCAACTAAACAATAACAATAATCTAAAAACTATAAATATTATTCACTTACAGTTGTGCTTATCTTATCGACAATGCCCTTAGATTTCATCAATTCCAATTGCTTTTTACTGAAAATCCAAATTTAATGAAACATATTAATTTAAATATAACAATAGGAAATATATTATAAATGGATATATAATGAAAATGAATCTTACTAATAAATTAAAAATGGTCCAACAGGTCTTTTCGGGGGGGGAACTTGGTCAGCACACTGTTCTTCAATATTTTCCACTCTCCCCATACTCCTATCTCTATATAACATGAAATAAAAAAAAGGTAAGCAATAACATACATTTGAAAAAAAAAAATCACAATTGAAAACTGTGGGAATTGCAAACTTTTTCCTTGCAAACTTCGTCTTGGACAACATAGATGATCAACGTTTTTATTTATTTTATTTTATTTTATTTTTTATACAATAACCTGTGTCACTACTATAAAATGGAAATAATATTTGTTATTTGTGGATGGTCATATCCTTCACTAAAGTGCCATATTCACCAAGATGCTTCTATCTAATCAGACAACATATTATAATGATTAAGAAGTAGGCTTTGTCACGTCACATCTGTCTTGTGACATAACTAATTTATTCAAGATTATGACTAAACTTATTTTAGATTGTACCCTTCTCTTGACTCTTTCTGTGCTTAATTTTGCATCTTCATAAATTTATTTTTTAAAAATATACAAGTTAGATTAAATTCGGGCAAAGTTGGTAGCCAGTGTTTGCTTTAAATTACTCTAAATTAAATGAATGGTCCAGATCAAATTTTTGTTTATTCAACGGTTTAGATTTAGGTGGGTACCATACCCTCTAAAAAAAGCAAAAACACACTACAAGAAGTATATTATTAATTCACATGTAAAAGATGATATATATTTACGTTAACTCAACTAGTAAAATTTTTAAAGTTAAATAAAAGATTTAGAGCACCATCATTCATTTTTTTCAATTCTATCCTATTTTACCATCTAAAAAGTTACTTTATCAATTATACCATACCATTTCGACTATATATACTACAATAAGCATAGTCGAAAGTTTGTAGACATATTTATAAAAAGCTTATCAAACAAAAAGCTAAAATTGTATTCCTTGTACATCATGGCAGTAAGCAAAAAAAGTGTTAGGTTTCTAAAACATTAATTCCATTTCTTTGTACCCCTAAGCTGTAGGTATTGGCCTTAATCACATGCTGGGAGGCTAAGACAAACCTTAAAGCCTTAAAAAGAAGAGCCTTATAGTTTATAGTACTACTCTACTACATGTACCTTAAGAAGAGGAAAAAATAGTACAGTAAAATTTACTAAAGTAAATAGTTCAAATTGTAGGTCATAGCTACAAGAGGGTTGGGTCCGGTCTTGGGTCTTGATACCTCTAACCCTCTTAACAAAGACTCAAAAGAAGAGCAAAGTTTATCATTTCATAATTGAAATTCAATTTCTAGCAAGTAATTTGTTATTTCAACTTGCCACTATGGATAGACATGGCAAGAAAGAAAGAGAAAAAGAGAAACAAAATGTATACTTTAGAGAGCAATATTAGTGTCAAGTGTCCCTGCCATCTGCCCTTTCATCTCTCAAGGCTAAAAATTGCTTTTGTCAAAGAAAAAATGTGTCTTATGCAAAATGCAATGAGTTAGATTTGAGTAAACTTGGATACTATAACATTTTGTCATGCATTTCTGGAATCAGACACTCGGTCTAGTGGATGTTTTCTTTGTCACTTTAAAGCCTTTCCATGCGTAGGAATTAGCTGAAGTGTTATGGCTCATTTTAAGATGCTCTGAGTCAACATCGAATTGAGAGCATCTCCTTTTTCTTAGGGGTATAAGGAAAGCATCTCTTTTCGAAGATATAAAAGGCATGTAAAGTAGCTACGTGGCTAGCAAATTATCAAAGAAAAGAATATGGAAAAGGAACTCGTGAAGCATAAAGTTGTAAATGATGACAGTAGCCAACTGTGTACAAAATTAGCTTGAGCCCACATGATCAAAAGACTGAACAACTTTTTTCCATGTCTGTTTCTGGGCATCAATAAATTGCACACAAATGAATTGTATCAAATTGCGTTAGACATGCTCCACTGTGTGCAGGACATGCGAAAATGAATGTTACACAATGCTATAGCAAAGCATAATCATGATTCAAAAAAGAAGGGGTTTTACAAATACCTTCTCATCCTTGATGTTATTAATTTAACAATCCATGGTGCCAGTGGCAATGCAATTGTAGCTCCTTTATTTCTTACTACTCTTACCCTTTAACCTGCTTTTGGTAATGCAAATACTCTACCATAAACTCATAAAAGCAAGGTCTTTTTCTCTCCTTTATTTTGTTATTTTATCTATACTTTCCTCCCCAATTGTCTCTCAAAAGGAGAATCCACTGCATTATCAAAGTCACAGATCTTAATAAATTTGAATCCTACTGCGCATGCTAGAGTAAAAGTTGTACATGTGCAATGGTTTTAAAGTTCTACTTCTAATGGAAATGGAAAATTGTCCACCAACACAAAAGTAGTACTTTTTATTTTTATCAAGTTACAATATGACAGGACAAGTAGCTCCAAATAATATAACTAACTTTGCCTGAAAAAAATTGCAGGGAAAACAGAAAAGATACTAAATTTTTGTTATTTATAGTGGCTAGCTTTGGAATCTTATAGATTTCTCGATTAAATCATTGTCAAATTGCAGTGAAAACTGAAAAGATACAAAATTTTTGTTATTTACAGTGGCTAGCTTTGGAATCTTATAGATTTCTCGATTAAATCATTGTCAAATTGCAGTGAAAACTGAAAAGATACAAAATTTTTGTTATATACCGTGGCTAGCTTTGGAACAGGGCCGGCTATAGACTGGACAGAGAGCAGAAGACTGGACCCGAGCCTTTCTGAAGATGCTAAAGACTGGACAGAGAGCAGAAGCTGAATCCCACCTCTGCAAACATCAACAAAAATTCTGTTATCAAAACCAAAACACAAACACAAGTTGAACCCCCTTGTTCTTGCAGAGAGAGAAAAGAAACACAAACACAAACACAAGCTGATTTTTTTTTTATCTTAACCCAAACCGTGTCAGCCTTGAGATCTCGGTTTGAAGAGAAGAGAGAGTGATAGAGAGAGGGGATGACCAAGAACCAAGCGGCTTGGTGTGTGATGGAAGAACTCAGCAATGGAGAGGCAGAAGTGCAGCGGAGAGACCAAGAAAAAGAAACAGAGAAAAAATAACAGAGAGAGGCGGTAAACTATTAATATACAAAGAACCAAAGGCTGATATTTTCCAATAAACTAATAATATATGGTTTACCATCAGCTACAGTACGATTCTATGTTTAGAATCGGACTGTAGCTCATTGTATTTTTTTTTTGCAATTCTTACAAAACCCCATATTCAATGGACCTTTGTTTTGGGCCTTAATGCTATCCTATTTGATAATTTGGCATTGAGAATGGATTTAGCCCATTCACTGCTGGTGCTCAGGGTCTTCTATCTAAAGTTTAAAGAGAGTAGAAGAACTATATTTTATTGTATAGCTTATTTAAACATTATAAAATACCAGAACTATTACACTGTTTCCAATTTTGTTAAAAATTATATCTATTCCACTAGTATGAAGTTTCCCTAACAGTGTGAGCTCAAATTCTGGGAAAATGGTCTCATTTGGCTTACAAGACCAACCAAAATTCTAGTCCAATATTCTTCGGCCAGTTCATTCAAACTTACAATAGATTGGTCCAATATCTAGAAAATCAGTCGCACCATGCTTGTACTTTTCCAAGAGGTAGATGAACCACTTGGACACTAGAAGAATTAACTTTGGTTCCTAGTCCTACTAATCTGAAACTCAATACCAAATACTATAATTCTTTTAGAGTTGTAGTACTTTTAAAACCTCAGTACAAATTTGTACTTTTAAACTGACAAATTTGTAATTTTTGCTCTTTTCCCCTTTGCTATCAGAACTATGCCCACTACAAGCACATAGAGATAGACATATCTAACCCTCAACTCCCCAGCAGCACACATGAATAGATTCCATAATCTGCCAAACTCAGAGGGCCACCTCGCATATAGAGGATACACAAACACTATTCTGGAAGTGCCTTTACAATACCCATTAAGTTTTTTTTTTATCACTAAAGAATGTTAAAAATTTAATTTTATCAAAAGCCCATAAACACAATCATGATTCTTGAATGAGAAACATAATGAAGAAAACTACTTTATCCATTTATTCCCAACCCACCAAAAAAAAACACAGGGGTATGATTCTAATGATACCTATGTGTCTACAAATATAAAACAATAATTATAATCAAAACCTAAAATGGGCAAGTCTCAAAAGCAGCCAAAAACCCAAATAAATCCACACCCATGATGAAACAAAAACAGCAGAAGCAACAAATCTCTCAGCCAAAATAAGTTAACAAACAACACCCAAATCTCCTATCAAAATATTAAAAATAAAAACCCAAATCAGTTAATAGCATTAGGGATTACTAACAATGAATAAAACTAAATACAAATCATGCGTTGATAGTCAAAGAAACAAAAACAGCAGAAGCAACAAATCTCTCAGCCAAAATAAGTTAACAAACAACACCCAAATCTCCTATCAAAATAATAAAAATAAAAACCCAAATCAGTTAATAGCATTAAGGATTACTAACAATGAATAAAACTAAATACAAATCATGCGTTGATAGTCAAAGAAGGGTGGGATCCTACGTGGCACAATGGCAGAAGGGTGGAATTAAATTCTAAAGCGACCGTTTTTTTAGACAGTATAGATATGCACTTTCTGTTCGTGCTTTAATTTTCTAGTCCATAATGACTGAAGTTCCCAATAAAAAATTTCATTGTTTTGCTGTATAGTTGGTTGATGACTTAATCCTTCTTGGAGTACGAGCTGGGGCAGGCCAGGTTGCTTTAGAATTTTTGGACTGTGCTGATCACTCTCGAGGTATTTTTTTCTCTAATTTTTTAAATAAACATATGTACTCTGTAGTATTTCCTATGATGGCTTAATTGGACTTCCAAGATTTTTCATGTCATATAAGGTTGATTGACTTGAGATACATTCTAGGTTCAATTCCATCATGTCCTGCTGAGGAAATATTTCTTTGTAGACTGCTACAAAGGGATTCTATTGAAGCCAATGGTAATGATGAGATCATTAGATACGTTGAAGATGCCCTTGCTTTGCGTCATTCATCTACTAGGGTGTTGTTGAAACTCCTGCAAGATTCAATTGATGATCAAAGGGTGAGGACTGAGAGCATTGCTCGGGCTTTGCATGGAAAACTATCTTCAGAAGGTCAGAAGAAATCTTGATGTGAGGTCCAATTGTTAATTCATCATTCTTCATATCTGTTTTTTATGTTTAGATTGGTCGTTTTTTTTTTTTTGTTAATCTTTGCAGTAGTGTCTTTTTCATGGAATTTATATTGATTATGTCATTATAACACTTTTGGGGTTCTCAGATGCCATCATCCAATTGTCAAAGATTGATGATATTATGAAAGAGGAGGCTATCAAGCTGGGTAAAGTGATTGATATTCTCCACTTGAAGAAAGAATACATTGAGAAGATTCAAACTTACATTAGCAGCCATTCAATTGATGAATCTGAGATTTTTCTCTATGCAGGTCTCTAAGATAGTTCTTTCTGAACATATAATTACATGATTGTGGCACAAATTTATTCTCTTACTTGTAAATGTATAAGTATCAAGATTACCATGATTGGGGGTATGCATTCCAGATTCAAGAAGTGTGCAGGCAGATAATTCTACAGTATCACAATGTACTAGTTGTGTATCCATCACACGAGACCTCTAGATTGTATATTGATATGTATAACTTCTGTTTTTTTTTTGGAAGGTGAGCTGGACGAGTGTGTTGCTGAACTTGAAGAGAGTAGAAGAAAGCTAGTCATTCTGAAAATGCAAAAGGATGTAGCATCTGGGATGCATACCCCCACTCATGGTACAACCAACGGAAACTTGTCACCGGAAAAGCCTGCAGATAGGACAATGGGTTTGCGGGAATTGAAGGACTCTATTGAGGAATCAAAGGTATCACAATGTAAACCAGTTGCTTCCCCCCTCCCCCCCTCTCTCACCCTCCCAAATCCCGCTCTAACCAGCCATGTGTTTAAACAAATAATGTAGATACTGGCAGAAGATCATCTTTCTAAGGTTCAAGATGCACAGGGAGAAAATCTAAGCTTGTCAAAACAATTGCAAGATCTTCAGGTCTCTGGAATTGAATTCTTTTCTTCTTCTATGGTTGATATTCCTTTTGTCTCAGGGTCTCACTTTATATTCACTTTAATTTTATGCATGAATCTCACTTTTGACATTGTACTCGTACAGAATGAACTGAAGGATGAAAAATATATTCGCTTATCCCGATTATACTGTTTGCGAAATGATCAACTCCAACATTGGAATGCTGAAGTGGAGCAGTAAAAAGTATTGACAGAGTCTCTGCAGGTTGAACTGTCTTGTCTTATGTGTTGGCACTTACTTTTTTTGCTTGTTCTATATTGTCTTTTTAAAAATTATAATTTCAGGCTGAAAGGCCTCATATCATGAGAAAGGAGAAGGAGGTGAGTGTAAAACTAGAAGCAGCAGATGCTTTGAGGAATGCCATTGATAATGCTGAATCTAGGATTGGAGAGCTAGAGCTTCAGCTACAGAAACGTATAGATGAAAAAAATGAGCTTGAAATTAAGATGGAAGAAGCTGTGCAGGATGCAGGTTAGATTACACATTTGATTTTACTTTATTTTTATGGGAGCAATTTTTTGGAGCTTCTGGTTTGTAAGGGTGTTACTTACTGCAGGGAGAAAGGATAATTAAATCAGAGTTTCGTGTAATGGCTTTGGCTTTGTCTAAAGAAATGGGAATGATGGAAACTCAGTTGAAGCGATGGAAGGAGGCAGCCCATGACGCATTGTCCTTAAATGAGGAAGCCCAGTCTCTAAAAGCTCAAACCTATGTTATGTGTGCACGCCTCATAAAAGAAAAACATCAATTAAGCAAATGAGTGTGCAACAGTTACAGCAAGACTAAGCTTAATAGCAGTCCAAATAGTGAGTGACCAACTACTGAAAAGTGGCCTAAGGAATACCTATCCATTTATTCCCAACCCACCAAAAAAAAACACAGGGGTATGATTCTAATGATACCTATGTGTCTACAAATATAAAACAATAATTATAATCAAAACCTAAAATGGGCAAGTCTCAAAAGCAGCCAAAAACCCAAATAAATCCACACCCATGATGAAACAAAAACAGCAGAAGCAACAAATCTCTCAGCCAAAATAAGTTAACAAACAACACCCAAATCTCCTATCAAAATATTAAAAATAAAAACCCAAATCAGTTAATAGCATTAGGGATTACTAACAATGAATAAAACTAAATACAAATCATGCGTTGATAGTCAAAGAAACAAAAACAGCAGAAGCAACAAATCTCTCAGCCAAAATAAGTTAACAAACAACACCCAAATCTCCTATCAAAATAATAAAAATAAAAACCCAAATCAGTTAATAGCATTAAGGATTACTAACAATGAATAAAACTAAATACAAATCATGCGTTGATAGTCAAAGAAGGGTGGGATCCTACGTGGCACAATGGCAGAAGGGTGGAATTAAATTCTAAAGCGACCGTTTTTTTAGACAGTATAGATATGCACTTTCTGTTCGTGCTTTAATTTTCTAGTCCATAATGACTGAAGTTCCCAATAAAAAATTTCATTGTTTTGCTGTATAGTTGGTTGATGACTTAATCCTTCTTGGAGTACGAGCTGGGGCAGGCCAGGTTGCTTTAGAATTTTTGGACTGTGCTGATCACTCTCGAGGTATTTTTTTCTCTAATTTTTTAAATAAACATATGTACTCTGTAGTATTTCCTATGATGGCTTAATTGGACTTCCAAGATTTTTCATGTCATATAAGGTTGATTGACTTGAGATACATTCTAGGTTCAATTCCATCATGTCCTGCTGAGGAAATATTTCTTTGTAGACTGCTACAAAGGGATTCTATTGAAGCCAATGGTAATGATGAGATCATTAGATACGTTGAAGATGCCCTTGCTTTGCGTCATTCATCTACTAGGGTGTTGTTGAAACTCCTGCAAGATTCAATTGATGATCAAAGGGTGAGGACTGAGAGCATTGCTCGGGCTTTGCATGGAAAACTATCTTCAGAAGGTCAGAAGAAATCTTGATGTGAGGTCCAATTGTTAATTCATCATTCTTCATATCTGTTTTTTATGTTTAGATTGGTCGTTTTTTTTTTTTTTGTTAATCTTTGCAGTAGTGTCTTTTTCATGGAATTTATATTGATTATGTCATTATAACACTTTTGGGGTTCTCAGATGCCATCATCCAATTGTCAAAGATTGATGATATTATGAAAGAGGAGGCTATCAAGCTGGGTAAAGTGATTGATATTCTCCACTTGAAGAAAGAATACATTGAGAAGATTCAAACTTACATTAGCAGCCATTCAATTGATGAATCTGAGATTTTTCTCTATGCAGGTCTCTAAGATAGTTCTTTCTGAACATATAATTTACATGATTGTGGCACAAATTTATTCTCTTACTTGTAAATGTATAAGTATCAAGATTACCATGATTGGGGGTATGCATTCCAGATTCAAGAAGTGTGCAGGCAGATAATTCTACAGTATCACAATGTACTAGTTGTGTATCCATCACACGAGACCTCTAGATTGTATATTGATATGTATAACTTCTGTTTTTTTTTTGGAAGGTGAGCTGGACGAGTGTGTTGCTGAACTTGAAGAGAGTAGAAGAAAGCTAGTCATTCTGAAAATGCAAAAGGATGTAGCATCTGGGATGCATACCCCCACTCATGGTACAACCAACGGAAACTTGTCACCGGAAAAGCCTGCAGATAGGACAATGGGTTTGCGGGAATTGAAGGACTCTATTGAGGAATCAAAGGTATCACAATGTAAACCAGTTGCTTCCCCCCCTCCCCCCCTCTCTCACCCTCCCAAATCCCGCTCTAACCAGCCATGTGTTTAAACAAATAATGTAGATACTGGCAGAAGATCATCTTTCTAAGGTTCAAGATGCACAGGGAGAAAATCTAAGCTTGTCAAAACAATTGCAAGATCTTCAGGTCTCTGGAATTGAATTCTTTTCTTCTTCTATGGTTGATATTCCTTTTGTCTCAGGGTCTCACTTTATATTCACTTTAATTTTATGCATGAATCTCACTTTTGACATTGTACTCGTACAGAATGAACTGAAGGATGAAAAATATATTCGCTTATCCCGATTATACTGTTTGCGAAATGATCAACTCCAACATTGGAATGCTGAAGTGGAGCAGTAAAAAGTATTGACAGAGTCTCTGCAGGTTGAACTGTCTTGTCTTATGTGTTGGCACTTACTTTTTTTGCTTGTTCTATATTGTCTTTTTAAAAATTATAATTTCAGGCTGAAAGGCCTCATATCATGAGAAAGGAGAAGGAGGTGAGTGTAAAACTAGAAGCAGCAGATGCTTTGAGGAATGCCATTGATAATGCTGAATCTAGGATTGGAGAGCTAGAGCTTCAGCTACAGAAACGTATAGATGAAAAAAATGAGCTTGAAATTAAGATGGAAGAAGCTGTGCAGGATGCAGGTTAGATTACACATTTGATTTTACTTTATTTTTATGGGAGCAATTTTTTGGAGCTTCTGGTTTGTAAGGGTGTTACTTACTGCAGGGAGAAAGGATAATTAAATCAGAGTTTCGTGTAATGGCTTTGGCTTTGTCTAAAGAAATGGGAATGATGGAAACTCAGTTGAAGCGATGGAAGGAGGCAGCCCATGACGCATTGTCCTTAAATGAGGAAGCCCAGTCTCTAAAAGCTCAAACCTATGTTATGTGTGCACGCCTCATAAAAGAAAAACATCAATTAAGCAAATGAGTGTGCAACAGTTACAGCAAGACTAAGCTTAATAGCAGTCCAAATAGTGAGTGACCAACTACTGAAAAGTGGCCTAAGGAATACCTATCCATTTATTCCCAACCCACCAAAAAAAAACACAGGGGTCTGATTCTAATGATACCTATGTGTCTACAAATATAAAACAATAATTATAATCAAAACCCAAAATGGGCAGGTCTCAAAAGCAGCCAAAAACCCAAATAAATCCACACCCATGAAGAAACAAAAACAGCAGAAGCAACAAATCTCTCAGCCAAAATAAGTTAACAAACAACACCCAAATCTCCTATCAAAATATTAAAAATAAAAACCCAAATCAGTTAATAGCATTAGGGATTACTAACAATGAATAAAACTAAATACAAATCATGCGTTGATAGTCAAAGAAACAAAAACAGCAGAAGCAACAAATCTCTCAGCCAAAATAAGTTAACAAACAACACCCAAATCTCCTATCAAAATAATAAAAATAAAAACCCAAATCAGTTAATAGCATTAGGGATTACTAACAATGAATAAAACTAAATACAAATCATGCGTTGATAGTCAAAGAAACTTTAATAATCTGTATATTAGCAGTAAAATCAACTTCGTCTGAGAGAAAGAGAGAGAGAAAGACAAACCTATTTCAAATATCGTCGCCGGGTAGAGGACGGCCGATACTGTTTCTTCTTCTTTGGGTTTTGTTTAGCCGCCCTGGGTTCTTGTGGTTTATTAGTAAGAGAAGAAGCCGATTCTGGGTTCTGTAGATAAACCGAATCAGAAGCGTGAGAGAAAGAAGCCCGATGGAGAGAATTTTGTTCGTGAGAAAGAGAAGCACACAATGAAGACTGGGTTTTTTTTCTTTTTTTACTTTTATATATATATATATATATATAACTTGTTTGACCGGTAGTCAGTTTTAGCTTTAAATTACTCTAAATTAAATGAATGGTCTGGATCAAATTTTTGTTTATTCAACGGTTTAGATTTAGGTGGGTACCATACCCTCTAAAAAAAAGAGGGGGTATGGTAGAATGACCCTTTAATGGAATACATACTTTTCAATTAAACTGAAATATATGGTTGTCCTTTGGCTTAAAAAATGTTAAGAATGATGATTTTTTTTTAACAATTGGTTAAAGAATGATGCTCTTTGTTTAATTAATTTCAAATTAAATAAATATAATGATCAATAGTATAACCAAACATAAAATTTGAAAAGGGAAAAAAAGCTTAAATATATCCATAAAATTATATCATAAAAAAGTGGGGAAAAATGTCAAAGATAGCAAAGGGCATAAAGGTAACAATACACATACTTCCTTTCTCTTTCCTTTATAAACCAAACAAAGGAAATAAATGAAATTCTTTCCTTTCTTTCCTATATCCAAACACACCAAAGGAAGCTAATTTTCTCTCTCCTTTCTTTTTTCTTTCCCTTTCCTTTCTCTTCCTTTCCTTGACCATTGATATGTATATATATATATATATATATATATATATATATATATATATATATATATATATATTTTTTTTTTTTTTTGATATGTTGACCATTGATACCTGTTTTCAATTTACTATATAAAAATTTCACAAATTGAAATAACTTAGGTAAAATTTTTACTTACACACATTATCAAATTGCTGTCCCTAATTGCTAAAAATAGAAATTTTAAGTTATTCTTTTTTATTATTATTATATGTTACAAGTATTTCTAGTAAAAGTTATGAGATATTATATTTGAAATTTTGTGCTTTACTTCAATCAGACATGCACTTGTTCTTTGAGATAGAGCTTCAATCTAAGCTCCTAGAGGCCTATGTGCTTAGGTGTGCTTGACGCTTTTGCCAGCATTGTGAGAATAAGGGTTGTAAGGAGACTATTCCCTCTGTGAAGGCTGTGGAAAGGAAGTTTTTATATGGGTCCTAAGGTTTAGAAGGGGTTTTGGATAAGAATGGGTGATGCCACCCATTCCTATCCACAACCCTCCTAAAACCTTAGGGACCTCATGTAAAAACTCCTTTTTTTTTCTCTCTCTCTCTCCTACTATTTACTACTGATCACTGGAAAAGTAAAGGTTTTTATGATTTTTATATAGTCCATAAGGTTTTAAAAGGGAATTTGGATAAGAATGGATGAGTCATACTCATCCATTCCTATCCACAACCCTCCTAAAACCTTAAGGACCTCATATAAAAACTCTTTTTTTCTCTCTCTTATTCAGAAGAATGATCAACCCATGTGGGAGGCACAAACCCTAATTTCCTGTCCTTACAATCACCATTCCACCTGAAAAACTGTTAGGACATATGTGGTTCACTTAATAAGAACATATGTCATTCTTTTATGTAATTGGCTAACCCTTTGATAAAACGCACTTTACTTGTAATTGGGTAGATCTAGGATGTTTTTAATACTTCAAGAAATAAAGTTTCAAGATCAAGTGTTAAAGCCATGTAAGTCTGTCCAAGAAACAAGCCGAGAAGTGCTTATCATTAAAGCTCGACAACTACATCTATCGAGCTTTAAAAAGCTATTCTAGCCCCGTGGCTCGACAACTACTCGACAGTACCTCGACACCTCTATCTATCAAGGTTTAAGGAAAACAGATTTTCAGATCTGTTTTGATTCCAATTTGTGGATATGTCTTTGGGCCTTCTTTTCTCACAACCCTAGACATATAAAAGAATTATTTTAAGGACCATAAAAGTAAGCACAAATTGCACAAGCATTGAGCAAAGTCTGTTCAAGCAATTTGTGATCGGAGACAAAGTTTGCCCTAGTTCATCTCTTTGTGAAGAAGCTGCTCTGTCTTTGCACCGTAGGGTTTCCTAACCAAGTATCTTCTTGTTTTTCATTATGAGGATGAACTGAAGAACTTTGCAGCCAACATCTTTCTCAAATTGGTGATTGAAGTGGCGTACTAGTAGGGGTGTGCATGGGTGAGGTTGGGTCGGGTTGAGAGGATTTTTTGACCCAACCCACCATGGTGGGTCAAAAAAAATTCGACCCGACCCAACCCATCACATATGTCTAACCCATCCCATATGGGTCGGGTTGGGTCGAGTTGAACCCATGGGTTGGACAATTTTTTTTTAATTATTATTAAATTGAGCAAGTAGGTGCCACAAGAACCTTATTTGTGCTGCATTGAGTTTCAGATGTAGATGCCATCTACAAATAATAATAATAATAATAATAATAATAAAACCCAAAGATTAGTATAATGTAAACAACACTTTGACTAAACAACAATCGTAAAAACAATAGGGAGAGGGTCAGACAGACATAAACCTGCAAAGCAAGATAGAGACAAGTCTACAAGAGAAAATATTGTAGAGTAAGAAATACACCTGTAGGTTGAGACAAAGCAAAAACATTTAAAAATCAGCCAAAAGAAAACTAAGAAATCAACAAAGCAAAGGCTAAACATTGATCAACCACAGCAAGAGAGATAAATAGATAGACTGAGAGAGAGAAAACACTGAGAAACTTTACTTGATGGATGGCAATGGCTCAGCAGAGGGAGACAGTGTTAGAGACTTAGGGTTCAAAAGGGAGTGAAATACTAAAATGTGGAAAACTGAGAGGGAAAGGGAAAAGGGAGGCGATAGGTTTGTGACTTTGTGTGATTGTATAGTAATAGGACTTTATATATGATAGGTCATAGTAGGAAGCCAAGTGCTGGATGTAAACGCTCATTTTTTTTTTTTACAAAGCCCAAAAGAGAGGAAGGCCCAAAGTCATGGGCTAAAGAAAGTATTGTAGAAGTACCATTAAGCGAGTGGCGGGAACAACGAATAGTGGGTCTAACAGACAAATAAATGGATCTTGAGGAAGTAAGTGGGCCTAAAAAGGCTCGAAAGAAAGTGACCACGAACCCATGGGCTGTATAGATGTGGAAAAAGTGAGAATGGGTCATAGCTGCTACGGCAGGCCCAAAGTAGTGCAAGTAAAGAAAGTAGGGGACTGTGGAAAACCCATAAGCCCCAAAGTAAAGGTGAGAAATGCTTGGGCCGAGGAAGCCCAAGAAGTTAGTAAAAGCCCATGGTAGTAGAATTGAAAAAGGGTCGAGGACGCTCGAGAGAGTAAGTGGGCCAAGGACGCCCAAATGGAAGTAGGTGGGACAATAAGAGCCCGCAAGTAGCAAAAGGGCCCAGAGGGATCATTGGGCCTTCGGAGAAAGAATGAACAGAAAAGGTCCAGAGTGGCCCAGCAGGCTTGGGGTCAAGAAGGCCTTATGGCAGGCACGACAAAACTGTGTGGTAGGAAGCAAGTAACAGGGGCTAGGAATAAAAGGCTTGGAACGACCCACAAACAAACATGGCCCAGTCCTCAGAAGATGCAAGCCACAAAAGAAAGGTCGGGCGAAATAACCCACGCCAAAAGAAGCCAAAAATGAGCAGCAGGCTGAGCAGTTTGAAGTTCAGACCGCAGAAGACAGATGAGCAGCAGGCAGGATTTGAACAAGCACGAAGGTAAGGCATGTGCAAAGCCCAGGCACCACCAGCCTGTATCCAGCTAATACAGGAAATGGTGAGGTCATGGGTCAGAGGTAAGGGGGTATGGTCTGGCAATAGGGAGGGAGAAAAATCCATTTTGGTGTTTCCTGCTCAAGTCCTTTTGGAAACAATGCCCTATTGGGGAAACATGCAAACCAAAAGAGGTAAGGGTGAGTGGGAACCACCAGGTGCATGCCGTGAGGGGTAAAGGGAAGGAGAGTATTCATCCCGTGGTAGGTAGGAATGCCGCAGGGAGTGAGCAAAACAAAAAAAGTCTTCTCTGACTAAGGCAGGGTAGCACTGGCTGGGTGACTGACCAATCAGTGATGGTCGGTAAGGGAGCCTATGCCAGAAAAAAATAGTTAAGGGCTAAAAGGGTAAAAAGCCAAGCATGGCTGATCCTATATAAGAAGTCCTACAGTGAACGGCCAAGGGGGGACGAAAAAAAGGGGTAGAGAGGGAACCTCTGTAAAATAGTAGCAAGAATTATAGGGGAATTAGAGGACACAGAGGAGAAAGGAGAGAAAAGACAAAAAAAAAAAAAAAAAAAAAAAAAAAAAAAAAGAAAAAAAAAGAAAAAAAAAAGAGAGAGAGAGTAAAAGAAAAAGAAAACAGAAGCAAGAAAGAAACAGAGTGAATGGAGTGATTGGCATGCACCGAATGAATTAATCTCCTCTCCCCTTCCAACTCATGCTCTCTGTTAACCAGAACAAAGAATCTCAATCAGCCAAAGTCACTTAGGCCCGTTCCTTCAAAGCAGCTAATTTCCCCTCAGAGAAATTAGTCGCGTTGAGGGAGTTGTTCCCTTTCCTGACGCATGCTCTGTAAAACAGCCTATCGCGGCAGGCTAACGTTTGTTTCCTTAATACGCTCTTGACTCTCCATCTGACACTTATTATTCTGATATTATATTCTAAAACGGCCACCCTTCATTAAGGCGTATTGACTATATCGCTTAAATCTCTATTATTTCCTGACCTTTTTTATCCTATCTGCCTGTTGTAGCTAACGTGACAGTTCTTCCTACCGTAAAGATCTGATTACCAGAAGGCATTGTTTGTGCACAAGCCGGACCAAGAAGGTTTGTTCTCGGACCGATCCCAACTCTCAAACTCAGAAGAAAATCTTAGGCCCAGTATAGCAGCAGGCGGCCCAACCTAACATTGCAAAAAAGGCACACATTGTAGACAACTAATTTTTTTATTATTAATTATATAATATATTTAAATATATATTAAAGAAAGTAATTGGATTTTATATTATATATGTTTGTAGGAATCGATGAAGTGCTCTACAGTTGGGTTTTAACTTTTAAAAATATTTATTAAATATATAATATATTTTAAATATATATATTAAAATATTGGTGGGTCGGGTCGGGTTTAGTGAGTTTGTAATTTTATGACCCAAACCCAACCCAACCCGACCCACTATAAAAAAAATTTTTGTAACCCAACCCAACCCACCAAGCCCTAAAAACCGACCTAACCCAACGGGTTAGGTTGGGTAAGGTCGGGTTTGGCGGGTTGGTGGGTTTTCTGCACACCCCTACATACTAGGATCCGCGCAATTAGTTAGTTACGTACTGAGATTCGTGCATTGAAAAGGAGAGATTGTCACTATAGAACAAGTCCAATTGGGTATTGGGGTAAGAGTTTAACTGTAGGTTGGTATAAGGTACTGTGATTCATTTACTTGTAACCGCTTGTTGTGATAATAGTGGATTCTCGAGAGTGGTAACTTTAAAATTACCCAATGGAGTTTTTGCCTTGCAGGTTTTTCCCATTTGTAAACAAATCACAGTGTCAATTTATTTTCCACTGCACTTTAGTTTATTGGTGATTTGTTTGTGCTACCACGCATTTGCATGTTAATTTGATTAATTAATAAACTTGGTTAATTAATCAACTTAATTCATCACAAGGGGTCAATACATTTTTGGCCTATCAAGTGGTATTAGAGCAGGCACACTCTGATTAGGGTTTAATCTTTGTGTGTGATCCATTGACCCCTGTTTGTCATGGATAGAGGACAATCTCTTATTATCCCTCCTTTAATTGATGGGACTAACTATGCATACTGGAAAGTAGGCATAAGATTTTTTGCAATCTCTAGATGAGAAGGTGTGGCAAGCTGTAGAGATTGGCTGGACCAAGCCAAAGGAATTGTCTGCCGATTGGGATGAGACAAAGATCAAGGCGGCAAACTTCAATAGCAGAGTATTGAATGTGTTGTTCAGTGCAGTCACAAATGAGGAATTCAAGAAGATATCCTCCACTGAAACTGCAAAGGAAGCATGGACCATCCTCTAGACAACATATGAGGGAACAAAGGCTGTCAAGGATTCGAAGCTTCAGAGGCTTACTACAAGTTTCGAAGAGATAAAAATAGAGGAGGATGAATCGTTTGATGAGTTCTATGCAAAACTCAAGGACATAGTCAACTCTGCCTTTAATCTTGGAGAAACTATCCTAGAACCCAAGATTGTGAGAAAAGTGCTCAGATCTCTGCCCGAAAGATTCCATGCTAAGATCACTACAATTGAGGAATCAAAGGATATTGATAAAATTCCTTTGACAGAGCTGGTTGAAAATCTATAGAATTGTGAGTTAGGTTTGTCTAGAATCGGAAAGACAAGCAAGAGCAAGAGTATGGCACTAAAGGCCAAGAGCAGTGAGACAGAAGAGTCTTCAGACGATGAAGATTCTAAGATGAAGTCCTATATCACTAGGCAATTCAAGAAGTTTATGAAGAATGCCAATGGAAAAGGCTTCAACAAGGACCGTAGGCAATCCAGTTCTTCTCAATTCAAGGGCCAAGACAAAGGGAAAAAGGATGCTAGGGATGGCGGTCAGTACACTGTTCCTACAAGACTTAAGTGCTTTGGGTGCCAAGGCTTCGGATACATGAAACAGGAGTGCCCAACATATCTCAAGACAATTGGGAAAAGCAAGGCACTTGCTGTTACGCTAAGCGACACCGAGCCTGAAGATGATTCCGACAATAAGGATGACGAAATCTTGAATGCCTTCACTACCACAGTTAATCCTACTGAGGGGATTGTTGAAGATGTGGATGAAGAAGATAAATCTGTGAAAACCAAGTTTGAGAAGATGGATGATCAAGATGACATTCACACAGCCTATGCTAAGTTATACAAGGCCTCAGAAAAGCATGAGAAGTAGTATAAGTTGACCACCAAGAAGCTTAGTGATGTGGAGCTTGAATGTGAAGAGCTTTCCACAAAGTTAAATGAAGCAAATCAAAATATTGGAGCACTGAGGTTTGAAAAAAACTTCTTAGCTGAGAAGACTAAGAAGCTTGAGGCTGAACTATTCCAAGTCAGAGCTCAGCTGGAAAGGTCTTCAAGCGCTAAGCTCGATGAGATGCTCAATTTTCAAAAATCTGCTTCAGATCGAATAGGTTTAGGGTATGATTTCTCTTCCTCTAATATTTCTTCTTCTAGTGCTATTGTTTTTGTTCCTCCTAGCAATAATTTTGAAATTGAGAACACTAATGTTAAAACTGAATTAGCTAGTGAGAACATAGACAAAGATAAATCTATCTTAGGAGCACCCCCTAAGCGGGGTAAGAAGGAAGTTAAAAACTCTAAGGCTAAGAAGGCTAACTCTCAAAGGCCTAAACAAAAGAAGCAGCATCTCTGTCATCACTGTGGAGCAACTGGTCATACTCTACCAAATTGCTATAAGTGGTTAGCCACTCAAAATAGCAACAACATGTTGGCGTCAAGAAACCAAAATGAGTTTCTGTCCTCATTTGCTCCTCTCGGAGATCTTCTCAAAGCCCTCATGTTCCTTTCGAACTTGAACAGTATCAATTCTTCCCTCTCACCGCCGGTTCAAGGGTTCTTCCAAGGTGTGGAAGGAAAAAGGTTCCAAGTGATTTAATCACTTTTTCTCTCTCTCCATTTTTTTTCGGCTTTGCTTTACTTGTGTGTTTTGCTTTAATGTTTTGAGTCAGTCTAGTTTTTATGCATTGCTTTGTTTTGCTTTACATGTTTTTGGTTATTAGTTTTTTCAGTTTTAGTTATTTTTTATTGTTTCAAAAATAAAATTAAAAAAAAATTCAAAAATTCGAAAAAATACAAAAACAGTGTATGTATGTGTACATCAGTTCTTATGAACCTTAAAATGGCCATCGAAACAAAGTTTTCTAAACTTTGTATCTATTGTAGCTTAAATGAGCATTTTTATGCACAACTAAGCAAGTGAGCTTTGTAACTCTTTGTTTGTGATGAGTAAAGTTAAGTGATCTCTTGTACTTAACACTCGTATCACTCTTTTTGACGGTAAAGACTAGAAAATCCTAAGAGAAAGGCATAAATAACCATCTCACCACTATTACTCATCAATCATGATATGACATCTATATGCTTCGGTATAGCAAAAGTGCAATGTCAATGACATTTGTATGCTTCGGCATAGCAAAAGTGCAATGTCTAAAAGCTTAACATAATTGAGTATTTCTTCTCTCTCCTTTGTATACCCATGCATGGTTTGCTTATTAAAAAGAAAATATGCAAAGAAAATAAATGCAAAAAGAACAAAATGCTTTACATATGATTGCAAGCGTGTTTTCTAGGAGATGTGAGAGTTATAGGATGTACCTTAAATGTGATAGTCCCTATCAAACAGTTATGATTATGTGTGAGTTAAAGTGATTTTCTCATATCTCAAATCGTCATAACATTGAGACATATATGTAATCTTGTAATGTTTTTCACACACAACACGTAATATTCTTTGCTACTCTTGATACATGTGCATGTACAATGTGATTTGGCCATTACAAGGTTTGCATGTGTTGATGTATGCTCACTAAACTGTCTTAACTTGTTTTTGAAATATAAAATTGGTTAGACTTGTTTAGTGTGTATGTGTGTGTGTGTTTTTGGGAGCTATATGCTTAACTCTTTATTGTTTGAGAGATGATTTTGAGAGGTTAAAATGTTAGTTGGATCTTTGGCTGTGTTGCATGTTTGATTGCATTCATATTTGTGTTTTTCCCTTCTTAAAAAACTGTTTTTAAGCCATTTTGACACCTCTCGATACCTGGCTTATCTATCGAGCTCTTCAGTTGCAGTTGTTAGATTTTTTTTTAACACTAAATTATCAAAATACTTAATTGTAATTGTGTCCAATAAAATAACATGTTTATGAGTTTTCTCCCTCTTCTCTTTCTTATACAAAATTTAGACTACACACTTAACACTTATCTTTCATACATGCAAATTTGTTTTTTATGCTATGAAAAAGTATTAAATGAAAATATAATTATCTTTTATTTTGTTATTATTGTTATAAGTCTAAGAAGATAAAATTCAAGGGAAAAATATAAAGGAAAAAATTATTAGAATAAGAGAAAAAGAAAAGAGATAGTAGATGATGATGCTGAAGAAAATGTCATCGAAATTTATTTACAAGATAATGAATATAAGGATAACATCGACTTAGATAGAGTTGGTTGAATAAGATGATGAAAATAAATAATTATTTTAGTTCATAGATAATGCATATTACTTTCAAGTTTATTCAATTTAAATGTGTATATTATAAACATATGTTAATTTGATTTATTTAATTAGTTTTGTTAAATATTATTAATTAAATTGATAATTAGTTTTTCAATTCCGGGTCTTCTTTCTCAAAAAAAAAAAATGATAATTAGTTGAATATATTTTGAATTTATAATGAATATATATTTTATATATAATATTTTTTTTCACCAAAAATATATATATACATATATATATATATAATATTTTTTTTTATATAATATTATTAGATGTCCGATACATGTAAGATACCAAAAAAAAAAAAAAAAAAAAAAAAAGATGACAAATATTTTTTCATCCCTTTCCTTCTACTCCCCCTCTCGGGCCTCTCCACTTCTACTACTTCTCTACGAGAGCGAGAGGTTAACTATTGCACCAATACCTTGGAAGTTGGAAGCACTCAAATATCATCCAATCCAGCTACTTCCCAACATCGAGTTCTTCTTAAGAAGGGATATTCACTACTGCTTCCATAACAGAGACGGCGTCTCCTTCTTCAAAATGCCCATCCGATTGCAAAAGCTTGGGCTTCAAGTTCTCGTCCAATATGGCCTACTTTCTTTGTGGTGGGTCTTCATCGGGTGAGGCTGAATCTCTCTTCCCCTACACATTTTACTACTTGTTTGTTTCTGAATGTGATGCCTTTACAATAAAAGCTTAATTTAGAATGCCAGTGATAAAAGAGAAGAGAACAATGTGGTGGAAATTTGGGGCCTTTTTTTTCCTACTTGTGTCAACCCAATAAACATCATGTGTCCTAACTTACCATTAGCAGTGTGATTCCCTTTTATTGGAATTGTGGGGTGAAATCGTAAATGGGTTTTTTACTATTTATTTAACTGATATGGATGATAATGTTTTGTAATAAAAGTCATTGAGATCGTACATGGTTTTAAGTTTCATGCAAAGTGTTATTGGTGACATAGAAATGTGATGGAGTTGCAGATCATTTGTGAGTGACAGATTTCAGAATGTAAAATTGCATTTTTCCATTTCATACAAAACAGCATCAATTTGTAGACTATGTACTGAATTTATCCACAAATACAGTGACCATTATATATACTATCCCAGCTCTCGACTTACTGCCCGAAAACTAAACAAGATCTTTTCCCCCATTGTATGTTTGAATTTGGCTATAAACTAAAAACTGGACGGCTTCATTGCCAGAAACTGAGTTTAAGGAGCTGCAGCTTCTGCACAAGGCCAACAATGGCTATTTATGCCCGTTGGTTATGTTATGCTTGTTTTGTTCCTACGTACCTCTATGAATGAGATCTTAGAATGGGTATCATTTCTGCTTACTTTTGGCATTGTCTCACCAAGAAAAATACTCAAATTGTCCAAGGTGAAGTCCTTGTGCATATTCAACCTCCTACATTATCAACTTCTGCCAATGCATAGTGTAGTAATAACTGTTTTCAACTCCCTACGAGCCCAGTTCAACTATTGAAGACAATATGCTGTGCTTTAGTTTCCCGCTGTTGGATGGAATGAATTCAGAAGTAAGAAGATTGCTCTGGAAGAATTTTCATTTGCTTAAGCACCAAAGCTGCTTTTTTTTTGAGATTATCGTCATGAAGTAGCTGTATGAGGATGCCCTCAAACCGCTGAAATAATGTTTGGGTGATCTGTGTATGGTTTAGGATCTTCTGGAAGAGGTCTAAGGCTTTGGTTTTGGCAGATACAGACCCCCTCTCGAGGACTTGTAGAATGGCCACCACTCCCTGGTTGTCCACAATGGCTGCAGTTGCATGAAACAGTGTGCTATGGTCTGTTAACAATGTTTCAAGTGCTGTCAAAGCAGCCTCTGCCACACCGGGTTCTGTCTCACTCAAAGTTCGCACCAGTGGCTTCACTGCATCAGCCTTGACGAGGCAGAATGTATCTCTATGTGAACAAGCTGCACCATGAACAGAACATAAGATTCCATTTGTTGATGAGGTTGAGCAGCACCAAGACATGTTTGGTAGAAGCTTAGTCAAAAACAGCATTGGCATGGAATGCTTGCTTTTCTCTGTCATCATGGTTGTATCATAGACTGACTGGCTGGTGGATTGGGATAGTTTGGCAAGTGCAATAGCTGTTCGCTGCTTGGCTAGTGAGCTGCCCCTGGAGAGAACACGAACTAGTGAAGGGTACAGTTCAAGTTTGCCCACTTGCCTCTGAAGTTCAGGTTTGGTAGGTTCTGCATATCTCATAAGTGCTGCTAGAGCATTTTCTAGTAAAGATGTACCCTGGTCAGCGTGTGCCCTGTTTCCATTATATTCCTCATCAGTGCTGCAAATCACCTCATGAATGGCTTTTAATGTGTCCGATTTGCAGAGTATCTCATCAATAGTAATATCATCAGGGGGAAGCTGGCTAATGATTCCAGCGGCAGTGGACCTTTCTTCAATATCTAGTGAAGACGTGAGGATGCTTGCCAGGGTGGTAATTGCTAACTCTTTTGCAGGAGATGGTGGTAGTGAAACCCCTGCAGGATCACCTTTAGAAATGCAGTATATCAGCTTCATTGTCCACCGCTTCACCACAGGTTGGTCACTGTGAAGCAAAGAGAAGAGTTGCCCCACCGCATTTTCATCTTGTCGAATTAGGTTTTGAGCTGTCTCAGATTTCTGGCTGAGTTCAACCAGCAGGTGTAAGAACTGAACCTTTGTTTGAGGATCAGAGCTGGCTACAAGCTGCAGAAGGAGATTGACATTATGCTTCGATTGTAGCTCCTGCAAGCCCTGATATTTCTGAAGTTCAAAGTTCTGACTAGCTCCAACCAGTAGAGCAAGAATCTCTGCAGCTTCTTCTTTCTCTCGTGGGTCAGACCTAACAAATGAGATGATACCGAGCAAATGAGGTATTGTAACAGGATCTTTTAGAAGTCGCTTTACCATCTTGGGGTACTCTACAAGTTTTTTGATAGATCTGAGGCAAGTTGCTTTGCATGCTGGGGCACTTGAAGAGAGCATCTGGACTAAATTATGCGTGAATTGCTTGTCCTTTAAGACCTGAATGTTGATGTCCTTGAGGTGCATCTGTATCAATGCTGCAGCCATCAATGTTCTGGTCTCTTGAGGTCCTGCAAAGAGTGACTCAGGTTATGGTTTGGCTTGCCATTAGATGGTGTATCATATGAGCGTGTGGTATTACCTTGGTTAAAGCGAGCAACAAATGGTTGGAAGTGTCCAGCTTCAGCCATCTTAACTACAAAATGTGTATTAGAGGAGAGATTTTGCAACACCTTGTGGGCATTCTGTGATACATCAGGGTTGTTGTTTGACAGTAAAGAAACCAAAAGAGGAATGCAGTCTTTTGTACTTCCTATTTTCTCTGCAAGGGTTTCTCTTTCTGATAGCTCCAACAAGATTGCAATGGCATCTGGTTCTGTTCCATCTTTATAAATCTGCTTCACGATGCGACGAACAGCCCCTGCTTCAACAATGGCTTCCTGCAAGTTTCAAGCAACAAAAATTATCACGTTTAGCTAGGTGGAAGATGAAATAGTAATGTGATCAGCTACTGCACTCAGCATTTGCTTACTTTGTGATTATCACAGTATTTAGCTATGTAGTAAAGGCATTTTAGTGCCGCTCCACTATTTAACCTATCATCTTTAAGTATCTCCACCAACTTTGGTATGAGTTGTTCCTCTGCAACTTTGGTTGCATATGAAGGCTTCTCCATCAAAAGTTGCATGTCCTCTAAGGCCTTGTTCTGTCTAGAAAAGTCATCTGATTTGATTCCAGGCACTGCAGCTTGGAATTTTAAGTCCATATCTCGCTGCTTCCATTCTTCGATAGAGTTTCGAAGGGAAAGGTTTGGCGTAAGATCCAGGGATAGGAGCTCCTGTCTGCAGGTAGGGCACTTTCTCTCTCCCCTTTCAAAGTATTCCTGAATGGCTTTCCTCTCAAAGCTGTGGCCACAGGGGATTGCAACTGGGTCTGCCATCATCTCATAGCATAATGGACACATGAATGAATCAATTGGGTATTGCTGGTGGTATGTGGCAATTCTTTCATCATCGTGTGGCCTCGTAACAATTTCTGTACTGTACAAAAACTGAATCAACTGCAATAATTGTAATGCCTCTGCCTGCTTCTTTTGAGCTTCCATTTCTTCTTTTTCCTGCTTCAGAAGTTCCAATTCATTCTGCACCATGGATGCATTCACACTAGCACCAACAGCTTCTGCAATCTTCTCCAGGAGCTTTACAGCATTCTCCTGATTCTTATTGCTCTGGGATATTGAATTCTCTATCTCAGAAGTAATTGCTTCTGTTGCTAATGCTGACTGAAACTCCATTGAGCTCAAGTTGTCAATGATCTGGTTAGTCATAGTCTTTAAGTCCAAGGTTATATCAAGATTGATTAGCTGAAACGAGGAAATAGTCTTTGCAATATCTTTGGCCATATCCTGCATCTGCAAGAGTATTGAGTTTGACTTAAATAAGAGATGGATGCGACTACCAGATTTGCAATCTTGAATGATCTTGCAGGCTTTGTTCAGCTGGAAATTCAAGTTCTCCAATGCAGCTCTTGTTGATTCTAAACCTCTTGCTTCAACAACTTTCTTGGCATTCAATGAGCCAAGGAGTCTTTTAAGCTCAAAAATATTATTGGAGAATTCCTGAAAGCTGTTCTTGTTCAGCATCACATCCCTTGTTTCACTAACAAGCTCGATTGCCTGTTGTGTTACATTATCCCATAGTGCTTGTAGTAATGCCATCTGTACATCCTTGATTCCTACATTGAGGTCCATTGTGTCTAGAACATCCACTATCTAGGTACCAAAGACAAGCGTCAAGCACTTTTAGCACAGTGTGAACTGCAAGACAGATATTGTCTTCCTTCTTTCTCCAAAACTTTCTTAGTTGTGGTAGGAGTCTTAACTCAATTCAATCTTAAAGGCGTGGACTGAGATGGTCTACAAACTAACTCACTAATGAACCTAAACTGCTGGGTATCCAAAATTGCTGAAAGTTTAAGGTCTGTTTTGGGGCATCAGGATTTCCCTATTAGGTCAGTCTATTCCACCAATGATTCGAAGCAACTCGATTAGCATCCAGTTCTGCAATCGTCAAATTAAAATACATTTAGAATTTGAAACTGCGGTACAAAATTTGATTACACTAGATTTCTTTTCACATAACTCCTCTTTCTGCCCACAGGTTGCCTATTGCTGTGAAGAGGTGTAGTGCCATTTGAAGCAATTTTATGAAGCTTTACTTAATAATGGCCGTTGGGTAAGTAATTAATAACTATATGTTTTTTCTTAACTCACTGTTCAGTGCTTTCACCATATTCTCTAAAAGATTATTATTTGCTTTGATTTTAGAATTTAGAAGTCATGTTTGTTGAAACCTGCTGTCTAGCAGACTAGCACTAACTTTAGCATAACTGTTACGTAATAGGCTTATGAGTCAACTCAGCACAACTAAAAGTCTAAAATCCTAAGGAAGAAGAAAGGGAAAAAAAAAAAAAAAACTAAAGTAAAAGAAAAAGAAAACAGTATAAGCCCAAGTTACTGACCTGTATAGATGATTCAGAAGGCAAATTCTTGGTTGGAAATACTCCAAAAAGTCCCTCTTGGGTTGTGTTTCCAGAATCCAGAGTTGAACTTGATATGGTGAAGTCACTGGGAAGTTGTTATTCATGGGTCATGACTGTCTAAAAAAATTGAAGGAGACAGAAAGCTGTTATTAATGTTGAGGTTTTCACAAGTGGTTCTGCAAAATGGGCTGAGAAAACTGTCCCGAGGACTTTAAGAAAGGCGAGAGGATGCAAAGAATGGAAGAAATTGAAGAGGAAACCGGGGCTGGTCAAGTTCAAAAGAGAAAGTCCTCTCATGTCCTTGTTTTTGCATTATGTTCAGGGGACCCAGTTGAAGTTTTCACACACCAACTTAAATTAACCAAGCATACAATTTAACTATAGAAGTCTCTTATGCTAACCCTCACCTCACTTCGTCTCTTTGTATTTTTTTAGACGCGTTAGATGAATCACGTGCTCAAGACTTTTGGGGGCTTTGCATAGCGCGTAGCACACAAGGGATTTTCCCCCTCCATAATTCTATACTTATAAAGAGCATTTAAATCCTTGACAACTTAGCTGAAAACTCAAAGGCGCATTAGTTAAGTTACAAACAAGGTTTTTGGGAGCATACAAGTGAATTTAGCAGCTCCATGAGATAAGGCTAATGATATTGTTAACCATGACTCTCTGCAGTCGCTTTTCATTTTATAACTTTTTATATAGGTCTTTTTTAAAAAATAAAAATAAAATGTTGTCTGAGAATTATAAGAATCAATGTTACCAATTCATGCTAGAAAATTCTATTATAGTTAGTTAACTGATACGAATAATTCATTTATTATTTATTCCGTTTATCTCGGTCCATTTTACTAAATTCCGCTCAATATGATGACATCAATTGGTACATAAACAAATCATTTTTTTTTTAATTACTTTACTCACATATGATATATATATAATTTTATTCTTTTACTTTTATATAACCTATTATGTTTTATATGATAATATTAAGGACGTATATATTATGTAATGAAAACTTAGGTATATTTATTAACATGAACGTTAACTCAAAAACAATACACCGAAATAGACCAATACACCGAAATAGACCAATAACAAAATGCACCATTTAAATATATAAATCATAACTGAATTGACAACTTTAATTATAATACCTTATTAATCCCTTGGGTGAATGTACTATCCCAAACTAATGGGTCATAGTTCTTGAGTCCACAGTCTAAAGCTTTTATTTATAAAATCAAAAAGTGCCATTTGATACATTGGATTTAGAAAGTCCCTCTTGCTAGGAACATGAGGGCGTTCATATTGTAGAATTTTCTCAGTTTGGTTTGGCTGCCTCTATAGATTTTATATGCTTTTGGAGTTGGAAGTTTCATCACAAAGACATCAAGACCAATTCCACGTTACTTAGAAAGTGAAAGGAGAAAGTAAAAACTAGTCACCACTAACCAGAGTCCAGAGGAAGCTTGGTCATCCGCGGCAATTCACAAGAAGCCGTGTTTGCATAACCTGGGTAAGTAGTGTAGTAAACGAAAACATGACTGTGATGCATTTAACAAAGTTTTAACAATATGAATGCGACGCGTTCTCTCTTCAACTTGCCTTGGAATATAGACCACTATGTTTAATCAACTCGTGTTAAACGACAACGACAACAACAACAGCAACAACCTACTATTACTACTATCATTACATGCATCATGCATCACATCACCACCCCTCTCTATGTGATACTATATGTTTTAAATAATATAAGTGGTCTTAGCGTTTTTCAAGATAGGTGGAATAGAAACGTATTTCGCCAGAGTTGTCCATTTGTCAGTAATTTCAATTCTTCCTTGGCTAAGATCATAGGTACTTTAGATTTATAAATTAAGAAAATAAATTAAAATAAAGAAAGAAAGAGGAAGACTATAACTCCATTCGGAAATGGGGCATAGAAAATGACGGATATGAAATATATTAATGAGATCTGATAATAGAGTGGATATAAGTAATTTATATATGTCAAGAGTCTTGTAACTTAAAATGACATTTTTCTAGTGTCACATGGTAGATTTTACCTCCAATTTTTTTGCCTTGTAATGGCAAACATGAATAGCAAACACAATGGAATACTTTAAATAGTTTGAGTGAATGAAATGCACACAAAAAGAGTCAGGGACTGCCATTCTTTTGGCCTGGTCCCCAAAATTTAAAAAGAAAAAGTGTATATATATATATATATATATATATATATATATATATATAAAAGGACTAATTTTAGCATGTAAAATTACTCTTGCCCCTCTCCCTCTTAACAATATCATTAACCCTCTTAATAATGTCCATAAAAAAAATTATGAATCTAAACCTTAAAAAAAAATTAGCAAGTCCAAAAAAATTAGTCCAACAACAAAATCATCAATAACAAAGGTAAGGAAAATTTAGCTCAATTTCACCAAAAACAAATAGTCCTACCGTTATTAAAGGATCAAAATAAAATAAAATCTAAATGTATGAATTAGATCATTCCATCAAATCCCCCTCCCCCCACCTACCCCTTTCCCCCTAAAAAAACCCTAACCTAAAGTAAGAGATGTTCAACGGTTGAAGGGAAAGGCAATGTCACTATTGTAGGGAGACTCCGAGAGGCCGAGATGCAGTAGCACGACAGCAGTAGAGCTACACCCCAACCCTCTCTCTCAGAGTAAGTGCTAAGAGCATTAGCATTGATGGTGCTAAAAGTTATATTAGTATTTTTAGCACCACTAAATACAAAAATAGAGCTATATTAGTGGAGCTAAAACCAAATAATTTGACTTTATAACTATAGTGCATAACTACTTTTGGTTGTGTATTGACGTTTGTACATTAAAAATAACAATAATAAAAAATAAAAACTATTTTATTTGTGTGTTCACTGGTAAAAATATTTAATTCATTTCTTTTCTTTTACTTTTCTTCTTTCCCTTACCCAGACGATTTAGCTTTGCCTCTTCTCCTTTTTTTTTTTTTCCTCTCTTCCTCCATAGCTCTAATCTTTACCTTCTCTTTCAATGAAATTGATTGCTTCGATCACTCTGATTTGAAGAGAATGGATCGTTGGTTTGTGGCCTGTGAGTCTGTGGTGGGTATGGTCATGTGGGTCCCTGGGTTGTGGTTGTGGGTTGTCGCCAGTTGTGTGGGTTTTTATTGGGTTGTGGTGGGTTTGTTGATGGCCATTGTTGATGTGGATGGGTTGTTGAGGTGGATTTGTGGTGGTGTTGGTTATTTTTGTTTTTTTTTTTTTAGATTAGAGTTGTTGTGGTGGCAAGTGGTGGTTTGTTGGCGTGGGTGGGTTATTGAGGTGGGTTTGTGATGGTGATTTTTTTTTTAATCAGAGTTATGGTGGTGGCAGGTTGTGGTTTGTTGATGTGGATGGGTTGTTGAGGTGGGTTTGTGGTGGTGGTGGCTATAGGTAGTGGGTGGTTGTGACCGGAGGAAAAGAGGGAGACAGAGAGAAAGAGAGAAAAGGATGAAGAGAAGAAAAAAAAGAAAGATGGATCTAAAATACATCCATTGACGTGGGAAACTTTAAAATAGATAAAGTGACTTTTTGTGGTATCAAAAAGTTAAAAATATTTAACTCTACTATTATGGATGCTAAAAAAAAAAAAAAAAAAGATAAGTGTGAACAAGTAGCTATTGTTATCATTGATAATAAATATAATAAAATTGAAATTGCCCGTAATAAATTTGTCACATAATGCACAACAAAATCAATGTTCATAATTTATTGGCACAACAAAATTTTAATAATTCATTTCAAAACATTAAAGTTACAATTTTTTAGCTCAGTAATGAAAAGGACCGCTAAAGTTTATACAAGACCATTTTCAATTTTGGTCCCATTATTTATGCATTATATTTATTTATTTTGGTCACACTATGTATGCATTATATTAAAAACTACAAGACCAATTTCAATTTTGGTCTCACTAGGGTAGCAATGCTTCCTTTGCTGCCATAAATAACTCATTACTAAGGATAACATCAAAGTCATCCAACTACATGATCAAGAAGTTCACTTAGACAAGCTACTCTCCAACCTTGAAGTTCACACCTTAGGAAATCCTAGAAATGGGTTGTGCTTGGGAATTCACTGCCTTAATTGTTCTAGGGCATTTGCTCACTTTTAACCCAAGTTCTTGGATTCATTTGTCAGCAAGATAGCAACAAAGTTGTGGGTGGCACTTGTGTCCAACATTGATTCAACCACCTTAACATTCATCTCCACATGAGCATAGGACAAGCCTTTAGTTGTTCCTGCACCAAGTGCATTTAGTAATTATGATGAATTCACACAACTAGGAACTTCACCATCCAAATGTTTTTTGTCATCATCAACAACTATCACATTCAACTTCTCATGTTTTTGGTACTCCCTTACTCGACGAGGCCCATTACAAATGTAAAAGCCAGAATTCTCTTATCCTTTGCTTTGCTGTGAAGTCTCACCCTTGGTAATGGTCTTTACACCCCCATCTTTCTTCTTCTTATAATTGTTTTTCTTGTCTTCCTTTTGCTGCTTTTTTTTGCCTTTGTCTATTAACTTTCCTTTTTCCTCATCCCTAGTAGACTTGGTAAACTTAAAGTCTACCAAAGCATCCACAACAGCCATGGTAGCAGGTAAACCACAAACCCCCTACCTTTGTGTTAGGGAGATAAACACCTTAAAGAGTCTTCTTGAGAAATTAATATAACATATAAAGAAACATTTTAACCCAAAAGGTATAAGCTCTATGAGTATGTTCTCAATTATGTTATATTAACTACTCATTCTTCTCATCATTATTCATGGAAAACTTAATTCACACGTGTAACCCAACAATCTCCTTCTCACATGTGAGTTTTTGCCTCTTTTTAGGATTCAAGACCTCTCCGTGAGCTATAAACAAGTCATACTCGCTCCCCCTTGCTTAATGAGCTTTTTCCTTCACTAGTGCATCATCTATGGGCTTGCAAAGTGTCAATCCCGCACATCTTATATCCTTTTTGACAACCTGACACTTTACCATTGTCTAGCACTAGTGGCAATAATACTCATTTGTTGGGCCTTTTCCAAGATCCTTTGTGTGGGCTTTATGGGCTTGCTTGGTGTAATATACCGTCTCCGTTCCAACTACGAAAAAGACCCCCTCCCTGCTCCATTTGTGAAAGGGCTCCAAGTACACACACCTCGTTCCCGTTCCAACCACGAAAAGAACATTGATAACTTTGCCACCTTTATTCCACACCACCATGGGCTCAAATACCACTTGTTAGGTCCCAAATAATATTACCATCAATATTATTAATCCAAATAGCAATCACATACAAACACACAAGTATTTTTGTGGAAAACCCTTTCTCCTTGAAGGAAAAAACTACAGGACAAACTCCAAATCAATTTCATTATTATCAGTTCAATTACAATATCTCTAGTGTATGCCTCACAACTTAAGAAAAATCTCCCTTTTTTTTGCTCTCACACACACACACTCTCTTTGTGTCTCACGACTAAAGGAAAATCTCTTATTTTTCTTTGTCACAAACACTAATTATTTATCTAGAAGGTGGCAACAAGCTCTCTCCTCTCTAGCTTTCTTCTCCTCTTCTTTCTCTTTTCTACATAATTCTCCTTGGCTATCTTCTCGAAGGTAACAACACTTTGCTCTCTCCTCCTTGACTATCTTTTTCTTGCGTTCCTCCTAAGTGAAAATCTCTTTTTTCTTTATTGGTTTCAGGCTCTATTTTCCCTTTACTCATAGGGAGGACCCTATAGCCAAAGCCATCAAATTCTTTATAGCTTTGTCTATTTATAAGACTCTTTTCATATTCCCTTTTGGACTAAAAATACATTACTTCTTTAACAAAGAATAGACTTTCTTTCCACACCAAAGAATATTCTTTCCTTCCACAGCAAAGAATAGATTTTCCTTTCACACAAAGGAAACCTAAATTAATATTTCCTTCTTCAACTAGGAAACCTAATTGACTTTCCAAGTCACAATTGGAATTTGAGGCAATTTCCCAACAATTTCCACCCTGACTCAAATTCCATCAATTGTCTTCAACTATCTTCTTTCCTCTTAAGATAGCTCCACCTTAATCAAGTAGTCTTCGTTTCCTCTTGGAATAACTCCACCTTAATCGAAGCAATCTCTTCTCTTCCATCTAAGCCCAAGGCTACAATCTCGACATAAAGTTGAACAATTTATTTTCTTTTGACATGTTCAGCATAAAAAATAAATAAATGACTTGACATAATCACACACAATTCCAATGTGCTTCAACTTTTTAGCGAGTCTCTTGCAACCTAAACAGTATTGCAAGGTAAGATTTGATTCTTCAATTCTTTTTTTAATGCTTCCCATGAATCAATCTTCTCTCTACCAGCATCATCATCATCTTGCAATCAGGTCCTCCACCACAACTTGGTATGCCTAGTTAGTTACATACTCGTGATGGTAACATTTTCTTGATCTGAAACCTAAGCAACCTTGGAGTACTTCTCCATATGGCTCCGAGTGCTATTGAAAGGCTTTAGATCAGGCACATTCACTTTGGTGGAACCTTGCCCTTTACCATAAATTCCATTGATTGCTCTCTTCAACAAAGCAATCTTAGTTTCGAATTGGCTTGTTGCTTCTTTCATAGCATTAGATTGATATGCAATGTTGGCCCCAATTCTTCAATGCAATGTACTGCAACATTCACATGTTTTGCCAAAGCATTTCTCATTTGTCAAAGTAACTTTAACCATGTTGTCCAACCTATCACAGATTGAACCAAGGCCCTCTTATGTAGGAGCCCCAAAAATTCCTTCCAACCGTGCCACTCTTTCTCTTATTTTTCATGAAGGATTGATATCCATTACTGCAACTTTGCTTTGATACCAACTATGACATGACAGATTTTACTCCCAAATTTTTTTCTTTGTAATCGCATTAAGTTGCCCACTTAGTGTGCGTTTGGATTGCCCGTTTTTGGGCTACGTTTGCTTTTTTTTTTTTTTTTTTTTTAAAGACCAGCGCTTGGTGCACTGTTCATGGGACATGAACAGTGCACCAAGGCATATAAACAGTAAAAAAAAAAGTAAACAGTATTTTTTTACACATTAAAAAATTATTTTACTACAGTATTTTCAGTTTTCAGTTTTCAGTTTTCAGCAATAAGTTCTATCCAAACGGACTCTTAGTCTCAACCAACACCAACAGAACACAAATGGAATAGTGTTCGAGTGAATGAAATACACACACTGCCACACCAAGTTTACAAGATTAATCTACTAACCTTTTCTAATTTCTCACAAAGAACAAAGGAAATCCAAGGCCCCTTTAAACAATTCACACAAGGTTTCCCTTAGCTAAAATTGCCTACATACAGGCTGCAGCACACCCTTACAAAAACTTGGAGAATACACAACTTGCACACACTGTACGCTTTCATGTTTCTACCTCACTTGTTGTTGACACTCCTAGCAGCCTTAAAGGTCTGTTTGGTTGGGAGGATAGAAAAATGAGAGAATAGAAAATAGAGGGAGGATGGAAAAGTGAGAGAATATAAAAGTTTTTAGTCTTCATCATTTGTGTTTGGTTGAGAGGGTGGAAAAATTGAGGGATAGAAAATTTTTTGGTTTGGTTGAAAATAAGGTTTGTATAATTTTACTATCATGTCCCTCTTAAATAAAACAAAAAGTAATACATTATATTTTTTTTTAAAAATTGTGTATAGATGAAAGTGGACATTTAAAAAAATAGCATAAGAAATCATCCAAAAGTGTTTTCTTAAAAAAATAATAAAAATAAAAATTAAGAAAAAAAAAAAAGAAGGAAAAGAAGAAGAACCCACCACTTGACAAAACCAAAGAAAGAAAAAAGAAAAACAAAAACAAAAAGCTAGCGTTACAAAGGAAAAAAGAAAAAAGAAAAAAAAAGCTAGAAACTTTAAAATAGGTGGGGGCAGTTTTGTCCATATATTTTTCCCACTTTTCACTCTAATTTTCTCTCCAATTTGGAGAAATTAAATTTTGAAGGTGGAGGAGAGAAAACTTGTGGGTGCCACCACTTTTCTCTCCCCCTCTCCCTATCAACCAAACACCATTCCCACTCATTTTCTCTCCTATTTTCCATTTTTTTTTCCATCCTCCCTAAAATCCACCCAACCAAACATACCCTAAGGAAAGATGTGTGTTGCTGGAAATAATAGTCAATGGGTAGCCACTTGAACATGTGACCTCTTCTATGGTCATACCTTAAGACAATCACAACTATTGTTGTCTTAACCTTCCTATAGTGCTACCAACACAACCCACAAATCTCACATCATGGTAACTGCTTGCCCACATGTGCACAGCCTTGGCACATGCTTCAACCCCTCATAGACATTGTGCCACATCCTAGTAGCTCACACCTGATGCTCATCCCAACATATAGAGGGCTTGGCCCGAGCAAATGTCGCCTTCCAATAATCCACACAACTCACAACTTAATAACTACCCATATGCCTTGATGAACACAAAAAACTCAATTTAACCCAGTGTATCTTTTTTGCATCATCTTGTCCCCACCAAAATCTACGGATCATCATTTCTATCTCCTTGCATAAGCTAATCAGTAATTTGAAGACACTCATTGAATATGCTAGGATAGACTAAATTACCACTTTGATCATGACCTCATTTTCTGCTTGTGATAGTAGCTTCGCTTTCCATCCTTGCATTCTAGCCCAAATCCACTCCTTCATATTGACAAAACAAGCTTTCTTATCCCTACCAATGAAAGAATGAAGGCCTAAATATTTCTCATAGTGTTGGATAGCCGATAGTCCATGGGACACTTTAATGGCTTCCTGTGTTTGATCATCAGTGTTTTTGCTAAAGAAAAGGGTAGTCTTCGCCTGATATATCATTTGGCCAGATGCAGCCTCATAATATCCAAGCAAAGTTTGAATTTTCTGACATTCCTCCAAGTTTGATTTGCAAAAAATCAGGCAATTATCAGCAAAAATAGGTGGGTAAGTTTTGGTCCATTCCTACATAGAGAAAAATCCTCTATATCTCCCTCCCTTGCTAATCTTCTAAGGATGACATCAAGCACTTCTTCACAAAATAGGAACAAAAAAGGTGAGAGAGGATCACCCTGCCTCAAACCCCCTAGAGGGGGTAATAATTCCTTTCGGCTCTCCATTAACCAAAATGGAGTAAGAAACAATGCTGATACACTCCATAATCATCGCCACCCAAGAGGCTTGGAAACCCATTTTTAGAAGTATTTTCTCAAGAAAAATCCATTCCACCTATCATAGGCCTTACTTATATCCATCTTAAGAGCCATAAAACCCTTCTTCACTGTACAATTAGTCTTCATGTGATGCAAAGTTTCAAAAGCAATCGGGATATTATCAGTAATCAAACGATCAGCAGTGAACACTCTTTGTGTTTCTGAAATAATAGAATTAAGCATAGGCTTAAGACGATTTGCAATAACTTTACTCACTATCTTATAAATCACATTACATAAGCTTATAAGCAAAAAATCATAGACCTTTTCTGGATTATTGACCTTAGGAATCAAAGTGATAAAAGTATGGTTTATAGATTTCAAGATAGTACCCGAGTTTAGATTAGACAAGACTGCCTGGTAAACATCCATCCTAATATCAGTCCAATAGTTCTGGAAGAAGAGAAGGGGCATACCATCTGGACCGGGGCCTTTAATGGCCTTTAATTGTGCCATTTCGTTTATAGCAGCATCCACTTCCTCCCTTACATAAGCCCGAGCAAGATTCGCTTGCATCTCATCAGTGACTACCTCATCCACCCCATCCAAAATTCGGTCTAAATTGTAGGTTCGTGAGGAAGTAAACAACCGAGAGTAAAACTCATTCAGCATTCCCGCACATGTATCCTCATTCTCATGCCACACACCATCATCATCCTTCAAACCTTTTATAAAAATTTTCCTCGTTCTTTGAGTGGCCGACCCATGAAAGAATTTAGTATTCTGATCTCCGCTTCGCAACCACTAAATCTGAAACCGCTGATGCCACATTTTCTCTTCCCTATTAAAGAACTAGCAAGTCAGATTTAAGGCGAGCCACCTTAGTATAGACCCCAGACTTGAGCAATTCCTCCTCAATCCTCCATAACTTATCCTTGAGTTTTTTAATGCTCATTTGAATATTCCCAAAGTGATCACAGCTCTAGGCTTTAAGCATCTTCTTACACTTCTTAAACTTTTTTGCGGTAATGAACAAAGGCGTACCCTCAGCAAAACACTCCCATGCTTTTGTAACAATATCTCTACACCCTGAATCTGTCAACCACATAGCCTTGAAACGGAAAGGCTTCCATCTCCATCTTTGGTTTTCACCATTGGAATCTAGAGCCAAAAGTATTGGATGGTGATCTGAGGTAAAGCAATTAATATGCCTAACCCTTGCCGTGGGAAACTTTTCCAACCATATAATTGGCCACTCTTCGGTCTAACCTCTTCCAAATTAGTTCACCTCGTCTATGACTGTGCCATGTAAAATCCAATCTAGAAAACCCTAAGTCTACAAAACTACACTGATCCAAAGCATCTCTGATCATTTGCATCTAACTCTGAGCTCTAGGAACACCACCTTTTCTATCCTGCACCTCCAATAGCTCATTGAAATCACAAAGACAACACTAGGGTAATTTTGGTTTTGAGCTAAGCATACGAAGCAATACTCCTACCTTCACTCTGTCAGTAAGTATCAGGCTCCCCATAAAACCCAATTAAATGCCATGAATTCTCTAAGCCGCCCTCAATGACAAAATCAATGTGATATTTCGAAAAGCTATCCACCCAAACCCTCGTGTTTGCTTTCCAATGCAATGCAAATTCACCTCCCCGACCATCATTCGTGATAGTGAATAAATCATCAAAGTCTAACCTCTCCTTTACATGAACCTTCTATTCCTTATCTAACCATGTCTTAGACAAGAACACAATTCTGGGATCTTTTGCTTGTACAATGTCAACAAGCTCCTGAATTGCAATTTGGTTCCCAAGCCCTTTGCAATTCCATGCTAAGATTTTCATTGTTGTCAACGGGGCTGGTCATCAGCCACCACCGATTCATCAATACCACAGACTACCCTTCTTTTGTGACTACATTCAACTTCCTCTATCTCCTTATCTGAATCCCTATTTACCCTTTTCACCAAAACTGACTCCATCACTACCTTAGGCTCCTGTTGGTGCTTTTGCTTGTGGACATTTTTTGAACCCAACCCAAGGGGGCCCCACCTTACCACCCATAAAAAAACTTGAAGTAAGCCAACTAGGAACAAAGAAACTCTTAAGGAATTGTGTCGGATTAGCCATCTTTGACGCCTCCAAGGTCGGGAGTGATTCATTGCCCTTGCAGAGCACCTCCTTTAAGACACCACCCTCGTCATTATTAAACTTTTCCAACTCCTTATCGATGTTATCCACTTGCTCCTAAAACTCTAGATTAGGACTATCCCTGATAAAGATGTGCTGATTGTGAGAAACAGCCCCTACTGGAGGTGTGTTAAGATTAGTGCCCTTAAATCTTATTGCATGATTTTATGTATGACATTATGTATGACTTAATGTTATGATTAGTAAAGTTGTTTTATTTTTGTCTAAAATAATGGTAACATGAATATTTGGACATTATCATATAGTCCATGAGATGCATAGTATGTGATTTATGTGATTTAGTCACAGAAGATATAAGTCACAAGTTCTTTGTAAACTCAGAATTTATAGTTCATAGTCGGTGATGAAATTGGGCATTTCATCTACGAAGACTATAACGTATCAACTAAGATGATTTATCTTGATCATGGAAGTGGGGACTTCTAGTTGATATGTTGATATGTTTTAAGAATTAAGACATATTGAACTGGACCGTTGTGAGATTTATTATTCTCCTAACGACTGTCAAATGAATAATAAATCTCACGACTTCTATTTGTATGAACTCTTAATCCAGAGAGAATAATGGACCTAATCATGAGGTGTAGCTTGCTTTGATATATCAGGAGTGAGATCTAAAGTAACGGTCAAAACCTCAGTATGTTGGGCAGCCACATTTAGTATTGATGGAACATATATTTTCAAGATGGAATTTATAATCTCTTAACGGAGATATAAAATATTCCCTTGAAATAAGTTTAATGGGTTTGGTTATTCAGAGTGTTAGGCCTAACCACTATAGTAAGGAGTTACTAAAGTATATATTTATGAAATTGGATTTCATAAATATATGATGAATAACTTAAAGAATTAAACCGGGTACTCAAGGATAAGAAGTAGTAATTTTCAAAGTGGCAGTCTATATTCATGACATTGTATTACTACGAATATTTTATGAAGGGGTTGTGTGTACAATAAAGTCTTGGGATATAATTTGTTAATAAGGCATAGAGTGCAATTATATTTATATAGTGGTATTAAATATAATTAATGGTAACTTTGGACTTGTCAAGAGTTGACGGAAAAGCCCAAGGCCCATTGAAGCTAGTGTATTATTGGTCCTTTTTGGTCCCATTCCAAGCCACACACTAAATCCCAATTGGAAAGGCCTAATAGGCCAACCCAATTAGATAATCAGATAGTTATAAAGGGAAAAACATATAGAATTTTTATAAGTGATATAAGAAATGGTGTGTTTGTGAGAGTGAGATACATTTTCATTCTCCCTTTGAAAACTGATTGAGAGACCACACATCTTAGGTGTAAAGTGGAATTGGAGTGAAGCTTAAAAGTATTCCCGAGTACTTCAATCTTTGGTTTTGAATTTCACCACACCAAGGTATGCTATTTTGTTCTTAAATTCTGAAATTTACATAGTACACGTTATCAATCATGAATAAAATAGATCCTTGTTTGTTGCGTCTGCTATGTGTTTTGTATGAGATACAAAACCAGTTTTTCCTACAAGGTGTTAGCACCAGACCTGCCTGTTAACGCCTGCCCTCAAGACGGATAATTGTCATCAGGCCTTTGTCCGACCACCTGCCGTGGCGACGCTTTTGCGTGCGCAAGGCCCGTTGGAGGCCCCTCTCGAATGGTCGTGGTGCGGTTCGTGTGGAGCTTTAGGTGCTCTCTCTCTCTCTCGTTAGAGGAAAGGTATTTGTTTACCTTTGGATGTGTGACAAGAATCTTGACCAAATTTTAGGTGATTACCAAAGGTAAGTGAAGTCTCCACCAATCATTGGGTTTTTCTAAGGTGTGATTGGTCACCTGTTTCTAGTTGATTTTATTACCAATCTTAGGCTAAGAAAAAAGGCATTTTTCTTAATCTAATGTGAATGGCAACAAGTCTTGATTCTTGAGTCCGGAAGTTTGGTTACGTGTAGGGACGGTGTTAGGCACCCTACAATGCCTGTCCAAGGACAGTCTTTTGTTTTGACAAAACCTTAATTTTTGGAGATTGGTAGTAAAAAACATGAATTTGGCATTGGCTTTCAGGGCTTTACACACATGGGGGCTTTGAGGTTTGGCTTTTGAATGGGTGTGGTCCCAATCTATGCTTTCCTAAGTACCAAATTTCAATAGCAAAATCTCGGCAACGTGTCACCTTACTTTCGTGGCAAAAATTAGGCATTACTTTGCCTTAGGTGATATAGACTGCAACAATCACATCGGAAGAGGTGGAGCAGGTATATATATACATACATTATGCACAATGCAAGCACACAGAGTAGGAAGGTAAATGCCTACATCCCTAGAGGATGACCCAAAATATAAGTGAATGAAAGTAAACAAGGGTTGCCATACTCTAGAGATGAGGACGAATGGTACACGACATGATATACCTAATACAACCCATCTAAGAGAGAAAGGAAGGAGGAAGGAAAGGGGTTTAACAAAGTACATAACCAAATGGGAGAGACTAGACCCCTAAACCTACTGAATATAGTTGTTTGGCTCACATCTACATCCTTGCGTCCGCGCCCTTTTTGCTTGCGCCTGGGAGACCGTGCCCTAGCTTTTTGCGTCCTTACTTCATGTGTGTACATGCAAAGGTAAAGACAAGAAACCAACAAATAAGCAATTGAAGGAAAAAATGCAAAGAGCATATGAAAGAGGTGTAAAGTAGAAAAGCATGATAGACATGGCAAGCAGAGAACAAGAAACAAGAAAACAGGCAAGAAAGCAAACAAAAAGGTGGTGTCCACAAGGAACAAATGTAGGTTTGTATCGAATGCCATAACTTCATTATGTTGAAGCATGGACGACACACTAGCAAGTAAGACTCATGCATGGATATGTAAGTAAGCGTGTAAAGATGCGTAGAAAGCCAACAGGTGGCACAAACAAGCATGGTAAGCATAGCATCGGATGGAACGGAAAAGGGGAAAGGCATGCATGAAGCAACCAGCATCAGGAGACACATCCCAAGTGATTACACCCAAACTACAAACTAGGCCTCAAGGGCGTCAAGTGTAACCACACAACCAAAAACCCACTAAGGGAGTCAAGCGTGTCAAAGCCTAGAACTAAAGAGGCTAGCATGGAAGATAGATCATAGAAGCAAGCAAGCATAGACAGGCAAATGGAGTGATCCAAACCCTTTGATATGGACCAAGGTGTGCAGATGAGGACCATGACCATAGGGTCAAGATCGGATTCGGACCAATAGGCCAAAACACAAGAAAGAGTGACAAAAGTAACAAAAGGGCTATAATAGCACATGGCATGACAAATATAGTCTAAGCCTAGGCACACAAACATGGAATGGAGCAAACAAGCACATGAAAGATGACATCAAGCATGTAGAAAACATAGATCTAAGCATGTAAGCATGTGAGAACATAAGTCAAGACAAGTAGGCATAAAAACATGCATGTAAACATGTAGATCTTAGCACATAAACATGGAAGAACATGAATCCAAGCATATAAGCTAGCGAAGACAATGATCTTACCATACAACATGGAAATTTACACATAAACACATATATACAAACAAGGCATAGCCAAAAACATCATACAAGCATGTGAGCATGTAACCCTAACATCAACATAGAATGAAAAGGGCAACAAAACATGGGAAAACATGGCATAAAGTATAAAACATGTAGATCGAGACAAATAAAGCAAGAAACATACTAAGGAAAGCAATAAATCATGTTATTAAGGCAAAAAAAGCAAGATAGATGCTAGAAAAAGATTTAGAAAGTTAGGGGTGTGAATAATAGCTAAAAAGCTACATCCACACCCTTAAACCTAAATCCAAGATGTAGAACCAAGGAAAAGAAGATTGGATGCAACACTACCTTGTATTTTTGGTGAAGAAGGAAGAATCAAGAGGCTTATGTGTTTTTTGTATTTGGAAGAGAGAAAAAATGTGTAGAAAACGTCCAGGCAGAGCAGAAAACTTGGGGAGCCTTTTTTTTTTTTGTGGGTCTGGAGGGTGCTTGGGGCTATTTATATCCCTAGCACGCTTTACGAGGCGGCGACCATTGTAGGGATGCGGGCGCACCTTCAAGGGCGGCCAGCCTCAAATTTTCTCGGATTAGGTTGATCTTGACACCCCTAAATATATCTTGACTTCCTGTTTCCAAAAAGGTATGGAACTCAAAAATCCAATTGTCAGATCAAAAGTTTTGGCTCCCGAAAGTTAGCGGTGCATTGATTAGTGTGTTAACCTGGTTTTTATGATATCTTGGCTGTTCTAACTCCGATTTCGACCTATGAATAGTCGTTGGACTAAGAATTTGATAATCTTCGTAATAGCGTTGGTTTCAACACCTTTTGACGACCGGATCAAAATTAGGGTTTCTAGGGCCCGCCGAGAGTTAACTATGAGTCAAACTTGGTCAAAGTTGCCGAAAATCTTCGAGAAGCTCGAGTTTGATGTAAAATCATGAAAATGTTGTTTTGTGAGGATTTTGGTCTTGTTTGACTTTCTGTCAACCTAAGGTTGACTAGGGGTGTTTTGGTCATTTTGGCTAAAAGAGGCACTTTGAGTGCTCTGATGTCTGAACGGGTTGTGCCACGTCATTCTAGATATTCTCACGGTCCCATGAAGAGAAAATAATATTTTTAAATTTTTCGAGGTCCAACACGCAAATCGAAAACGAACAAAATACAAACCGCCTCTATTGGTGCACTAAATTCCATGTTGCACTAGTCTAATGCATCAACAGAAGCGAGTTCTCTATTACCAAGCTATTTCTCGTCAGGCTCATTCATAATCTTAGCAGCAACCAACGTCGAGGTCGAGATCGTTTCAGATTCATTCTCTTCGCCAGCACCATCCTTCTCGTCAGCACCACCCTTCGTCGATTCTGTATTGGTCCCTTGCTCATCCAACTCCTCATCAAAACCTGCAACACAGATTACTATGCGTCATGATGGATTCAAAGTACTTGCCCTCAACCATGAGCTGAACTATTTTCCCTCATCTTTGTCTGCACCCTTCCTCTTCAACGAAGTTGGGCAGTCCTTGTCATGATGAATCAACCTCCCACACTAGTAACAGATATTGGGATATTGGGTAGACGCTCATATTTGAAATTCACCCAACTCTCCATGCCCCCACTTCTTACAATTTGTCTTCCTCGACCCAATGGATCCGAAAGCTTCACCGCAACCCTCACTATCATGAGGTTGCACCCTTTACTATCGCCATCACCCGTTTCACTCTCATCAACCAAACCTGCCACTGTCGCCACTGCTTTAGCCATTGACCTGGAAAAACTACCAATGGGTAGATTATGCACCTACACCCAAAACCAAGTCCTATCGAAAACAAGGCTCTTTACATCTGTGTTCCTTGAAATCCTTTTTAGAGCCACCAAATTTTTGTCAAAAGACCATTGTTCCCCTTTCAGTACCCTATCTATATCAAGCACATCCCTAAATTCAAACAACACCCTATGGTTGCCCATGTCCTGAACCTCAAATCCCTTTAAAGTACGCCATTATAATTTGAAGATACTCGCAATAGCCTCCATATTTAGAACTCTGCTAGTGAAGAAGCCGGCTGCCAGAAAAGACTCTTGTTCAACTTTGTTGTCTTCCACATGAAACTTGTTTCCCTCGTGTTCAGAAAGTGAGAACTTCTCCCACTTCTCGGACAGTGACTCCACGGGTCACTAACCAAACTACCACAGCTTCCTTAACCACTCTCGTGAGACAAAGGCAAGAAAGACTGAAGCCCAACCTCAGAGGTAGGCACCGACTTCTACTGACTGCTAGAGTTTACGAGAGCCCAAGGTTAGAGAAACTAAGACTTTTTTATTTTCTCTATATATTCTCTATATGTCTCCCAAGAGAATTACTTTTCTTTTATGAAATGTTCGTACGTATAAAAACTAACTAACATTTTTTTTTTTTTTTAAATAACTAATGATTTCCTTTTTTAATCCTGACAAAATAACTTATAAATTAATTAATTAATTAGTTTCTTGGGCTTTTAGTTTGTGACTTGAGATAAGGTCAAATGACGTAATAAAGCTCTAGCTGCAATGTGATTTGGGCTTTTTGTCAATTCTTGACAGGCTTCAAATAACCATTAATTAAATTTAGCACCACTATGAAAATTTAATTGCACTCTAAGCTTTATTAATAAATTATATCTTAAGAATATATTAATTAAATCAATTGACCCCTCCATGAAATACCCATAGTGAAACAAAGTCATAAGTTAACTACCACTTTGTAAATTATTATTTTATTCCTTTAGTCTCTGGTTTAATATTTTTAGTTATTCTTATAATATAAAATTTAATTTCGTTCAATATAGACTTTAGTAACTCTTTACAAAGAAGTTGGGCGTAGCACATTGAAAAACTAATTCCCATTAAACTTAATTCAAGTGGTTATTTCGTGTATCAAGAAAGAAATTATAGATTCCATCTTGAGAATATGTTTTTCCCTAACACTAAGTGCAGTTGTCCAACATAATAATGTTTTGACTGTTAGATTTAAGATCACACTCTTAATATATCAAAGTAACCTAAATTTCATGATTAGGTTCACAATCCTTTTAGGATTGAGAGTCTATGAAAATACAACCTGAAAGATTTATCATTCTGGTGACAGTTGTTAATAAAATAATAAATCTCACAACGGTTTAGTTATATAAGTTGTACATACTTAAGACACACCAACAAGTCAAGGAACTAGACTTTCAAGTTTATAAGGAACTTTATGATTTATATCTTTTGTAACTAAATCACATAAATAATCACAATCAATGTATCTCATGGACTATAATACAATGTCCAATTAGTTTATCTACAAATAGTTTCATATAATTAAACATTTCAATTAATCATAATATATCATACAGATTAGATTTTAAGGCACAAACTCCTAACAAGTTGAACCACAATGCTCTTGGCAATTTGTCTATAGTATTGTAATTTTAATTTCAATTTCAATATATATATATTATATATATATATATATTTTTTTTTTTTTTTTTTTTTTGGCCAAAATATTATCAGGGCTTATAATAATAACCCATAAGTGTGGAGCCAATCAATTTTTTCCCCTCCCCATTTTGGCAAGTTCAGTAAGATTTGTTAACAACTTTGATATATTATATTTGGAAACTTTAATTGGCAGACCCCACTTGAAAAATTATTCCTTGCTCTTGATCGAGCACCGTGCTCCTTACTAACAAGAAAGTTAAGTTGACACGAATAGAAAGTCGTGACTCGTGAGTGCCTAGACCAATATGTTTCACACCACAAACGGCTACTTTTTAGGCTTCGATTAAAATGTTGAAAGCTAATCACAATCTTTCAAAACCTTGGATTAGTGTCTTGTGAGCTTCAAAAAGGTCATGTGAAAACATTCATTCAAAAGAAAACCCGTAAATACCAAGTACTAAAAGAGTTTCATTCTTGGCAATGCCATTGACATGAGAGAGAGAGAGAGTTGATAGTGTGAATGATGGGGTGGTTTGTCTTGGAGTCAAGGTCTTGGAGAATTTAGTTATACGACCATTACGCATTTGTAGATTATAAAAATGTCAAATATCGCAATAGGCTTAGCGAAACCATTACAATACGCTTTTAAACATCTATTACTTGACCCCTAAAAGAAAACAAACGGACAAAAGAGAAGAAGGAACAAAAAAGCAGCAGGCTTTTGTATTCCAAGCCCAACACTATCCATGTGACCATTACCTTTATCGCCTCAAAATCACAAAATGAAAAGAAAAAAGCACACACATATGTTGAAATTGAGAAGGCTTAATACTTAAAAAGGGCAAAACTTATTAGATACATTCTTTATGTGTTAAACCTTAAAATCTTCAATTAAATTCAACTATAAAATTTATTGGCCAATATAGCACAAACGTTTGCCTTATTGGTCAATACATTTTCTTGTTCTTCCAAAGCAACATAGTTGAATTTAATTAAGAGAGTCAAGGTAAAACACCAAAGGACTGTAACTAAAATTTACCCCAATAGTTTAATAGAAAGCAGATGATGAACCCAAATCAAATCGAGTGGTACTAGTGTCTGGGACAGGTGGCACCCTCCCAAAGAGTGGGCTGTGCTGCACAAATTCATTAGAATCAAAACCCAAGTACGGCCCAGTAAGTGCAGAATCAAGCCCATTTGTAGAATCCTCAGAAAACTCAAAAAAGTTTGTGTCAGTCCAAACTCCTTGTCCCATATCGGAGCCCAGTAGTCCAGACCCATAAAAAGATGATGAAGCATCAGGAGGCAAGGGTGGTAGCTGGGTGCTATCAGAGTAAGTCTGTGAGTGTGAAAGCCCAGTGTCAGTGTCCATAATACCAGTAATGGGCTGATAAGAACCCAAAGTTGTTGTATTCCCTTGAGCCCACCCAGAAAATGGACATGCAGCGTTGAAAGGGTCCTGTGTGAAGAAGAGCTCTGCGGTGGTGTTTGTGTTGTTGGTTGTGTCATTTTGTTGGTGTTGAAGAGCAGGAGTGAAGAGAGGTGAGATTTCATGGTGTGTTTCGTCAGGAGAGATAATAGAGGTGACAGAGGAGCCTCTAGGCATGTCAGAGTAAACAAAGTTGGTACGAGCTTTTGAACCTCGCATGGACCGAGCGGCTCGATCATAGGCTAAGGCTGCTTCTTCTGCAGTGTCAAATGTGCCGAGCCAATGTCTCTCTTTTGTTGAAGGGTCTCTTATCTCTGCTGCATATCTACCCCATGGCCTTCTTCTTACTCCCAAAAACCTTAATGCTTCTCCTTGTTGGTTTTGTAGTGGTGTTTGTTGTTGTTGTGGCTGTGCCTTTCTTTTGGACTTTGATGAAGAGGGTGAGTTGGCTGGTGATGAGTTATTGTTGAAGTCCATGATGTTTGAGAATAAAAGATAGGTCTAGATTTTAGATGTAGGAAGAAATTTGCCTGAATATTTCAGTGTTTATCACTTCTAAGAAAAAAACAATACAAAAGAGAGAGAGAGAGAGAGAGAGAGTTTTTCTTGTTTTTGTGTATAGAGTTGGTGAAATTTTAGAGGAGAATGATTGTAGGTCTTGTTTTCTGGTAGTTGCAATGTAGGGTGGTTTAAATAAGGACATTGTCTAATTATATTCACGTGCTTTTTACCGGACTTGCCCTTCACTAGTTCTCAAAAGGCATTGAAATCCCACTCCATCCAAATGATGAGCCAACAATGAGTGTGTGCAATCTCTCAATCTCATTTTTTTGCTAGTGATGATCTGTGAGAGTGGGGCCTTGATTCTTTGTGGGTGATATCATTAGTTCATACTAGTTGCCCTACTAAGCATTCCTCTAATCTCTGTTTAGACTGAAGTTAAATTCGACAGTTTTTCCCCCTTTTAACTCTTTAAAACTGTTCTAGTTTATGAGAATTAATAGAAGAATAAAACGCAGCACCACCTCTCTACAATACGTTACAATTTTATTAGATTTTTGGACCCTCTATATGATTTAACTCCCTCCAAACACATTAATAGTATAGCGGTTTTCTTTTAGTAATGCAATATCCTACAATATTATTGTATTTAATAACAATAATTCATTAGAAATCACCTGATTGGATTGACCTGGCCACTTAGTATATACACATATGGCCTCCACTGAAATCTACATCCATGAGTCTAATCTTATTGGTTATACTGACAAACTTCAAGTAATTTTCAAAAACATAATGAACTCACTTTTCTATATGTTTTTTTAACTGTGTACAGGAATCCATGAATCGTAACTAAGGAGACGGGGTAAATAAATCAAGTCAATTAAACTAAGATCTTATAAACTATAAGTTAACAGTATGTCAGAGTTATCAAGATCTAACAAAAGAGCTACATCAATGCAATACATCATGTAAAACAAAATCAACATTTTTATTACAGCCTCTTTTTGCTAGAGCATCGGCCACACATGCTGGTTTCCTTTGTAACTAAGCTATACTTCATTCATTATAGTGAAAAACTTAAATGAATTAATTCCTATAATCATACAATATTTTGAATTAGGACATTGGGTTTATGCTTATGGTCGATGTTGAGAAATAAAACATATCTCTAGTGTACCTATAGCTACACCATATTAGACATCTCAGGGGGAAGTTAACATGTAGGCTCATATATTTTCATTCAAGTATTTTAGAATATTAATTTTCCATAATTTTTATGCAAATGAAGAAAATTTATTTCCCACTGCCAAACAGATCCCAAGGTTGAATTTGGTTGTCTGTTTCGTGCTCTTAACAAAAGAAGGATAATCTTGGCTTCAAATTCAATTCCCTAGGAATTAAGAAAAGAAAGCGCCCCATTCTCTTCATTAAATACATGGGCGTTCAAATTTTCCACCCATGAACTGTGTAATAATTGGAATGATGAGAGACTCGATAGTCATGACTGGCATGTTCTCCTTGACTAACTTTCTTTGTAAATTTATATTTTAATAAAGCTCAATTGTGTTGATTAATACATACAATTATATATATGGTGAATTCAATAAAAAGTTCTTCTCACATGTGAAGAGAAAGAGAGTCACTTGAATCAGGTACTAATCATGGATTGTACTAATCAAATCACCAGCATAAATAATGAGCATGCACGCGTTAGAAGAACTTTATCCAAACCCAAAAAGGTTTGTAATAGATTAATCTGCACCATATGATTGCTAAATACATGCCCACAAATCCAATTATCATTCCCCTGATCATTCAAATGTCAGTACCCATCATCTCATTACAATGATTTCAGCATAATTTTAACCAAACCTTGATCTTTCAAAGATAATTATTCAAGCTTTTTGCCTAATAAAAAACTACATCTACAAAATTTTAAAACATCTAACTCTTTTTCATTATTTCTCTTTACACTAGCCTTCTTGCACGCGCTATAAAACATGTGAGGTAGCTTCCTTTAAAGTTTTATTGTATAATAAGCTTAGTTGTTTCTTTTTATGTCGCACGTGATATGTTTTCTTTCTTAGTACAATTTCATACCTATGATGGTTTTTCTCAAAGAGTAAAATAATTTTTTATTCTTCTTTAAATTTTGTATATTTTTACAAAACTTTATGTTTCTTATAGGATTGATTACGTTTGAGATTTCAATAATAACTAAGTTAAGAGGTCAAATTAGTGTATAAAAAAAATGCTTAAAAGGTCATGTTACCCTATGCAATGCATATGGAGTCTTTGACGTGGAACACAGGAATATAATTGTCTCAACCATGTGCATCCAATTTGAGCTAAATATAATGATATGTTCCACCATCTCTCTCACCTTTTCAACCCCAAATGTTGCTTTTTTAACTCCATGCAAATGGTTTTTTTTTTTTTTTTTCTTATATTATTTCACGGAGTTTGGAGCATACTTTGTTGCAGTTTAGTATTAACACAATTAGACCTCCAAATAAGGGAAAGGCATTTTGGGATGCATGTGAGAGGGACACAAAGCGTGCTTTTTCTGAAGAAAAACAATCACTAGGAAGACCTACCTACTGAAAAGAAAAACTAGAAGAAGAACAATTTTACATTAAGCCATGGACCCCAATAGATGGCCTTTCGGTACATAGACTATAATTTATTTAAGAAATGTTGTACGACAGTCCTCTCGGTTAATGGTCCTTATTATTGATGATAAGTTTTTTTTTTTTAAATCCAATTTTATTGGCTTATTGATATAATGAAAAACTTGTATAATTAAGATGCAATGACTTAAGCAACACGTGGTGTCAGATTTGTTCTAATGACTATGGAGGTAAATTCCAACATTCAAATGCACTTTTTTTTTTTTTCTTTTTGTGAATTAAAAAAATTGTGATGTAAACCGGTGTGCTTAAGGCAATTATTAACAAATTATTTTAGGAAAATTTTAACATAATTTTTATTGAAAAAAAAAATTGTCAAAATATATATATATTTTTTTATTTTCTAAAATAGTTCATTAACAAATGTATTTGGGACAATCATTAACATTTCCCTTAAAAAAAATTCAGGGATGACTAGTCTATGGAAGATTTCACATCAACATAACTTGTTGGTATTTAGAGAACTAATTTTGTGTCATTAAGGATTTGAACTCAAGACATAGACCTTTGCCAAATCACATGGGTAGAGGCGGGGACCTACTTGAAAAAAATGAGTCATGACCCATCTACCTTAATATTTGGAAAATTAAAATGTTTTCTTTATATATATATATATTATATATATATATATATATATATTTGTAAATATTTAAAGTTTGACCTTTAAAAATTACATTTGGTTCCCAACAATTCAATTCGCCAAAAGAAGGAAATAATAATAACAATGATAATTATAATGATGATGATGATGATTGACAAATTGGCCATGATGTGTGGTAATTTTCTGGGGCAAAAAATAAAAGACTTTTTAGCATACAACGTTTTTTAAATGTATATTTTCTATCTTTTTGGTTTTTTATGCAGATCATAATATATTTGTAAACAAAGAATGCTTTGCTAATCAACTAATAATTAAGAGATTAAGGGTCTTCATGCGATGTTACGTACTCTTTTATTTCTATTGTAATTACTTATAAGGTAGTTCCATAATCTTAGATATGCGAATATGTGCTTCTTTCTTTCCTTTTTCTCAATATACGTCATGTTAGTTTTTTCCTTCGAAATTTTGATAAAGATGATATTTTTTACTTATCATCATTTTTTTTCTAAATCATATCTATGATTGCTATGATATAAAAGATCAACATTTTTAGAATGGTTATACTTGTATTTATTCTCCTAGTTTTTACTATAGTTATAGAACAAGAATTTTTAGTCATAAATATTATAACAAAATTAGGTTTGTAATAAAAAGAAATAAGATCTAAAGTACTATTTAATTTTAGACATTAAAAAAGAAATTGTTATATTTTAAATTTATTGGGAAACAATTATTTTGAATCTTTTTTATTTGAGAAACACACACACACACTTAACAATTTCTTATAACAATAAATTTACTATACTAACCTTGTCTTTTCTTATATTAATTTAGTCTTGAATTTTAGTATTATTTTTATTCTAAAATTTCAAATAAAAAATTAATTTGTACATTAGATCCCCCCCCCCCCCCCCCCTCCCCCAAAAAAATATTAAATTCTGGTTATTTCTTTGCACATGGATCCGTAGATCTTTATCACTAAACTCACCCTCGATATTCCAAATGCATATCTTTGTCTAGTCCTTGCAGATTACTCCAACACTCTTCTACTTTTTTTTTTTTCCTTAAAAAAAAAAAATCGGAGATACAATTGCGAAGAAGTTTTTGGCTCTAAGGCTTCGTCACCTACGTTGCAAAAGTTGGTCCCCTCCGAGGTCGGTATAGGTCAAAAATCTGATACAACTTTAGAGGAGAAACAATTAATATTTTTAGTAGAACGAGCACGCAAGTTGATGTAAAGTTGAACGGGATTGACACATTGTCTCTTTATCTAAGTTTTATTATTGTGACTGTCTTCCCACATTGTCCAATTCAGTTTTCTGCCTAAACACATCTTCCTAATATTTCTCCCACGATTAAGAGTGTGTTAGGCGCAAAAGTTTTCTACTTTTTGTCTCAGTTTTCTTGCCAAGAATTTAACTTCTAAATTAATTTTTAAAATAAGCTAGATTTCAGTTTTTTCTCACACATTTATTATAAATTATCATCTTCTCTTCTAAAAAACTACATAAATGATCAAACATTATATCCTTTGATAAATACTATACAAATAAGTAGTGTTAAACAGATTCTCAAAAAACAAAAAAAAGTTGCTGTTAAACAGATACTAATGTAGCTAATGTGGCATTTAAGTTGCCTTCTTACAGAGGCATTTAGTGACCTTTTTCCTGAGTAGTGTGGTGTGTGGTGTTTCTAACCTTATGCAGTGATAGGATACCAAGGTAGTGAGGCATGGGTACCAGTTCTCCACAATGTACAGATCCGGCTGAATGCTAGAGCAAGAAATGCAGTCGCTTAAAGCCTCAAGTAAAAAAAATGCCTCCAAATTTTAACCAATAAGGTTATTTGTAATCAATAAATAAAATAATATTTTTTTACTAGATGAAAAACAAATAAAAAAGAGAAAAAAATGAAATATTTATAATATTTTTCATAACACTTTTACAACTAATGTTAAGTAGTAGGTTGTTAATGATGGCAAAAAAATAATTATAGTGATATTTTCAAATAAAAAACAAAAAGCAACTTAAAATGTAGGATTTGTTATAAAAAATATTGTGAATGTTGCACTTCTTAAAAAAATAAGAATAACAATAAGAGTTGAGTTAGCAAACTTTTACTAGTTCTCATCTAAATCTACCACTAACGTTACTTTTTTACTTACCACTATCAATCTGCCGGTCACATCAACAAGTATGAAAAATTTTGTCAAATTTTTTTTTGTCTATAAAATTTATAAAAAAAATAAAAGAATTCTACGTACTTCATATTAATTAGTAGTAATTTTAAATCTAATACAAGATAATCAATTTTCGCCTTAAACCCTCAAATGCATCAAGCCGCCCCTGACAATGTATATGTGTTCCTTTGTTTCATTTTGCTTTGTTTGTTCTTTTTTCAAGTATATTTTTAGAGGACTCATCAAAAACTTTATTAACTGTAGACGAATCAACAATGAAGGACGAATCAATAAGAATGACATGTTAAAGCTCGGGTGGAACAACCAAACCAAATAATCTGAAATATTCTTAGTCATCCTAATTAAAGCATGTGCCACCGTATTGTCATTCCGTATGATATGAGAGAAATTGCCTCCTCGTAATGACCTAGCAAGAGCTTGAGCTTGGTTTTTTTTTTTTTTTTTTTTTTTTTTTTTTTTTTACAATTGATCCTAACTAAGTTCATATTGTTGAGTTATAGCCTCAGTTAATTAATTCAATTACGTAAGTTAATTAGTTAGGTCAAATTACATACAAATCGTGGAGATACCAACAAATCACTAAATAAACTAATATATAATGGAAATTAAATGACACGGTGATTTGTTAACGAATATGAAAAACCTCTCGCAAGGCAAAAACTCCCCCAGGTAAATTTCAAGTCACCACTCTCAAGAATCCACTAATCCAAAACAAACGGTTACAAGTATAAGGAATCTTACCACTATCCTAGACTATCCAAAAATATCAACCTACAATTGAACCTTCACATCAATCCTCAATTGGACTTGATCTTATAGAAGACTTCTTTGCATGCACGGATCCCAGTACATAACTAACTCCAAGCAACTGAATGATTGTTATTGGCTACAAAATTTTTCATTTCAAAGCATGTTGAAGATCTGGAAGCACTTGGTTACAAAACCTAAGGCGTACAAAATGCAGTAGCTTCTCATAGAGTGTATGAGTTCTCTAATTGACTCTTTGTATCTTTGATGACTTTAAAATAACCTGCTTATATGGTCTAGGGTTGAAGATGATGAAACCCTAGCAATCCAAGTCATCATAGGCTGAAATTCAGATCTAAGAATTCTGAAATTCTAGATCTCAATAGATTGAGCTTGTGTCGAACTTCTCCATTAAATCTCGATAGATGCTAGTGTCGAGATTAGTGTCAAGAAATACTAAAACTGCTTTTCTTCACTTGTTTTTTGGATCAATCTTCATGTCTTTAATAATACCACTTAGTTAGTATACTTTACATACTTTTTGATACATTAAACCCAATTTAGATCTACTCAATTACAAGTAAAGTGCATTTTATTAAAGGATAAGTTAATATATAGAAAATATGATCCAAGGAGATTGTATTGTGTTGATAATTAGTGTAAAATTTAGTCACTTTTCATAAATGGATCTTATACAAGTTGGCACATTCCCTACTAACAACATACTGCATCAGAACATATGTGAACAACCTAAAATTAGTCTGATGAACATCCATAGGACCATTGCTGACCACATAGTTTTGAGACTTTTTTTGTTAATATTATTAACTTCATCGTTGTTGTATTTTTTTCCTTTATTTTTTTTTTCATGTAAAAGAAGATATCCTTCTGTATATAGAAATGATTTTATTATGCTGTTAATTTCACAACTCGTACCCTTTTCTCCTTAAACGCTCAAGTACTCTGTGCATGAGGATGTGTTAATTCAGCTACAAGGACCTTGGCAAAAAATCAAAGTAAAAGAAGATAACTTGGAATGCATGGACAAAGCCAAAATTACATCTTTCAGAGTCAAAACATGGGCCATAAAAAAAAAAAAGTTACCATCCAAGAATAATAAATATACTAAGATTCAAAAACTAAATTAATAAATGAAAATCCAAATTAGAATTTATTTAGTATTAACACATTATAAACAAAAAAAAAAATTATTTAAAAAAATTATTCCTTGACGAGTTAAAAAAAATTGCTTCTTAATACATTTCAACTCAATCATCCATCAAAATAAAAACTTGGTGTTCTTTTAAATCCTAAGAATCATCTATGATTGATTTTATACTAATTTTTATAGTAATTTCCCTTTTAATATACAAAATTAAAAAGTCCATCAGAAAATTTTCTTCTATTTTGTTACAAAGCTTAGTTTTGACAATATTCATGCTTGAAAAACCAAATTTTCTTGTTGGGTTTCCCATCATTTTCAATTTAAATAAAAATTTACTGAGGAAATTTCAAACTATATATATAGATATATATACACACATATATATAAAAGAACTCCCAATTTTTTTTTTTTTTTTTTTTTTGAGAAGGAAAGAACTCCCAAACTTATAGACAAAAGTTTGAAACTACTCAACCTCACTCTCCTAAGTATTCCTCACAAAGTATGAAGAACATTCATTCAATTAATGAACCAAATGCGAAATATAGAGTTTACCACTATTTCAGTTTTTTTTTTTCCCTCTCTCTCTTCCTTTTCCCATTCCATCTTTTATAAACTCCCAAATACACGAGAGAAAACAGCTTCACGTTTCTTTTTCATTCCATTTCTTTAGCTAATAATCTATTCGTTCCATCTATTCTATTCTTTCATAGGAGAGAAAATGTCTCTATAAATGATTTGACATTCTTATACCTTATTTTATTAAAAACCACTCCTTTACAAGATGCTTTGTTTTCTCTTCACTCTTCTTCTTTTTAATTCTATTTAGTTCTTTTTTTCCTCATCTTACTTTTTTTTTTTTTTTTTTCCACCCAACCAAACAAAGTGTTTGAGAGTGAAAATTACATGTCACTCGCATAGGCACAAGACTCGCAACAAGGCCATATATTCTAACTAGTTTAATTAGCTATTAAAGTGAAAAGTAAGATAGAAAACCTGCCCCTTTGTGATTCCTAAGCCTGTTCAGTACTTTAATAGGTGGGGGCCAGAGAAATTCGCAATAGAAAGTATTTCCTGCCAATTGATTATCATAAAAAATTGAGGCATTGGACTGATTTTTATTCTTTTTAGTAAATTTCATGGTGCCTAGGCTTTGACTGAGGTTTTATTTATACAATATTATTATACTCACTCATGACCGACCAAAACTAGTTCAACATTTTAGACTAGGCAGATGTTAAATGTCTAGCAGAGTATGCTATTGTCAATCACAAGAATCATGAAGTATCAAGTTTCACATTTTTTTTCCTATTCATCAACAAAAGTATCATCAATACTTCATGAAAATATCACCATTATTTCATGGCAAGTTAACTCAACTACTGATATATGCTTCTCTTATTTTTTGAGTCTCATGAACTCTATTTTAATTGTTAAAAGATATATATACCCTAGTCATTAATCCACTTGATAAAAAAAAAAATATTGATATATAATATATATTTAGATAATAAGTATTAATAAATAAAATGTCAAATTAGAGAATTTATTAGAAGGAACTTAACTAAATTAATTGGAATTTGTTTAGAGAACATCAAACCTAATTGAATCAACATTGTTCTATGTGTTGAGTTACTTTATTCAAAAGACAATGAGTTCTAATTAGTTTAAATTAAATGTAGCACTATATGTAACTAAAAGTTTTTATTTTTATTTTTATTTTTATAGGGAAGATCAAACCTCATGGAGGAAAGAAGCTGATTCTCATGTAAAGGCAAATAGAGAATCTCATGTTAGGTCTCAATCTAGTTTTGTGTAAATTAAGAAAATCAACTAACAATTTTAATCAATCTTCAAAAAATATTATCATCAAATTACTAAGATAAAATATCAATTACACACAAAAATGCAGATATTTACAAGGGAAATTCTTTCTCCTTGAAAGGAAAATTCACATTTCAAACTTTGAACAAATCCATAATTATAAAATCAATTACAATATTTTTTTCTTAAATTTATGCCTAACTTGAGATCCACACTAAATACAATAACATCATTTGAATACAATTTTCACCTAAGAACTTCACTCAATTTGAATACAACAACTTCCCAAAGTTGTGGCATCCAAAAAACTTCACCCTAGAGAAACCCACAAATTTATCTTTCTTGTCTCTGTCTCACTGCTAAAGAAAAAATCACACTACAAAAAATCTAGATTTAGGCGCCGTTTGAAATATTGCAAAAACAAAAGCCACCTAAACTCAGATTTTTTGTAGTGTCTCATTATTTTATTTTATTTTTCTCTCACACACACTCATTATGGCTCACTACACTCATTGTGGTGTCTTCTTCTTTTTTCACATTGCAATATCAAAAATAGCCTCTTAAATTCTCCTTGATTTAATATTTATGCAATTTTCAAAAGAACGTTATCAACAAAACCCAAATATTGTTATCTGTCTCTCCTTGCGCTCCCTCTCAAGTGAAAATCCTTTTTTTTTTCTTCTTTGTTTCAGACTCAATCCTATAATTTTTCTCCTCCTCCCTATGACCCTTGGTCAAAGTCATCAAATCCTTTGTAGTATTGTCTATTTATAAGACTCAATTCCTATTCTTTGTATTCTTTGGTGGAAAAAATTAATTTTTTCTTATTTTCTTTGTATTCTTTGGTGGAATAAATTAAATTTTCCTTCTTCAAAAAGACACACCAATTAGCTTTCTTATTCACAATGGGAATTTGAGATAATTTCCCAACAAATCAAACATAATTTAATCATATGAAAGCTTTCAAAAATGTATATGAAAATATTAGAAAAAGTCAACAAAATTCAAAATATTTCATCTTACACACACACACACACACACATAAATATATTCTAAATTATATAAATATATTTTAATCGATTAGTATTTTCAATTGATAGGTATATAGTAAAGGCTACGTACTAAGGGGTAAGAATAATAACTGATGATGTAGAAAATCAACAGTTGAGTTCTTCGTCTGTGGGGATGGACAATGGCAATGGGTTCATCCAAGGGCAAACCTGTCTAGAAGATCTAAAACAAAGAAAAAGAAATACATCGGTGTAGTGTTTTCCAAAAACCCTCCGATGATTAAGTTAGAAAGGAATTTAGTTAAATTATATTACAAGAGAATTGAACTTGGGGGTAGTTTTTGGGTGAGAATTGTGTGTACCTTTTGGTGCTATTTTTCTCTCACTTTATAGTCATCTTGTCTTTAATAAGCAATAAATATTTGCATTCATTCTCATTTGTAACGGTTAATACGTTACAAATTTATGCTTTGATTTGTGTAACGCCTTCTTTTCCGTTACTTCGTCTGTTACTCTTTGGTATAAATGCTCGCCATAAATGCGTAATGTATCTTAGGTTCGTCCATTACGACTAACGAAGCCGTTGGAATTTGGACACATCAGTTGCCCCCTTATTCCTACCTTCGTCTATGTGACAAGATAGGAAAAAAGGAAATATCATCTCTTCACTTTCTGTGCACTCGCATTTATTGTGAGATGATGTTTTGTTTGCCGCCGTGACACGTGTAGGGTTAAGATTGCCTCATCGTACCAAGGAGCCTCCTCTCGAGTTTCTCGTGCACACTTTTCCATAAAAAATTTTCTTTTTGGTTTTCCCTCTTCCTTCTTTTTGTTTCATTTTCTCCTTGTGTCTGTTTTTTGGAGCTTTCCTCTTTCTCTCTGCTTCTAAAGATTCTAGTAAGTCTTTTCTTCAAAAATTCTTCTTTCTCTTTGTTTTTATGGTGGACTATTCTTTATTTAAACTAGATTGCCCTTCTATTTCCTTCTTTTTTGCTCGTTTGTGTGGTTTTCTTGTCTCTGAAGGTAGGGGAGGTCCCTAAGAGTTGGGTTATTGTCCCTTTAGGAATATTATGGTTTTTATTTTTCCGGTAATTCCTCGATCAATGAGTTTTACCCAACTCTTGTCGAGGATGTTAAGTAAGGGGGAAGTTCGATCTAGTGAGCTTGAAACAGATTTATCTTCATCTGAACAAGACAATACTTCCAAGGTCTCTTCTCAGAAAACTCCTTTTAAAGCTTTTAGGGTGCTCTACACTCTTAAAAAAAAGATGAACCTAGAATTAGGAACATATTCCAACTCTCTCCTTCTATTAAAATTAGGATTTCTAATGCTAGTGACAGAGTATGCTCTTATTTTCCTAATGAAGTTTGCTTCTATGATGCTACCTTCGTCAGTTGTCTTCATTTTCCTATTCATCCCTTTATAGAAAGTTATTCCTTCATCTAAAACTCGCTCCTGCTCAACTTAGCCCCACCTCATGGAGAACGGTTGTATGTTGTATGGAGATGTGGATGTCTGCTAATGAAGGGGATATCCCTAGGGCAGAAGAATTTTTACATTTTTATTGTTTAGAACGGTCCAAGCTTCTTAGTTATTGTGAATTTGAACCTTGGGACAAAAAGCCATGGTTAGTTTTTGATTCTCCTTCTTCTCTTTGTGAGTGGAAAACTAACTTCTTCTTCGTGTTTGGTAATGGTTGGGAAACCACTCCAACTGAAAATCTAGAAGATGCTCCCAAATTGCTTTGTAGGTGGGGCAATCCTGTGTCTGGTGCGTCCTTCATTTATATATGTGTATATATATATATATATATATATATATATATATATATGCATTCGTACATGCTTGTTATTTCTCAACCTTGTAAAAATTCTCTACATGTATGTAGGGTCTGTTCGTCCTCACCTAAAAAAATGATATCATCATCTTCTAGAGAAAGTTAGGAGACACATTCAGAGTGTCTCTAATTTTGACGAACTCATTTCTCTACAGTCTTTTTTCTTCACTTCCTTGGACCCGAACCTTCTAATTCTGTCCAAAAGAACTTTGAGACTATCAAAAAGAGTAAGCGTATTGATTTTGCAAATGTCACGTTGCCTTTAAGCACCCTCCTTTTTCATCATAATTTTTTTTAAGAATGGAAACCAATTTCAGCAAGGGGGAATTGGTTGAGGTCCAGGGGAAGAAGGCGAATGTGGGTTTAAAAGAATGTCTTTTATCGAGAAAACGTTGTAGAGACTGTAGGATAATAGGATTAAACATGGTTTGAATCTCATATAAAACATACGCAGCGGAAATTTAACGGATCTACTTCATTCACAATCGATAACATGCACTATGTAAGTTTCAGAATTCAAGAACAAGAGAGTGTACCTTGGTGTGTTGAATTTCAAAACAAAGATCGGAAGCACTTGGAAATACTTTTGATCTTCACTCCAATTCCACTAACACCCAAGATGTGTGGTCTCTCAATCAGTTCTAAAGGGAGAATGTCAAAGTGTCTAACACTTCTTACATCACTTCACAATAGTGTTTTTTCAATTCTCTGCAGAAATTTTTGTATGTCTCTCCCTTTGTATCTAACTGATTATCTAATTGGACTGACCTTTTGGGCCTTTCTAATTGAGCTTTAGTATGCGGCTTGAAGTGGGACCAAAAGGGACCAATAAGACACTAGCTTCAATGGGCCTTGGGCTTTTCTGTCAACTCTTGACAAATCCAAAGTTACCATTAACTAGATTTAATACCACTATATAAATATAGTTGCACTCTAGGCCTTATCTATAAATTATATCCCAAGACTTTATTGTACATGCAACCCATTCATAAAATATTCGTAATAATACAAAGTCATGAATGTAGACTGCCACTTTGTAAATTACTACATCTTATCCTTGAGTACCCGGTTTAATCCTTTAAGTTATTCATCATATATTTATGAAATCCAATTTCATAAATATATATTCTAGCAACAATTTACTAAAGTAGTTAGGCCTAATATTCTGAATAACAAAACCATTAAACTTATCTCAAAGGAATATTTTGTATCTCCGTTAAGAGATTATGAATTTCATCTTGAGAATATATGTTCCATCAACACTAAATGTGATTGCCTAACATACTGAGGTTTTGATCGTTTCTTTAAACCTCACTCCTGATATATTAAAGCAACCCACATTTCATGATCAAGTCCATTAATCTCTTAGGATTAAGAGTTCATGCAAATATAACTCATGAGTTTATTATTCATTTGACAGTCGTTAGAAGAATAATAAATCTCACACCGGTCCAGTTCAATATGTTTTAACTCTTAAAACATATCAACATACCAACTAGAAATCTCCATTTCCATGATCAAACAAATCATCTTAGTTGATATGTTATAGTCTTCGCAAATGAAAAGCCCATCACCGACTACGAACTACAATTCTAAGTTTACAAAGAACTTGTGATTTATATCTTCTGTGACTTTTCACATAAATCACATACTATACATCTCATGGACTATATGATAATGTCTCAATATTCATGTTACCATTATTTTAAATAATAATAAAACAACTTTATTAAATACAACATTAAGTCATACATAATAACATACATAGCATCATACAATAGGATTTAAGAGCACTAATCCTAACAGAGACAACAAACTGTCCAAGGGGGAAGATCCTAGGGTCACTTCTTCTACTGTTCTGCTTGCTCTCCGACATCCTGCTTCTCCCACATTGTTATTGGAGATGATTACCCCTACTGATGAGGTGGCCTGAAGCAAAGGGGGAGATAGGGCAATAGTTGGAACCTTTTGGGACGATACCAACTATGATATGGCAAAGGCCCATAATGCCATCTCTGTTAAGGATTTGAAACCTCTGATGACCAAACCTTTAAATGAATTGATGTTGTCCCACGTTCAGAAGATTATGCAAGTATGCTTTTTACCTTCGTCATATATTTGTATGAAGGTTTCTCCTTTGATTTCTTTTATCTTTTTGTGCTCCAGGGGTTAGGTGACTCTTTGTGTATGTCGGGGAAATATTTGGACTATGAGGAGAAGTTTGCGGTGGCTCAGTCCAAGGCAAACTCATTTTCCTCTGAGAATGAAATGCTAAAGGCAAATGTTACATCCCTTTTAGACAAGGTGGAGAAAGCTTAAGATCGTATGAAGACTTTGGAGAGAGACATGAACACCGAGAAGGTCATCTCCAAATTGAAGGATAAGTAGATCGACAATGCCCTGCTCAAAATTCAGAAAACCGAACTTGAAGTAGTGGAGAAGTTCAAGAAGTCTGATGAGTATCCAGACAAGCTTTACGATTACTACGTGGATGGTGTTGAACTTTTCAGCAAGTATATGGTCAAGCATCATCCAAACCTAGACTTATCTACTCTTGACATGGAGGCAGTTGAGAAGGAGATTCTAGCGGATCATCCTTCAACTAGTTCTACAGCAGGTAATGTAGATGACAGGAAAGAAGATGATGCTATTGTCATTGTTGAGGCTCCAATGGATCTGTCTCCTTCTAATCCTACTTGAAACGCTTCTTTTATTTCCAATTTCTAAAAAAACAATTCCTTGGCTCATTTGTTTTAAGCAAGTTTATATTTCCTACTTTTAGTCTCTAAGAAACAATCTCTTGGGCTCACTTGTTTTGAGCATTTTTACTTTCTTTGCTTCAGCAATATTTTGCTTCATGTTCGAATATTTTGAAGCTATACTTCTTAATTGCCTTGTCCTCAATGTGTTAACTTTCAGTCATTTTTGCAGTCATGTTTGAATGACAATTATGTTATGCTTTTGGATAACTGTATAAGTCATGTATCAATGATGGATTTCATTATGTATTAATAACTTTTTTGGTCGTGCATTAATGACGATGTCGTTATATATTAATAACTTTTTAGGTCATATATTAATTATGAATTTTTTATGTATTAATAACTTTTTTGGGTCATGTATTAATGATGGATTCGTTATGTATTAATAAATTCTTTTGGTTATGTATTAATGACTATTTCGTTATGTGTTAATAACTTGTTTGGGTCATATATTAATGACGGATTCATAATGTATTAATAACTTCTTTTTGTCATGTATTAATGACAATTTTGTTATGTATTAATAACATTTTTTGATCATGTATTAATGACAGATTCATTGCATATTAATAACATTTTTTGGTCATGTATTAATGATGATTTTGTTATGTATTAATAAATTTTTTGGGTCATGTATTAATAACGGATTCGTTATGTATTAATAACTTTTTTGGGTCATGTATTAATTACAGATTCGTTATGCATTAATAGCTTTTTTTTGGTTATGTATTAATGACGATTTATTATGTATTAATAACTTTTTTGTGTCATATATTAATGACGGATTCGTTATGCATTAATAACTTTTTTTTGGTCATGTATTAATGACATATTCGTTATGTATTAATAACTTTTTAGGGTCATGTATTAACGACAGATTTGTTATGTGTTAATAACTTTTTTTTGGTCATGTATTAATGAAGGATTCGTTATGTATTACTAACTTCTTTTGGTCATGTATTAATAACTTTTTAAATCCATATTAATGATGAATTCGTTATGTATTAATAACTTTCTTTTGGTCATGTATTAATGACAATTTTGTTATGTATTAATAATTTTTTTGAGTAATGTATTAATGACGAATTTGTTATGTATTAATTACTTTTTTTGGTCATGTATTAATGGAGATTTCCTTATTTATTAATAACCTTTTTGGTCAATAGTGACCTTTGATAATAGTATATGATTAATTTTGGTCACATGGATAAAAGAAAAAATAATGACAATGGTAACTTATGAATAACACTGTTCTTCACATTTTATTTACAAATGATAGAAATCCTAGCTAAAATAAGAAATAATAGAAACAAAAATATACTCAAAGTGAAAATGAAAATTCTTCAAATTTTCTTACTAGTAGTATTTTCTAAGTGCTTTATGCCCATGGACGAGCATAACTTCATAAGATCCTCCCAATGTTTACCCCAATTTTCCTTAAGAATGACTTTTTGGGAGATTTCGAGGGTCCACATGCTGCTAACTCGTCTGCTATCATCCTTATTTCACCTATGGGAGCCTTGGTATTGTTTATCTCTTGCTCTCAAATCTTTCCATCTCTCTGTTGTCGACTATATAGATCCATCTTTCGCAGGAATTTTTGCAGCTTTCCTTGATGAATAAAGGTCTCTATTTTCATTTTCAAGTGTCTGCATTTGTCGGTGCAATGTTCGTGATCTTGATGAAACCTGCAATACTTGCTTTTATCTCAACTTTCTGCTAGAGCCAACATGTGTTGAGGCCGTTGCAAAGATGGTTCATCTTTTATCTGCATTAACACATGTTTAATAGGCATTATAAAATGGGTACATTTAGTAAACCTTGACCTTTGATTTGGGAGGTTTCTCTTACCATTCGAAGTTTGCTTTGGGCTTTTTGTTTCCTTCTTCTTCTCAAGGTGATGATTTGTTCTTTCGTCCTCTTCCTTTTACTGTTTATTTCTTTCACAATTACCATGTCTGCTGCGTTTATACACTTTTGGGCTTTGTGAAGCACCTCTGCTACCAACTTTGGTGGGCTTTTGAAGATTGAAAAAAAAAGGTCTCCAAGTAACAAACCCGCTTGGAAAGTTCTTTGGATAACTTGGTCTTCTGCTTCTTCCACCTGTAGCAACTCCTTATTGAAGCAAGTGACATATTGCCTCAAAGATTCTTTTGTCTTTTGTGGAATGTTGAGAAGATGCCTAGTTGGCTTCTTGTGTCGCTGTACTCCGATGAAATGATGAACAAAACTCCTGCTAAGTTGTTCAAAGTTTGCAATGATACCTAGAGGTATTTTGCCTAACCAGACTCTGGCTGTCCCCAATAGTTTAGTTGGAAAGACTTTACACATTACTTCATCTGGAGTAATTTGCAAGTGCATTAAAGTTCTAAAGGACTCGACATGATAATACCAACTAGGTCTTTATTGAATTTATTCTCATTAATTATTATTTATTAGGGTAAATTTCACAAACCTAACCTGAGATTTGTAATAATACCAACTATCTCCAAAACATTTTAAAACCCACCAATTTGGCCCTCAAAAGACAACTTTGTCTCTAACTTTTATTCTCTCTTCTTTCTCTCTCTGTCTTCTGTCTCGTACCTCTCCCCCTCTCTTATTAAATTCTTTTATCTGAGTTCTCTTTCTTAGAACTTTGTCTCTAACTGATGAAACCCATGAACTTGGTCACCAACATTAGCAAAACTTGAACTCATAGCCACTTGCGACCATTTGCTTTGCTATTTTGCTCAGACTGGAAACAACGTCATTAGAGTAGCTGGGGTAAGCCTTCGATTAGGCTGATTTTGACTTAGATTCAAACTCAGTGGTTTTGGATTCCTAGAGAAGAATCTAAAATTCCTCTTCCAAATAAGACATTGCTCACTGTTGAATCCCTCTGATGTGATTGATCAGAGAACAACGAGACTCTGATTTCTCTTCCTTCAGTTTCAATTCTCAAAGAAATTTTGTCAGCTTGGAAACCCAATCCAAAGACTTGAGAAAAGCTGAGTCCTTATCAGGAACCTGACACCACTTGGCTCTTCCTTCGCTGGACACTTTTTGCTCTATAAGATCCAAGTATTCTCCACCAACTTAGGAATCTCCACCAAAACGCCATCGTCATTCGCCAGAGACGAGAGGAATTCGTCAATATCCTTAGAAGCAGCGCTTCAAAAAAGGTGGTGGATTCTCCCAAGGCGAGCAGGAAGAAGACGAAGAAGATGGGCTTTTGAAATGGGTATTTTCTAATTTGGGTTTGTGAGAGACTACAGAAATTGGGGTGCTCTCAAAAAATAGATTTGGGTGCTTTTTCAAGGCACCTCTCTTTTTGGGTAAGTAGTATGGAGTAGCCACTTATTTTTTATACCAAAAAAAAAAAAATACAAATTACATTATCAAAATATTGTATTGTCATTGATTGAATAAAAATAAATACAATCTTGGTAAATTGAACATTTTAAGGCTTTGAGTCCTAGTTACAATCTATGAAAAGGAATATAAAGCTTTTTGTCCTAGTTACAATCTACCAAAATTAAAAAAGAAAATAAGACACTAGTCTACCCATCCAAAAAGTCTAAGTTACGGGACTAGGTTACAGAATGGGAAGATGTTAAGCACTCATTCCGCTTAGACAGAGTCTGGTGTGAATGATATGTTAAACATACATGACAGACCCCTGACTAACACTAACTCAAATAGATTTATCTTATGAATGCATCCTCTTTTTTAGAAAAATTCAGATCTGTTTTGTGAATCAAAAAAATTGGATTTGGTTTAAAAAAAGGTCAGATTTGTTTTTGTGAATTTTTTTTTTTTTTTTTTAAAAGGATTCGGTTTGAAAAAAAGGTTAGGTTTGTTTTGTGAAAAAAATTGGATTTGGTTTTTTTAAAAAAAAGGTCAGATCTATTTTTATGTAAAGAAAAGAACAAGATTTTTGTAAAAAATGTCAGATCTGTTTTGAATAGTTTAAAAAAATGATTTTTTGGTTTATATATATAAAAAATCAGATTTGTTGTTGGATATAAAATAATATAAATAAAATAAAAAAACTTTTTGAAAGCGGACTCACACTCATTAGATAAAATTTTATTACATGCATCACATATACAAACCTTCAACCTAACTTTTAATTTCTTCTTTTAAATTTCAAAATCTGCAATTGTGTCAAAGAATACTTTTTCAAAAAAAAAAAACTCAAATCTGTATTTAATGAAATTACAAATCAGTTTTGAGCGTTAAAAAAATCAGATTTGTAATTAATGAAAAAACAGATATGTTTTGAATCTAAAAAAAAATTAGATCTGTATTTAATGAAAATACAAATCAATTTTATTTGTTAAAAAATTCAGATATGTACAGGTTTAAAAAAATCAAATCTAAAAAATTCAGATCAGTTTTATGTTTAAAGAGATCTTTGATAATTAGCAGATTTTGAGATTTAAGAGAGAAATCATAACAAAAAATCAACTAGAACATATTTAAAGAAAAATTTCAAACAAAACATGGCAATTATATCAAGAATCAAAAACAATGAAACATCTTAAACCTATTCATGCATCATAAAATAAAATTAATAGAAAAGACTAGAAAAAAAAAAAAATAGACTACCTCTTGCATGAGCATGCTCTTCTTTGTGAAAGGGATATTTTAGGATTCAAAGAAATTTATTCAACTTTTTGAAGCCTAAAATATTTTGCTTACAAAAAAGAAATTTCTAAAAGAAAAGAAGAAAAGAGCCAGAAAGAGGAGGGTTAGAAAGTGTGAAAAAGTATGCTGAATTTTGAGAAGCATCCCCTATTTATAGAGGTTGGAATAGGCATCCCCTATTTATAGAGGTTGGAATGCTTAAAAAATAAGCAAAATACGTATGGAGAATATCCTAAAAAAAATAGAGATTTGGATAAGAGTAAGCTGATTTTCAGATCAGAACCAGTTTCAGTATTTTGATCATATCTTTTTACTCCAAATTAGGATTAAGCTGAAATTTTTATAGCTGATGGGAAATTTGATTCTCTACAACTTTTCCAGAAATATTCTAGTCTGAATTTTTAGTTCTTCTATGCCAAAAGTATCTTGGAACGTGAATCTGAAATCTGCTACTTGATTAGCACGTTTTTGAAGTGTTTTCCAATTCTAAAACTGTATTTGGACGAATTTTAGAGTTATTTTTATGATAAACCTCATTCCAAAGTGATAATTAAGACTTTAAAAATAATTATTTTGAATATAATTATCCCAAAAGCCTAATTATCTAGGGTCTTTAAATATTATCAATTTATTTGTTTTAATCCCATGCAACAAATCTCACTTTAAGAAAAATACTTAACCAATCACAAAAATTCATTTAATTAATTTTAATCATTAATAAATCAAAATTAATTTCAATTAATCACACTTGGTTGGCTTCTCCCCATACAATGCATGCAGACCGTGAAAACTCGATCTCGCGATATCTTTCAATCCGAAAGTTCGATTTGAAAATCGGACATACCATCGCGACCGTTAGAACCTTAATATCATTTTTTATGATATGCAATGAATGAATTAATGTATGTAATGCAACTCTAAATTTTGGGTATATGAATAGTCATTCTAGTCATCTTCCAAGATTAAATTATGAGTGCAAAATTGAGTGTCTACAGGGTTTAGAGAGAGAGAGAGAGAGAGAGAGAGAGAGAGAGAGAGAGAGAGAGAGAGAGGAGAGAGAGAGAGAGAACTCAGAGAAGAGAGTTTAAGAGAGGGGGAAAGGAACGAGATAGAAGAGAGAGAAAAAAAAGAATATAAGTTAAGGACAAAGTTGTCTTTTAAGAACCAAATTGGTGGGTTTTAAAATGTTTTGGACTTAATTAATATTATCACAAACCTCAAGGTAGGTTTGTGAAGTTTAACCTAATAAATAATAATTAATGAGAATTAATTCAATAAAGACCCAGCATAAACCCTCCTTTGTACACTTTCCAATAACACAGTCACATCATCACTCTTCACGCATCAAAAGACTCTACCCATGTACAAATATTTATCTTAAAATTTACAAATAGTAGATAAAAAACCTGATACACACACATGCATGCACACCCAAACACGTACACAACCCACACATGCACAAGGAGAGAGAGAGAGAGAGAGAGTTTTTAGGAACTAATTGGATTAGCAATCCGAATTGAGTTCAAAGAGAGAATTTAAGTGGTGGTCGTGCTGGATTGCTAAGGACAACCAGACTAATCTAATGTCCTTCATCAATGTCATCCATTGGCTATCCCTAGTCGTTCAACATAGCCTTTGCTTGGGTTTTCTCTTCAAAATAAGGTTAAGTCACCCCCACCCTCTCTCTCTCAAACAGGTTCTCACATTACTTTTCTTTTTTCTTTTTTTCTTTTTACGGTAAATATGAAATAATAAGAAGAAGAAGAAGAAGGTATGAGGATTAAAGTTTTCAGTATGGGAGGAGTGATGATGTGGTTAAGTGTTATTGGAGGGTCTAAAAGAGAGGTTTATACTAGGTTCTTTTTTAATTAATTCTCAAAATTGAATGCATTCATTTTTTATATACTACTAGTTAATAACTTGCACAATACATAAAAAAGTTCAACGAATCACGATCTTTTTTTTTTTTCTCCCTTTGAATATGAAATTTGATAATCATGGCAGTTATTAATAGATATTTATTATGATTGTATTTGTATGTGGAAGTATCTCCTCTACCATTTAAAAAATTGATATGGTAAGATTCTAATGGAAAGTATAAATGTTTGAGATTTTATAGGGAATTTAAGCCCAATTAAAAATAAATATATTTTTTAAAATAATAATGTGGAAAAATGTGGGCTATCAAAAGTTGATGTGACAATACTAGATGTTGGAACATTTTAATATTAAATAATTAAAATGAATAAATTTTATAACATAAATGTAAAGATGTGTGAGTGAATGTGGAAGAATGTTTAATCCCACATTGAAAAGGAGAGAGACTATTTTATTCTTTTTAATTGTAGTGATTAATGGGCTAACATGAATTGTCTCAAATATTGGGCCAGATACGTGCGCAAGGGGGAGGTGAAGGGTGGAGGTTTTAACAAACATTCAAATGATTTTATTTTATACTATATATAGATATAGATAGATAATAGAAGAGACCAAATTGAAAAATAAAAACCCAATTATGTGAATACTAAATATTATTTTAATGAACTAAAAATAATATTATAGGGAAATAATAATAATAATAAAATAAAATGTAGCATATTTATTTAATTGTATTTATTTTTTAGGAGTTTTTTATTCATAAATAAGTTGTTTTCCTTTTTAAAAAAATCATAATTCATTTACGATTTAGATGAAAGGATTGATAGCAAGATAAAACCAAAGTACAACTTAGGTAAATTTATGTTATTTTTTTATTATGAATTCATCAAATGCTTAACTTGCAAAAACTTTAAAATTATATATGAAAATTTATACACCTAAAATTAAAGTTTAACCTAAATTTTTTTCAAAATATATAGTTTATCATGTTATTATCTCATATCTAATCCCTTTACAGGAATTTAATGATTGGGAATTACATAAAGAATGTGGGATCCTATAATCATTTTTTTTTATCACTCTTAAGCAGAAACAGTAAATTCCTTTTGTTTTATTATTATTAATTAATTCTCTTGTTTCTTTATTTCTCCTTTAAAAACAATTAATGCAAAAAAATCCAAAAAATATTTAGCATAGATTTTTACTTGTTAGAAATCTTTTATCTACGAATAAGTAGTTTCATTTTACTTTTTTAAAATCAAAATTCTATTTACAATTTAGATGGGGGTTTGACTTACCTCCAATACTTTTTTTTAACTAGAATCTCTTTTTACTTTAATGAGAAATTGCAATATCATCTAAATAAAAGATGAAAATTAAAATTCGCTACCACTTGTCATTGTATATTTAAAACAAAATGACATATTCAGTTAAAAAAGTACTAGAAGTAAGTCAAACTCATTTAGATGAAAGGATCGAGTTGTTATAGCCAGATAAAACTAAATTACAACATAAAATTTTTTTATGTTATTTCAGTTATTATTCATAAAAGTCTCAAGTTGTATAAACTTTAAAATTATATTTGAACATCTATACACCTAAAACTAAAGTTTAACCCAAATGTTTTTCAACATATATAGTTTTTTATGTAATTACTCCTATAAAATTGCTTTACACATTTTATGAAGAGGAATTACATAAATAATGTGGAATCCTATTATCAAATCTTTTTTATCACTTTTGAGGTGAAACAATAATTTCCTTTTATTTTATTTTTTTAATCAACGCTCTTGTTTCTTTTCTTTTCTTCCTTTTCTTCCCTACTGTCCTTCTTTTTCTTTATTGATTTTGAACCATAAAAAAATTGATAAAAATGGGAAATATTTTCTTTATTTCTTTTTTTTTTCTTTAATGATGTTTAAATCGTTAAAAATATAATACTTAATTAGTTATGACATTAAAAAAAAATTATATCAACAATAAATGTACAAATGAAATTCAGTCGCGAAAAGAAACAAAAAAAAATTACGAGATGAGGTATTTAGGGGGGGGAAATATATATGCTAAAATTTCTTGGGCAAGGCTGAGGACAATTGCCACTTCTATCACCCTTAAGGCTATAAATGAATCAAGTTTTATTAATAGCTTAGGCTCAAATCAAGAAGAAAAAAAAAGTTGGCCTATGTTCATTTATTTAGCAAACAAGGAAATCTCAAGAATAAATTTAGGCTCAATGATTAAACAAGCCAACTTTATACATAATAATGTGTATATGAACAAACTCATGAGTATAAGACATAAATAATGTGGAATTCTATTATCAATTCTTTTTTATCACTTTTGAGGTGAAACAATAATTTCCTTTTATTTTTTTTTAATTAATGCTCTTGTTTCTTTTTATTTTTTACCTTTGTGCTCTTTTTTCCATCCTGTCCTTTTTTTTTTTTCTTTTATTGATTTTGAACAGTAAAAAATTTTAATAAAAAAATGGAAAATATTTTCTTTCTTTCTTTCTTTCTTTCTCTTTAATGATGTTTAAATCATAAAAAAAAATATATTGCTTAATTAGTTATGACATTAAAAAAAATTATATCAACAATAAATGTACAAATGAAATCCACTCACGAAAAGAAACAAAAAAAAAAAAAAAATCAAATTACAAGATGAGGTATTTAGGAGGGAAATATATATATGCTAAAATTTCTTGGACAAGGCTGAGGACAATTGCCACCTCTATCACCCTTAAGGCTGTAAATGAATCAAGTTTTATTAATAGCTTAGGCTCAAATCAAGAGAGAAAAAAAATTTGGCCTATGTTCAGTTATTTAGAAAACAAGGAAAACTCAAGAATAAATTTAGGCTCGATGATTAAACGAGCCAAGTTTAAACATAATAATGTGTTTATGAAAAAAATCATGAGTATAAAACTCAATTTAAGTATGTAAAATATTATATATTTATGTGTATACTTGGATAAAACGTACTTCTATATACTTGATTTTGGATGGTATATTTGCAAACAAGGTCGTAAAATATTGAATTATTATTTTAATTTGATATAATATGAATGTTCAATTTCATAGTAAAATTATATGTAATTTAATAATTTTTAACAATACATTATTGATAAATCTAAATTTTTATATGAAGATCCTTTGATTTAATTAATTCAAATAATATATTTCAATTATAATTTAGTTATTATTATTATCAAAGATTTGTGAAGGGGTATAAAAATTTAGTCATGATATTCTCTCTCTCTCTCTCTCTCTCTCTCTCTCTCTCTCTCTCTCTCTCTCTCTCTCTCTCTCTCTCTCTCTCTTTTTATATATATATATATATATATATATATATATTATATATATATATATATATATATCAAGTAGAATTGTAGTCGTGATGTTTATTACATAAGAAAGAATAAGTTAGTCAAGTAACTCGTAAATAAGCTTGAACATATAATCTTCAAAATAAAACTAATGAACTCGAGCTTAGTTGGTTTTTGAGTTTGAGCTCAACTTGTTTTCAAAATAAAATTAATGAACTCGGCTCGTTTATAGACTAGCACCCCAACTCCGCCATTGCTTGTGTACAAGTAATATATAGCCAAAAGACATACTTTGAAAATATAGTGCAAGCCAATCTCTATATAATATATTAAAATGGAAGCTCAATCAAGAATCTAATTTAGATTTTAATTGCACTCATATATTTTGCCAAGTATCCTAATTGCACTTTAATTTGATGCCAAGTAACTTTAAATTTTAAATGTACAACCATTTTGTGCAAAGTGTCCTTATTACACTCTAATTTTATGTCAATTGTTTTTCCATGTAAATTCATGCCACTAAACATAGAAAATATAAATAGACTCGATTAAAATGTATTATTCTTTCATGTAATATATATATATATATATAAAAGCAAAGACCTCATGTAATAAAGTATAAGACTCTACCAAGTGGCGCATTGTATGAGACTATTTTCATTTAAACTTCCACCTCATCTAAATTTAGGATTTATGTCAAACAATTAAGTATTAGCAAATGTATTTATTTGACATTCTTTAGATAGATACAGATGGATCTAAAAAGTAATGGGAAATATAGGAATTAAGAAAAATTTTCAATTTTCTACATAAGACTAACTTCAATGTAGAATTGCGAGAGTCGGATTCAATAAATTAGGTAATATGATTATTTGTCTTCAAAATTTTCCAATACAAATCTCAATTTCCTTTGGACTTAAAAATTGAACTTCTATCATTTTTCTCACAAAATCTTTGGTTTTATTTCTGAGATGTATGTTAAATTTCAAAATATTAAATTCATCTTAAATACTTTGTTTAGATTTTATGTATACACATATACTTATGTAGTAGCATTGTAACATGTTTATGCTTATTTTTTTTCATATTATGTGTCAATTTTGATTTTTGGTTTTTTGTATGATGCATATACTTGGTAAGGATTTGTAATATTTTTGGTGTTTTGGATGCTTTTAGTTCAATTAAAATTTGGAGGTTAAATTGTGATATTATTGCCTGATTATGGCATTTTTTCCCATTGTTGTATCATGAAACTCTAGCAATTATTTAGCTAATTGATATATAAAGCATAAATCATACAAGAAATACATCTAGGAACCAATGGGTTTGTAGTTGACAATGTGACCTATGATATGGTGACATTTCTTAGTTGCATGAATTAGGAATTTTCCCCCCTTGAATTTAGTTTAGTAACAATAATTGTATTCATGAAAACAATAAATCATAAATAATTTCTTACAAAAGTTATCAAAACACACTGTGCTTTGTGTGAGATATCAACTAGTATCTATGAATGAAATACTTCCTACTAGGTATTTGATTGTTTTTATCTTTAATTATAAATTTGTACATGCAGGGTTATAAGCTAGTTGTCTCTAAAAATAGAATCTAGTTGTCACTTGTCATGCACAGCGACTAAAACGTTTTAATGTAATAATAGTCAACAATTTAAGAATTACTTCTCCAACCATAAATGTACAAGCAGATGAACCTCTGATGTCAAGAAGACGACTCTTTTAAGATAGTTAAAGGCGAGATAGTTGGCTAAGTTTACATATATTCAAGAGGTTGATAATTATAGTTTTTATAAATAGTTTATACCCATTATGTGTGTGAGGGATTTTCACAATTCGCTCCAATACCAATGTGCTTGGTTTGCGATCGAATGTTATAAAAGATTTGTGCCACCTCATCCTTCACCAATTGGTCGTTGGATGGATTGGTAAGGCACACAGTCCGACAATTGGTATCAGAGCGAGCACACTTGTATTGGTTTCATTTCCTAAGCGTGATCCTTGACCCCTTGTGTTTATTGCTATGGATAGTGTTTTGTATGCTTCTATGGATGTTGTTGAGTGTAACACGCCATGTGTTTGTGAAAATGCCTCTATGAGTGTTAATCCTCAAAATTGTGATGACATGTTACATGAATCTATGGGTGTTGTTGTTGATATTCCAAATGTCAAACTCTTGAAGAAAAAGTTTTAAGAAGTTTCATGAGAATTTGAGCAAGTTCACTAGTGAAAAAGATGATTTGATTACTAAGCTCAATGAATCCAACAAATTGGTTGAAAAGTATAAGAAACTTGGTGAAAATTCTTATGAAAAGTTGAAAGAGTTTGAATGTTTGAATATGGTTGTAAAGAACCCAAAGGAAAATGGAAGATTGTAGCTATTTTCGAGGTTAGCTAGGCCTCCTAAGAACAGAGAATTGAAGGAAAGAATAGAATCAGAAGTATTTTGACATTAACTCTTTGAATGAATCCCTTTACACAGCTTCTTGTTATTCTTATACCCCTTGTAACTAACTGCTCCCAGCTGTCACCAGTTGTTACTAACTAACCAAACTAACTCCTATTACATGTCAATGTAACTAACCACCATAGAATCCTAACCATAGAAGCCTATGGTAGTAACTATCACAGTAGGCAGTCACTTATTAGAATACACGAGGTAACTATAGACAGTACATACAATGACCACAGTAAGTAATTCCTAACAATACTTCCCCCTTTAAAAGACCTTGCCCACAAGGTGAGGGAACCTCTGCTGCAGAACATACAAGCTCTCCCATGTGGCATCATCAGGATTTTCACCTTGCCTGAACCAGGACTTGAGTGATAGTCCTATTGCGAAATTGATGGGTCCTTTCCTTGAGAACAGCTACTGGTTCTGAGATCACAGCCCCTTCCAAATCAGTAGGTGGTAAGGTTGGAATAGAAACCACATGCTGCCCAGGCTTAGCTTTTAGACAGGATACATGAAAAGTGGGATGTATCTTAGAATTTGGAGGCAAATCCAACCTATAAGACACCTCACCCACCTTCTGCAAAATCTGAAAAGGGCCATAGTAGTTAGGAGATAGTTTCTTCAGCTGAGTGTGCTTAAGAGACTTCTGCTTGTAGGCTTGAAGTCTTAGGAATACCCAATCTCCCATAGAGAAACTCCTCTCAGTCCTATGCTTGTCAGAATATAGCTTCATCCTTTCTTGTGCTACTATCAAGTTCTGTCTTAACAAGGAAGTTAGCTGCTGTCTGGACTTCAAATGTGCATCCACACCCTCAATCTTTGTTGTTCCAGGAATGTAGTCCATAAGCCTAGGGGGAGGATACCCATACAATGCTTCAAATGGGGTCAGTTTAAGTGAGGTATGAAAATTAGTATTAAACCAAAATTCAGCAAGGGGCAACCACTCAACCCAAGTAGCTGGTTTGTCAGCTGCAAAAGCTCTCAAATAATGCTCAAGACTCTTGTTCACAACCTCTGTTTAGCCATCTGTTTGGGGGTGATAGGCTGAGGACATGGCTAATTGAATGCCTTGAAGCTTCATCCACTCTTGCCAAAAATGAGAAGTAAAAATAGGGTCTCTGTCACTAACAATTGAAATAGGCATTCCATGCAGCTTGAACACATGTTGCATATAAAGATTTGCTACCTTAGAAGCAGTATATGGATGAGACAAGGCTACAAAATGACCAAAATTTGTAAACCTATCCACCACTACCATAACCACCTCCTTCATCTGAGATTTTGGAAGACCCTCAACAAAATCCATGCTCACAGCCACCCAAGGTCTCTCTGGTATAGGCAAGGGTTGTAGCAGACCTGCTGGATTACAGGTTTCATGTTTGAGCCTTTGGCAGGTATCACACTCCCTAACATACTTCCTAACATCTGCCCTTAACCCAGGCCAGTAGAAGTCTCTCTGAACCCTATGCAATGTCTTAAGGAAACCAGAATGACCCCCCATGGCCCATCATGCACCTGCTGCAAAATGGCCGTCTTCAATGAATCACAAGCCCCCAAATACATTCTACCTTCATATAATAGCAATCCATTCTGCATAGTGAAGCCCTTAGGACCTTCCTTCCCTGCTTGAAAAGCACCTAAGATACCCATAATGGAACTATCAGTAACATAGCTAGCCTTAAGTTGAGCCAACCAATCAGGTGTGGGAAAGGAAATCAGGCACAAAACACCCTCTTGAGAAGGAATTCCACCACCAATAACTTGTCTTGACAAAGCATCAGCCACCACATTCTCCTTACCCTTCTTATATTCCACAATAAAAGCATACCCTAACAACTTGGTAATCCATTTTTGTTGAGCTGGAGTACCAATTTTCTGCTCTAAGATATACTTAAGGCTCTGCTGATCTGTCCTCACAAGAAAGGGTTTTCCCACCAAATATGGCCTCCACTTATGCACAGCAGTCACCAAAGCCAGCAGTTCCCTCTCATAAGTGGATAAGGCCAAACTCCTGCCTTTGAGAGCTTGGCTGTGGAAAGCTATAGCTCTCCCTTCCTGCATCAGTACAGCACCCAACCCAACTCCTAAAGCATCATACTCCACCACAAATAGCTTATCAAAATCTGGCAGAGCTAAAACAGGTGGGTTAGACATAGCTGATTTGAGAGTTTGGAAAGCCACCTCAGCTTCCTCAGTCCAAGTAAAAGAATCCTTCCTTAGAAGAGCAGTTAATGAGGCTGCAATTTGATCATAGCCTCTTACAAACTTCCTATAATACCCTGTGAGACCTAAGAAACCCCTCAAAGCCTTAACATCCTTTGGAGTAGGCCACTGCTGCATTGCTATAGTTTTCTTAGGGTCAGTTCTTACCGCTTCACTAGAAATCAAGTGCCCCAAATACTCAACTTCACCACAAGCAAAAACACACTTGGACTTCTTAGCAAATAATTGTTCCTTGGCTAACACTCCCAACACAGCTCTTAAGTGAGAGACATGATCAACCAAAGATTTGCTATAAACCAAAATATCATAAAAAAAACTAGAACAAACCTTCTAAGAAAGGGTTTAAACACTTGATTCATTAGGGACTGAAATGTTGAAGGGGCATTGGTGAGGCCAAATGGCATAACCAGAAATTCATAATGCTCTTCATGAGTCCTAAAAGTTGTTTTAGGAATGTCCTCCTCACTCATCCTAATTTGGTGATATCTAGACCTTAAATCAAGTTTAGAAAAGATACAAGCACCATTCAATTCATCAATAACAGGTATAGAAAATTTATCCTTGACAGTATTCAAGTTAAGGGCCCTATAATCAATGCACATATGCCAGGACCCATCTGCCTTCCTTACCAACAAAACAGGGGAGGCAAAAGGACTACAACTATTCCTTATAGATCCAGCAGCCAGTAATTCTTTAACTATCTTTTCTATCTCATTCTTTTGGTAAAAAGGGTACCTGTATGGCCTTTGGCAGACTGGTTGAGCTCCCTCCTTAAGAGTAATGTGATGCTCATGCCCCCTAAGAGGAGGTAGCCCTACTAGAGTGTCAAAAACCTGAGCAAACTCTTGAAGTAAATTTGCCACTTCTGCAGGAAGAGCAGCTTGCACCTCAACAGAGGAGGGAGTTGAGATATGAACCAAAAGGCCTTTCTTGATTGGAGTTTTGAAGAATTGATCCCCATCAAGGAGATGTGAACCAGATTGCTTCAATCCTTGCAGTAAAACCTTGTTCCCTTTATGACAAAACTCTATAGTCAAGAACTGAAAATTCCATTGAATATCACCAAGTGTGGTAAGCCACTGAGTTCCCAATACAACATCACACCCTCCAAGTGGCAAAACATGGAATTGAATGGGGAATTCCTCCCCTTGAATGCATACTGATACTTAATCACAAAATCCTCGAGTCTTCACCATTGCACCATTAGCTACCTTAACCTCCAAAGTTTGAGAGTGATCAACCAACAATTTCAGATTAGGAACCAATGTTGCATCAATAAAATTGTGTGTGCTACCTGTGTCCAACAAAACTACCAAACTAACTCCATTGATTTTACCCCTAATCCTCATAGTACCAGGTGTGGGAGTACCAATTAGAGCATATAGAGTTATCTCAACCTCCTCAGAGTTAGTACTAGTATTCTGCCCTTCATTGAGTGGACTTCCAACTTCTTCATCTAACTCAGTGATCTTAACCCCAGACTGTGAATCAGACACCAATTCAATACCTTCAAGAAGAAATATTTTGGCACTTTTACACTTATGGCCCGGACCCCATTTATCATCACAGTTATAGCATAACCCTTTTTTCTTCCTCTCTTCCATTTGGGCAGGGGAAATTCTTTTAATTGGAATTCTTGACTTAGCTTCTACAAAGGTATCAACTTTAGGAAGACCCAAGATAGATGGCTTACCTGTGTCTTGCTGAATCTTAGAGCTCCTTCTGCAACTTATCAAATACTCCTCTTGAATTTTAGCCAATCCAAAAGCTGCATTCAATGACTGTGGATTTAGCATCCTTACTGGTAAGCGTATCTCATCCTTCAAGCCACTGAGAAAGCAACTCAGCTTGTGTGCTGGAGATAAACCTTTGATTTTATTTGACAAAATCTCAAATTGAGTCTTATACGTTGCCACAATAGCTGTTTGCCTCAACCTGGTTAGCATTTCCATAGGATCATCATACGCATTTGTGCCAAACCTCACTTACATAGCTTGAACTAGAGACTCCTAGTCACAGAACACTCCAATTTCTTCACTTTCTTGGAACTAGGTCAGTGCTTCTCCCTCCATATGGAATGAAGCTAGCATCAATTTCTCTCCAATAGAAGTATTATAGTATCTGAAATACTGGTTAGCTTTATACATCCAGCTTGCAGGTTCTTCACCAGAGAATTTGGGAAATTCCAGCTTCACGGTTCGAGACAACGGCAAATTAGACACTGGCAAATTAGGGTTGTGATTTTCCCCAATTCTCTGAGATTGGAGCGATCCTCCTTGATCTCCAGAACTCAATTTCTGCAAGATTGAAGTCAACTGTTGACTCATTTCGTTCATCGCTCTTGTATTCTTATTCATTATTCTTGTATTTTCATTCAGTGTTCTTGTATGGATTTCTTGAATGGTTCTCATCTCTTGTAACTCTTTTGTGTGATGATCAGTGGTAGTTCGAAGTGAGGCAATGGCCTCGTTGGTTGCAGCAGAAGCACGGGTTTCTACCATGGATGCCGAGGAAAGCGAGCTCTGATACCAATTGTAAAGAACCCAAAGGAAAATGGAAGATTGTAGCTATTTTCAAGGTTAGCTAGGCCTTCTAAGAACAGAGAATTGAAGGAAAGAATAGAATCAGAAGTATTTTGACATTAACTCTTTGAATGAATCCCTTTACACAGCTTCTTGTTATTCTTATACCCCTTGTAACTAACTGCTCCCAGCCGTCACCAGCTATTACTAACTAACCAAACTAACTCCTATTACCTGTCAATGTAACTAACCACCATAGAATCCTAACCATAGAAGCCTATGGTAGTAACTATCACACTAGGCAGTCACTTATTAGAATACACGAGGTAACTATAGACAGTACATACAATGACCACAGTAAGTAATTCCTAACAGACTTAGATGGTAAACTTGTTTTGTCTAAAAAACTTGTTGATGAGCTAAAATGTGAAAATGAATCTCTTAAGATGCATGCCAAGTGTTTGATTGCTGAACCTATTGCAAAAATTGAAGAAAAACTTTGTTGCAATCATGTTGTGGTGCCTGATTTTGTATCTATTGTGAGTTCTACCTCTAAAAACAAATTGATGTACATTCCTCCACACAAAAGAAATCAAAAAGTGGAGAGAAAGACTCTTAAGCCTAAGCCTTTGTTTAGGTCCCATCCCAAGGAATTGAGTGGATTTAAGTTTGTTCCTACTTGCTACCATTGCGATGTAATCGGTCACATAAGACCTCAATGCCCCATGTTGAAAAAAGAACAAAATCATTGTGCTAGATCCCTCCCTAAAAAGCCTAGTGGACCTAAACCCATTGTTTGTCACCATTGTTATGTCTTTGGTCATCTTAGACCTCATTGTTCTAAGTTTCAAGCTCTTAAAAGAATCAAAAGAAACGAAAAACTTGAATTTCTTGGACGTTGTGCTAAAAAGGGTAAATCGAATTTGATGGAAAATGGTAAGTTGTTGAAGAGAGTTTTTAATGTTCTTACCTCCTTATCTATGTGCATCTTCAGTTCTCATTCTTCCAACCCTCGTCTCGCTTCTCATAAGACACTCATTCCAAACAATCATTCCGTTTGGATGAGGAATGGTTCCTATGGTTGAGCTTTTGCTCTTTTGGTCCTTGATCTAATTCTTTCAATTCTTGTAGGACCCTTCATGCATTTGATGTTATCTATTCATGCATTTGTGCATCTTGCATTTATTTATATGCATTTTTTTTTTTTTTGCAATTGATCTTACTTTCATGCTTTTGTTTTTGCATAGTGCATTTACGAGTTTAGCTTGTTTTGTATGCACATCTATCTTTGTGGGAAAAATCTTGAAATCTATGTGTGATTGTTGTAAATCGATCTTTAAGCTTGTCATAAATGATTAGTCAATAGTCTTGTTGGTCTTGATACGTGCATACACTTGCTCCTATATATCTTTCCACGTTTTTATATTTTTGCTCTATAGCTCATCAAATGGAAAGTCTCGGAAAGAAATATTGAGTTGCAAAAAGCCGTCACACATACTAGTATTTGACTAGGAAAAAAGGGAAAGCGATTTGTATTGAATGTATGATACCTCAAAAAGCCAAAGGCTCACTCAAAAAGTTGAAATATCAAAAATTTCAAGCATCGATCTCAAAAATGAGATGTAATGTTATTATATGATCAAAAGTTATAAGTTATAAGAAGCTAAAAAAAATAAGCTTCAAATTTTTGTGATCATTTTCTTGTAGGAGGTCATATATGCTCATTTCTATAATTGAGATAGACCACTTGACTTAATACTAATTATGTATGACTTGATTCAATTGATCATTGAAACTTTACTCTAGACTAAGGACTATTCCACATTTGATACACACACACACAACACACAAGTCTATTGTTCAATGAATGCTTATTTCATTTGTGTGATTGTACATGTTCAAATGTGATGTGTGTATGCTCAACCATATATGGATTAAACCAAAAAGATTTTTGTTCTTTTTGTTTGCTTTTGGAAGTGATTTGTATCACCCATGTTTTTTTCAAAGTTCTTCAAGTTATTTTTGTGTGAAAAACATGTTTTCTAAGTGTTTTCGTGACTTATTTCATGTGTAATTTCAATCGCGAGTTAAATGGTCCAATTCTCAAGTTTTTAGCTTTAGACAGAGAGTTTTGTGACTGTTTCGCAAATAAGGCGTACCCGCGAAATTACCAGTGAAATTTCACTAGTTAGGTATCAGCGAAAATTTCCAGCTTTCCACGAAATCTCCAGATCAGCTCTTTAAAGGGCATTTCATGAGACATTTGTTTTAAACTTCTCTCATCTTCTCCCAAACCCCTGTTTTAATGCTTTAACATCAAAACCCAACTAATTGTAAGTGTTTTACATTCCATAAACATCTCTAAGGTAATTTTTAACTCTTTTCATTTATTTTGATCCTTAGATTATGTTTTTAGGGGTTTTATATTCGTAGTTGGGATTTTCTCAAATGGGAATTAGAAAACTTAATTTTTGTCAATCTTTTTTATTGGGTTTTGTTTTAAATGTCTATTTGCTTTAGATGTTGGCCCCTTGTAGCAAAAATAACATGAATTTAAGCAAGATTTTCATATGTATACATTGTTTAACATACATGTGTAATGTGTGCACTCTATGTGTTTTATAAAATGCTTAAATGACATTTTCTCGCTGTTTTGGACGCCAATGAGTATCAATTTTTGGGGATCACCATAATTATTCATATTTATCATGTTTAGATCATTGATGATGTGTTTTATACACTTTGCCCCGTAAGTGCTTATTCATGCATTGGTCATGCATCTCACATGCACACTAAATGCACCCTTGTTGCACACACTCTAACACTTGACATGTTTTGCATTCACTCATGCTAGTTACGTCTTTTTAGAAATTTTAGCACATATAACATGTTTTTGTGTCTATGTCATGCCTTGGTCTATATTTTGTTCCATATCCTTAGCAAGTCATGTTTACTTTATGCTTTGTAGCATTTTTTATTTTATTTTATGTTTCTGTCTTTCGTTTGAGCTTTATTTTCTCATTCATGTTGCACCCCTCATGCATCATCTTTTACCCTTGTTCATATCTTCTTTTCTTTCCCTCCTTCCTCTTGATTCATTTGTCTATTCGTGACAAAAAGGGGGAGAGTATATCGGAGAATATACCGATGTGTATTATCATTTCTATATAACTCATGTGCACTTTCTTAGGGGGAGAAATTCGATGCATATACCAAGGGGGAGAAGACATTTTTTTGAGAAAACCTTGTTTTGTTTTCTTTACATTATACTTGTTTTCTCGTTGTTTTATGGTGCTTTGAGTTACATTTAATATCTATGCTTTGTTGCTCTCATCGCATCGTGCTTATATGTTGGAACACACTTGTGCCCTTATTAGATCTTGTATCCTTAATGCAAATACTTTAGTGTTTTGCATTGGTTGTGTGTTGGACATGCATACATCCTTATGTTATTGTGTTTTATTGGTTGCATGTTCGGATGATCATTTGCTTTACTATATGATCATTGTAGTAATTTCTATATGATTATTTTGGTGTATGATCAAGTTGCTCACATATTTCACATCATGTTTACTTGATCGCAATTTACTTTTTACATTATCCTTGTCCTTTTATCACTTGATTTACCTTGAGGGTCTAATGTGTTTTGTGCAAGTGTTTCAGGTTACAGGTATATATGTTCCAAGTTCATCATAGTTTCTAGATTTAGGTGTGAGTGAGTTTTGCCATCGTTCTCAAACTCACATTTAAGTCTAGAGTCTGTTATAAGGTGTTTTGTCACGGAATAGCTAAATGAGAAGATTGTAAAGTTGTGATTTACAACTATGTTTTATGTTGGCTTTATTCCATGACAAAAAATGTTGTAATTGTTTGATTTTGTTCTTTGTATTTTGTGAAATTTTATTGTATTAGATTTAGTATTAAGTTGGTGAAGAATCGAGCATGAATTGAAGAACACGTGGATTTCGCGAGAAGCTAACCCGCGAAAGAGTCATGTGAGAAGCACATGCTAGAAGTTGAAGAGACATGCCAGTCTAGAGGATTTCATAAGTGTCTCGTGGGTAAAGCCTTCCCGCGAGATACCTGTAAAACTCTCTGCTTGGAGGATTTTTAAGTGTGACTTTTTTATCCTTCACCCATACTATATATACCCTCATTACCCACAAAATATGAGAGACCATTCAGAGAGAAAAATCTTAGATAGGTTTTCAACAACACACACACCCATTCCTTTAGAGAGAGAGCTACTCATCCTTAGTGAGAAATCATTGTAGCCTCTTCTCCTTCCCTCTCCCATTGTTATACCTTGAGGGGAGATTTGTACCCAAACACAACCCACACCTTTTCAGAGTGTAGAGAGTGTTTTGGAGCTTGAGAAACTTTGGAGATTTGCCAAAAAAAGCCCATGAGGCTTGGCAGATGCAATCAGGCATAATGCGGGATTCGGAAAGCTAGACAAGACACGATTCCGAGAAGCCTTGTTGGAGTAGGAGCTTGGAGTGCTTAGTTGCACTGGGTAGATTAGACTTGGAGAGTTTCTTGCTATTCGTGTATCCCAACTTATTGTCTAGTGGATTGATTTATCACTTGGAGGGTGGCGGAGAGGTTTTTCGCCGAGTTCTTCGATTTCCTCTTCAATAACACGTCTCAGTGTTATCTTGTTCGCTACTCTTTTAGCTTTCATTTTACTGCTGTGATTTGTTGAATATGGCTTAGAGTAGTTTTATTGTTTGTTCGCTCGCATTTATTCTATTCCACATTTAGTTTAAGTTAGAGTAAAATCTGACTAAAATAAAATAAATAAAAAAATTATAGAGTAAAATCAACTAAGCTGTAATTTTTTAATTTGGGGTCTAAACAAGCTCTTGTGTTTTAACACAAATCCAAGCTTTCAATGTGATTTTTAAAGGAAATGAAGCACCATATACTTAAACAAATTCTTAATGTGTTTTATATCATATAAACATCTTGCACTCAAAATATAATTTGCTTATTCTATAATGGTCTTGGATCTTGCAACCTCATATGCTAATTATTTTTAGGCCAAGTTGTACTATTTCATATTTTTAAAGGAATTACCTCCTCTAAATTTAAATGTAAATATTAAAAAAAAATTCTTACCATCCCATATAATAGATTGAGCAAAACTTCTATTTTTTAAAATAAAAAAAATGTGTCAATTACGTCGTGAAAATGTTGATAAGTGCTTGAATTGTCAAGTAGTCTAATGGGAATTGTTTGGCATGGAAGCAAGGGAGAAATGAAACTCGAAAAAATCTAGACTACACTTTTTTATGCCACAATTTTGATGTGATAAGTTGTGTAGAAAGAAGAAAAAATTATGCGTCTATGTAAAAGTAACAAAAAACTAATCAAAATCTGCCACATAAGAATGTTATGAAAAATAATGTGGTAAGACCACTAGCATCGGGAGGTTCTATTTTTAAATACCAAAACACCAAAAAACCCCTACATTCGGCTGTCTATAGCTAAAAAATTTTAGCCACAAGCTACATTAAGGTTGTATAAGTATAAACTCACTGTAGCAGTTGCTTCTCTTTTTTTTTTTTCTTTTTTTTTTTTCTCACTTTCCTCTCTCTTTTCTTATCTTTATCCACTGATCCAATGTAGCAGTTTTATCTTATTTTATTGTGTAGTTTATATTATTTTATTAGGTTGTATGTAAAAAGTAAATAAATGAGATGTTGGGCGAATTGAAAAATAAGTTAGTAAAATAAATATAAATTAGCTTTTCAGATGGTAAAATATGCAGTTTTATAGAAACCCAAATATGAATGCTGCTTTTAGGTTGTAGTCCTAGAATTAAACTTGGCACCCTTTTGTTCAACTTTCCGCTAATTGCATGGTAGCATAAAAATTGACTTGGTAATTAAAGGATAAAAATTGACTTGAAAGTAAAGCCAAAGTAACAAGTGTTACGGCCAAGGAGGTTTGGTCAAAATGGCATCTCTATTTCCGGGAAGCATTGGGTGGTGGATTCGAATCCACTATGCGTGCGTGCGTGTGGGCGTGCGTATTTTTAGTTTTTACCTAAGCCAAAAACTAGTGTCAAAAACTCAATCCCATAAATCTCCATTTTCAAGGAACAGATAAAAAAATCTAGAAAAAATAATAATAAAAAGATTAGGTAAAAACTAAAAAAATAAAGATAGATTAAGTGTAAGGTATCAAATGGCGCATGGATTCTTTGTAAATCCCATGAATCTCCAGTTCCAAGGTACAAGTAAAACACAGATATAAGTGTAAAGATGCGTTGGAAAGGAAGGGAAAGTCAAAAAGGAGCCGTATTACATGGAACAAAAGGTTGAGTTTTTTTTTTTTAATAATAATGGTGCAAGTCTGACCCTCTTTTCCCAATTAGCCATATTTTGATGCAAAAGATTGCTATCAAATTATCCATTCACAAATTCACGTTGCTATGCCAAACTCTAAATGGAAATGGAAAAGTCAGAAAGTTCACACACACTTCAAAGACCAACCAAGATTATTACTTAATTGGGATTTTTTTATTAAAGTTTGTGGTATGGTACTAATTTTATATTACATTTTCTGAAAGGACTGAATTATCGAGGAAGTGGGTAAGTTTTGTCGCATTTTGAATATCATGTCCGGAAATTGAGGTTGTTTTTGCTAGCTTTTCTTCTCACTGACAGATGGTGGAAGCAAAAGCATTGTGATCCAAGTATAAAGATGATCTTGACTATCCCGATGGCAAATTTCTCATACTTTGAGATCTGCATATGCCAAAGTTTTGGAGAGGAGTACTTCATGTTTCGTCATGCTTATAACAGCCAGAATCAATTTCAGAACTTATTTCTTTAATTAGTTGTTATCTTTAAATTATTATTGTAATCCATCTAACATCTTATGCCTTGGCAGTTGCCTCTATGCCAAACCTCTGTCAGTATATTGTTTTAGATGTTCAATTTACACCATTGTACTACAAGTTCCACCAATTCTCTCTGTATTTGGCTGGCAGAAATTGCAAATGGAAAGATGAACTGATTCCGACTTGTCATTTGTCATCTAATAAGATGAAATGTTTTGTTAGATCCATATGTATTAGTGGTGGTAATTCGTGTCAAATTGTTATGTAATTTAAGTGTAATTGCGTTTAGGGGCTTCGCTTTAGTCTTGATACCACTCAATCAGTCAAACCTCAAAAGTGAAGTTTATGCAACCTTGACTCCATCTCAATAGGTCAAGAATATGCAAATCAGCAAAAATCAGTAATGCGAAAAGCCTAATAACGTGTTTGTTTCTAAAATTATTTGCTATTAATTGTTTATGCTTGTGAATTGGAAATTGACATAATTGGACCAATTTAATGACTTGGTTACTCCAGAAAATAGCAACTGAGTTCTAAAATACTAACACGTTCTAAGTGGAATGCCTCTTCAGGCGTTTAGGGGCTTTTGTTGCAACTCAGAACACACTATAATCCTACTGTAAAATGCACCCTCTGTTAAGTCAGAAAAGGTGCATGGATTATAAAATGAAATGATTGGATTGATTACACAAGCAAGTCAGTGAACTTTGAGCTCACATTCAACTACTGCTAGCAATACATGGACTAAGGAAAGACTCCTCGTCTAACAGATATTCCTCATGCCTCTCTCCAGAGTCTAAGTCACTTTCAAGCCAATTTTACAATATAGTATCGCCCTAAAACCTTTACATGAGAGAACAATGACAGGCTTATAAGGACTTTAAATTTTATTAACCTGCACAAATGGACCTAGCTACAAGATTTAGAGGATTATAGCATATCATTTTGAGAAGTTTTATGTCCACAATATTTTCACAACAGTTATATAACAAATCATAGGTGGTATGTTGTAATTGGTTCTAATTTGAATCCACAACTTATATTACTTTTATGTCCATCCATAATAGCCAATAACAACCTACTACGTAAAATTTGTTGTGAAAAATGTTGTAGACTTAACATTTCTCAATAATTCTAGATTACTTAGCAAGCATAATGACCCAAAAATAGAGAATGTTAGACGTCACATATGCAATGGGTAATAATTAGTTTTCATTTCTTCAAATTTAATCTAATAACAAAAATGTACAAGCCTATCCTAAGGCAAGACAGTCCGAAAATGATTACCATTGTATTCAACTACAAAGATGTATTCAACTTGTTAACCCTGTACAATGCATTTGCAAGAAGTATTCTGAAGGTGTTGAACAGTAGAAGGCTTACCAAAGTAGCCAGATGATGCCATTTGACACTCATCACCAGCATCTGAAAGTGGCCTTATAGGTAGTTCCACTGATTCTTCTCTCATCCCAATTGGCTTTTCCTTTGAGAAAGTTGTCAAAAATATGTTAAGAGCATCCCGCATCCAATCATAACGGCAGAATTTGAATGCTTCCTCTATTGTGAGCTGTAGAAGGTACCAACAACAAAAGTCTTCAATTGAGGGAAAATCTCTATTAGGCAAACCATAGAGTTCGTTGACATGGGATCATATTGCGTAAACCACAGAACTCAAGAATTTGTTGATATAGAATTGTTAATTTAAGAACAAATTAGTTTAGCCAAATCAATTCATTACAAAAGTGAAAATGCAGATTGAATGCCCCTTTGTTGATGCATAGAAAACTCATGTACATCAACCTGATAAATGGCACTCCTTGTAAGTTGCTTCTTTAAAGACAGATCGTAAAAACAAAACAATAACCATGGAGATATTCTATTTTGTCGATATTATGATAGTTATAACAGAACTTGAGATTGGTATCCCCATGGTAGCTATTGGTCTTTCAATGTACAATTTCACACATTCTATTGAATATCATTTAATTCCATTAACCTTTATTGATTACTGACCCATTTCCTTTCATGGAGAGCCTGCTCTGGCCAGGAGTCAAGCTCTTCAGTCACCTTTAATGCAAACATAAAGCCTTTACAACCTCCTTCCAGATTGCAGTTGTTCTGTCTGCTCTTGCTTCTGAACACCCAAAATCCTAGTGGGTTTTCCTGAAAATAAGTCAGAATCGGGTTGAATTAAATGACTAATTCAAGAAATAACTATGTCCACATAAAGAACTTTACTCATTTTGATAAAATGAGACATCAAAAGGCATCTTCTGGCATGAATTCCTCAACAAACCAAAAAAAGAAAAGAAAAGAAAGAATGTACTCCTTACTAAAAAGTAAAAACAGCTCAGAATGAGTCTTGCAAAAAGAAATTGGAATGTTATGTTAGATGAAAATCATATTTTTCAAGGATATAAACAAAATAGGAAGGAAAAGTTCAACAGAAACTGTATCTGTGCAATTGAAGTGTAGTTTAAAGTTTGTTAAATACGTGTTTTGAGCTGTGCTTTTTTAATCAACAAAGGACCACAAACCATTAATTAATTGAGCATATAAACAGCAATTCCAAGATATCCAATATAAGCTTAGCAATTCCTTCTTGTTAGTTGCAAGCTAGCAATTGAAAATGTAAGAGTAATAGCCCTAACGCTGTGCCAAGCACAGAAAAGAAACCTACACTCAGTATTCCTTTCACTCCTGCTTCCTCTAATGCCTCGCGACGTGCAGCATCATGCATATTCTCATCCTCCTCCCATCCACCCTGGTAATCAAATAAAGACATTGACATTGAGTCCAAAACATGCATTTACTACATGGTAAAATAGGACATGAAAGGAATCAAATCATGTGCTGAACAAACAAAGCAGGATTATTGATACCTTTGGAAACACAAGATCCTTCCGATTTGGTGAAGAAATCATAAGAACTAGCAATTTATTCTCTGAATTGCTATAGCAAACCTCAACATTCTGCTCAAGCCTGTAAGGAATACACCTATTGTTTGCACCAAATAGGTGAGTATATACAAAAGGCCTATGGCAAAGAAACTTAAAGCATTCCAACCCACACAAGGGCAAAGCATCAGTAGCAAGGGCAATTTAACAAAGGAAATAAAATAAAATAAAATTGTAAGGGGAGAGGGGAGGACAGAAGTGGTGAAACGAGAAAATTTCTGTGAATTGGGAGGATAAAGCTTCGGAAATTAGCAAACGCTCAAATGTTCAAATTCTCTACCAAATCCCTTTATTTTGGGATGAATGAGTAAGTTATTATCAAAGAAACAAGATCAATATAAAATAGTTCACCATACCTGAACTAGCAGCGCAGGCTGCATACATAGAAAAACATATGCTACAGGTGCAACTCACGTGCTGCACCTCTTTTAACTCACAAAACTGACTTTATACATTAAAAAAAAAAAAAGTGTACTCTCCATCTAACATCATTAACGGTGGTGAACTTAACTATCTGATCATCTAACACCCCATTGAATGATATCACACCAATTAAACATCTTATAGGCAGCATACAAGCCACTGGCACTTGAGACCAGATTCCGTGACATGATCCCTGCTCTCAATTTGATTTTTGCAGAGAAGACATGACACAGCTCAAGAGTAGCTCCATGCAACAAGTCTATCTCGAGTAAAGAGTCTATCTTTTATGGCCAACCAGAAGCCAAATGAATGCATAGGTATAGCATTATCCCAAACCAATCTCCACCAACTCACTTTTAACATTTTGAGCACAAATCAATTCCCAGCCAGATTTGCATGAAAACATTCCAGATCAGTTTACACCGGACACTTCAGCAAATGGGGAACTGGCAGCATCATAAACAATTCTTTTACCAAATTAATTAAGGCCTTAGAGCCCGTTCTGAATGCCAGTCATCAAGCCAAAGAATCAGCCATGTGAACTGAGGTCTAAGCCGTCTAACAAATCCATTACACTTGCTGGGGACTATGTCATGATGAACCCAAACTAGTTTATGACTTTCCAAAGTTATTTAATTATAGAACTGAGCCACTCATTTTATCTAATTAGGTTCTCTGGCTTTTGGATGAAGTATAACTATTTACATAAGTTATTTCAATGCATTTTTTGTTCATTAGCTTGAATAAGGTAAATTATAGAAAATAATTTTAAAAAGAAAAAGAAAAAGATTACTGTATGCTAGAATCAGAATGGAAATAGCAGTGACACTGGTAAACGGTTTAACATTGCGAACATTAAAAAAAAAAAAAATCATTTACAGCAGAACCATACTCCTAAAGATGATAGCATGGTAAAGCATCACTCAAGTAGACAATTACCTAACTAAACATTACTAAAGTGGAAAAGAGCTACAACTACAAGTCGTTTTTATCATAATTAATATAAAGAGATAACATAAAGTCAATGCTTTGGCCCAGCCGGGTCAAGTGTCAATTACACCTTTTATCACTAACGATATTGGATGTGAAAGAGACTTTTTTTTTTATCATCCGGAAACACAGTGCTATCGCTATTGCTATTGCTATTGCTAATGATGCCAGGCTACTTTTGTCAAGGAAAAGACAATAATCCAAATGCAATATGCGTATAATATAACATTAATTTTATAAGTACCACATGCCCTGAGTCTAGCAAAACTGCTAAAGCTAAAGGTACGACACTATAAACTACTACACTAACGATTTTCGGACACGACAAATGTGTCACAAGGAAAATGTGATCATAATTGAAGAAACAAACAATACTTTCAATTCCCAGTCCCTCAAATTTTTTAATTTTTTTTATAAAAAATAAAAAAAGCAAACTAATCCCAAGTAAATTATGTACAGCTAGCTTAAGCGTAAGGTGACTTTTTGATAATTCAATGGTAGAAAGAGGAGAAATTTGAATCCTGAATGAAAATACTCAAAAGAGCCATTTGAGACTCTTAAAAAAGGAAATGGTAAGGTGACTTACCCTGCAACGAGCCTAAGTTGACCCTCGTAGCGTTGTTTCTCTCTTCCTGTTCTGGCTTGCAAAGACGCCATGATAATCTGTAATAACATAGATTTAGACAAGAACCATGGAGAAAGAGACGAGTGAGGGCAGAGCTGACCTGGGAAAATCCGAATTTTTGGAAGTCTAAAACCCAGTGGAAGAGATGCAGAGTAGTGGTGAGCAAGACATGCTTGTTTTGGAGAAAAACATTTAATCCCGAAGTAGAAAGAGAGAGTCAATAACGGCAACCGTAGTCAACAAGTCGGCGATGCTCTATGATTTTTTGTCAGCGCTTGCTTGTGACGAAGTTTCACCAATTTTACATACAGAAACAGTAATGATGATGGTGATGATGTCGTCTCTAGATACCTCCTTCATGGAAATACCACGTTTGATGTTTCTCAAGAACAGATCAGACAAGACAGAGAGGCACAGAGAAAGAGAAAGAGAGAGGGGATCAACGGTTCTGTAAATTCAAAACTGAGACTTTGGAGGGCTTTATCCAATTCTTTTCTCTTTTTTTTAAAAATAAATTATTTTATTATTATGTTGTCATTCTAGCGATATATTTGGGTTATACTATTTCAAAATACCACGTCACACGTGGGCTCCATCTGACTTGTATATGAAAGAGACAAAGATAAGACTCTAGATAATCATGTTAATTTTTTGGATAAAAAATGACATACAAAGAAACTATTGCACTCATCTTCTTAGAGTCCGTTTAGATACTGTTTATTTTATTAAAAATTAAAATAATAATAATAATAAATTTTTAAAAAAATTACTGTTCATGCGTTTGGTACTATTCACATGTCTAAAATTACTGTTCATGAACAATAAACAATGCCTAGCATGCTCAACTAAAAAAATAGAAGTAGAAAACGCAATGTGGGAAACGCACAAATGCTCACTTAGTATATATGTTATTTTTTTTATTTAAAGAGAGTTTCAACTTATAAAAAATGACAGAGACATTTATTAATTTTTGGTGTTTTAAGAATTAAATCTCAATTTTTTTATACAACCATTACAGATTTTATCAATTAAACTAACTAAAACTCACTAGTACATATATTAAGTGATAATTAAATTAATTTTTATGAGTATAAGGTATGGTCTCATATATAAGTGATACAATTCAATGAATACCGACAAATATGTACATTATATTAAAGCGTGTGAAAAACTCTTTTTGAAAACCATGACTCTACTATGTAGTACTAGTATCTAATATAGTTATAATCCAATGGGCATTATGTGGAAATTGGCTACAAACGCAAGTACACGACATGACCCGTGAGAGAGAAAACCATGTGTTGTACTTCCCAAAGGTTAGCCTTTAAAAACTAGAATGTGGAGCCGTGGAGGTACTAAAAAGAGTTGCTACTAAGCCTACTATAAGAAAATTTGGAGCGAAAATGGTTTTGGATCCAACTTTATTCATACTACTGAAATTCAGACTCACTAATCTTTACTTTTCACCCACCCAAAATGAAGAGGCAAACTGCTAGATTAGTTTTTCTACTGTCACAACATTTTGTCAAAATAACATACTACGAATGATAGACAAATTAGTGATATGAACCCTTTTTTTTCAACATTCATAATGGAACACTTCGAAACTATAACAATAATGGCGATACAAAAATTGTATTCCTAAAATTTCTCCTACAGCAAATACACATCACTTATGAGTCATATTAGATATGTATAGATGAAGAGATGGAAGAATCCAAATTTTAGCTCATTAGACCTACCAAAGGACATGTGTAGTATTAATTTCCAATTTGAACTCATACATCCAAACAATGGAACAATAATTAATTGACCATCTATATATATTCACATATATATATATATATATATATATATAGTTAAAACTTAGAAAAAATTCAATCATATTTTAATTGAATTTTTAATTTTGCGTCACGTATTTCACTTAATTTTTAATTTTGTATTAAGTGAATTATTGAAATTTCTCCTGCTGAGTACACATCACTTATAAGTCATATCTAATATGGATAAATGAAGAGATGGAAGAATCCAAATTTTAGCTCAGCGGACCCACTAGAGGACGTGTAGTATTAATTTCCAATTTGTACAGATACATCCAAACAAAGAAACAATAATTAACCGCCCATCTCTCTCTCTCTCTCTCTCTCTCTCTCTCTCTCTCTCTCTCTCTCTATATATATATATATATATATATATATAATTTTGCACCATTGGTTTCATTTAATTTTGTATAAAATGAGTTATTAAGTGCAAAAATTAAAGAGTTTAAATCTAATCAAATTCTAAGTTGAATTTTAATTGGAGTTTAATTTTTCACCATGTATCCATCTAAGTTTTTAATTTTTTTGGAAAATAAATTATTAAGTGCACAAATGAAAAAAATCTAAAACTAATTAAATTTAAAATCATATATATATATATATATATATATAATATGAATCGTATAATTGTAATTGTTTTTAATTATATTTATGCATATACATAAACTATGTACTCATTAATATAATGTAAGAATTAGCTGTGGCACATCCCGGAAATCATCAGAATTGGAAACACCACCAAAAATAAAAAGAGCAAAAGATCAAATTGGTTAATATTGGAGTCTTGGGATTTCATGAGTGACAACGAACTCACGGCGAAGTTTAATTGAAAAATTGTCAATTTCAATCTGACGACTTTGTATAGTATACGCCAAAAACCTTGACTACAGGACAACGACCCCATCATTGAAGTTGATGAATAATTGAACACACTTGCACCACGTTTGGCGGGCAAATAAATAAAATTCTGTCCAGCCACGTATTTCTTCAAACACGTGAAAAGGTAGGGACTTCACTCATGATAAATTAATTAGGTAAAAAATTGTAAATTACGTTCCTAGATTTTAGAAATATTAAATTTTACACCCTAAAATTAATTTAGAATTTACCTTCTCAAATTTGAGGTTGTTCAAATTTTACACTGTGATATTTCACAATTTGATTTTTATCCTCTAAATGTTAGGGATGTTTAGATTTTATACTTCCAAATTTTGAATAAAATGATAAATCTAAACACATTCAGACTTTTGAGAGTAAAATCTAAAACTTTTAAAATTTGGGGGCAAAATCTAAATTCTAAAATATTAGAACGTAAAATCCAAAAACCCCCCAAAACTTCAAAGGTAAAATCTAAATTCTAAAATTTCAGAATATAAAATCCAAACACCCTAAACTTTAAGGGTATAATTTGTAATTTATCCAATTTATTACTATAAACATACTATTGTAATTAAAAGTTCAACGCTCATGAATACATGTGAGATCCACGGTTAATGTTACAATAAAGAATGGTAGCTATACAATATAAAAGGCTTACCAAACCAAATCATTCCCTTTAAACAAAGGAAACCCCTTTGCCAAACTTAGAAACAATGGTAACACTTAAGACACCATAAAATGAGTACTCTAAATTGGTATCACTTTCATTTCAACAATAGACCTAAAACCAAGTGTCTAAAAATGGATACCCCAAGTTTTTGTACTAGTCCCAATAACATTGTTTCAAAGAATCCTACTAATAACATTGCACACTCTTTACATGATGGTCACTTCACAAATTTGAACATATAAGATGTGGGGGAATAAAGGCCGAGGTTCAAGTTTTCAAAAAAAAAAATTCACAAGTACACTTAAATTAGGCTATTACTAATGGCTAATTTGGAAGAATTGCATAAATTTTTTTAATTGATTTGACAAGAAATCTTTGAGCTGTCTCAAAGAGCAATTCTTGGTGTTTCTTTGAGAAGAAAGATATTACTTTCTTGATGAATACAATATTTTAAATTGCTTCTAAAAACTATCTAAAATAGTAAAAGGCTAAAATATAATTTTGTCCCAAAATTATTACAAAAGTTCGTTTTTTATGCCTAAATTTTTAAAAGTTATTTTTTCGTCTCTAAACTTTACAAAATATTTTGATTTTTTTTTCTTTTATCTATGTCTGTTAGTTTGTGTCCTACGTGGTATAACGGAGTGATAACGTGGTATCTAACTTGGACTAAATTTAAAAAAAAATATGAACTTGTGGCCAATAATTATTGGCACGTGGAAAGCCATTTTTTAAAGGCCAAAAATACCTCACACTCCCTCAATTGACCCTCACTCCCTCGTGCACTGTTAGGAAATCCTAAGTCTTCCATTCATGAAACCCCTACGCCCAAATCTGCGAGTCCAAACCAACTACCCCAAACTGCCTAGATGCATAAAGATTTCAACAAGAGTATGGAGAAGTTTACCTCTCATTGTTTGAATGATGCGTTAAGAACCATATATCACTAAAGCCTTGAACTCATTAAGGTCAAAAGGCTAAAAAATGCCAATAATTAGAGCTAAGAAATTAATGAAAGCATGAGGAGGACTCTAACAATATCGATAAGCGCAAACATGTAACTCCCACCCTTTCCCTTCCTCAAAACTAATACTCCCTCAAGATAAACTACAAAAAATAATAACAAAATGAAATTAGAAGATACTTACATAGGAAGTGAAATAATTGCAAACAGTAACAGAAAACAGAGATAATACTTTGAAAAACAATCTTACAAGTAATTTGAGTTTGGGGATTATGGGTCTTTTGCACTAACCCCAGCCGACCCAGGCAGAGAGAGGCTGACGTTGAATGGTTGAGGATGCCAATAACAAGTTGAGATCGCTGGTAATGGTGGTCTTGATGGGTGCCAATAATTATTTGTGACGTGTTCATATTTTTTTTAAATAAAGTTATTTAATCCAAGTCAAATACCACATCATCCTCCGGCACGAAGGACACAAACTTAACAAACATAAACGGAAGAATGAATATCAGAATGTTTTGTAAAGTTTAAAACATACTGAAAAATGAACTAAAATAATTTAGAGATAAAAATAATATTTTACCCAAAGTAAGAGCATGTTTGGTAGAAGAGTTTAAATAATGTTGTTTGTAATTTTTTGAAATACATATAGGTGAAAAAGTATATAAAAATATATATAATATTATTTAATATATGAAAATGTATGGACTCAGCTACCAAATAGGGCCTAAGAAACCGAAACACCTGATTCACCGATATACAAAATGCTTCTAGACTATTAGCAGAAAAGGCATAAAAAGTTAAAAACCACTGAATCGCACTAGGGGCTAGGGCCCATAAGTCTTCTGGTGAATAAAAACAAAACGCATGTTGACAAATTCGTTCAAGTCTATCGAAAATTTGGGCATCTCAGGCTCTCCTCCCAGCCACAAACGAAACCAACAATTTCACTATTACCGTACCAAAAGATGCAAACCAAAACCCACGTTAACGATAACAAATAGGACAGCCACGGTAACAGTGTAGACCAAATTTGACCGAAAAAAGCAAACCGAAACACACGTTTTAAAAGTAAAAGAAGAGCGCAGCAACAGACAACAGTGGACCAGATTTGGATTTCCCCACCTATAAGGAATATCCCTAACAGTTCATACTTGGGTGGCGTGATACAGCCTGCAATTGCCTTGTTATGAAACAAAAAAAATTCCGACCACCCAATAAGGCAGTGTCAACTACTGCAAAGCATTTCTTATTACCTTAATCCAATTCTTTGCTTAAAATATTTTTTAAAAAGGAAAAGGTAATGCAATATATTTAAATGAATCTTGAACATATCACCAGACAATACAGACAAAATGAAGTCTAGACTACAGACACAAGTCTTCAAATGAATGCAACTATTTCATCCATCACACTTAAGTACCAAACACGTGCACTCCTAGATTATCAGGCCGTGACAGTTCTAATCAGATTAAGACAAGCAAAAATCCCAGCAAACAAGTACTAGACATGAGAACAAAATTTTTTGCAAAGGAAAAATCTTCCATCTGTAAACATCAAACACTTGTTTTTTCTTATCACACAATTAGCTTCAAAACAATGATCCCTCTTGCCACACTTCACTTATGAGACAATCCCATAAGATAACACCTCATCCACGAGAGTTCTTTTAAATTGTTAATCAACAAAAAGAAAACCTCAGCCCATAAGTTCTCTTACAAGTTTTAATTATCCTATCCTTAAATAACACCTCATCCGTGAGAACAACCATAGAGCCCATCATCATGCACTAACATCTCACACAAATATGAGCAATTTTTAAATCCGTTTTAATTGACACAAACTCTAAAAAGTCTCACTGCCAACAAGCCTTGAAGGAGACTTGATCCAGGCCAGAAGAGCAAGGTCTTCGGATTCAGTGAAAAGGACTTTTAAAACCCTAACAATTTGCAAAACTGAATTTGCAAACAAACATACTGGATTATGCCTCACTAGATTTAAGCCAAAGAAAATTAATCCTACATATATTTTGAAAATCAGTGCACAATGAGAAATGCAGGCTTCAACATCAATAAGTTGAATTGAGAAAACAAGATCAAGCAACAAATAGTAAATCCTTTTTTTCCCCGTACTTGAGTTTTGTTCTTTGTAGATCCTACAACTCCTTACAGTAGCCTAGTCATCAATAAACTATAATATGAATAGGAAATGAAGGTTACAACTTACAATTAATAAAGCTGCTGCTGATTTCCTTCAATCCAATTAATAAAAGAAGCCCTTGATGAATTTAAGGAAACGTCAGGACTAGCCATAAATCCCATCAAGAGTCAAGTTTATTGTGCTGCTGCGTCCTTCGAGTTTGAGAGTCAGATTTTGGCCTCTCCAATTCAAGGAAGGTTAATCTTCCTTTGAAAGATCTTGGCATGCCTCCCAATCCAGATAAGCTTTATTTAAAGGACTGTCAGCCTCTCATTGATAAAATGGTGGCAAAGATCAGTTCCTAGACTTTTAGGAAGTTCACTATCCCAGGCTGACTAGGGCTACTCCAAACTATCTTGTACATTCCAATATTTTTATTTTGCCTAAGACAGTGATTAAAACCATTGAATAATGCTTTAATCATTTTTCCTGTAGGGTCAAAGTTCAGGTATAGGAAACTAGAGTTGCATGGGAGAAGGCATGCTTGCCAAAAATAGAAAGTGGGCTTGGTCTCAAGAGGGTATCCGACTGGAGTGGGGCTGCAGTTTTAAAGCACATCTGGAATCTCTTCACATTCCAGATGTGGGTAGTCACAGTGAAGAGGTAGTTTAACACTCCAGAGCTTCCAGACAGTAAAAATTCCTCAGGATTGAAGATGGGCATGGCATGACCACTAGCATCCAGATGGGGACCTATACCTGAAACTTGGTTCTAGGATAATTTATGATGAACAAGAAGTTTTGATGCTAAGGTTGAATCTATTCGCAAGGGCAATGAAGGTGGAAACCTGCCAGGTCTGAAGACCTTGTGTCTGTGCAAAGCAAACTGTTTCTCCTTGATTTGAAAGAGGGAAACAAGGTTATATGGCTGTGTCTAATTCTCATAAGTACATATGTGCTGCTACTTGGGATGCCACAGGGAACAGAGGTTAATTGGTGGAGGTTCATCTAGTTTAACCTGCACAAGGCAGGCTTAATATCCTTCCATGAAAGTCTGCTATGCACATGAATGTCCAAAGATGGTTTAAAGTTTTGGTAGCCTAACGTTTAGTCCCAGGTTGTAAGAAATGCAAACGGAAGTAGCATTGTTTCACTTGCTGCTTCCATGAAAGATAGCAAATGGAGTTAAATGATACCTTAGGTGTTGTTAATACGTGTCTTTGCTCTAGATTGACAATATATGCCTTGGTATTGTATTGGTAGTATAATAGTCTTGTTATGTAAGCTAGAAATATTTTAGAATGTCCTTTGAAGGACTCTGTGTATCAGAATGGCTGTGAGCTTTTGCTGTGCAATGTGTTCATCAATAAAACTTTTGAATTACCAATCAAAAAGCAATGAATGAAATCATGATCCAAGGAGTTCACATATCTAAGACCCTACAAAATTTAAAGAAAGATTAAGGTTCACTACACTAAAATTACCAACTCCAATCTCATCTTTTTAACAAGTAGACCACTTTCAATACAAAAAGCATTTAGGGAATTAGGGCTCCAACAAATTCCCAGTCTGTTTAGATTAGTAAGTTGTCATTAAAAAAATTGGGAAAAAAGTCTAGACGCCAAAGTTGTAATAAATAAATGTACTAATAAATTGATTAGTAATGTCCTACAACTTTAAAATGGAACGAGCATGCGTACTCCAAACAGTATGATCAAAACAGAAATTTTCTGATCTAAGTCCTTGCAAATATGAAAAGGCTACAAGACAACAGCCAAACATCTTTTGCTAGAATGCTAACCAAAGAAAAAACAAATAAAAATTCATGCCAGTCAAATCCAAAAAAGAATTAATGCTCAGATATCGATCATCCAAAAACCAGCATTCAAGTGTCAATATCAACTCCTACAAGCCAAATTCATATCCAACCTCATCAACAACTCTACTTAGATGTCAACTGTGTTCTTGTGAAACTTTATTGCTACTACAAGATGCACTAAATTGATAAAAGGTCATAGACCATACTCAGAAGGGCTTCATCGACGAGAAAATACACTGTTAACTTTTACTAGAGCTATTAAAATTGAGCAGCCAGAAAATTTAAAATTACGCAAAACATTCCTATCTCACAGATTGAGACTGTCAAGAACACATAAGCAACAAAATATGAAGACAAACAAAAAGGATGACAATAAAGAGAAGATATAATTAACAATGTCAAACAGAACCCAATTCAATTTCACCAAACATGATAAGGATAACAATACTAATATAGCAATAAATGTTCAAAACTTCTTTCCTAACAAAATTACATATTCTTAAAGAAAACCCAACACCGAATCAAAAACCGGGCGTGCCCCATTTCCTCCTCAAACGAACTCTTCTAAAAATTAGCAATAGCAACAAGGAATGACCCTGATCAAGATCAATCCCCCTTCCTTCTGAAAGAGCAACCCTCGGTTAACCTAGCACGCCCACCAGTCGGCTGGCACAGCACTGTCTGGCAATTTCCACACACCACCACAGTTTGGGAGTGACTGAACACCGTCGTTCTGCGTAAATTTATTCATTTCCTCTCAAAACTTATTCAATACCAACACCCAGTTTTTCATTTTACAAAAACATTAAATTAACACGAATCAACAACACTGATAATATGATTAACCATGAAACTCGATGAATTAAAGTAACAAACACAGTTTCAAGACAAAGAATTAACAACTTACATGTTAAAGCAACCCTGGCACTTCACATCCTGCACAGATTTAAACCATAATTTAATACAGACTAATTTATTAATATCAGAAAATGAAAATTTCAAAAAAAAAAAATAATAATATGATTACCATGAAAAAAGAGTTGGGAGATTGCACAAGACGCTTGAGCTTGTGCTTCCTCTTCTCAAGCTCAGCAGGAGGGTTGAGCAAATCGATGTCGTTTTGAAGAACCTGACCAAACCCAAGTTACGAGGAAAGGAGACCGTTAAAAACCTTAAAAACTCCGAAACGAGCCAGATCGAAAAAATGGGTATTAGGGGGCTCTTACCATGTTGAATGGACAGATAAGAATGCAGAGGAAGCAAAAACCCTAAAAACCTCTGCGGACAGCGCGATTGCCAGTAGAACGAAATGAGATGGTAAAGAAGCTTAAGATGAATATAAAGGGTACCCTGAAAGATGTGGACCGTTAGATTGTGATGCAATTAGATCTCAGCCATTCATTTCGTCTTTCTCCAAGTGTCTAGGGCAACACTAATTTTAGGGGTATAATCGTCTATTAATTGGTATTTCGATCATTCTTCTTTTGTTTTGACCCCTTATAAATATATATATATATATATATTTTCCTGCATTTCATCCTGCAAGTACCATGATGTTTGGCAGAACAAAGTGGGAGAGAAGAAAAAAAACAAAGGAAAAGAAAGCAAAAAGAAAAGAGAGTGTTTTATTGTTGTCCGATTAACAAGTTTCTTCAAGGCATTCAACGATAAAACATTTGATGTAATTTAATGCAATCACAATGTGAGAAACCGTGTCAAGCCCAACCTTTCAAATGGTTTGGCATGACTTATGCAAATGAGGGGAGTTGCAGCCTATCAAGAATGAAGGTTCTACTAATTTTATCTTTCTTTAAATTAAGGGTTTTACATAGAGTCATAATTTATTTAGTCGTAAAAATAAGAAAAATTCAAAACTTGAAGTTAAATCTCTTATTGATGAGTTGAAATTGAAATTGTGCATCTTTTGAAAATAACTAAAAAATTACATTCCTTTGGTCCTTGATATAATTTAAGAAAATTACATGGCTTTTTTTTTAGTTATAATCTAAAAATTGAAAATTACAAGAAAAAACATAATCTATTAACTCTTGATCTAAGTTCGGAGGCTAGGTTATAAAACGTGAACATACTAGGCACCCATCTTTCTTAATGAAGCCAGTTTTATAGATTTTGGTGGCTAATGATCATATCATATCATTCAAACAATTTATACAATTTATATAATCCATTAACATGTTATTATAGATTGAAATAAGCATTCAAGAGCATGGGAAAAACCCTATTCTAGGCATACAAACATGAATTGGGAAAAGAAATAAGGTGAAAAATTAATGGATGTCTTAAGAGCATTGATCTCGAAAATATTTTTCAAATCTTTTTATGGAAAAAGAAAAAAATAATTGACTTTTTGGCAGCTTTTTATATTTTTCATAAAAGTTGTATTAAAACTTTCTTAAAATTTTCTATTAACAAATGACCAAAGAGTACCCATTAACCAAACCCATGAATTAAAACCCTAAAACAAGCAAAGACTAAGAACAACCTAGATCTAACATGCTAGCATTCAAGAGCGAGTGAAGAATTTAAAATAAAACATGCTTAAATCTAAAAGAAAATTTTTAAGAAAAAAAGAAAAAAATTATTGATTTTTTGACAGCGTTTTATATTTTCCATAAAATTGGTATTAAAACTTCCCTAAAATAGTCTATTAACAAATGCCCAAAGAACACCCATTAACCAAACCCTTAAATTAAAAGCCTAAAACAAGCAAAGACTAAGAACAACCTAGATCTAACATGCTAGCATTCAAGAACATGTTAAGAACTTGAAATAAAACATGCTTAAATCTAAAAGAAACTAGGGCATAATTGTCGACACCCTATTTTGCAACTCATACTTAACCTCACTTGCATTACTTTGCATATACCATCTCATGTCTTCAAGGCAAGATTGTAATTTTTGCCGTCTAATCTCCAACTACTTTTCATAAAATAAATCTTGAAGACATAACGAAAAAAAATGACAATTCATGAGCATTAATCGAACCATTGGATTAAAAAGATATCAAAGGAATAAGTTTTCAAGGTAAGGTGTATTTGCATGAATTAAATCATAATCTCTTAATTTTAATGGCCTTGTAGTCTAGTTTAAATTAAATGATGTGTCATAATCCTATTGGCTAAGGATAGAGTTTAAGGTAAGGTTGCATGCACCCAATTTAATCCGAAGTCAAAGCATTTATTAATTCTTGACAAAATAGACAAAAATTGATTAATTCGACAAGTAATTAAATAATTAAATTTTTTTGGAATTAATTTGTTGGCCTTGAGAACCAAGAAAATCAAAAAAGGAAGTCAAAATTCGAAGGAAATCAAATCACAACTAGAAAGAAAAAGTTAAATACTCAAAGAGGTTTGGATAACCTTGTTTATCAAAAATGAATAAAAATTGGAATGGAAGCAATTGAAACCAAAAAGGAAAGGATCCAAAGAGGATCTAGAACAAGTGCCAATTGACACATGGACCGGAATCCCCAAATCTCCTTCCTTTTTTTCTTTAACTTGCTCTCCACTTAGTTTGAATTTGATCCTACATTTTTTTTCCTTTAGAAACCTAATTTTACTGAGTCCCACATTACTTAGGGACTCATTCCTAGCTCCCCCACACCTAGTATAAATACCCTTATTTACCTACAGTTCAACTCCAAAAATCCTCTAAACTTCCTACTAAACTGAGATCTCTCTCTCTCTCTCTCTCTCTCTCTCTCTTAGGTTAGTAGTAGGAAGGTGCACTTGGTGTCTTGGACCAAAGGTCTCAATTCACTATAATGAATAGTTTGGACCTCTTGATCTCAGGCTACCAACTTTCTATTCACAAATCCCGCTCTAGATGAGCTTTCTTGCTTAGAGTGCTTAGGAGTTCTAATGCATGCAAATAAGGTTTTTGAATCTCTTGTTTTTTAATTATGCCCTAAATTTAGATTCAAGCATGCTTTATTTTCTTGTTCTTATTTATACTATTATTTAAGGGTCTTTCCCTATCTGAGTTCCTCATTTTCATGGTTCTAAAATACCCTCATCATATTCACTCACAAGTTTTTAACTAATGGGTAAATACATAAAATAAAACTCCCACTAACCCACGTATGCTTTGCCATTTTACAACCCCTCATCTTTCATTCTTCTTCAAATTAAACATATTCAGTTTCAACTTTAAATCATCTTATTTCTTTTTTTGCTACTTTCAGATTTGGTTCTAAACAGCTTAAATCTCAATATTTTCTATAATTAAGTTAGCAATTGGATTTCCTATTCAATTATTTAAAGGGCTTCCCTTGTTTGGGTTCCTTATTTTTGTGGTTTTAAAATACCTTTATCATATTTACTCACAATTTTTTAACTAATGGGCAAATACATAAAATAAAACCCCAACTAACCACATATGCTTTGCCATTTTACAACCCATCGTCTCTCATTTTTCTTCAAATTAAACATATTCAGTTACCATACCAATACGTGCAGCGGTCTAGTAACATCAATATTTCGTACCAGTTTAAATATCGGGCGTATCGGTCAATTTTGGATGTCTTAGTCAATGTTAGGCGTACCAGCTGAGACATGAATATATATATATATATATATATATATATATATATATATATATTTATGTTTTGTAATTTTTAAATTATTTTAAGGGAAAAACTACTATCTCAATCTCTCCTCACAATCTCACACTGTTTCTCTCATTCTCTCAGTCTTTGAGTCTTTCTTTCTCTCACAGTCTCTCTTGGTCTTTCTTTCTCTCTCAGTTCACGTCAATTTTAGATTTAGTTTCTCAAATCTTATCTAAGCCGAAGCTAGAAGCTGTAGAGCAAGGAAAATTTTGTATTTTGTTTTCTTAGTATGTAATGAAAAATTAAGTTTTCTGTTTTTTTTTTTAGTTGATGCTAAAGTCTAAATCCATGAATAATTTGTTCTGAATTGAGGTAATATTCTATAGAAAACGTTAATTATTATTATTATCATCATCATCATTATTATTATTATTATTATTATTGTAAGTGCACAATTTGTACTCGGTCCAATCAATAGATAGACTCAAGCCCAAAGAGCATTATACAATAAAATTTGTAGAGCGTGGGCTGAAACCTAGGTTTTATGGATATTGGACAACAAATAGATGGGCTAGATCGCCACTACCTACGCAATCAATGGATGAAAATAACAGAAATTCTCCTCAGACGTAATTCGAGGATCACTTATATTACCTTTCTTTCTTTAAACAAAAGATTCAAACTAAAGATAATGTGTACAGTGCTTTCTCTCTATCTCTCTCTCTTTTTCCTTCTCCAATCCTCCTTTTTCTAATGCCTCTTTTTTTTCTTATATCCATTTTCTTCTCCCTTTCATATTCCACGTGTAGCACAAATCACCCAATTAAATGCTTGTCCCATTCACCACCTTCTTGAAGTCTTCAAACAATAGCTGGAAGGCTGTACATTATTGTTCAGAGGTCATTTTCCCATTAATACGGTTAGAGAGGTAGGTACAAGGCCTTTAATGCGGTGGTAACAACCTTTTCCCTTGATATTTCTCATACGTTCTTCCTCTCTATAATTGTGTGGAATATACCTTTACCCACTAAGCCTTCCAGAATCCTCTCCCTAAACATCATGACATGTCATATGATCTTCACTTGACTTAGCCGAGGAGATACCTCTCCTTGGACAACCTCATCAACCTTTCTAGCAAAAGCTGGCTTATGGGCCCAAAGGCTCTGCTTGGACAGGTTTACACTACCAAATCAGGCCCAAGGCCCAAATGTGTGTTTTAACCATTTTACCCCCCATAATAGCCCTTTAAAACTTCGTTTTTCTCCCCATCCATCTGGGAAGGAAAATGAAGTTTTGACACAACACCACAACCTTCACACGCTCTTCAAATCAGCACGTGTGAAAACATTATCTCACCTTTTTCAAATCACTACTGACGCTTCGAAATCTGCCAAATGCGCATTAATTGTTGTAGGTAACGCCTTGTCCCCACGTCCAAAGGTGTGATGCACATCCAATGGTTCGGGTCTTTCTCAAATATTGGGCGGGATAACTCTCATTCAATGTCGCTTCCCATACGCCAAAACGCCTAAGAAACCAAAATTCAACCTCTCACTTCAGAAATCAATCAAATCTCAAAAGTTTCTATTCTCTCTCCTCTCAAGAAGCTCGCGAAGAATCGTCTACCTATTTCCCATAAGTTCTCAATCTTTTAATTTCATTTCTCCTCGGCTATTGTTCTTGGCCATTGATTACATCCTTCCCCTCTCTAAAATTTCACTCTTGCCCCACCAAATGGATAGGTTCAAGTGTCTAGTAGATACCGATGCCGGTATGGAGGGTTTTCGGGTTAAATATCATATTCCTCAAAACGTAGGCTTAAGATATTGCTCCCCTGAAGCCATAGCTGACGATAGGGAAGAAGGAGAAGTTGTCATTCCCATCATCGCATTCTTAGAGGGTGGGATGACACTTCCCATGAAAAACGAAACCAGCGAATACCTCTGTAACCATAGGTTATGCCTAGATCAATGCACACCCAACATATTTAGAGTTTTAGGCTGTGTCAACGCTCTAAATGAGCAAATGGGTCTGAATCTCACATGGCACGACGTCGTCTACATGTACGAGTGTCATAAACTTAAAGATGTAGGATATTACCTCAAATCTAGGTCTAACATTGTGGGGCTCATATCTTGTCTTCCCAAATCCAATAAAGGTACGAAAGACGACTACCTAATTGCTTTTGGAATGTGGTATGATGGTCCTCATTGCCCAGTCGAGTGGGGAATCCCAGGTGTGACTCCATAGGAATTAGATTCCCTAACCTGTGACTTACTTGTTTTAACTTTATTGTTTCTGATTACACTATCTTCTACTCTCTCTTCATTTGGCCCTTATTGTTGATCTAATTATATTCACTTCCTCATACATTTTTTGCAGACAAACAACACGTACGGCCCCGTCTAAGCCTTTGCAGCGTCGCAAACCTCAATTCGAGGTGTTCGTGAGCAAAGACTTGCAAGTGAGAGCAGCCCATCTCATATTGGGATATACCCCTCTGTTAGAGGACTTCCAAGATATCGGCAACGCGATCATTGTGGGTGACCAGAGACGTAGAAGAATAGACATTTCGAGACTTGGCTTTCTTTCTGCCCACGAGCTACCAGACGATCCTACCATCATCTTGTACACATGACCAATTAGAGTGGTCCCTCTTTCGACACGTCTTCAAGAAATAAGCATTCGAGAGGAGACAACATCTTCGCACCTATCCCTTGAAGAGGAAATTGATCAGTTCTGTCTTGAGGAAGCCGAAAGACCTCAAGAGGGCCACGTCGTTATCCTCTCGGACGAAGAAAACGAACTTGCAGAGGGCTCTGGTATAAAAGACTTAGTAACAACGCAAGTTGATATCAATGTCAAGGAAGAAGAGATGTCCACATAAGAGCACTGATGACCAGGAGGGGCACACAAGCTCCCAAAAAGGATACAATTTGATCTCAACCCCCGCCCAAGCTGCCGCCACCTCTTCTTCTTTCCGACCCCAAAATTCCTGCCCCCGACTCCAAAAAGAAAAGGAAAAACGAGGCTGAGGAGACAGAAATGGCATAACAGAAGAAGCTGAAGCAACAACAACAACAAAAAGTTGCTAAGGGTGGAATGTGCACCCACTTTGTATAGAGTAGGAAAAGCCACGGTCTGGCCGAGGTGCACCGCATGCAAGCCAATTGGTCCCCTGCATTGGAACTAGATGGGGCTCCAATTCCATGCCACTCCAATATAAGCGATTTCTAGCGAGGACATGTCCACCACCTAGCTAATGCTCTAGAACAGCCTATTCTTTTACCAAAGGATATGGATGCTCTAGAGAAGATAAGCTAGCCACACCTCTTCCTCTCCCTAAAAAGGGACTTGGCTTTGATAAGTGTCCTCCAATTACTTCTATCTCACTGTTTTTATTATCTATCTGCGTAAAGTCTTTCATACGTGTTTCTATGTTGTTTCTACCATAATGTACTTGTTCCACATTTCAATGCCGGCCATTTAAGAGGTTTTTGTTGCCGAGAAGTGGGTGGAGGACTCTCGGAAACAAGCTACAGTCGAACTTCAGGTTAGAGTGGAGACGAAGAAAGCTTTAGGCTGTGCCATGGCAGAGAATGAGGATCTGGCCAAAAAATTGGCAGACGAAAAGAAAGAAAGAAATAGTGCTGAGGCTGAACTCAAAACTACCAAGACTCAAGCTGAGGGGCAACGCAAACTGCTGCGCCAAAAGGGAGAGGATCTATCCAAAGCCCAGCAGGAAAATTCAAACTTAAAAAAGGAGCTTGTTTGGGCTAAGGAAAAGGCTCGTACCCTCGGGGAGACCATGGAGGCTACCAAGAAGGCTTCTTACAATGAAGGGGTTGAGGCAACAAAAACCCGACTGACTGAGGAGCTAGCTAAATTGTGTAGGGAGTACTACTAACAAGTTTGGGCAGAAGCCCTAAACGTGGCGGGAGTCCCAACAACTTCTGAATGGAGAAAGGTCGAGAACATTTGGATTCCTCAGGACATCCAAGTGATTGAAGACCTACCTCCCATTTCAACTACCTCCAAGACAGTGCCTTTGATACAACCATCTTCAATTCAAGAACTTATTCCATCTCCTAAAGAACTTGCTGGTTCTGATAAAGAGAGGGAACAAGGTGACAAGGCTAAGGAGCACCCGAGAGAGCATTCTGAACAAAATGCTGCTCCACAAGTCCAAGCCTCATCCGAAGTTGAGCCTAAGCAGACAAGGGAGGAGGACAAAGTGAAAAAGGCTGCAAAGAAGTCCAAGCAAGACCCTCCACCAAAACTCAAGGCATAGGCAATCTAAGACTTTTTCCTTTATGTAGCTTTTCATTTTCTTCTTAACTTTTATTTTGATCCTTTTATCTTTGAATTTCCTTTTCAATGTACCCATTGACAGAATCAATGACAAATTCAAAAGATCGCTCTTTAACTTATTGCCAATTTTCTTTACTAAAATATTTATCTCTTTTACCTTAATGTAAATTACATGCATAGCACAATTGACTTAATATCCCAATGTACAGGGAAATCTTTATAGTGTCTCAGCCAAAACTAGTAATCCGACATGAAACTACACTTATTTTATCAACTTAAATCATCAACAGATAATCTATGTATTAAAACTGTAATATCCGAAGTGAAACAACATACAGTTAAATATGTATGAATATATCTGAACTTAAAACAAGAGAAATACAGTTTAAGACTTGACTTGATATTTAATTTGGCCTAAGAATCCAATCATATCCAAATTCATGTCCAATATATGGGAGAATAAACTGAAATGTTAATTTTTCCAAAGTAGATGATCTGAGGACCAAACATAACTAAGGTTCTGTTTAACACTTAATAAAATATCAATTTCCACGAGGTATGTGGTCCGAGGATCCAAGCATAACCAAGTTTTTGTTCGATATTTAAGAAATAATGAATTGAAATGTTAAATTTTTCAAAGTAGATGATTTGAGGACCAAACATAACTACAGTTCTGTTTAACACTTAATAAAATATCAATTTCCACGAGGTATGTGGTCCGAAGATCCAAGCATGACTAAGTTTTTGTTTGATACTTATAAAAAATGAACTGAAATTTAATTTTCCTAAAGTAGATGATTCGAGGACCAGACGTAACTAAGATTCTGTTTAACACTTAATAAAATATCAATTGTCACAATGTATATGGTTTGAGGATCCAAGCATGACCGAGTTTCTGTTCGATATTTAAGAAATAATGAATTGAAATACAACACAATGATAATAGAACAAAAATGACAAAAGTGTCTTTCATTAATAGTGATATATTCGTAGGTTATTTACATTCCAAGGACGTTGTACAACTTTTTCATCTAAATCTGCTAGACGATATGCCCCTATGCTTGTTACAGAGGTGATTCGGTATGGTCTTTCCCAAGTAGGTCCTAGCTTTCCCCATGTTGGGCTCTTGGCAATACCCAAGACTTTCCTTTCCTCAATACTAAGTCTCCAGGTGCAAGTGGCCTTAGCTTCACATGAGCATCATACCTTCGTTTGAGCTTATGTTGATAATAAGCTAACTGAACCATGGCCGTCTCTCGCCATTCCTCAACTAGATCCAAGTTTTTTCTAGCAAACCATCATTATTGCTTAGGATGAAGGAGCTTGTCTTCAACGTTGAAAACCCAGTTTCCAAAGGGATCACGGCCTTGGCCCCATAAGTCATGGAGAAGGGCGTCTCTCTTGTGGATCTTTGCCGAGTAGTTTGATATGTCCACATAACATGTGGCAATTCTTCCACCCATCTTCCTTTTGCATCATCCAACCTCTTTTTAAGTCCACTTACTATAACCTTATTAATTGCCTCGGCCTACCTATTACCCTGCGGATAAGCTGGAGTGGAGTATCTATTCGTGATATCTAGGTCACAACAGTATTTTTTGAAGGCCTTACTATTAAACTGCAAGCCATTATCTGAAATAAGAGTATGAGGTATCCTAAACCTAGTGATAATGTTCTTCCAAACAAATTTCTTTGCATCCACATCTCTAATGTTTGACAAAGGCTTCGCTTCAACCCACTTGGTAAAGTAATCTATTCCTAAGAGTAACCACCTTTTATTTCCCACAGCCTTTGGGAAAGGCCCTACTATGTCCAATTCCCATTGAGCGAACGACTAAGGACTAGACACAGGATTAAGTACACCACTGGGTTGATGGATGTTAGGAGCAAATCTCTGGTATTGGTCACATTTTCTTGCGTAATCCTAAGCTTCTCTCTACATATTGGGCCACCAATATCCTTGGGTCAGAGCTCTATGAGCTAAAGACCCTCCTCCCGTACGACTTCCACAAATCCCTTCGTGCAATTCCTCCAAAAGTGACTCCGTTGCTTCAGGGTGTACATACAGCAAGTATGGCTCAGAAAAGGAGCATTTATATAACTTCTAATCCTCGGACAACCAGAATCCAGGTGCCTTTCTACGAACTTTATCTGCCTCAGATCTCTCCTCGGGCAAAACATCACTCTTAAGAAAGGATACTATAGGGTCCATCCAACTAGATTCGAGCCTAATTTAATGAATATGGACAGCATCAACAGACGTCCGAGCAGGTTTCATTAAATCTTCAACAAGAATGACTCGGGGCAAACCTTGAGCCGAAGATGTTGCAAGTGTGGCTAATGAATCAACATGTGTATTCTCATTCCTAGATATATGCATCAAGGTAAAAGAGTCAAGTTTGGATTTTAAACACTTGACTTGGGTAAAATATTCTTGCATTCTTGGATCTCTAGCCTCTAATGTCCCTACCACTTGGCTTCCGAGAACATTTGGACTGATTTTTCGCCCATTTTCTGAACCATATCCATTTTGACCAGTAGAGCTTCATACTCAGCCTCATTATTAGTGACTGAGAACCACAATCTTAACGATTTTTCAAAAGTAATTCCTTCAGGAGATACCAAAACTAGCTCCACATCAGATCCTCTCTGATTTGCTGCCTCATCCACATACACTTTCCAAATCGGAAGTTCCTTGCACAAAATCATGCCAATTGATTTTCCATCCATGTGCAACCCCTTTACACTTTCTCCTAATGAAGGTTCTGTGAATTCTGCCACCAAATCAACAAGGACCTGGCCCTTGACAGAGGTGCGAGGCATATATTTAATATCAAAAGCCCCCAAGATAGTTCCCCATTTTACTATCCTCCCTAAGTAATCAACACTTTGCAATACGGATTTGAGAGAGAGTTGAGTCAAAACAACAACTGTGTGGGATTGAAAATAGTAAGGAAGTTTGCGCGTAGCATGCACTGTGGCCAGAATTGCTTTTTCCAACGGTAAATAACGCACCTCAGCTTCATGCAAAGATTTGCTCACATAGTAAACTGGTCTTTGCACCCCATTATCGTTTCGTATCAAAACCAAACTAGCGGCATGGATGACGACAGCTATATACGCAAACAGGATTTCATCTTCCTCTGGTTAAGACATGATTGATGGTTGAGAAAGGTACTCTTTAAGTTGTTGAAAAGCTAAGACACACTCCTCAGTCCATTCGAATCCCTTCCACTTATTCAGCAACTAGAAGAAAGGTCTACACCTATCAGCGGATCAAGAAATAAACCTGTTGAGAGCAGCAGTCATCCCTGTTAGCTTCTGAACTTCCTTTGGATTCTGAGGAGGTCGCAAGCTGTTAATTGCTCTAACTTGTGCCAGGTTTACTTCTATTCCTCTATGAGTAACCATGTAGCCTAGAAGTTTACCAGAGCCTTTGCCAAAAGAGCATTTAGAGGCGTTAAGGTGCAATTTGTACTTCCTAAGCATTTGGAAGGTGTCATCCAAATATTTCACTTGCATAGGTACCACCTTACTTTTCACCACCATGTCATCCACATACACTTCAATAGTCTTTCCCAGCTGCGACTCGAACATCTTGGTCATCATCCTTTGATAGGTAGCCCCTGTGTTTTTCAAACCAAAAGGCATCACCTTATAATAGTAATTCCCCATAGGAGTACTGAAGGTTGTCTTCTCCTGATCACACTAGGCCAAAGGTATTTGGTGATAGCCTTGGAAAGCATTCAAAAAACTCATCCGAGGATGTCCGACTATAGCATCCACCAACTGGTCTATACGAGGCATCGGAAATGAATCCTTAAGATAAGCCTTGTTCAGATCAATAAAGTCCACACACACTCTCCACTTCTCGTTCTTCTTCTTCACCACCACTGTGTGCTCCAACCATTCTGGATAAAAAAAACTTCTTTAATTGCCCCAGCCCTTTTAAGCTTGAGCACCTCTTCCTTGACAACCTTGGCATATTCTTTAGAAGAACCCCGAGGTGGCTACCTCCTCGAGACAATGGTAGGATTGACGTTCAAATGATGGAAAATGAAGTTTGGATCAACCCTAGGGGCCTCATAGGGATCCAAAGCAAATATGTCCACATTGTTCTTCAAAAACATAACTAATTCCATCTTCTCCTGATGTAGTAGCCGAACACTAACTTGAAAGAATTTTTCAAGGTCATCATCTATAAGAAACCTTTCTAAATCTTCACATGTTGCTTCCTCTGTTGTCACCACATTAGGCGCATCCAGAGACATTAATCACTATAAATCCTCCGTAGTCGAGACCGAGGATCCTGGTTTAGCCTGATGCAGTATTGCAGCCGATATACATTGTCTTGCTACTGATTGGCGCTTAAGAATTTCTTCAATCAGTTCCCCCGATGGGAACTTCACTTTGACATGTAGAGTTGAGGAAACAGCACCCAGAGCATGCAGCTAAGGCTTTACGACGATGGCCATGTATGGGGGATAAGCATCGATCACAATGAAATCCACATCAACTATTTCTAGACCTGACTGCACAGGCAAGCGAATTTGTCCCTTTGGTATAATGACCTTTCCTTCAAAACTCATTAGTGGTGAATCATAAGCCGTAAGATCTCCGAGTTTTAAATTAAGCCCCTTAAACAAATCAGGGTACATAATATCAGTACTACTACCGTGATCAACCATCACTCTTTTCACATCATAGCCCCCTATCCTTAGTGTAACAGCCAGAACATCGTCATGCGCTTGAATGGTCCCAACCTTATCTTCATCTGAGAAGCCCAAAGTAAGTGGAGTACCCCCTTTAATCCTCTTCAGCCTCGAGCCAGACTCTTCGGTGAGAATATGTGACACAGACATCGCCCTAGTAAGGAAAGAGCTAGTCCTGCTAAGAGCAGCGAAAATGAAATTAATCGTTCCTAAGGGAGGCCGGGATGAATTGTTTCTCTGATTAATCGAACTTGAATGGCTTCCTTGTCCATTGGGCTGATACAAAAATTGCTTCAACTTTCCTTCACTAACCAACTGCTCCAGATGGTTTCATAGTGTCTGATAATTCTCGGTGGTATGACCTACATCTTGATGATATTGACAAATGAGATTCTGATTCCGCTTCGTAAGGTTTCCAGCCATTTTTTTGGGCCATTTAATGTATGGTTCCTTCTGGATCTTCTCTAGCAATTGATGTACCGGTTCTCGGAATATGGTGTTGACAGCCTGAGGAGTGGCTGAACCCGATTCCCCAGCGAAATCTCTCCTCGGCCTATTGTTATTGTATCTATCCGACCTGAAATCCCTCCTCTCTTGAGGGATAACCTTCGCCTTCCCTTTGCCATGTTGCTGATCTTCCTCGACTTGTTTGTATTCATCAATACGATCTATGAGCCGACGTACACTCTGTACATGCTTTTTAGTTAGAGATTTCCTTAAGTCGTGATCAATTGGGAGACCCACTTTGAAAGTTTTGATCGCCACTTCATCAAAATCGTCATCAATTTCATTAAACGTCTCCCAGTATTTATCAGAATACATTTTCAAGGTCTCTTATTCCCTCATGGCCATGGACAACAATAAGTCCAAAGGCCGAGGAGCTCTATTGCATGTAATGGATCAAGACCCAAAAGCCCTAGTGAGCTCTATGAAGGAATCAATAGAGCCCGCCTTTAGGCTGATAAACCATCTCATAGCAATAGGTCTCGAGCTAGAGGGGCAGACTTTGCACATTAAGGTTTCATTCTTAGAGTGTACTGTCATCCTTTGATTGATATGACTCATGTGCCCCACTGGGTCTGTTCTACCATTATAAATGGTGAACGTGGGCTGTGTGAACCGTCGTGGAAGTTTTCCCTTTTCAATCCTGCGTGAGAAAGGTAACTTGGAGATTTGGTGCAACGCCTTGCTCATAGCATCGTTCCCCAAGCCCCTAGAGGAAGACTTTTTATCCCTACGACTAGGAAGATCGTCTTTCTCATACGAGAAAGTTTTGCCAGGAGAAGTCTTGGACCTTGGCTTGTAACTATTACCTTGAGAGCCCTCAGAAGAAGGATCAGAAAGAGATGGTGTCCGCCTCCATCTCACATGGCGCAACTTCTTCTTAAGGTGATCAATCTCCTTCTGTATGGCCTTCGCGTCATCCTCATGGGGGACTCTGCTTCCACCACGCAAACGACTCCCGCTGGTGCGCACCGTATGTACACTACCCTTTTGATCCCTTTCACGTTCAAGATGTTGGAAATGATCCTCATGCTGGGACCCTAGAGACTCTGCTTGATGCAGATTCGAGCTTGCCATAGTGTTCCAATTCTTTAAACACAAGATTTTTCACAGACGACGCCAATTGTAAGTGCACAATTTGTACCCGATCCAATCACTAGATGGACTCAGGCCCAAAGAGTCTTATACAATAAAATTTGTAGAGCGTGGGTTGAAACCTAGGTTTTATGGATATTAGACAACAGATAGGTGAGCTAGATCGCCACTACCTACGCAATCAATGAATGAAAATAACGGAAATTCTCCTCGGACGTAATCCGATGATCACTTATATTACCTTTCTTTCTTTAAACAAAATATTCAAACTAAAGATACTGTGTACAATGCTTTCTCTCTCTCTCTTTCTCTCTTTTTCCTTCTCTAATCCTCCTTTTTCTAATGCCTTATATATATATATATATATATATATATATATATATATATTCATTTTCTTCTTCCTTCATCTTCCATGTGTAGCACAGATCACCCAATTAGATACTTGTCCCATCCACCACCTTCTTGAAGTCTTCAAACAATAGTTGGAAGGCTGTACATTACTGTTCATAGGTCATTTCCCCATTAATGCGGCTAGAGAGGTAGGTGCAGGGTTTTTAATGCCGTGGTAAAAGCCTTTTCTCTTGATATTTCTTACACGTTCTTCCTCTCTATAACTGTGTGGAATATGCCTTTACCCACCAAGCCTTCCAGAATCCTTTCCCCAAACATCATGACATATCATATGATCTTCACTTGACTTAGCCGAGGAGATGCCTCTCCTTGGACAACCTCATCAACCTTTCTAGTAAGAGCTGGCTTGTGGGCCCAAAGGCTCTGCTCGGACAGGCTCACACCACCAAATCAGGCCCAAATGCGTGTTTTGACCATGTTACCCCCACAATTATTATTATTATTATTATTATTATTATTATTATTATAGTGATAAACCCGGAACTATATATTGCTACTGACCAGTACCAAAATATCGCTCCCTTGGCCAAACTCGTACAGCCTCCGATGCGAGATTAACTCCCTTGAACTTTCAACTTTACATACTGTTCTTTCTTCTTCTTCTACTTTCAGATTTGGTTCGAAACAGTTTGACTCTCAATATTTTCTATAAATAAGTCAGCAATTGGATTTCCTTATACAAATTTTATTCGGTCAAGTTGTGACCAACTTGGTCTTTGGAAAATTCAGGCCACACAAAAAAATCAAAATCTATAAAGTAGAGAAAAAGCCACACGAAAAAGGTAAGGATTCATTCCTAGAAAGTTCACTTTTAGTTCAAGTTTGATTATTATTGGTTCTAAGTTTCAATTGATTTTGGGATATTTCATATTTACTTTGATTATTATTTGTTTTAAGTTTCAATTGATTTTCGGATATTTCATATTTGCTTTGCGTTTTTTTATATAATCAAATTATGAAAATTCCTTCCTTTGGCTGCTTCTGGTTCATAAGCGGCTTCATGATGTAGTTTTCTGGTTATTAGTTCTTTTGGTAGTATTTCAGAAGTTATTTCTTTTTCTATTTCTCCCAAGCTAGGTGTTTGCATTGCCAAGGGTCATACTTTTTGTTGGAATATTTTTATAAAAATTACAATATTTTTATGCCAGGGTCTAAAACTACTTTTAGGGGGATTAAGTATCGCACATTTTGCCTTCGTGAGAAGGAACTGACATACTATTATGTCATTTAAAGGGGTACAGACCACGAAACATACATATATCACAATTCCGTAGGTTTGGACAATATGTTGACTATAAATCACCCCTTTATGGGACAGTATTTTGGAATATTTTAGTAGCTTCATTTACATCCCCATTCATTATGCATTGCATCCATTCTCATCATTTTGCCCACAACTCTTTGAGCTTAAACTATTATGGATTGCTACCAAGGGTTTCATGACATCCAAAAATAAAATTGTGCCAATGTTTATTTTTAGGATGTTGGAAATTTTGAGTAAATTGATCGAACTAACTTTAAGAAAAACTTTCCCACATTTTCGAATTTCATAAAAGTAACTGCCTCAATGTGATGAATCCATAGATCTCATCGTTTTCCAATGATGTTTCTAGGTATAATAATTTTTTTTTTTTTAAAAAAAAAACTTCCTCGATTTAGGGTTTTTTTTTTTTTTTTTTTTTTTTTTTTTTTTTCTATTTTCTATTTTCTTATTTCATGGCAACATTCAAACGAAATTTCTCATTTTCATAATGGGTTTCTAGTGATGATATGATTGTAGACTTTAAGATGGGTGGGGGATTATGGCTTGCTTTTGAGATGGATTTTGGAGATTTTAAGCTCCTTTTCATTAAAATGGAATCCCTAATCCTTGCAAAGGGGCTTTCTTTTTTCTTTGTTTTTTTGAAAGGGTCAAGTTTATAGGGTCAAAATGAATAATGTGGCAACGAGTGAAAGAGTAAGCCAAAAATGAAAGCCTAGCAGCACATGCAAAACACATTTAGACTTTATTTTATGGAGGTTTGTAATAGAATATCAAAATATCAACAAAAAAAGTGACTCCATTTCTACCATTATTAGGATATTACGATTTGGTTGTATACCAAAAAATAAAAGGATTCAGGATTTGATCTGTTCAATGAAATAAGAACATAATAATTAGAAAGAATATAGAATTCATTTAAATTTTTTTTTTGGCACTTAACCTTTTCGCAGATTCAATTGTTCAAAAAAGAATTTGCAAAGAAGATAGAATGTATGGCATCGCCACTCCCTTTGGCAGCATCCCCTCCCCCCAGGCGCTTCCATACCAATTTTGTTTTTATTGTTCTTGTTATCTTTCTTTCTTGCAGTCTAAAATTGTTATTGAACTGGTTAAATTTGGTACAGTTAGTAGGAAGTGGTGATAGATAGGAGGAGAGATCTTTCTAACTTACCTGATTCCTTTTTGATGCCAGTCCAAAGAGGAGCTAGTAGAACAATTAACACAAGAGAGGAGACTTGAGAGCAAATATCTCAAGGAGACGCCCCGATTTGTATTCTTTTTATATTATGTGTAAATATCCTTGGTGATAAATGACACAATCTCTATTACTAATCATTTGCATAATTTGGCATTTCTAACCATCCACTCATTTTTGGTAACCCTTGCGTTATGTTAATACGTACAAACATTGGTGAAAGAGTCAAATAATCTCTCATGGCTTTATTGGTGTTGCACTTTTCTTTTTGGTGGGAACGAGTTATGATAGAATATGTCTTGTTTATCTCAATGAAATGGGCGAAATGGCGGTCCCGGTTCCAAAATATTCACAACTTTTAGTATCTTATTGATGGCTTCCCTTGCATTATTGGGGATGAATGGTTTTGTTGCAGAATTAATGACATTTTTTGGAATAATTACTTGTCAAATTTTTTTTTTAATACAAAAAATACTAATTTATTTTTTAATGGAACTCAGATTCAAAATTTTCTTGATTCATCCCCTCATGGTGAGGAATTACCAAAACATTTGACTTTTCACCCATCTTTCTCTCTCTCTCTCTCTCTCTCTCTCTCTCTTCTCTCTCTCTCTCTTTATATATATATATATATATATATATATAATATATATATATTAATAGCTAAAACTGAGATAAAATTCAATTAGATTTCAAATTGAAATTCAATTAGAGTCTAATTTTGCACCATGTGTCTCATTTAATCTTTTTTTTTTTTTTTGTACAAGTGAGTTAATTCAGTGTAGAGAAAGAGAAGTCTAATATAAATAAACCCATATATATATGTGTGTGTGTGTGTGTGTGTAAGGACCAAATAAACTTGCGGCCTAAACCCACTTAGAACAGTGAGTAGTATAATTCAACCTTGGCCTAAATCAATAAAACTTGTAAGAGAGGGAAACAAACAACAAGAAGGGGCTCTGCCCGAGGATGAAAATAAGGAAGAAAGGGTTGATGTTGTAGAATTGATGAGCAAATGTCTCCACTTACGCCTGCCCGAGGAGTCCAATGTTGTACAGAAAGTTGCACTGTTTAGTCTCTTCTCTTAATGTTCTTCTTGTTTCTTGTTCTTCTTTTTTGATACTTGTGTTCGTCCCTTTCTTTGAAATCACTCTCTTTCTTATATACTCCCCCTCCTTCACATCTTGACCTCTCATCTTTACCTAACAAATCTCTCCTCATGACACTTGTCTCTTTTTACATCTAAAGAAGGTGGTAGAAGGAGTTTACTTAGCTACGACTTACGCTATTCAGGTCATTTCTTCATCAATGCAGCTGATAAAGTTGTTGCAAACCATTTAATGCGGAGGCAATAGGCTACTCCAAACTGGAAACTTCCCCTATTTTCACTAATTCTCTCTCTTCAGACCATTCTTTCTCCCTAGAATGCCTCAAAGTCCTTTGTCTCATCCCCTTCTCTTCTTGGGCAAATTTCCTCTTCGGGCACGTGAGATCCCTACATCAGTACTGTAACTCTTCAATTTCATCATCGGTCCTTGAACACCCATAATATATATTTAAAACCAAAGCTTAGAGAAGATTTGAGTAGAATCAAAATTAAAATTTGTCTTTGTTAGCTTTTTATACAAATTAAATTGTTTAGATTTTTGTTGTTATTTTTTTTTTCTGAACTAATGAATATATTTTTTATATTTTTTTATCTAGATATTTTGTACGTGAAGATCTTGACATAACAAACTGTAATTGAGTTAGACAATCCTATGCACCTATCTCCATTCAATTTAGGAGATACTTTTGCTCCATTTTTAAAAAAAAATTTATTTTGTGTTGTATTTAGTAGAATTTCACAATAATGATGTAATTTGATATTGTATATGTAGTGTCCAATATTAATTTTCAACATTATATACATAACAATACACTACAAAAAAAAGGAGCTATAGCCACGTTTTTAAAACGTGGCTACAGCTCCAAAAAACGTGGCTATAGGACCATTTGGTCTATAGCCGCGTTTTTTTAGGCCACGTTTTTAACCCCGGCCTAAAATGCGTAACTATAGGCCTATGGCCACGTTTTTTTGTAGCCGCGGCTATAGGCAGATCAATGGCCACGCTTTTAGAAACGTGGCTACAGGACATTCTGTAGCCACGGTTTCAAAACCGCGGCCATAGCCACGATCTATAGCCACGTTTACAACGTGGCTATAGGGCAATTGGTAAGTTGTCCTGAAGCAAGATTAGCCACGTTTAAAACGCGGCCATAGACGTCTTGGAAACGCGGTCATAGAACGTGGCTATAGCCGCGGTTTTGAAACCGTGGCTACAGTACGTGCTTTAGCCACGTTTTCAAAAACGTGGCTCCAGCCCATTTGCTATGGCCGCGTTTTTAAAACACGGCTATAAGCCCTGTAGTGTTTTTCGAATTTTTCTATAGCCGCGTTTTTAAAACGCGGCTATAGACTTTTTCTTTTTTTTTTTTTTTTAAAATTTGTACACATTCAGATGCAGCAACAAACGCTGCTATAAATTATAGAAACGCTACTATAAAAAACCTGTCACATACACAATTCAACCTGTCACATACACAATTCAACCTGTCACATACACAATTCCAACTTCTTATTCCTGTAAAATTTCAACACATGCAACAAAATAACAATCTTAAATCTGTCACAATCTCAATCAAGCTTTAAAGACTATGGGAAATTATCAACCTTCAAGGAATATGCAATTAAATACAGGCTCTTGTCTACATAAATAAGCATCAACATATGATTTTTCAACCATCCTCAACTACAAACATTACATTGATGCTTTTAGGGGTTCCTTCCATCTCCAAGCTCTTGTCTACATGTGAATACTCTTGTTACCTTCCAGGTAGAATGCAGTTTATGTTTGAATGGATCTACAAAAATATAATGGCAGCAGTTAGACAAGATTTGCAACTTTTTACTCACTTTTTCGTAGTAAATAGTAAAAATTCATAACTTCTCAGTTGTCATACAGTCAAAAGCAATAATAATTTCATATCATTCCCTATGCATGTCTCTTCCTAGACAATGTGACAAGTATAAACTTCATTCATCACTCTTAAACTAGCCCACTCAAAAAGCAATACAAATTCCTTTGAATACCAAAGGTCAAATTCTTTCTAAACAACAACAAAAACAAATCTTTTAAAAGTAACGTCATACCTGCAACTTGCAAAGGTACTGAGGCTGACCATGTCCTGTCTTAATGGTCCTAGTGCGCTCCAAAAGCCTATCATCAAAGGTAGGAATTGCCATTATCAACACGAGCGATAATGGAAACTTTCCTATACAACAAAATTACAGAAATTGAACCAGCAAAAATTACTAAAATAACAATATAGAAAACAAATCAAACCACAAATTATGAAATGGTATTGTTCAAATTTCAAACTTACAATGAGAATGCATGGCTTCACTATTTAATCCTCTTGGTCTTCTATGTTGTTAAAACATTAATGTAGTTGTCTACATATACAAAAGATACAACTACAAGGCCGTGTGTGCACAAAAAATATTGGCCATCTTTGAATGACATGATTGACATGTGTATAATATCAAAATAATAATAATGTCTACCATACTCCTTCATGAACAACCAAAATATTGTCACTCTGTAGACAATACAATATACAATCACAAAATATCCACGAAGAGTCTTCAATTCGATGCAGTGTTACCCTGAATACATTAAACACATCGTGTTATTTCTAACGTAACAATTCATTGCAATAAACCACTATTTCCTTTAAATTAAACTAAACACAACATTTTTAGTACCTGGGATTGCAGCTGTGAAGCAGTTATATCACTGCGTAAATCACGTACCATCTCTCCCATTACTTTCATCACCTCTGCCATTTTTTCGTTATGCCTTGCTTCTGATTGGGCAATTGCTGAGGTGAGTTCCGCCTTATGCTGCTCATGTAACTCCGCGATTTGCTCCTGATGCCTCTGCTCTACCTGGGCAAGTTGGTCTTTCAAAGTTTGGTGCGAAGTTTCCAATTCAGTCATTCTATTGGCTGTTTCGATGGACGACAATGGAAGTGTGTAGCATGAACGGTTGGACCCATTTCTTCTTGATGGAATTGGTCCAAAACCCACCCCACGAACACGTTCAGAGCGTTCTGCCCCCATCACTTGGGCAAAAGCATCATCCTTTGACCATAGGATTCCTTCGCGTCGTGATCCTTGTAGTGAGCTCCCACGTGCCAAAATTTCAGTCATTTGTTTCTGTTATCACACAAGAACCAAATAACGTAGGCCATTGTTAGCTAAACAATTCACGCACAAAATACAAAAGAAATAAGTTACGATATACGACTTACGATCTTCTCCCCCACATCAGGAGTAACAGGATGCCCTTCTTTCGTGCTGTATACTTTCGCAAAAAGCACGGCACGCTCCACTGCCTGCCCAGTTTCTTTTGCCTACATATTCAATATTCTTATTACAATAGTGAAAATTTATGTTGGTAATATAAAGCGGCAATCGATAGCCAAACTTAGCAAACGGAATTTCACTCATAACATGCAGTATAATGTATACTAAAATACTAATCATTACATTATTACGTTCAAGAAGACAAGTTTTGTTATCTTTATGCGAATGCTTAGTATGAAATGATGTTGGTCCCTATCTTTATGCATAGAAGCTAGCTTTGGTGTTGTATGTCATTGCATATAAAAAATTGACGAACATGTAAATATATATCTATGACAACTATTTATAGAGTAGCAAAGTGGACAGGTTAAAGAAAAAGAGTAAATATTACGCACATGTTTATATTCATTGAAACGAACTATATACTCAAGTTGTATGGTTTGTCATTGACTCAATATTAAGTAAAATGCATTCTGCACTCAGAATTACACCGTTGTAGTATAAAATCTAAGTTTCTAAATAAACTTAAATGACAATGTACACAACTCCTTCCATATGCATATTCCTTAATGGTTCATCCACTTTCATACATTCTTCCAACTCAACTACTACAATCATTTTTTCAATACCCTATTTTCTTTTAATATGGTTCACTTATTCTTACTTTGTTTGTACGAAAATAGTTCACAAACATATTTTGAAAACACCAAAGTTGTATCCTTGTGTCAATACTCCTATCTTGTGCAAAGTGTAACGAATAGGTGTACTTTGATAGTACCTTCCATGCACAAGTTAAATCAGCTTAAGTTTAGATGCAACTATGAGTTTGGTAATTAATCGTGTGATAGCCGTGTTTATCAATCGAAACCACCAACTAGGCATCCTACAATTGTACCTTAAATATAGTCACACATTATCACGCTGCATTAATCACTTCTATGTGTTGTATGCATGCACCAATGTCACATATGCATGCCAATTGTATTGCAGTTGTCCACTTTCAATCTATTTAGTTTTCCACAGAGAATGTAATAAAGAAAACCACATTCAAAGAACAACCAATCGCTATATTCCAAACCAATATAGCAAGTTCACAATGTGTCAAACATAGTTCTTAATGAAATCATTAATTAAGAATAGGAAATACCACAAGAAATGTGTATTCACGGTGATGAACATGCATAGAAGCCAAGTCTTCCTTACCCCAACACTGTGCTCTTATTTTTTTTTTTTTTTTGATACGATAAGTACAATTAATTAATTAGTTGAGCTATATAATCCAATTTAAACTGACTTTCTAAGCTTTCAGAACCAATTTCCTTAATGTTTTTCCACGGGAGTCATTATCTTATTTTTTTCAAGTTTGAGGTAGTTATTCTAATATAAAAAATTAGGTAGGTATTCCTTACAAAGCAATGTATGCCGACATAACTTCACCAACCACATCAATGAATATCAAACTCACATAGTTTACACCAGAAGTCAACAGGAAACGAAAAAAGTATGAACTTTTGATGTCATGTCTGACGCAGAACGTAAAAGTATAAGTGGATATATAATAAAAAAATTGCAAAATATCCATATTACCTGTGAACCTACTGTCAATTATGAATGGTATTGAATTGAATCTGCTGATGCGCACTGTTTGTAGGTTATCTTATTCTTCTTCCCTTCTAGATTTTTCATGATAAACTTACAGTGCAGCACAGCAGCTAATGTTGATTTTTGTTACCATATTTTAGACATAATTAATAACTATACGTATTCTCAGCCACACAAAAAAAAGACTATACCTAGTGTGAGAAGTACCACATACAAATATAGTTGCATATTTTATTTTCAACAACAATCTTAATTGTGTTTAACTTCTTCTTCTTTTTTTCTTTTTCTTTTTTTGAGAAACGTATTTAACAAGTGAGAGATCACTAAAAAATCTAATATATATTTTAGTTTAAAAAATTCCAACAATCTGGATTATTTTTAACTCTTTTTAATAGGAATTAAGGAGTTTTGTGTGTATTTGAGTACAACTTGTTTAAGGCCAACCCTAAACAATTTGGGACAATAACTAAAATGAGGCATTTTTATATTTATATATTAATTAAATTAAAATTTATTTTCAAGTTTGAGGTAGTTATTCTAATATATTATAATCTATAATTAGTTGCACCCAAAAATAAAAAGAAGACAAAGAAAGAAATCAATATGGGTTGAAATGAAAGAAAAGAAAGAAACTTATTATTATGTGTAGTAATGCTATAGCACCTGGGAATATAAAGGGTTACCAATTATAGCTAGCATGTCTTTGGTAGACCAATTTGACAATGTCGTAAAACAAACGGGCTTTAAATTGTACAGTAAACAATATCAAATTTGACGTTACATTGGACTTCACAAAATAATAATAATACTAATAATAATACTAACATTAACATTAAATAAATGTATTGTAGACAAGAACTTACTGTTACGCCTAGTTAGAACAAGATCACCATCTGGGTCCACGCTAAATGTTTGATTTGGTGAAGCCGCTTCACATTGGCATCTGCTAGGTCCAACTTCTAAGTAATTAAATTAAAAGAAAGTAAGAAACTAAACTACATTACTCCCATTACTTCAAATTAAATTTGAAATTCCTAATCTTTTCTCATTAAAACAAAAAAAATTAAAAAAATAAAATAATAAAGTACTATATTTGTCTATTTTCATTCCTAGTTGGTCACCATAGCAAAAGCAAAGTACATAATTAGTACAACGTTGTTTTCAGACAACAGAGATTTTAATGTATTTTGTAGTTACCATACCAGGTGGAGTTGGAAGAGAAATGGTGAAGTGGGATTAGTTAAGCTATCAGATTTGCATGTGATAATTGTATAATTTTTAGTGTCATTGATATAGAAAAGTGAAAACCTGTTTATAGGGGGGGGGGGGGGAATATAAGAGTACCCAATATTCAAGAGTTGAGAGAGCTTGGTTCTATCGTCACACTAGTGTCTAGCTTATATAGTTTAGTGGATTTAGGTTAATAATACCGAAGCCTGGAGGCCCTAGACTTGGGCTATTTGGATTTGGTTATTGGAATTCTGGAACAATTTTGACAAATTTTGAGTGCTAATAAAGGGCCAGTTTAGGTAGCATTAATGTAGGTGCTTTGAATTAGGTTCCCCAATTGAAATTAGCATCATGGTTGTATTAACCACTGCAACAAAGATAGTGATATCTTTTCTAAGGAAAATTAAATTTTACCATGTGATTTATTGGGCAATGCAACCATATGGATGAATTTAATAGGGGAGACCTAAGCTTTAGCACCTGAGGAGTGGTACTTCAGTTTTCCTTGCTAAAAAGAAACGTATACAAATTAATCATGTAATCTAGAAATCATTTAACGAAATATCTTGATATAAAATGTTTAAAAATACTAATTGTGATTAATATTATTTAAAAGATAATTCAAAGTTTACAAACTAACTCAATGAAAAAAAATTAAATTAAATTTTGTAAAGACTAACATGACCGATATATTTGTGTTATAAGTATATAAAAGAAAATAATATATGTTAGATCTTGTTACATAAATACTTTGTGTGTAAGTGTAATAGCTTGGATCCCTGAAAAAATTAATGTCTCCATCACTTATTATAACAACATCAATTTGTTGCAATTAATACCTTAAAAATCAGATATCTGAACAATGAATTATGTTTATTAAAAAATAAAGGAAGAATTAAAAAAAAAAAATTAAAAAAATAAAATAATAAAGTACTATATTTGTCTATTTTCATTCCTAGTTGGTCACCATAGCAAAAGCAAAGTACATAATTAGTACAACGTTGTTTTCAGACAACAGAGATTTTAATGTATTTTGTAGTTACCATACCAGGTGGAGTTGGAAGAGAAATGGTGAAGTGGGATTAGTTAAGCTATCAGATTTGCATGTGATAATTGTATAATTTTTAGTGTCATTGATATAGAAAAGTGAAAACCTGTTTATAGGGGGGGGGGGGGGAATATAAGAGTACCCAATATTCAAGAGTTGAGAGAGCTTGGTTCTATCGTCACACTAGTGTCTAGCTTATATAGTTTAGTGGATTTAGGTTAATAATACCGAAGCCTGGAGGCCCTAGACTTGGGCTATTTGGATTTGGTTATTGGAATTCTGGAACAATTTTGACAAATTTTGAGTGCTAATAAAGGGCCAGTTTAGGTAGCATTAATGTAGGTGCTTTGAATTAGGTTCCCCATTGAAATTAGCATCATGGTTGTATTAACCACTGCAACAAAGATAGTGATATCTTTTCTAAGGAAAATTAAATTTTACCATGTGATTTATTGGGCAATGCAACCATATGGATGAATTTAATAGGGGAGACCTAAGCTTTAGCACCTGAGGAGTGGTACTTCAGTTTTCCTTGCTAAAAAGAAACGTATACAAATTAATCATGTAATCTAGAAATCATTTAACGAAATATCTTGATATAAAATGTTTAAAAATACTAATTGTGATTAATATTATTTAAAAGATAATTCAAAGTTTACAAACTAACTCAATGAAAAAAAATTAAATTAAATTTTGTAAAGACTAACATGACCGATATATTTGTGTTATAAGTATATAAAAGAAAATAATATATGTTAGATCTTGTTACATAAATACTTTGTGTGTAAGTGTAATAGCTTGGATCCCTGAAAAAATTAATGTCTCCATCACTTATTATAACAACATCAATTTGTTGCAATTAATACCTTAAAAATCAGATATCTGAACAATGAATTATGTTTATTAAAAAATAAAGGAAGAATTAAAAAAATAAAAATAAATCGAGTCTTTCCTCTCATGCAAGGTAAATACACAAGTAGGCATCACTAACTCAATTACCCTGCCAAATTTCTACAATTATTATTTCTTGTTCTTACTTACCAAATATAGATTACTTGTCCATTGCATTTGCTTAAACAGGAAAGGCATGAAGGACATGCATTTGATAATTTAATAATCATTGCCAATCATAGATAATTTTGGCATGTTATCTTGGTAATATTATTTTGTAAACATGGGAGTTATGGGAAAATAAAATAAAATTCTTAGTTGGTTTTACATGAGGATTGGAACAATAATATATGATAACTTTTGAAGTTGTAAGCATATTGACAAGTCTATGTGTGGTATGTAAATATGAGTAATGTGAGCATATTGCTGTAATGAAAGTATTGGAATATTTACATGCCTATATAAACTTGGAGGCTTACAGCCATTTCCATCATAAAAGAAAGTGATTTCTTGAGAGAGAAAGAGATATGAAACACCTATCCATTGTGAAATTCTTCTTGTTTATGACTGAATATCTATTGCCTAAAATGATTTTTGGACGCAAAGATTTTTGCATTGCCAGTCAAGGTCAAGGCCGAAGGAGGCGATCGATATTCATGGTAGAGTTAAAAGAGAGGTACTTCTAACTCTGATTGTATGTTAATTCTTCTTGTTAACATTTCATTTTCATATAGGCAAGACATTTTTTTCTTTTTCTTTTTCTTTTTGAGGGAGGTTACATAAAGGCTCAGAGTTTATAACATCACAAAATGGACCATGATCTCTATTTCGACCCCTTATAAATCTTGAGACAGAAATATCATTGGGACAGGATATCAAATGAAAACCTACCTTATCAAAGTCCTGATCAAAATTTATGAAAGAGGATGACTAAACTAGCTAGTACAAAAGTGCCCTAACTAAGAAAGAAAACTAAGAAAGTTGGCCAATCAGTCCCCACCACATAGTTAATGGCTATCAGATGACATGTTAAAACAGTGGGATTTAAAATAACATGACATCCCAATCCCACTTTCCTTGTATAGAGTTTTTAGGTGCCTCCCCCATTTCTTAAAGTGGTTTCAAATCATATTATAATGTTGGGGCAGGTTTAAGTGATTTGGCCATTAGGTATCGTATAAGATCTCTTAACATTGGGCATTGAATTGTAAATATTGCCGTGTTCCCAGGTTAATTAATTGAACTTTAATAGCGCATGTTTACAACCAATATAAACATAATGCCATGATGTACTTATAAATCTAGGTCGGCCACATGTCGGCCTATAATGTACTATATTATCTACTAACACAAAATCAAAGCCCAAGTTAAATACAAATGAAATAAATTTTACTTATCTCCTTCACCTTTTGTTGACTTTCTAATATTAATTATCAAACCAAATTTTCAAAAGCTCACAAATTTTCACATCTTTTTACTATATATGTTTTAATTTGATTTTAAATATTAAAAATAGCGCTAAAGTATGTGAGTTTTAATTAGCTCGATTGATAAAATTTCTTATCATTAAATACAGGACATGAGAATAAGATTGAATCCTGCCTACACCCCCCCCCCCCCCCCAAAAAAAACTTATTGGTATTTTACCTAATAGTAAAAAGCAATCATCACGAAGTGCATGTCAGAAGTTCAAATCAAAAAATTTAAACTATGTTAGTTTAAACTAATTAGAACTCACTGACTTTTTGTATCCCATAGCAAACAAATTTTGACTAAATTAGATTTTATTTTCTCTAAAAAAATTCTAATTAAATTAGTTAACTTCTTTTCTACAATTTTCTAATTTTAATTTTTATTCATTAATACTTGTTCATTAAAATGTACCATATATAAATATTTTTTATTAAACTTTCACGTGCATTTCACAGATTAGCGACTAGATTTATTTATATCATGAAGTGTTTAACCTCGCATTATGACATTGACTGATTTTCTTATTCAAATCAAAATAATGTAATTATAATTTTTTTTTCTTAGAAAAAAAGCACAATATTCCTTGACCCCACTTATGTTAATTAACTGTTAATCACCACAAAGCATTGTCGTAGAGCATTCATGAAAGATTTTAAAACAGGGGATAAGTCTGACTGTCAACAACAAATCAACATAAATCATTAACAAAAATGGTTTCTCATGTCGAAATAGAAACCCTAAACCTAAAATCGAAACCCTACAATCACAAAATCAAAACCCTAAACCTAAAATCAAAACCCTAAACCTAAAATCAAAAACCCTAAACCAAAAATCGAAAACCTAAAACAAAAATGGAAACCCTAAAACAAAAATCAAAACAATTAATTGTAAAAACTTACTGTTACTCGGTGTCTTGAGTGAGATTGAGAGTTGGAGAGACCCAAGGCAGTGAGGGTGGAGGCGGTGCCGCGGCGCTTGGTCTGGAGGTCAGTGACGATGCGGGGGAGGGTGACGCGGACGGTATCGGGTGGGGCGGACTTCAGTTCGAGTTGGGTCTTGTCGATTTTGCCGCCGGTGAAGGAGAGGACTGGGATAGTGGCTAGCTCAGAGGTGAGCGAGAGTGGTTTGGTTTGGGTTTTGAGGGAATTGGGTTCGAACTGCTGTGGACAGAGCAAGGGATTTTTTGGTTTAAGCTGAAGGAGAGTTGTTATTTTTAAGTTATATAGTAAGGTGTTTTAGCCCCGTTTTCTAAAACGTAGCTTCAGGACTTTTGAAGCCGCGTTTAAAAAACGCAGCTTCAGGGGAACTATGGCCGCGTTTTTCAATAAACGCGGCTTTAGAACAAAACTAGAGCCGCGTTTTAAAAACGCGGCTTTAAGACATAAAGAAACAAAATGTTCAGATGGGTTTGAAGCCGCGTTTTTAAAACGCGGCTTCAGCCCATTCCAGAAAAACGCGGCCATTGGTCCAAAAAACGCGGCTAAATAGTTGGGCTTGGGCTGCGTTCATTACACGCGGCCATAATGTAGGTGCTTTGGGTGCGTTTTTAAGAAACGCGGCCCAAGTAAGGTCTTAGGCCGTGTTTTTACAAACGCGGCTGAAAAAAACGCGGCCTAAGACCCGCGTTTTTTGTAGTGATAGTGTAATAAGAACCTTAGCGTAGCCAATATCATTAAAATTGCAAAGAAAAATAATTTTAGTGCATCTAAATGTCCTAGTTGAACTAATTTCCTATATATATAATAACTCAAACTAATATCAATAGTACCACTACAATTCATTATTCCTATGCGTAAGCACGGATTACATATTAATTCCAATATAAGATTAGTCAATCAAATAATAGATAGTAAATAGGTTGGTTTGAAAAGAAATGAATGGCTAGTTGTAGAACATTATTCTCGTTAAACTTAAACCTAATTAAAATAAACAACAAGGGTTTGGACATCTTTTCTCTCTTCTGCCTAAGCAAAAAGATTGACAAAAGTAAGGAATTTGATGTATGGCTTAAATGGGACTCATCCATAAAAGAGTTCAAAGGCGAGTTAAGAATGGATAGGTGGGCAACTAATGCCTTCCTTACTTGGAGTAGTTCCTACTTTCATTCTTCCGGCCGATGTTCCACCTTTGGCTATAGTTTCAGGTTCTCTAAGAGACCATGCCATTGAAGTTGAGATGCCTTTCTAAATCTGAGGAGGAAACTAGCTGAGGTGACAATTTAGAGGGATGCTCAGAAAATTGAAGTTGATCATCTTTGTAAGACAGAGAGTACTTGCATTAAAAGGCAAAATGCTGGGGTTTAGGAACTTTAGTCCCAAATTTCCATGGTGAATTTTGACAATAAGGAGATGTTGGGAGAGTGCTTAGCATTAAGGAGCAAAGTTGGAGAACTTGAGGATGAGCTTTTCCGGGATCGTGGATCTCATATTCGACCACCTTGTCCCCCATAGGCAGGTCGTGGGAGGTCCACTTGAGATACATCTTGGCATTGGCGATGAGACATATAGGTCATTAGCATGAATTTCTGTAGATTCTGTTTTCATCTTTCAGACTTAGTTCTTAGTATCCCTTATGTACTGGGGAAAGACCTTCATAAATCATAGTGTGATTATGAAAGGTTGTCTTTCTATGTTTCCTTTCCTTGTATCGCATGTTTTCAAGATCATTCCTTACTTTGCCATGCAACTTTATGCAATGACGAACGGTAAGTGTTTGGGCTTGATGGGGTATGGTGGATTTTTCTCTTTCAGAGGCATTCTTTACTATTTTATTTTTGAGCTTTTTAATCCTTTGTTGCCTCTTTTTTTTTTTTGGGTTGTAATTTGGTCGGTAAGAAAACAAATATAGAGAAGAAAATTTGAAAGATTTTCTGACAGAAATATTCCTTCAATTATAAAAAAAAAACTAATATAGAAGAAATACTTAAGCATAGTATTTAATTACATTATTGGAATTCATTGGCATTTGAATTTCTCCTTCCTCCATGTCAACCAGGATAAGAGCTCCTCTAGAAAAGGCTCTTTCGACAACATATGGTCCCTTATAGTTTGGTGCAAACCTTCCTCTTGGGTCAGGTAAGGCTTGGTTTCTTTTCTTTAGGACCAAGTCTCTTTCATTCAATTTCCTTAGACATATCTTTTTGTTGAAATCACGTGTTATTTGTCACAGATATAACTATCCATGGCACATGGTCGTTATGCGCATCTCATCTATCATATTCAGTTATTCATACAGATTGCAAGCCCATTTAACCTCATCCAATTCCATTTGAGCTAAGATTCTTAAAGAAGGGACTTCAACTTCAATAGGTAAGCGTAATTAGTCAAGGCAAAAGGTTCTAGGCATGAACTTAGTCTGGGCAAATTTATTATGCCCACTTTCTAGCACTTTCTTGCCCAAATTTGGTCTAGTTTTTTCAGTTTATGGGTACCAACTTAATGCACTCATTTGGAGGCCTTAACGGAGTCCGTTTTCAATGTTCTTTATGTTTTTAGAAAGCTCTTACAACATACTTTCCAATGGTTCTAGCCTTTCCTCATTTGGAGCTTTGTGCAGAAAGCTATGGGTACCTGAATTGCACTTGCCACAAGGATTCAAACCTCCAAGTTGGTTTTGGTTAATCTTTGGCGCGTGATATCTCACAATCCAGATAAGATCTTTCTGTGCCGTTTTTTCCAAGACGTAGATAATCATCTCTACTTCGAAAGGCTACCAACTTTACAGCTCTATTATGTTAGGATCAGTGTCCTATAATCCTATTATATGATGTTATGTATGACATTATATTATAAATAAGAAAGTTGTTTTATTATCTAAAATAATGGTGTTGGGTACAATTTTTTCACTCATTCCATGTGCTCTAATCCTATTTAAGCATATTTATTTATTCACTAAAAAATATCAAAATATCGCCCATAAATTATTTTAGGTCTCCATGAATATTTCTCATCTCATTGGCCCACAAATATTTCATATCTCATTATCTAAATTGGGCCATGATATAAACTATCACAAAAAACCCAAAACCGGCCCAATGAACCCAATGCACACATCCCATTCTATTTAAAGCCCAAGGCAACTTATGTTTCGCAATATTTTAAAAGCCAAATTCTCATTGACAATATCAAAAGCCTAATTTACATTTGACACTATTAAAAACTCAAGCTAGCTACTTGGCACTATGTAGTAAAAAACTCAAGGTTATCAATACTTGACAAAATACTGTATCATAAATATTTCACTTAAAATCCAATGATGAACAATACTTTAAGTTCTTAAACATATTACTATAATATTACAAGTCCATGTAATCTATCTAATAAAACCCATGGTAATTATTTATGTTATGTAACACTATTCATTTTTCCAAAACTTATAGCAAACATATATCAAGCCCATGGAGAATTATGAACTTGTGTTACTAATATAAAAGCTCATGGAAAGTTATAATTATTTATCTTAAACTGATGACATTTATTTATTTTATACCATATTATAAACCCATGGAATTTATATAAGAACCTATGGTCACTATTTATCTTATATCACAATATTCATAATGTTTATTTCCAAAACTCATTGTAATTATTCACCTTACAAGTCTATTATGATTATCTATAGAAAAACCCATGAAATTATCACATTATTCCACTATAGTGGTTGATATTATATTTTATTTGAAACCCATGGTAAATATTATTCACAAGAAACATTGGAGGTTACTATTTAAAAGTCCCTAAGAAAATATCATTTACAAAATGATCCATGGCAAAAATTCTGAGAAACTATACAGATTGTTACAAGCCCATTATGATTATCTATAGAAAAACCCATGAGATTATCACATTATTCCACTATAGATATTGCTTTATTAAAACCCATGGTAAATATTATTCACAAGAAATATTGGAGGTTACTATTTAAAAGTCTGTAAGTAAATGTCATTTACAAAATAATCCATGACAAAAATTATGAGAAACTATATAGATTGTTATTTAAAGCTCATGGAAATTAATACCCAAAACCTATCATAAATATTTATTAAAGCTCATGAATACATTTCATTTTTACTAACAACTAAAACTCATGTGGAATAAATATCCATGGCAATATATGGTAGCTATATTCATTTTGTAGGGCTCACAATGAGAAAGCAAAAGGATTAGCCTAAGTGAAGAGAACTACCAAGTTAGAGGCCCACTAAACTACTCAACCCTTATGGCCAAGCCCAGCCTAAAATTTCAACCAAAACAACTCATGTGTGCAAACTGACCCAGTTGGAGAACTCTCTTTAATTCTGCCTTCTACTAGAAAGCACCTCAAGAAGCAACCAAGCTCCCAAAGCAAATGAGGAGCTGACCCTTGTCCCATCAGCCTCTTTGTCATTGCCAAATTTTGATGTGAACAGTGCCAGAGCTGGGCTGTCATTTTTTCGCCCTAAGTTTCAATTACCATTGGAGGAAGCCATGACCAAATCTTTCAAATTTTAGCAAATTAACTTTTGAAGAACTAAAAATGTCTAGAAACTAATTCATGAACCAAGCCCATGAATTCCAAAAGGGGAAATTTAGGGAATGTGGTTTGGAGGGTATGAAAAGATCTTCAACGGAGCTCCCTGAAGTACGCTAAAAGCTTGACACCTATATTGGGGGTGATAGCTCATACTCTTTGAAACTCAAATCTTAGTTGCAACAACAAAATTATAGCCCCATGTCTATCTTGATCTTATTGGCTGAGATGAATCTCCAAATCCTAGCACTTAATGACACAATCCAAAGAAGATAAAATACCTAAAAGCAAATCACGCCATTTTTGACCAAATCCTAAGTTAGATGCTCTGAATTTTAGCTGTTTCTAACATTACCCAAATGAGATAAACATTCAAAAAGGAACTCACTCTATTTTTGGCCAAATCTCATGATGGATATTCTGAAAATTCCCTTGCTTTTCAGACCCAACGTTTTTGGCTTTTGGCTAATTGCTCCTTAAGCTTCACTATAAAAGGAAAGCACCATCTATTCCATTAGGGGGGGTGAAATCCTCTAAAAGTCTCCATCAATCTTGTTATTTTCAACCCTTAATTCAGAAATAAGTTCATTTTTTAGTTCATAAAGGCCCATAACCATCAACTCACAAACATTCCTTCTATTTTCTAACAAAACCCAGCACCATAAAGGTCTCATGATTAGCTACAATTAGTCTCTCTTCACCATGGCCTAAAATAGTTAAGTTCCTTTACCATTTTATTCCCACATCATCATATATTTGCTCACCCACTCATATAAGAGTAGTTTCCATAATTTACCATACATCCTTCCACACATTCCATCATGGGCATAAGAATGTTGGTTAAATATTTGCTGCACTAAGCTGTGGATCTTTCTCTCCCTTCATTCCATCCATAATTTTCCTCTTTTTCTTGTAATTATATCTTTTAATCATTGTTTATTGCTATTATAATGAAGGCCATAATGTCTTGGATACTATGAAAGTTTTCCCTCATGATTGACTTAATAATAATAATGAAAATATATGATTTTTATCATGTAACACACATTTATTAACTTATTAGACGTTACCGTTGAAAGCCTGTCATATTCACTGCTGAACCATTTTCCTCTTGTGTACTTATTATAATGGGCCCACTTTTATATTAACTGACTATGGAAGAAATGCATAATTTTTACTATGCAAATACACTTATTGATTTTCTAGACATTTAGCGCTGGATGTTTCACTCGTTTACCGCTAGACTATTATTAAACCACTTATTGTGATGGGCCATCCTTTACGCTAGCTTATCTTTGCATGACCTATTTTTAAGGTCTTATTATAATCTTTGTTGGATGCAATCCGGATTTTGAGTAAGAATGAGTCTTTCACATTTCACCAATAGCCTTTGGGCTATATTCCAAGCTTAAAGTCAAGTTTCGGTCTTGGCTTCCCAAATATCATATGGACAATCGGAAAAATTGCCCCCGACAAATGGTAACATGAATATTTGGACATTATCATGGAAGTTAAGACTTCTAGTTGATATGTTCATGGGTCTTAACTATATAAGACATATTGAACTGGACAGCCATGAGATTAATTATTCTATTGACTATTGTCAACAGAATAATAAATTTCACAACTTTCATTTACATAAAATCTCAATCTTGAGAGGATAGTGAACTGTGAATTTGATCATGAAATATAAGATGCTTTGATATATCATAAGTGAGATCTAATCTAACAATCAAAACCTTAGTATGTTGGGCAACCACACATAATGTTGAAGGAACGCATATTCTCAAGATATAATTCATAGTCTCTTTATAGAGATATAAAATATTCACTTGAGATAAGTTTAATAAGTTTAGTTGCTTAGAGTGTTAGGCTTGACCACTTTAGTAAAAAGTCACTAAAGTTTATATTTTATGAAATTTGATTTCATAAATATATGAATAACTTAAAAGATTAAACTGGAAACTCAAGGATAAAAAGATAGTAATTTTCAAAGTAATAATTATATATTATGGACTTTGTATTACTAAGAATTTTTTCATGAAGGGGTGATGTAGGGACACGTTTTGGTTTCCAAAGCCCAAAAGGTGAAAAGGACTCAGGCCTAAAGAGCCCAAAACAATGAATTTGTAGAGAGTGGGCTAGAAACTGAATTTCAAGGTGTTGGACAGTAATCACGGTTGGCTGAATGATACTTGAAAGCAAGGTTAAGCAGTTCAATACAGAAAAAATCATCCTCAGCAAAGTCCGAGGATGGTTGTTCTAAGATATTTCTTTTAGACTTAAATACAATTACAGTTCTTGAGTGCACATTAATTTTCCTCTCCCTAGATTATCTTTTCTCCCCCGTTCTTTTAATAGAGACCTCCTCCTTTATATTCCATTTCCTCACTTTATCTTAGCCTTCCATGTGCAGGTCAGATTGCTGGCTTTAATGCTTGTCCCATTAGCACCTTCTTGAAGTCTTCATGGGTAGTTGTAAGGCTGGAGGTTACTGCTCAAGTATCACCTCCACATTAATACGGCTAGGGAATTAGTTGCAAAGCATTCAATGCGATGGCAGCAACTTTCCTTTGTCTCATTCCCAGCTAATACTTATCCTTACTAACATGATAGTTTGTGGCCTCATTCTTGACGAAAGGTCGGACTTCTTGACCTTTACCCTACTCAGCCGATGACGTGTTTCTCCTTGGACTAATATCCCAACTGCTTATTGACTATAATTCTTTCCCAGACTATTAACTTGTATGCTCTCATTAGTATCTACTTGTTCTCGGACAACTTGATGTCTTCGGACGTAGCCCATGACCTAATATCCATTTCTGGGCCCTCTATCCTTAAAGGTGAAGTGTTTAGATAATAAAATCTTAAGATATAATTTTATTAATGAAGCCTAAAGTGCAATTATATTTTTATAGTGGTATTACATATAACTAGTGTGTAACTTTGTGCATAGCGTGCGTACATTTAAAACCAATCACATTATATATATATATATATATTTCAGAATCTATTTGGATTTAAACTCTTAAGTTTTTGCACCAAACAATTCACTTGCCATAGAAATTAAAAAATTAGATGGGACACATGGCACAAAATTGAACTTTAATTAAAATTTAATTTTAAATCTAATTGAATTTAGAATCTTTGATTTTTGCTCCTAATAATTCACATGATACACAAATTTAAAAATTAGATGAGATACATGCTCAAAATTAGACTTTAATTTAGAATTCAATTGAATTTTCTCTTATATATATGTTTGTGTGTGTGTGTGTCTGTGTGTGTGCGTGTGTGTGTATGTAGGGATAAAGGGCCCATAAGTGTGTTTTAGGCTGTGGGCTTTGTCCAAGGACGTCTAGTAATCTGAGGACAAGAAGACGATAGGGAAGAAGTGCGAATCAAAGTGCCACAGACAAATTACGACTACGAAGGCTTAGGAAGGTAGTCTGAGGAGGAATGCCTCCTCAGCTAAGCAAGGCAGAGGTCAGAAGATTCGGTTTGCCATTAAGAGCAACCATCTGGAAGATTCTATTGGTGAAGGTGAACATAAGGGGAGCATAGGAGAAAGGAAGCTAAGAAATATCTAAGGGAAAACTGCTACCACTATATTGTATGCTCTACATCTAACCCTTTAACCGCATTAATGTGGAAGTGGTACTAGAACAGTGGTAGTCAGCCTTGCAGCTACTCCCAAAGACTTCAAGAAGGTGCTGATGGGACAAGGATAAAATCAAGCAGCTTGCCCTACACGTGGAGGGTGAAGATGAAGAAAAACAGGGTATATAATAGAGAAAGAAGTCCCTTATGATGGAAAGGATCTGAGATTTAAGAGGAAAAATACTGTAGCAACAAGAACTAGACTTGTAACCAAATTCAAAAGAAATATATATAAGAACCAGTCTCTTTAGATTGTGCCGAGGACAATTTTCTTTGGGTAAAACCATTTTATTCTTTCTTATCATTTGGGCTTACTGTAATTGCTGTCTAATTTATTAAAGTCTAGTTTCTAGCCCACTCTCTACAAATTTATTGTAATGGACTCTTTGGGCCTAGATCCTTTTCCATTTGGGTTTAGGTACCGAACTGTGTCCTTACAATTTGTGCCATCCGTGGGGAACTACTTGAGCTTTAGTGAAACCAACACTCAATCATGGTAGGCTCAGGGCCAAACTGAGAGGAATCTGTTGGATCCCAGCGTCAAGATCAATTTCTCAATCTTGAGTGGAGAAGGGACCAGGAGATTAGTGTGCATACCACACATACCAGTAGGAGCTAGTACAGGAGTGGGAGCCACGTCCCTCATGAGGTAACTACCAAAAGCATGCAATTAGAAATTGATCATTTGCGAAGAAAGTTGTGCCACAAGTGACGAAGTGGAACCCCTTCAAGTTTTGATCATTCTTCTAATGGTGATAGTGATAATAGCTACTGGCCTAAATCAAGGACTCCTCCTAGCGAGTCTTTTTTATGTGACGAGGAGTGTCGTGATAGGCAAGGGAAGAGAAGTCCGTCACATAAAGGCTTGGGCAACGATGCCATGAGTAAGGCTCTAAATCAAATCTCCAAATCACCTTTTACTTGGGGAATTAAGGGAGGAAAGCTTCTTCGACAGTTTACTAGCCAACGTTTACCATACATAATAGTAGGACAAACCCTATGGAGCACGTGAGCCATTTCAACCAAAGAATGGTTGTCCACTCTAAGAATGAAACTTTGATGTGCAAGGTGTTTCCATCTAGTTTAGGGCCAGTGGACATGAGGTGGCTTGATGGCCTGAAGGAGGGTTCTATTAACTCCTTTAAGGAGCTTACAAGAACCTTTGACTCTCGGTTTGTAACTTGTAGTAGGGTTCCTCGTCCTTTGGATTCCTTGCTGTCTATGGCTATACGAGAGGGAGAGACTTTAAAGACGTACTCTGATCGATACTACGAAATGCTTAATGAGATTGATGGGGATTTTGATGACGTAGCTATAAGAACATTTAAGGTTGGCCTACTTTTCGAGCACGGTTTAATGAAATCTTTGACAGAAAAGCCAGTTAGTAATGTGCGTCAGCTCATGGACCACATTGATAAGTATAAATGGGTCGAAGAGAACCAACAGCAGGGGAAGGGGAAGGCTAAGGTGGCCTGCCAAGATAGGAAGAATTTTAGGTAGGACCGAAACAACAATAACCGCCCTTGGAGGGATTTTACTAGGCAATCTGCATCTACTCCGGTTTAGGTGGTTAGCACGGTATTCTAAGAGCCTGTGCATCAAATCTTGGAAAAAATCAAGAACGAGTCATACTTTAAATGGCTAAATAAGATGGGAGGGGACCCTACGAGGCGCAACCAAAGCCTTCATTGCCAATACCACTAGGAGCGAGGGCATACTACGGAATATTATAGAACTTTGTGGAATCACCTGGAGCAGTTGGTCCGAGGTGGTAAGTTAAAACAATTTTTATATCACCCCAATGGGCAAGGAGGCCAAGTAGGGTCAGGATCTGAGAGAGATGCTTCTTCAAAGCCACTTTTAGGCACAATCAGCATTATTCTTGCCGCTCCAGGAAGGACTGGATCCCACCCTTCTAAGGTATTGTCCATAGCTTAGACATTCGCTGAGGACTCCCCCTTGAGCCAAAGACAAGTAGGATGGAGGTCTAACCAGCATTGAGTTTTTTTTATGAAGATAGGGTTGGAACCGTGCAGTCACACGACAATGCCCTAGTGGTCACTCTTAGAATAAGGGGCTATGATGTGAAGAAGGTGTTGGTGGATCAGGGCAGTGGAGCAGAAATTATGTATCCTAATTTGTACAAGGGGCCAAAGTTGAAACTTGAGGATTTGACAAATTATGATTTACCTTTGGTAGGTTTTGATGGAAAATTTGTTGTCCTAATGGGTTAGATTAGACTACTGGTCCAGCCAGGTTTAGAGGTGGTCAAGGTGGACTTCATTGTTATGGATGCTTACTCCTTCTATATTGCCATTATGACAAGACCCTAGCTTCATGCCATAGGGGCTGTTTCTTCCACTCTACATCTCAAGGTGAAGTACCCATCAGGGGACAGGGTGAAGGAAGTGGTTGGAAACCAGTCTATGGCTAGGCAGTGCTTGGTGGCTGTGATTAGGCATCAGACTGGGACAGAGTCCTCAACCTCTGTTGGAGAGGGCTTATAGCAATAAAAAATGTCGGTTTTATCTGTGGATGAGGCAATGGAAGGGGCAAAGTGCAAAAAGTTAGAAAAAATTGTTATAGATAATGATACGAAAAGATTTTTCCAAGTAGGAAATTAGCTACCTTCATGGGAGAAGGAGAGCTGATAATGTTTCTTAGGAAGAATATTGATGTGTTTGCATGGAGTGCTTACGAAGCTCCTGGGGTGGATCCAGATTTCATTTTCCATCATTTAAATGTCAATCCAACCATCATCCCCAAAGAGCAACCACCTCGACGCTCATCTAAAGAGAATTCTAAGGCTGTCAAGGAGGAGGTGATCAAGCTCAAGCAAGTTAGGGCTATTAAGGAGGTGTTTTACCTTGAGTGGTTGGCGAACATGGTGGTGGTGAAGAAGAAAAATGGGAAATGACAAGTATGTGTAGATTTCATGGATTTGAATAAAGCTTGTCCCAAGGACCCATTTCCTATGCTTCAGATAGATCAATTGGTGGATGCCAATATAGGCCATCCTTGGATGAGATTTTCAGATGTCTTCCAAGGGTATCATCAGATACCCTTAGTTTTGGATGATCAAGAGAAAACAACTTTTGTTACTTCTACTGAAAATTACTACTACAAGGCGATGCCCTTTAGTTTAAGAACGCAAGATCTACCTGTCAGAGGATGATGACTAGGATGTTTGAGTCACAATTAGGAAAAAATATTGAGATTTATATAGATGATATGGTAGTAAAGAGTAAGCTAGAATCCAAGCACGTTAATGACCTTAGAGATATCTTTGGAATATTAAGGAAACAAAACCTTCGCCTTAATGTTTCTAAGTTCTCTTTTGGGGTTAGTTTTGGAAAGTGTTTGGGATACATGGTCACTCATCATGGAATTGAAGTCAATCCTGACCAGATTAAAGTTCTTAATAGTCTGCAGCCTCCTCGGAACCCCAAAGAAGTCTAGAGATTAACCGGGATGACTGTTGCCTTGAACTGATTTATCTCTCAGTCAGTAGACAGGTTCAAACCTTTCTTCTAGTTGTTGAATAAGTGGAAAGGGTTTGAATGGATTGAGGAATGTGTCCTGGCCTTTCAACAGTTGAAGGAATACCTCTTTCGGCAACCCATCATGTCCGAGCCTGAGGAGGATGAGGTCTTGTTTGCTTACATTGCTGTGGCTCTTCATGCAGTTAGCTTGGTAGTAATACGAGTTAATGGCGGGGTGCAGGCTAGTCTATTATGTAAGCAAATCTTTACATGAAGCAGAGGCTCAGTACCTACCATTGGAAAAGGCCATATTAACAGTGATGTATGCTACGTGTAAAATCCCTCATTACTTGTAGGCCCACACAGTGGTGGTGTTGACTCAACTTCCTCTTCAAACTCTACTTCGGAGAGCTGATTACACAGGAAGGACTGCCAAATGGGATATAATTTTGGGGGCTTTTGATATCAAGTATATTCCTCGCACCTCTATTAAGAGCCAAGTCCTTGCGGATTTGGTGGCCGAGTTTGCTGAACCTCCTTGGGAAGAAGAGGGAGAAAAGCATAACATGGATGGAAAATTAGTTGGAATGGTCACCTCATAAGAGCCTCTATCCTGGAGGGTATATGTTGATGGTGCTACTAAGGGGATCCAGGGTAGGGTTAGTCATGGTATCTCCTGAAGGGATTATTATTGAAAAATCCTTAAGGTTGGGCTTCTTGGCCATAAATAACTAGGCGGAATATGAAGTTTTGTTGGTAGGCATGATTATGGTTCAAAAAATGGGAGGAAGGGTGGTAGAGGTATTTTCAGATTCCAAGCTGGTTATTGGATAGGAAGGGGGAGAATTGGAAGCTAGGGATCTGAGAATGCAAGAGTATTTGAGTCAGGTCAGACACTTACAATTAGGGTTCAAGTCCTTCGCCTTACAATAAGTCCTTAGAAGCAGAAATACTCATGTTGACTTTCTTGCCACGCTTGCAACCTCCTCAGCCCAAAGTTTACCTTAGGTCATCTTGATTGAGAATTTGTGTAAACCTGCCGAGGTAAAGAAAGAATGGGTGCAAATTCATCAGATTAGAATGGGACCTAGTTGGATGGATCCTATTGTTGTGTTCCTTAAGGCTGACATTTTGTCTAAGGAGAAAGGAGAGGCTAATAAAGTGCGAAGAAAAGCTCCTTATTTTTGGTTGTCTGAGGACAAAAAATTGTAGAAGCACTCTTTTTTTAGGCCATATCTGTTGTGTGTTAATCTCGAGGTGATAAAGCCCCTTCTAGAAGAATTACATGAAGGGATTTGTGGAAGTCATACAGAGGCAAATCACTGTCTCATAGGGCCCTCACTTAAGAATATTGGTGGTCAGGTATGCAAAAGGGAACACAAGAATATGTGAGGAAATGTGACCAATGCTAGAGGTTTGCCCCAAACATTCATTGGCCTAGAGAAATTCTTAATCCTTTCTTTAGTCCCTGACCTTTTGCTCAATTGGGCTTGGACATTGTGGGATCTTTCCCTAAAGCAGGAAATAGGAAATAGCTTCTAGTTGGCACTGATTACTTCACCAAATGAGTTGAAGTTAAGCCCCTGGTGAACATCAGAGATGTGGATGCTAAGAGATTTGTGTGAAAAATATTGTCACTCAGTTTGGGATTCTTTACACCCTCACCTCAGACAATGGGCTTTAGTTTGATAGCAAGGCTTTTAGGAGATATTGTTGCGAAATGTTTATTAAGAATAGATATTCAACTTCGGCTTATCCCTAGGGAAATGGGCAGGCCGAGGCTGTGAACAAAGTCATAGTTAATGGGCTCAAAAAGGGGTTGGACGATGCCAAGGGAAAATGAGTGGAAGAGCTGCCACATGTTTTTTGAACATACCAGACTACCCCTCGTAGGTCCACGAGGGAAACTCCCTTCTTTTTGACTTATGGGGCTGAAGCTGTAATTCCTCTGAAAACTAGATTCTTAACGTTGAGGACAAGCTTGTTTACTCTAGATAGCAATAACGGGTTGTTGAGAAGAGTGAAGAGAAAAAGCTATGGTTCAGTTGGCATATTATTAGCAAAAGCTTAAACAGGGGTACGACTCAAATGTGAAGTTAAGACCATTAGCTCTTGGAGACTTGGTATTACAGAAGGTTTTTGGTACAATAAAGAACCCAGCATGAGGGAAGTTAGGGCCTAATTGGGAAGGGCCATACCGTATCACCTCGGTAGCTGGTATATGAGCATATTTCTTGGAAGATCTAGATGAAAAAGTTGTACCATACCCTTGGAATGTAAATAACCTGCGAATGTATTATTATTAATGAAAGATATTTCTACTATATTTTAATTATGTTATTATTTGTTGCATTGATTATCTACTTAAGTATTAAACAGAACCTTGGTCATATCTGGCTATTCGGACCACATACCTTGAGTAAATTGATACTTCTTATTATTTGCTAGAGTATTAAACAGAACCTTGGTTATGTCTGGTTCCTCGGACTACATACCTTAGGTAAATTAATACTTCTTATTACCTGACTAAGTGTTAAACAGAACATTAGTCATGTTTGGCTCCTTGGATAACATACCTTGGGTAAATTAATACTTTCTATTATTTGCTTGAGTATTAAATAGAACCTTGGTCATGTCTGGCTTCTCAGACCATATACCTTGGGTAAATTAATACTTCTTATTACCTGACTAAGCGTTAAACAGAATCTTGGTTATGCCTGGTTCCTTGGACCACCTACCTTGGGTAAATTAGCACTACCAAGAATTTAACTAAATGTTAAACGGAACCTTGGTTATGTTTGGTTTCTTGGACCCCCTGCCTTGGGTAAATTAGCATCTCTGTGATTGTGAGAATAATAAACAGAACCTCAGCCATATTAGGTTCCTTGAACCATGTGCCCTGGGTAAATTAGTAATTTGCCTAGCCGGGGCGGTTGACCAAAGTCCTTATTGTGGCAACTTAGTTGAAAGGAAATACTTGAGTATCACTTAAAGCATTTGCAAGAATATCCATGATCAACTTATGAACTAATCATCATCTACAATTCCTTGGAAGTACTACTAACGAAAAGGTTACAAGGCATTCGGGATGGAGAAATGCTCTGCTACTCTAAGCTTAATAAAGGATCCAGTGGTATGTAGGGTCCTTCAAGTTAATTATGCTTAAGGTATGTTTTTGAAGTGAATAGTATATCTTACTGATATTATAAATTTGGATAGTTCTATCAATTCTGTTATTGATTGTATGGGATGTGGCTATTGCATTATCACTTGTACAGATAACTAAATTAAGTTATGCTTCGTTGATATATTGACTAAGGATGAAAGGTATGCCTTCTAAGTTAAGGCCACCTCTTGTTGAAAAATATAAGTTGGGAAAGCTTCGTTTATTTTGTGATCAATTACGCGAAGTAGGGCAATGATGTTGTCATGTACACTGATAATTGTTAAAGCTAAATATATAAGCATGTGTTAGTTCATATACTATTATCCCTCATTCTAATACAAGTCAAATGTGAAGTAAAGCAAAAACTATGCAAGGACTTGTATAAATATCACAAGAACAAAAGAGAAGCTCATCACTGTCATTAAGCTGAACCTTAAGAAAAAGGTAGGTTGGTTACAAAGTCAGGAAATAGGAAAAAAAAAAACTATTCTAAAAACTATTTTAGCTTAAGTACAAGCTTGTCTTTTACTGGAGGCTTAGTAGACTGGGTAGGAGGTGTTGTTGAGGATACTGGGCCTTTACCTTTTGGGTCCTCCTTGGTAGGCATAAGAAGGGTTGCCAAGACGATCTCCATGTTGTGGGGAGCCTCTTTCTCCTTGGATGGGTCATTAGGGACAGCTAGAGGCTAAGTGGCATTAAGGGCCACTCCCTTGGTTGTGTATGTTTTCTCTTCAGCAATCCCAGGTTGCCCTGCCTCTTTGAAAGGGCTGTTAGACGAGAGTGGGGATTTAGCCGGGCTGCTCTTGCCCACATTTGCCTCTTTTGAAGCAATGCCAGCCTTGGAGCCTAAGGTGTCTAAAGCACAGATGGCAGGAGGGTAGTACACACTCTCTACTCTTCTAAGGGCAGAGGAGGCCTCCACCCCATCTTGGTTAAGAGCCTCATTCCACACTTAGAGGCAGTAGTGTCTGCATACCTTAGCCCTGAGGGCATCCTCAGTCTCTGCCACTCCCACCCTGTAGCCATCCTACTCGGCCTTATCCGCGGCTTTCTCGGCCTTTTCAAACTTTTTTTTCATTGCTTTTATTTGTTCTTTGTAGGCAGCCAGCTCCTCCTCGGCCTGACGGAGTTGTTTGCGTTGAGTTTCTGCCCCTTATAGGATAGCTTCAACACTCTTCTTAGCTTTATCAGCCTTGGTAAGTTGGGTAGTTAACTTTTGAATCCTCTTCTCCACCACCTTGAAGGCATCAATAGTAGCTATACGCTTAGATTCCTCATCTTTCATCTTCCTATGGGTATTGGTCACTATTTCCTTAGCCCTGTACGCAGCTTGAACAGCCTGTAAAGGATGAAAAAGTGTAAATGTTAGGCAGAGAAAATATAGTTCTAAAAATAAAACAAAAAAACAAAAAAAAGGGCTAGTTAGTAGATTTACCAGGGCAAGGTCTCTCTTCAAATGGAGGAATACCTCATGCTTTCTTAGTGACCTTAAATCGGCCATATCCCCAGGCAGTAATAAAGCCTGCTCCACGGCATTGGCCACATAACCAACCCTCCCTTCCTGGAAGTTCCTAATGGAGGCATCAGCCAGCAAAGGGGCTTCGTCCAGTACCATGGCAGGGGTCCAGTCTAGAACCCCAACCTGGAAGCCACTTCTTTTATCCGCAGCAGTTTGTGTCACCCTAGCTTGTTTGGCTCCCTTCTAAGGCTCAGCATCCTTGGTAGGGTGGCTTTTTCCTCCCTCCACCACCTTCTTGCCTTTTTGCTCCCTTTTCTACTTATGGTCAGCGGGGTCAGGTCGGTGAGCTTAGGTGGATGGAGGGGTGGGAGGTTTGTTCAGGGTAATTTTTTTCTGGTGCATTGCCACCTACCTGGGATTCCATTAGATCCCAAAGACTTGATTAGCTCCTGTGCTGAAGGACTTGCTTTATGCTGGGGTCTTCTTGGAAAGGAATTGCTTGTGCTGCGGGAAGGTGGCTAAAATCCCAAGGGATTGAGGTTGGTTGAAGACCTTGAAGTCGTCCTCGGAATCGGAGACTTTGATGACTCTTTCTTCTTCTTCCTCTTTCATGGTTGGCTAGGAAGGGGTTGCTTCGTCCTTGGCCTTGAACGGGGGGAGTGGCTTTACTTCTAGTACACCTTGGGGTCTTGGATCCGAATTGAGAAAGCCGAGCATAGCAAAGTTGATCAAGTGCAGGCGACAGTCTCTACCCTTGATTACGCACTTAAGTGCCTGGAAGTTGAAGGACAAATGGGTGTAGCCTAGGATAAGATAGGCAGCCTATGACTGTTCATCTGTGTGAACAAATACCTCGGCCTTGAGTACTTTGTTAAGGTTTGACTCATTAACAAGACTGAAGTTTGGAATGGTCGAATATTTATCTGCAAAATCACCAGGCATAAACATACTGTCAAAGAGTAGCATATTTAAGAAGAAAATTAAACTTGTAAGCACAAATTGCAAAATTAAACACTAGGAGAGTTAGTAGAGATAAAGGGTATTGTTGGAACTATGGACCTGGACCCAAACCACCCCACCTGGTGTCCCTTCTATGGTTGAACGGTGAAGCCCATCGTGCCACTCTCCTAAAACGATGAGGAGGTCTTTATTCATGCCCTTATTAGACTTAGGGAGACAAGATATGAGCCTGACCATGGGTTCTTTAGTTTTTAAGTAGTATCCTTGCAATGTTAGTTTATGGCAGTTGTAAACCCAGTTAACATCGTGATGGGTGAGGTTCACACCCATCTTCTTGTTGAGGGCATCAACGCTACCTAAGATCCTAAACATATTAGGAGCACACTGGGTAGGGGCTAATCTATGGGCTATTAAGTAATCCCAGTGACTTTGCCCATGGGGATTCTCATCCCCCCTTTTAAGAAGGTAATCATCGGGATTACCACTTCTCCCTCCTGCCTCTGAGTGTACCAGTCCCCTTGTTTACAATATCTAATGGAGACTCCTGGTAGAATTATATATCGAGCTTTAATGCTTTCTATACCCTCGGTGAAGTCTACCAAGTAAGCGAATCTACCCATAAATGATAAAAGGTTGAAGGTAAAAAGAAAGTGAAGGTAAATTACGGTGGCCGAGGAGGAAAGGGTTCTGGGTAAAGAAAAGTAGAAGAAAAAGTAAATAAAAGTATTTAACTGACTTACGCAAGGGAAGAAACTCTCCTCGGACTGGTTCTTGATATTTATGAGAGTAAAAGTGAAGCGAACGAGGTCTTCAAATAGTATTTGTATCAGAGAGAGAGAGAAGCGGGAGAATTCCCGCCCAAGTTCCAACTTGTTGGATCTTCATCACATCGTAGTACTAAGGAGACACAGAGCCGCATAAATTTAATGCGGGCGCATCCTGGATGTTGAAGCATCAGGAACGTGTGTTGGGCACTTGAAAAGACGTTTGTGCAGACTGAAGGTGATGTGTGACAAGAAGAGGATAATGATGATAATATCAAAATCCCTTTCTTTTTCAAGGGACAAAAGAAGGAAAATTTGAGGGGCTATTGTAGGGATAAAGGGCCCATAAGTGTGTATTTGGCCGTGCGCCTTGTCCAAGTACATCTAGTAGTCCAAGGATAAGAAGACGATAGGGAAGAAGTGTGAATCAAAGCACCAAGGAAAATTACAACTGGGAAGGCTTGGGAAGGTATCTGAGGAGGAATGCCTCCTCCACTAAGCAAGATAGAGGTCAGAAGGTTTGGTCTGCCATTAAGAGCAACCTTCTGGAAGATTCTACTAGTAAGGGTGAACATAAGGGGAGAATAGGACAAAGGGGAGCTAAGAAATATCTAAGGGAAAACTACTACCACCATATTGAACGCTCTGCAGCTAACCCTCTGGCCGCATTAATGTGGAATTGATACTGGAACAATGGTAGTCAGCCTTACAGTTACTCCCAAAAACTTCAAGAAGGCGCTGATGGGACAAGGATAAAAGCAAGCAGCTTGCCTTACATGTGGATGGTGAAGATGAAGAAAAACAGGGTATATAATAGAGAAAGAAGTCCTTTATGAAGGAGAGGATCTGAGACTTGAGAGGAAAAATTTTGTAGCAATAAGAATTAGACTTGTAACCAAATTCAAAAGAAATATATATAAGATCTAGTCTCCTCGGATTGTGCCGAGGACAATTTTCTTTGGGTAAAACCAGTTTATTTATTTATTTATTTTTAATCATCTGGGCTCACTGTAATTGCTGTCTAATTCATTAAAGTCCAATTTTTTAGTCCACTCTCTACAAATTCATTGTATTGGGCTCTTTGGGCTTAGATCTTTTTCCGTTTAGGTTTAGGTATCAAACTGTGTCCTTACATTATATCAATATATATATATACACACACACACAATTTGAAATCTTATTGGATCTAGACTTTTCAATTTTTGCACCCAATAATTCATTTGCCACAAAAATTAAAAAATTAGATGGGACATATAACAAAAAATTGAACCACAATTAAAATTGAATTTAGAATCTAATTGAATTTGGACTATTTGATTTTTGCACTTAAGAATTCACTTGACACACAAATTTAAAAAATTAGATGAGACATATGGCTCAAAATTAGACTCAAATTTAGAATTAATTGAATTTTCTCTTATATATATATATATATATAATATATATATATATATATATGATTTAGAATTTAATTGGATCTAGACTTTTCAGTTTTTGCACCCAATAATTCACTTACCATAAAAATTTAAAAAATTAGATAGGAGACATGACACAAAATTGAACTTTAATTAAAATCCAATTAGAATCTAATTGAATTTAAAATATTTGATTTTTCCACCTAATAATTCACTTGATACACAAATTTAAAAATTAGATGAGACACATATCACAAAATTAAACATAATTTAGAATATAATTGGATCTAGCCTCTTTGGTTTTTGCATCCAATAGTTCATTTGCTGCAACAATTAAAAAATTAGCACAAAATTAGATATGATTTAGAAGCTAATTGGATCTAGACTCTTTTCGGTTTTTGTACCCAATAATTCACTTGCCAAAAAAATTTAAAAAATTAGATAGGACACATTGCACAAAATTGAATTTTAATTAAAATTCAATTTGGAATCTAATTGAATTTAGAATCTTGGATTTTTGTACTTAATAATTCACTTGACACACAAATTTAAAAATTAGATAAAACACGTGGCGCAAAATTAGACTCAAATTTAGAATTTAATTGAATTTTCTCTCGGATTTAGATATTAATATATACTAGTGTAAGGACACAATTTACACCTGGACCCAACCGTGTGTACGATGCAGGCCCAAATAGCCTTATACAATGAAATTTGTAGAGCGTGGACTTGAAACTTAGGTTTTATGGATATTGGATAACAAGTATGGTGGACTAGATTGCCAATACATGTACAATGAAAATGGTTTATGACAAAAACTCTCCTCGAACATAAGCTGAGGATGAATTATATTTTTGTTTATTCTTTCCACAATAGATTCTAATTGAAGGTGGAATGTACAGTCTTTTTCTCTTTCTTTTTCTTCCATCCCCATGTTGAATGCCCTTCTTTTCCTTTTATATCATATTCCTTTTTCCCACCATCTTTCACGTACAAACCAAATCACCAATCTCGATACTTATCCCATTTACCACCTTCTTAAAGTCCTCAAACAATAGCTGTAACGCTGCTCACCACTGTTTAGAGGTCATCTCCCCATTAATGTGGTTAGGGAGGTAGGTGCAAAATCTTTAATGCGGTGGTAGCAGTTTTCTCTAAGATATTTGTTATTCACTCCTTCTCCTTGTGCTCATGTGGAACACGTCATCCTTCACCAGAGCTCTTAGAATTCCCTTATATATATCAGGGTAGATGGCACAACCTTTACGTCATGTAACCGAGGAGATCTCCTTCCTCAGACCATTTCCACTAACTTCTTTTGTAATGATTTATTTGTAGGTTCCTATATCCAGTATAGTTATTATCACTAAGACCTCCTCGGACAAGTTACTATCCTTGGACCAAGCCCAAGGCCCATGAACTTACCCTGACTATTCTGCCCCCACAATAGCCCCTCAAAAATTCTTTATTTCTCCCTTCCGAGGGGAAAAATGAAATTTTGATTCAACACCGCCACCTTCACACGCTTAGAAAACCATTGCATGTGAGAATGTTGTCTCACCTCTTTTGAAACTACTCCTGACGCCTTGTAATTCATAATTCCCCATTAAATGCTCCAAGTAACGTCCTATCCCCCACGTCGAATGGTGAGATGCAAATCCAACGGTTCGGACATTTCTTCAAAATTTCAGCGGGATAACTGTTATTCAATGCCACCTCTGAGACATTAAAACGCCTAGGAAGTTGTGATTCAACTCATTATGCTAGAAATCAATCAAATCTCTAAATTTCTTTTTTCTCTCCTTCTCCAAGAAGTCTGCAAAGAATTGTCTACTCATTTTCCTGTAAGTTCTTATTCTCTTAAGTTCCTTTTCTCCTCAGTCATAGATCTCGGCCATTAACTATATCCTTTCCCTTTCTAAATTTCCATTTTCATTCCACCCAAATGGGTAGATTCAAGTGTCTAGTAGATACTGATGCCGGTATGGAGGGTTTCCGAGCCAAATACCACATCCCTCCAGAAGTGGGCTTGAGGTACTGTGCCCCAGAAGCCATAGCTAATGATAGGAAAAAGGGAGAAGTTGTCATTCCCATAATCACCTTTTTAGAGGGTGGAATGACACTTCCCATGAAAGATGTCACCAATGAATACTTCCGTAATCATAGATTATGCCTAGACCAATGTACACCTAACATGTTTAGAACCCTAGGTTGTGTGGACGCTCTCAACGAGCAATTAGGTCTGAATCTTAGATGGCGCGATGTCGTCCATATGTATGAGTGTCATCAACTTAAATGCGTAGGTTATTACCTCAAATCTAGGTCTAGTGTTGTTAGACTCATATCATGTTTTCCTAAATCTAACAAAGGCATGAAGGACGACTACTTAATCGCCTCTAAGAGATGGTCCAATGGCCCTCACTGTCCAGTCGAAGGGGGAAAACCAGGTGTGACTCCTTAGGATTTAGATTCCTTGACCTGGGGTTTAGCTCCTCTAATTTTTCTTGCCTAGATTTAAATTATATTTCACTATTCTCTTTACTTACTGCTTATTATTGGTCTAACTACATTTGACTTCTCGGTTATGTCCTTCACAGACAAACAGCACGTATCGCCTCGTTTGAGCGAAACAAACATCGCAGATCTTAATACAGTTTTAAGTTTCGAGATATTTGTGAGCGAGGACCTGTAATTGAGGGCAGCTCATCTTATCTTGGGATACGAACCACTATCATCTACCTACTAAGATATTGGGATTGCGATCATCGCAGGTGACCAGAGGCGTAGAAAAATAGACATGTCAAAACTAGATTTTCTTGCTCCACAAGATCTACCAGATGACCCCTCTATCATCCTATACGTACGCCCAATAAGGGCAATCCCTCTTTTGGTGCCACCTAAAGCAACAGTCATCTGAGAAGAGCCTTCATCTCCTCGTCTGTCTCTTGAGGAAGAAATAGACTAGTTCCGTCTAGAGGAAGCAGAAAGACCTCTAAAGGACCACGTTGTCAACATTTCAGAAGAAGAATATGAATTTGTCGAAGGTTCTCATATCTAGGGTCTCATTGTTACGCATGTTGATAAAAATGACAAGGAAGAGGAAGAGGAAATGTAAAGTTCGAAGGATCTTCTCGGCAGGAGGAGTAAGCAGGCAGTTGCGAAGGATACCTCGAGATCTCAACCTCGTACCAATCTCCCGCCTCCTCCTCCTCCACGAGGTCCTATTCTCCCTACTCCCAACCCCAAGAAGAAAAGACCAAATGAGGTTGAAGAAGAGGACTTGGCCTAGAAGAAGAAACAAAAACAACAAAAAGTTGGAAAAGGCCATGTCCGAGCTTCCTCTGTGGAAAGTAGGGACAATCACGAATTGGCTGAGGTGCACCAAGCTCAATCCCATTAGTCACCTTCATTGGGATTGGACGGGACTCCTATCCTTTGCCACTCTTCTATAAGAGAATTCCAAAAAGGCATTCTCACTACCCGGTCGAAGCCCTGGAACAGCCCCTCCTTTTACCGATGGACATGAAGGCCCTAAAGAATATGAAGCAGCCTCAACTCTTCCTTTCCCTAAAAAGGGATTTAGCTTTGGTATGTGTTACTCAACTATATTCACTTTGTTATTTTTATTATATTCTTTACTTAGACTTCCTCATATATACTTTCCCATTATCCTTATCACAATATACTCCTTCACCAATTCCTCATAGGCCATCAAGAGGTTTTTGTGGCTGAAAAATTGATAGAAGAGGCTCAGAATAAAGTTGACGTTGAGATCAATATCAGAGTTGAGACCGAGAAAGCTCTGGGTCGACCCAAGTTGGAGAAGAAAAAGATTGCTGACAAGTTGACAGAAAAGGAGAGACTAAGGAAGAATGCTGATGTTAGGCTCAAAATAGCCAAGAAACAGGCGGAAGAGCAGCGTAAACAGCTTCTTGAGAAAGGACAAGAGCTAGCCACTGGCCAAAAGAATATTCTACGCTTGAAGAGTGAGTTAGCTCAGGCCCAAGAGGCAGCTCGCACTATCAAGGAGACTGTGGATGTTGCTTCGTTGGCTTCTTACAACAAGAGGGTTAAAGAGACAGAGAACCGGTTAATTGAAGAGCTAGCTAAAGTGTGTAGGGGATACTGCCAGCAAGTATGGGCTGAAGCCCTTAACATGGCAGGAGTCCTTGCCACTTCTGAGTGGAGAAAAGCTGAAAACATGTGGATTCCTCCAGACATTCGTGTGATTGAAGCTTTGCCTCCCCTAACTGCCTCTGAGTCAGCGCCTCCTTCCTAAACCTCAGTTGTTTAGGACCCACTTCCACCCCTTAAAGCATCCATAAGCCCTGATCAGACTGCAGCCCAGGATGAGGAGACTAACAAGGGTTTGAGCAAGATAATTGACCAGGTTGACCTTTCACATAGGGAAAAAGACAAAGGAAAACAAATTATGACCTCATCCGAGGTGAAGTCTTCCACTGTGCCTCTTGTTATCAAGGAAGTGGCTCCTCAATCCAAAGAAACTGGTCAAAAAGGGGTAGAGAACAAAGCAAAGGAAGTTAAGACCAAGTCCCAAGAGAACCCTCCAGTGAAGGCTAAGACATGAGCAGCTTGGAACCTTCTCTCTCCTGTCCTTTTGTTTAAATTGCAGATGGCACTTCTTCGCTTCTATATTTTTTTACTCATTATTTTTTATTTTTAATGTAATCAAGTACATTCTTAATGACGAGTTTATTTTTTTGACTTTTACCTCCATACAAATTTCACTCATTGGAAACATTTAACACTTGCTCGTAGTACAAAAAATGTACATATTATGAATGACTTAGCACGCAAATAACAACTAAATAACAACAACAATTTGTCATGGAGATAGTTTCACTTTTTGAACTTATGCCTTCAATCAATAATTTGTATGTTGAAATTATGTTATGCAATAGCAAATAGTTAAGCATATAAAAGGATACATGAACTTAACATAGCCAAAATTTTAAAACTAAACTTCACGTGAAACTTAAGTGCAAAGTAACTCACAAACCTTAACTGAGTATATGGTTCGAGAACTAAATACATCCCAAATTCTGCTTGATCGTTAGAAAGTTTGGATAGAAATGTTAAATCCTCCAAAGTAAATGATCCGAGGACCAGGTGTAACTATTAGTTTTTTCTTTGATACGAAGATATCAATTTCTACACAGGGTACATGGTCCAAGGAGCTAGGCATGACCAAGTTTCTGTTTGATACTCAGTAAAATGAAATAAAATGTTAATTTCCCCAAAGTAGATGATCTGAGGACCAGACGTAACTAAAGTTCTGTTTAACACTTAGTACAAATATCAATTTCTACAAGGTATGTGGTCTGAGGAGCCAGACATGACCAAGTTTCTGTTTGATACTTAGTAAAATGAAATAAAATGTTAATTTCCCTAGAGTAGATGATCTGAGGACCAGACGTTCCTAAGGTTTTGTTTAACACTTAGTACAAATATCAATTTCTACAAGGTATGTGCTCCGAGGAGCTAGGCAAGACCAGATTTCTGTTTGATACTTAGTAAAACGAAATAAAAAGTTAATTTCTCTAAAGTAGATGATCCGAGGACCAGACGCAACTAATGTTTTGTTTAACACTTAGTACAAATATCGATTTCTACAAGGTATCTGGTCCGAGGAGCCAGGCATGATCAAGTTTCTGTTCGATACTTAGCAAAACGAAATAAAATATTAATTTCTCCAACGTAGATGATTCGAGGACCAGATGTAACTAAGGTTCTGTTTAACACTTAGTACAAATATCAATTTTTACAAGGTATGTGGCCTGAGGAACCAAGCATGACCAAGTTTTTGTTTGATACTTAGTAAAATGAAATAAAATGTTAATTTCCCAAAAGTAGATGATCCGAGGACCAGACGTAACTAAGGTTCTGTTTAACACTTAGTACAAATATCAATTTCTATAAGGTATGCGGTCCGAGGAGCCAGACATGACCAAGTTTCAATCTGATACTTAGTAAAATAAAATAAAATGTTAATTTTTCCAAAGTAGATGATCTGGGGACCAGACATAACTAAGGTTCTATTGAACACTTAGTACAAATATCAATTTCTACAAGGAATGTTGTCTAAGGAGCTAGGCATGACCAAGTTTTTATTTGATACTTAGTAAAATGAAATAAAATGTTAATTTTCCCAAAGTAGATGATCTGAGGACCAGACGTAACTAAGGTTCTGTTTAACACTTAGTACAAATATCAATTTCTATAAGGTATGCGGTCCGAGGAGCCAGACATGACCAAGTTTCAATCTGATACTTAGTAAAATAACATAAAATGTTAATTTTCCCAAAGTAGATGATCTGGGGACCAGACATAACTAAGGTTCTATTAAACACTTAGTACAAATATCAATTTCTACAAGGAATGTTGTCTGAGGAGCCAGGCATGACCAAGTTTCTATTTGATACTTAGTAAAATGAAATAAAATATTAATTTTTCCAAAGTAGATGATCCAAGGACCAAACGTAACTAAGATTCTGTTTAACACTTAGCACAAATATCAATTTCTATAAGGTATGCGGTCCGAAGAGCCAGACATGACCAAGTTTCAATCTGATACTTAGTAAAATAAAATAAAATGTTAATTTTCCCAAAGAAGTTAATCTGGGGACCAGACATAACTAAAGTTTTGTTTAACACGTAGTACAAATATCAATTTCTACAAGGTATATTGTCTGAGGAGCCAGACAAGACCAAGTTTCTGTTTGATACTAAGTAAAATGAAATAAAATGTTAATTTCCCCAAAGTAGATGATCTGAGGATCAGACGTAACTAAGGTTCAGTTTAACACTTAGTACAAATATCAATTTCTACAAGGTATGGGGTTTGAGGATCCAGACATGACCAAGTTTCTATTTGGTACTTAGTAAAATAAAATAAAATGTTAATTTCTCCAAAGTAGATGATTTGGAGACCAAACATAACTAAGGTTTTGTTTAATACTTAGTACAAATATCAATTTCTACAAGGTATGTTGTCTGAGGAGCCAAACAAGACCAAGTTTTTGTTTGATACTTAGTAAAATGAAATTAAATGATAATTTTCCCAAAGTAGATGATCTGAGAACCAGACGTAACTAAGGTACTGTTTAACACTTAGTACAATTATCAATTTCTATAAGGTATGTGGTCCGAGGAGTCAGGCATGACCAAGTTTCTGTTTGATACTTAATAAAATGAAATAAAATGTTAATTTCCCCAAAGTAGATGATCCGAGGAATAGACGTAACTACGGTTCTGTCCCACACTTTGTACAAATATCACTTTCTAAAAGGTATGTGGTCCGAGGAACTAGGCATGACCAAGTTTCTATTTGATACTTATTAAAATTAAATAAAATATTAATTTCTCCAAAGTAGATAATCCGAGGACTAGACGTAACTAAGTTCTGTTTAACACTTAGTACAAATATCAATTTCTACATGGTTTGTGGTTCGAGGAGTTAGACATGACCAAGTTTCTGTTTGGTAATTAGTAAAATAAAATAAAATGTTAATTTTCCCAAACTAGATGATCTAGGGACTAAACGTAACTAAGGTTCTGTTTAACACTTAGTACAAATATCAATTTCTACAAGGTATGTGGTCCGAGGAGCCAAGCATGACTGTTTGATACTTAGTAAAATGAAATAAAATGTCAATTTTCCAAAAATAGAAGATCTGAGGACCAGACGTAACTAAGGTTCTGTTTAACATTTAGTAAGAATATCAATTTCTACAAGGTATGTGGTCCGAGGAGCTATGCATGACCAAATTTCAGTTTGATACATAGTAAAATGAAATAAAATGTTAATTTTTCTAAAGTGGATGATCCGAGGACCAAATGTGACTAAGGTTCTGTTTAATACTTAGTACAAATATCAATTTCTACAAGGTATGTGGTCCGAGGAGCCAGGCATGATCAAGTTTATGTTTGATACTTAGCAAAACGAAATAAAATATTAATTTCTCCAAAGTAGATGATTCGAGGACCAAATGTAACTAAGGTTCTGTTTAACACTTAGTACAAATATCAATTTTTACAAGGTACGTGGTCTGAGGAACCAAGCATGACCAAGTTTTTGTTTGATACATAGTAAAATGAAATAAAATGTTAATTTCCCAAAAGTAGATGATCCGAGGACCAGACATGACTAAGGTTCTCTTTAACACTTAGTACAAATATCAATTTCTATAAGGTATGTGGTTCGAGGAATCAGGCATGACCAAGTTTCTGTTTGATACTTAACAAAATGAAATAAAATGTTAATTTCTCAAAAGTAGATTATCCGAGGACCAGACGTAACTAAGGTACTGTTTAACACTTAGTACAAATATCAATTTCAATAAGGTATGTGGTCTGAGAAGTCAGGCATGATCAAGTTTTTGTTTGATACTTAGTAAAATGAAATAAAATGTTAATTTCTCCAAAGTAGATGATCTGAGGACCAGACGTAACTAATGTTCTGTTTAACACTTAGTACAAATATCAATTTCAACAAGGTATGGAGTTCGAGGAGCCAGACATGACCAAATTTCTATTTGATACTTAGTAAAATAAAACAAAATATTAATTTCTCCAAAGTAGATGATTTAGGGACCAGACATAACTAAGGTTTTGTTTAACACTTAGTACAAAGATCAATTTCTAAAAGGTATGTTGTCTGAGGAGCCAGACATGACCAAAAGTCTATTTGATACTTGCTAAAATGAAATAAAAAGTTAATTTTCCCAAAGTAGATGATCTGAGGACCAGACGTAACTAAGTTTCTGTTTAACACTTAGTACAAATATCAATTTTTACAAGGTATGCGGTACGAGGAGCCAAACATGACCAAGTTTCTGTTTGATACATATTAAAATAATATAAAATGTTAATTTTTCCAAAGTAGATGATCTGAGGATTAGATGTAACTAAGATTTTGTTTAACACTTAGTACAAATATCAATTTCTACAAGGTATGTGGTCCGAGGAGGTAAACATGACCAATTTTCTGTTTGATACTTATTAAAATAAAATAAAATGTTAATTTCCCCAAAGTAGATGATCCGAGGACTAGACGTATCTGAAATTCTGTTTAACACTTAGTACAAATATCAACTTCTACAAGTTATGTGGTCCGAGGAGCCAAACATGACCAAATTTCTTTTTGATACTTATTAAAATAAAATAAAATGTTAATTTCCCCGAAGTAGACGATCTTAGGACCAAACGTAACCAAGGCTTTGTTTAACACTGGGTGGAAATATCAATTTCTACGAGGTATGAGTCCCGAGGAGCCAGACATGACCAAGTTTTTGTTTGATACTTAGTAAAATGAAATAAAATATTAATTTTTCCAAAGTAGATGATACAAGGACCAAACGTAACTAAGCTTCTGTATAAAACTTAGCATAAATATCAATTCCTACAAGGTATGTGGTTCGAGGAGTTAGGCACGACCAAGTTTCTATTTGATACTTAATAAAATGAAATAAAATGTTAATTTTCCAAAAGTAGATGATCCGAGGACCAGACGAAACTAAGGTACGGTTTAACACTTAGTACAAATATCAATTTCTATAAGGTACACGGTCCGAGGAGTCAGGCATGACCAAGTTTCTATTCGATACTTTGTAAAATGAAATAAAATGTTAATTTTTTCAAAGTAGATGATCCGAGAACTAGACGTAACTAAGGTTATGTTTAACACTTAGTACAAATGTGAATTTCTACAAGGTATGTGGTCCGGGGAGCTAGGCATGACCAAGTTTCTATTTGATACTTATTAAAATAAAATAAAATGTTAATTTTTCCAAAGTAGATGATCCAAGGACCAGACGTAACTAAGGTTCTATTTAACACTTAGCACAAATATCAATTTTTACAAGGTATGTTGTCTGAGGAGCCAGGCATGACCAAAAGTCTATTTGGTACTTACTAAAATTAAATAAAATGTTAAATTCCCCAAAGTAGATGATTTGAGGACCAGACGTAACTAAGGTTCTGTTTAACACTTAGTACAAATATCAATTTTTACAAGGTATGTGGTCTGAGGAGCCAAGCATGACCAAGTTTTCGTTTGATACTTATTAAAATGAAAAGAAATGTTAAGTTCCCTCAAGTAGATGATCTGAGTATTAGACGTAACTAAGGTTCTGTTTAACACTTAGTACAAATATCAATTTTTGCAAGGTATGTGGTCTGAGGAGCCAGGCATGACCAAGTTTCTGTTTGATACTTATTAAAATGAAATAAAATGTTGAGTTCCCTAAAGTAGATGATCTGAGTATTAGACGCAACTAAGGTTCTGCTTAACACTTAGTACAAATATCAATTTCTATAAGGTTGTGGTTCGAGGAGTTAGGCACAACCAAGTTTCTGTTTGATACTTAATAAAATGAAATAAAATGTTAATTTCCCAAAAGTAGATGATCCGAGGACCTGACGCAACTAAGGTACTGTTTAACACATTGTACAAATATCAATTTCTAAGCTACGTAGTCCGAGGAGTCAGGCATGACCAAGTTTCTCTTTGATACTTAGTAAAGTGAAATAAAATGCTAATTTCTCCAAAGTAGATGATCCGAGGACTAGACGTAACTAAGGTTCTGTTTAACACTTAGTACAAATATCAATTTCTACATGGTATGTTGTCCTGGGAGCTACGCATGACCATGTTTCTATTTGACTCTTATTAAAATAAAATAAAGTGTTAATTTCTCCAAAGTAGACGATCTGAGGACCAGACGTAACTAAGGTTTTGTTTAACACTTAGTGCAAATATCAATGTCTATAAGGTATGTCGTCCGAGGAGCCAGACATGAGCAAGTTTTTATCTGATACTTAGTAAAATAAAATAAAATGTTAATTTCTCAAAGTAGATGATCTGGGGACCAGACATAACTAAGATTTTATTTAACACTTAGTGCAAATATCAATTTCTACAATGAATGTTGTCTGAGAAGCCAGGCAAGACCAAGTTTCTGTTTAGTACTTAGTAAAATGAAATAAAATGTTAATTTCTCCAAAGTAGATGATCTGAGGACCAGACGTAACTAAGGTTCTGTTTAACACTTAGTACAATTATCAATTTCTACAAGGGATGGGGTTCGAGGAGCTAGACATGACCAAGTTTCCATTTGATACTTAGTAAAATAAAATAAAATGTTAATTTCACCAAAGTAGATGATCTGGGGACCAGACATAACCAAGGTTTTGTTTAACACTTAGTACAAATATTGATTTCTACAAGGTATGTTGTCTGAGGAGCCAGGCATGACCAAAAGTCTATTCGATACTTACTAAAATGAAATAAAATGTTAATTTCCCCAAAGTAGGTGATCTGAGGACCAGACGTAACTAAGGTTCTCTTTAACACTTAGTACAAATATCAATTTTACAAGGTATGTGGTCTGAGGAGCCAGGCATGACCAAGTTTATGTTTGATACTATTAAAATGAAATAAAATGTTAAGTTCCCTAAAGTAGATGATCTGAGTATTAGACGTAACTAAGGTTCTGCTTAACACTTAGTACAAATATCAAATTCTATAAGGTATGTGGTTCTAGGAGTCAGGCACGACCGAGTTTCTGTTTGATACTTAATAAAATGAAATAAAATGTTAATTTTCCAAAAGTAGATGATCCGAGGACCTGACGTAATTAAGGTACTGTTTAACACTTAGTACAAATATCAATTTCTATAAGGTAAGTGGTCCGAGGAGTCAGGGATGACAAAGTTTCTGTTTGATACTTAGTAAAGTGAAATAAAACGTTAATTTCTCCAAAGTAGATGATCTGAGGACTAGACGTAATTAAGGTTCTGTTTAAAATTTAGTACAAATATCAATTTTTACAAGGTATGTGGTCTGAGGAGCTAGGCATGACCAAGTTTCTGTTTGATTCTTATTAAAATGATATAAAATGTTAAGTTCCCTAAAGTATATGATCTGAGTATTAGACGTAACTAAGATTTTGTTTAACACTTAGTACAAATATCAATTTTTACGAGGTATGTGGTCCGAGGAGCCAGACATGACCGAGTTTTTATCTGATACTTAGTAAAATAAAATAAAATGTTAATTTTTCAAAAATAGATGATCTGGGGACCAGACATAACTAAAGTTCTATTTAACACTTAGTACAAATATCACTTTCTATAAGGTATGTGGTCCGAGGAGCCAGACATGACCAAATTTTTATCTGATACTTAGTAAAATAAAATAAAATGTTAATTTTTCCAAAGTAGATGATTTGGGACCAGACATGACTCAGGTTCTATTTAACACTTAGTACAAATATCAATTTCTACAATGAATATTCTCTGAGAAGCCAGGCTTGACCAAGTTTCTGTTTGATACTTAGTAAAATGAAATAAAATGTTAATTTTTCCAATGTAGATGATCTGAGGACCAGACGTAATTAAGGTTCTATTTAACACTTAGTAAAAATATCAGTTTCTACAAGGTATGGGGTTCGAGGAGGCAGACATGACCAAGTTTCCATTTGATACTTAGTAAAATAAAATAAAATGTTAATTTCTCCAAAGCAGATGATTTGGGGACCAGACATGACTAAGGTTTTGTTTAACACTTAGTACAAATATCGATTTCTACAAGGTATGTTGTCTGAGGAGCCAGGCATGATAAAAAGTCAATTCGATACTTAATAAAATGAAATAAAATGTTAATTTCCCCAAAGTAGATGATCTGAGGACCACACGTAGCTAAGGTTCTGTTGAACACTTAGTACAAATATCAATTTTTACAAGGTATGCGGTCCGAGGAGCCAAACATGACCAAGTTTCTGTTTGATACTTATTAAAATAAAATGAAATGTTAATTTCTCCAAAGTAGATGATCTATGGATTAGATGTAACTAAGATTTTGTTTAACACTTAGTACAAATACCAATTTCTGCAAGGTATGTGGTCCGAGGAGCTAAACATGACCAAGTTTCTGTTCGATACTTATTAAAATAAAATAAAATGTTAATTTCCCCAAATTAGATAATCCGAGGACTAGAGGTAACTAAAATTTTGTTTAACACTTAGTACAAATATCAATTTCTACAAGGTATGTGGTCCGAGGAGCCAAACATGACCAAATTTCTTTTTGATACTTATTAAAATAAAATAAAATGTTAATTTCCCCGAAGTAGAGGATCTAAGGACCAGACGTAACTAAGGTTCTGTTTAACACTTTGTACAAATATCAATTTCTACAAGGTATAAGGTCCGAGGAGACAGACGTGACCAAGTTTTTGTTTGATACTTAGTAAAATGAAATAAAATATTAATATTTCCCAAGTAGATGATCCAAGGACCAAACGTAACTAAGCTTTTGTTTAACACTTAGTACAAATATCAATTTCTACAAGGTATATGGTCCGAGGAGCCAGGCATGACCAAGTTTCTGTTTGATACTTAATAAAATAAAATAAAATGTTAATTTCCCAAAAGTAGATAATCCGAGGACCTGACGTAACTAAGGTACTGTTTAACACTTAGTACAAATATTAATTTCTATAAGGTACGTGGTCCAAGGAGTCAGGCATGACCAAGTTTCTCTTTGATACTTAGTAAAGTGTAATAAAATGCTAATTTCTCCAAAGTAGATGAGCCGAGGACTAGACGTAACTAAGGTTCAGTTTAACACTTAGTACAAATATCAATTTCTACATGGTATGTGGTCCTAGGAGCTAGGCATGACCAAGTTTGTATTTTATTCTTATTAAAATAAAATAAAGTGTTAATTTCTCCAAAGAAGACGATCCGAAGACCAGACGTAACTAAGGTTTTGTTTAACACTTAGTACAAATATCAATTTTTACAAGGTATGTGGTCCGAGGGGCCAGACATGACCAAGTTTTTATCTGATACTTAGTAAAATAAAATAAAATGTTAATTTTTCCAAAGTAGATGATCTGGGGACCTGACATAACTAAGGTTCTATTTGACACTTTGTACAAATATCAATTTCTATAAGGTATGTGGTCCGAGTAGCCAGACATGACCAAATTTTTATCTGATACTTAGTAAAATAAAATAAAATGTTAATTTTTCCAAAGTAGATGAGCTGGAGACCAGACATAACTCAGGTTCTATTTAACACTTTGTACAAATATCAATTTCTACAATGAATATTGTCTGAGAAGCCAGGCTTGACCAAGTTTCTGTTTGATACTTAGTAAAATGAAATAAAATTTTAATTTTTTCAATGTAGATGATCTGAGGACCAGACGTAATTAAGGTTCTATTTAACGCTTAGTACAAATATCAGTTTCTACAAGGTATGGGGTTCGAGGAGGCAGACATGACCAAGTTTCTATTTGATACTTAGTAAAATAAAATAAAATGTTAATTTCTCCAAAGCAGATGATCTGGGGACCAGACATGACTAAGGTTTTGTTTAACACTTAGTACAAATATCGATTTCTACAAGGTATGTTGTTTGAGGAGCCAGGCATGACCAAAAGTCAATTCGATACTTACTAAAATGAAATAAAATGTTAATTTCTCCAAAGTAGATGATCTGAGGACCAGACGTAGCTAAGGTTCTGTTTAACACTTAGTACAAATATCAATTTTTACAAGGTATGCGGTCCGAGGAGCCAAACATGACCGAGTTTCTGTTTGATACTTATTAAAATAAAATAAAATGTTAATTTCTCCAAAGTAGATGATCTAAGGATTAGATGTAACTAAGATTTTGTTTAACACTTAGTACAAATATCAATTTCTACAAGGTATGTGGTCCGAGGAGCTAAACATGACCAAGTTTCTGTTCGATACTTATTAAAATAAAATAAAATGTTAATTTCCCCAAATTAGATAATCCGAGGACTAGAGGTAACTAAAATTTTGTTCAACACTTTGTACAAATATCAATTTCTACAAGGTATGTGGTCCAAGGAGCCAAACATGACCAAATTTCTTTTTGATACTTATTAAAATAAAATAAAATGTTAATTTCCCCGAAGTAGAGGATGTAAGGATCAGACGTAACTAAGGTTCTGTTTAACACTTTGTACAAATATCAATTTCTACAAGGTATGAGGTCCGAGGAGACAGACGTGACCAAGTTTTTGTTTGATACTTAGTAAAATGAAATAAAATATTAATATTTCCCAAGTAGATGATCCAAGGACCAAACGTCACTAAGCTTTTGTTTAACACTTAGTACAAATATCAATTTCTACAAAGTATGTGGTCCGAGGAGCTAAACATGACCAAGTTTCTGTTCGATACTTATTAAAATAAAATAAAATGTTAATTTCCCCAAATAGATAATCCGAGGACTAGAGGTAACTAAAATTGTTCAACACTTAGTACAAATATCAATTTCTACAAGGTATGTGGTCCGAGGAGCCAAACATGACCAATTTCTTTTTGATACTTATTAATAAAATAAAATGTTAATTTCCCCGAAGTAGAGGATCTAAGGACCAGACGTAACTAAGGTTCTGTTTAACACTTTGTACAAATATCAATTTCTACAAGGTATGAGGTCCGAGGAGACAGACGTAACCAAGTTTTTGTTTGATACTTAGTAAAATGAAATAAAATATTAATATTTCCCAAGTAGATGATCCAAGGACCAAACGTAACTAAGCTTTGTTTAACACTTAGTACAAATATCAATTTCTACAAGGTATGTGGTCCGAGGAGCCAGGCATGACCAAGTTTCTGTTTGATACTTATTAAAATGAAATAAAATGTTAAGTTCCCCAAAGTAGATGATACGAGTATTAGACGTAAATAAGGTTCTGCTTAACACTTAGTACAAATATCAATTTCTATAAGGTATGTGGTTCGAGGAGTCAAGCATGACCAAGTTTCTGTTTGATACCTATAAAATGAAATAAAATGTTAATTTCCCAAAAGTAGATAATCCGAGGACCTGACGTAACTAAGGTACTGTTTAACACTTAGTACAAATATTAATTTCTATAAGGTACGTGGTCCAAGGAGTCAGGCATGACCAAGTTTCTCTTTGATACTTAGTAAAGTGTAATAAAATGCTAATTTCTCCAAAGTAGATGATCCGAGGACTAGACGTAACTAAGGTTCTGTTTAACACTTAGTACAAATATCAATTTCTACATGGTAAGTGGTCCTGGGAGCTAGGCATGACCAAGTTCTATTTGATTCTTATTAAAATAAAATAAAGTGTTAATTTCTCCAAAGAAGACGATCCGAGGACCAGACGTAACTAAGGTTTTGTTTAACACTTAGTGCAAATATCAATTTCTATAAGGTATGTCGTCCGAGGAGCCAGACATGACCAAGTTTTTATCTGATACTTAGTAAAATAAAATAAAATGTTAATTTTCTCAAAGTAGATGATCTGGGGACCAGACATAACTAAGGTTCTATTTAACACTTTGTACAAATATTAATTTCTATAAGGTAAGTGGTCCGAGTAGCCAGACATGACCAAATTTTTATCTGATACTTAGTAAAATAAAATAAAATGTTAATTTTTTCAAAGTAGATGATCTGGAGACCAGACATAACTCAGGTTCTATTAACACTTTGTACAAATATCAATTTCTACAATGAATATTGTCTGAGAAGCCAGGCTTGACCAAGTTTCTGTTTGATAGTTAGTAAAATGAAATAAAATTTTAATTTTTTCAATGTAGATGATCTGAGGACCAGACGTAATTAAGGTTCTATTTAACACTTAGTACAAATAGCAGTTTCTACAAGGTATGTCGTCCGAGGAGCCAGACATGACCAAGTTTTTATCTGATACTTAGTAAAATAAAATAAAGTGTTAATTTCTCCAAAGAAGACGATCCGGGGACCTGACGTAACTAAGGTTTTGTTTAACACTTAGTGCAAATATCAATTTCTATAAGGTATGTCGTCCGAGGAGCCGGACATGACCAAGTTTTTATCTGATACTTAGTAAAATAAAATAAAATGTTAATTTTCTCAAAGTAGATGATCTGGGGACCAGACATAACTAAGGTTCTATTTAACACTTTGTACAAATATTAATTTCTATAAGGTAAGTGGTCCGAGTAGCCAGACATGACCAAATTTGTATCTGATACTTAGTAAAATAAAATAAAATGTTAATTTTTCCAAAGTAGATGAGCTGGAGACCAGACATAACTCAGGTTCTATTTAACACTTTGTACAAATATCAATTTCTACAATGAATATTGTCTGAGAAGCCAGGCTTGACCAAGTTTCTGTTTGATACTTAGTAAAATGAAATAAAATTTTAATTTTTTCAATGTAGATGATCTGAGGACCAGACGTAATTAAGGTTCTATTTAACGCTTAGTACAAATATCAGTTTCTACAAGGTATGGGGTTCGAGGAGGCAGACATGACCAAGTTTCTATTTGATACTTAGTAAAATAAAATAAAATGTTAATTTCTCCAAAGCAGATGATCTGGGGACCAGACATGACTAAGGTTTTGTTTAACACTTAGTACAAATATCGATTTCTACAAGGTATGTTGTTTGAGGAGCCAGGCATGACCAAAAGTCAATTCGATACTTACTAAAATGAAATAAAATGTTAATTTCTCCAAAGTAGATGATCTGAGGACCAGACGTAGCTAAGGTTCTGTTTAACACTTAGTACAAATATCAATTTTTACAAGGTATGCGGTCCGAGGAGCCAAACATGACCGAGTTTCTGTTTGATACTTATTAAAATAAAATAAAATGTCAATTTCTCCAAAGTAGATGATCTAAGGATTAGATGTAACTAAGATTTTGTTTAACACTTAGTACAAATATCAATTTCTACAAGGTATGTGGTCCGAGGAGCTAAACATGACCAAGTTTCTGTTCGATACTTATTAAAATAAAATAAAATGTTAATTTCCCCAAATTAGATAATCCGAGGACTAGAGGTAACTAAAATTTTGTTTAACACTTAGTACAAATATCAATTTCTACAAGGTATGTGGTCCGAGGAGCCAAACATGACCAAATTTCTTTTTGATACTTATTAAAATAAAATAAAATGTTAATTTCCCCGAAGTAGAGGATCTAAGGACCAGACGTAACTATGGTTCTGTTTAACACTTTGTACAAATATCAATTTCTACAAGGTATAAGGTCCGAGGAGACAGACGTGACCAAGTTTTTGTTTGATACTTAGTAAAATGAAATAAAATATTAATATTTCCCAAGTAGATGATCCAAGGACCAAACGTAACTAAGCTTTTGTTTAACACTTAGTACAAATATCAATTTCTACAAGGTATATGGTCCGAGGAGCCAGGCATGACCAAGTTTCTGTTTGATACTTATTTAAATGAAATAAAATGTTAAGTTCCCCAAAGTAGATGATTCGAGTATTAGACGTAACTAAGGTTCTGCTTAACACTTAGTACAAATATCAATTTCTATAAGGTATGTGGTTCGAGGAGTCAGGCATGACCAAGTTTCTGTTTGATACTTAACAAAATGAAATAAAATGTTAATTTCTCAAAAGTAGATTATCCGAGGACCAGACGTAACTAAGGTACTGTTTAACACTTAGTACAAATATCAATTTCAATAAGGTATGTGGTCTGAGAAGTCAGGCATGATCAAGTTTTTGTTTGATACTTAGTAAAATGAAATAAAATGTTAATTTCTCCAAAGTAGATGATCTGAGGACCAGACGTAACTAATGTTCTGTTTAACACTTAGTACAAATATCAATTTCAACAAGGTATGGAGTTCGAGGAGCCAGACATGACCAAATTTCTATTTGATACTTAGTAAAATAAAACAAAATATTAATTTCTCCAAAGTAGATGATTTAGGGACCAGACATAACTAAGGTTTTGTTTAACACTTAGTACAAAGATCAATTTCTAAAAGGTATGTTGTCTGAGGAGCCAGACATGACCAAAAGTCTATTTGATACTTGCTAAAATGAAATAAAAAGTTAATTTTCCCAAAGTAGATGATCTGAGGACCAGACGTAACTAAGTTTCTGTTTAACACTTAGTACAAATATCAATTTTTACAAGGTATGCGGTACGAGGAGCCAAACATGACCAAGTTTCTGTTTGATACATATTAAAAATATAAAATGTTAATTTTCCAAAGTAGATGATCTGAGGATTAGATGTAACTAAGATTTTGTTTAACACTTAGTACAAATATCAATTTCTACAAGGTATGTGGTCCGAGGAGGTAAACATGACCAATTTTCTGTTTGATACTTATAAAATAAAATAAAATGTTAATTTCCCAAAGTAGATGATCCGAGGACTAGACGTATCTGAAATTCTGTTTAACACTTAGTACAAATATCAACTTCTACAAGTTATGTGGTCCGAGGAGCCAAACATGACCAAATTTCTTTTTGATACTTATTAAATAAAATAAATGTTAATTTCCCCGAAGTAGACGATCTTAGGACCAAACGTAACCAAGGCTTTGTTTAACACTGGGTGGAAATATCAATTTCTACGAGGTATGAGTCCCGAGGAGCCAGACATGACCAAGTTTTTGTTTGATACTTAGTAAAATGAAATAAAATATTAATTTTTCCAAAGTAGATGATACAAGGACCAAACGTAACTAAGCTTCTGTATAAAACTTAGCATAAATATCAATTCCTACAAGGTATGTGGTTCGAGGAGTTAGGCACGACCAAGTTTCTATTTGATACTTAATAAAATGAAATAAAATGTTAATTTTCCAAAAGTAGATGATCCGAGGACCAGACGAAACTAAGGTACGGTTTAACACTTAGTACAAATATCAATTTCTATAAGGTACACGGTCCGAGGAGTCAGGCATGACCAAGTTTCTATTCGATACTTTGTAAAATGAAATAAAATGTTAATTTTTTCAAAGTAGATGATCCGAGAACTAGACGTAACTAAGGTTATGTTTAACACTTAGTACAAATGTGAATTTCTACAAGGTATGTGGTCCGGGGAGCTAGGCATGACCAAGTTTCTATTTGATACTTATTAAAATAAAATAAAATGTTAATTTTTCCAAAGTAGATGATCCAAGGACCAGACGTAACTAAGGTTCTATTTAACACTTAGCACAAATATCAATTTTTACAAGGTATGTTGTCTGAGGAGCCAGGCATGACCAAAAGTCTATTTGGTACTTACTAAAATTAAATAAAATGTTAAATTCCCCAAAGTAGATGATTTGAGGACCAGACGTAACTAAGGTTCTGTTTAACACTTAGTACAAATATCAATTTTTACAAGGTATGTGGTCTGAGGAGCCAGGCATGACCAAGTTTTCGTTTGATACTTATTAAAATGAAAAGAAATGTTAAGTTCCCTCAAGTAGATGATCTGAGTATTAGACGTAACTAAGGTTCTGTTTAACACTTAGTACAAATATCAATTTTTGCAAGGTATGTGGTCTGAGGAGCCAGGCATGACCAAGTTTCTGTTTGATACTTATTAAAATGAAATAAAATGTTGAGTTCCCTAAAGTAGATGATCTGAGTATTAGACGCAACTAAGGTTCTGCTTAACACTTAGTACAAATATCAATTTCTATAAGGTTTGTGGTTCGAGGAGTTAGGCACAACCAAGTTTCTGTTTGATACTTAATAAAATGAAATAAAATGTTAATTTCCCAAAAGTAGATGATCCGAGGACCTGACGCAACTAAGGTACTGTTTAACACATTGTACAAATATCAATTTCTATAAGCTACGTAGTCCGAGGAGTCAGGCATGACCAAGTTTCTCTTTGATACTTAGTAAAGTGAAATAAAATGCTAATTTCTCCAAAGTAGATGATCCGAGGACTAGACGTAACTAAGGTTCTGTTTAACACTTAGTACAAATATCAATTTCTACATGGTATGTTGTCCTGGGAGCTACGCATGACCATGTTTCTATTTGACTCTTATTAAAATAAAATAAAGTGTTAATTTCTCCAAAGTAGACGATCTGAGGACCAGACGTAACTAAGGTTTTGTTTAACACTTAGTGCAAATATCAATGTCTATAAGGTATGTCGTCCGAGGAGCCAGACATGAGCAAGTTTTTATCTGATACTTAGTAAAATAAAATAAAATGTTAATTTTCTCAAAGTAGATGATCTGGGGACCAGACATAACTAAGATTTTATTTAACACTTAGTGCAAATATCAATTTCTACAATGAATGTTGTCTGAGAAGCCAGGCAAGACCAAGTTTCTGTTTAGTACTTAGTAAAATGAAATAAAATGTTAATTTCTCCAAAGTAGATGATCTGAGGACCAGACGTAACTAAGGTTCTGTTTAACACTTAGTACAATTATCAATTTCTACAAGGGATGGGGTTCGAGGAGCTAGACATGACCAAGTTTCCATTTGATACTTAGTAAAATAAAATAAAATGTTAATTTCACCAAAGTAGATGATCTGGGGACCAGACATAACCAAGGTTTTGTTTAACACTTAGTACAAATATTGATTTCTACAAGGTATGTTGTCTGAGGAGCCAGGCATGACCAAAAGTCTATTCGATACTTACTAAAATGAAATAAAATGTTAATTTCCCCAAAGTAGGTGATCTGAAGACCAGACGTAACTAAGGTTCTCTTTAACACTTAGTACAAATATCAATTTTTACAAGGTATGTGGTCTGAGGAGCCAGGCATGACCAAGTTTATGTTTGATACTATTAAAATGAAATAAAATGTTAAGTTCCCTAAAGTAGATGATCTGAGTATTAGACGTAACTAAGGTTCTGCTTAACACTTAGTACAAATATCAAATTCTATAAGGTATGTGGTTCTAGGAGTCAGGCACGACCGAGTTTCTGTTTGATACTTAATAAAATGAAATAAAATGTTAATTTTCCAAAAGTAGATGATCCGAGGACCTGACGTAATTAAGGTACTGTTTAACACTTAGTACAAATATCAATTTCTATAAGGTAAGTGGTCCGAGGAGTCAGGGATGACAAAGTTTCTGTTTGATACTTAGTAAAGTGAAATAAAACGTTAATTTCTCCAAAGTAGATGATCTGAGGACTAGACGTAATTAAGGTTCTGTTTAAAATTTAGTACAAATATCAATTTTTACAAGGTATGTGGTCTGAGGAGCTAGGCATGACCAAGTTTCTGTTTGATTCTTATTAAAATGATATAAAATGTTAAGTTCCCTAAAGTATATGATCTGAGTATTAGACGTAACTAAGATTTTGTTTAACACTTAGTACAAATATCAATTTTTACGAGGTATGTGGTCCGAGGAGCCAGACATGACCGAGTTTTTATCTGATACTTAGTAAAATAAAATAAAATGTTAATTTTCAAAAATAGATGATCTGGGGACCAGACATAACTAAAGTTCTATTTAACACTTAGTACAAATATCACTTTCTATAAGGTATGTGGTCCGAGGAGCCAGACATGACCAAATTTTTATCTGATACTTAGTAAAATAAAATAAAATGTTAATTTTTCCAAAGTAGATGATTTGGGACCAGACATGACTCAGGTTCTATTTAACACTTAGTACAAATATCAATTTCTACAATGAATATTCTCTGAGAAGCCAGGCTTGACCAAGTTTCTGTTTGATACTTAGTAAAATGAAATAAAATGTTAATTTTTCCAATGTAGATGATCTGAGGACCAGACGTAATTAAGGTTCTATTTAACACTTAGTACAAATATCAGTTTCTACAAGGTATGGGGTTCGAGGAGGCAGACATGACCAAGTTTCCATTTGATACTTAGTAAAATAAAATAAAATGTTAATTTCTCCAAAGCAGATGATTTGGGGACCAGACATGACTAAGGTTTTGTTTAACACTTAGTACAAATATCGATTTCTACAAGGTATGTTGTCTGAGGAGCCAGGCATGATAAAAAGTCAATTCGATACTTAATAAAATGAAATAAAATGTTAATTTCCCCAAAGTAGATGATCTGAGGACCAGACGTAGCTAAGGTTCTGTTGAACACTTAGTACAAATATCAATTTTTACAAGGTATGCGGTCCGAGGAGCCAAACATGATCAAGTTTCTGTTTGATACTTATTAAAATAAAATGAAATGTTAATTTCTCCAAAGTAGATGATCTATGGATTAGATGTAACTAAGATTTTGTTTAACACTTAGTACAAATACCAATTTCTGCAAGGTATGTGGTCCGAGGAGCTAAACATGACCAAGTTTCTGTTCGATACTTATTAAAATAAAATAAAATGTTAATTTCCCCAAATTAGATAATCCGAGGACTAGAGGTAACTAAAATTTTGTTTAACACTTAGTACAAATATCAATTTCTACAAGGTATGTGGTCCGAGGAGCCAAACATGACCAAATTTCTTTTTGATACTTATTAAAATAAAATAAAATGTTAATTTCCCCGAAGTAGAGGATCTAAGGACCAGACGTAACTAAGGTTCTGTTTAACACTTTGTACAAATATCAATTTCTACAAGGTATAAGGTCCGAGGAGACAGACGTGACCAAGTTTTTGTTTGATACTTAGTAAAATGAAATAAAATATTAATATTTCCCAAGTAGATGATCCAAGGACCAAACGTAACTAAGCTTTTGTTTAACACTTAGTACAAATATCAATTTCTACAAGGTATATGGTCCGAGGAGCCAGGCATGACCAAGTTTCTGTTTGATACTTAATAAAATAAAATAAAATGTTAATTTCCCAAAAGTAGATAATCCGAGGACCTGACGTAACTAAGGTACTGTTTAACACTTAGTACAAATATTAATTTCTATAAGGTACGTGGTCCAAGGAGTCAGGCATGACCAAGTTTCTCTTTGATACTTAGTAAAGTGTAATAAAATGCTAATTTCTCCAAAGTAGATGATCCGAGGACTAGACGTAACTAAGGTTCAGTTTAACACTTAGTACAAATATCAATTTCTACATGGTATGTGGTCCTAGGAGCTAGGCATGACCAAGTTTGTATTTTATTCTTATTAAAATAAAATAAAGTGTTAATTTCTCCAAAGAAGACGATCCGAAGACCAGACGTAACTAAGGTTTTGTTTAACACTTAGTACAAATATCAATTTTTACAAGGTATGTGGTCCGAGGGGCCAGACATGACCAAGTTTTTATCTGATACTTAGTAAAATAAAATAAAATGTTAATTTTTCCAAAGTAGATGATCTGGGGACCTGACATAACTACGGTTCTATTTGACACTTTGTACAAATATCAATTTCTATAAGGTATGTGTCCGAGTAGCCAGACATGACCAAATTTTTATCTGATACTTAGTAAAATAAAATAAAATGTTAATTTTTCCAAAGTAGATGAGCTGGAGACCAGACATAACTCAGGTTCTATTTAACACTTTGTACAAATATCAATTTCTACAATGAATATTGTCTGAGAAGCCAGGCTTGACCAAGTTTCTGTTTGATACTTAGTAAAATGAAATAAAATTTTAATTTTTTCAATGTAGATGATCTGAGGACCAGACGTAATTAAGGTTCTATTTAACGCTTAGTACAAATATCAGTTTCTACAAGGTATGGGGTTCGAGGAGGCAGACATGACCAAGTTTCTATTTGATACTTAGTAAAATAAAATAAAATGTTAATTTCTCCAAAGCAGATGATCTGGGGACCAGACATGACTAAGGTTTTGTTTAACACTTAGTACAAATATCGATTTCTACAAGGTATGTTGTTTGAGGAGCCAGGCATGACCAAAAGTCAATTCGATACTTACTAAAATGAAATAAAATGTAATTTCTCCAAAGTAGATGATCTGAGGACCAGACGTAGCTAAGGTTCTGTTTAACACTTAGTACAAATATCAATTTTTACAAGGTATGCGGTCCGAGGAGCCAAACATGACCGAGTTTCTGTTTGATACTTATTAAAATAAAATAAAATGTTAATTTCTCCAAAGTAGATGATCTAAGGATTAGATGTAACTAAGATTTTGTTTAACACTTAGTACAAATATCAATTTCTACAAGGTATGTGGTCCGAGGAGCTAAACATGACCAAGTTTCTGTTCGATACTTATTAAAATAAAATAAAATGTTAATTTCCCCAAATTAGATAATCCGAGGACTAGAGGTAACTAAAATTTTGTTCAACACTTTGTACAAATATCAATTTCTACAAGGTATGTGGTCCAAGGAGCCAAACATGACCAAATTTCTTTTTGATACTTATTAAAATAAAATAAAATGTTAATTTCCCCGAAGTAGAGGATGTAAGGATCAGACGTAACTAAGGTTCTGTTTAACACTTTGTACAAATATCAATTTCTACAAGGTATGAGGTCCGAGGAGACAGACGTGACCAAGTTTTTGTTTGATACTTAGTAAAATGAAATAAAATATTAATATTTCCCAAGTAGATGATCCAAGGACCAAACGTCACTAAGCTTTTGTTTAACACTTAGTACAAATATCAATTTCTACAAAGTATGTGGTCCGAGGAGCTAAACATGACCAAGTTTCTGTTCGATACTTATTAAAATAAAATAAAATGTTAATTTCCCCAAATTAGATAATCCGAGGACTAGAGGTAACTAAAATTTTGTTCAACACTTAGTACAAATATCAATTTCTACAAGGTATGTGGTCCGAGGAGCCAAACATGACCAAATTTCTTTTTGATACTTATTAAAATAAAATAAAATGTTAATTTCCCCGAAGTAGAGGATCTAAGGACCAGACGTAACTAAGGTTCTGTTTAACACTTTGTACAAATATCAATTTCTACAAGGTATGAGGTCCGAGGAGACAGACGTAACCAAGTTTTTGTTTGATACTTAGTAAAATGAAATAAAATATTAATATTTCCCAAGTAGATGATCCAAGGACCAAACGTAACTAAGCTTTTGTTTAACACTTAGTACAAATATCAATTTCTACAAGGTATGTGGTCCGAGGAGCCAGGCATGACCAAGTTTCTGTTTGATACTTATTTAAATGAAATAAAATGTTAAGTTCCCCAAAGTAGATGATACGAGTATTAGACGTAAATAAGGTTCTGCTTAACACTTAGTACAAATATCAATTTCTATAAGGTATGTGGTTCGAGGAGTCAAGTATGACCAAGTTTCTGTTTGATACCTAATAAAATGAAATAAAATGTTAATTTCCCAAAAGTAGATAATCCGAGGACCTGACGTAACTAAGGTACTGTTTAACACTTAGTACAAATATTAATTTCTATAAGGTACGTGGTCCAAGGAGTCAGGCATGACCAAGTTTCTCTTTGATACTTAGTAAAGTGTAATAAAATGCTAATTTCTCCAAAGTAGATGATCCGAGGACTAGACGTAACTAAGGTTCTGTTTAACACTTAGTACAAATATCAATTTCTACATGGTAAGTGGTCCTGGGAGCTAGGCATGACCAAGTTTCTATTTGATTCTTATTAAAATAAAATAAAGTGTTAATTTCTCCAAAGAAGACGATCCGAGGACCAGACGTAACTAAGGTTTTGTTTAACACTTAGTGCAAATATCAATTTCTATAAGGTATGTCGTCCGAGGAGCCAGACATGACCAAGTTTTTATCTGATACTTAGTAAAATAAAATAAAATGTTAATTTTCTCAAAGTAGATGATCTGGGGACCAGACATAACTAAGGTTCTATTTAACACTTTGTACAAATATTAATTTCTATAAGGTAAGTGGTCCGAGTAGCCAGACATGACCAAATTTTTATCTGATACTTAGTAAAATAAAATAAAATGTTAATTTTTCCAAAGTAGATGATCTGGAGACCAGACATAACTCAGGTTCTATTTAACACTTTGTACAAATATCAATTTCTACAATGAATATTGTCTGAGAAGCCAGGCTTGACCAAGTTTCTGTTTGATAGTTAGTAAAATGAAATAAAATTTTAATTTTTTCAATGTAGATGATCTGAGGACCAGACGTAATTAAGGTTCTATTTAACACTTAGTACAAATAGCAGTTTCTACAAGGTATGTCGTCCGAGGAGCCAGACATGACCAAGTTTTTATCTGATACTTAGTAAAATAAAATAAAGTGTTAATTTCTCCAAAGAAGACGATCCGAGGACCTGACGTAACTAAGGTTTTGTTTAACACTTAGTGCAAATATCAATTTCTATAAGGTATGTCGTCCGAGGAGCCGGACATGACCAAGTTTTTATCTGATACTTAGTAAAATAAAATAAAATGTTAATTTTCTCAAAGTAGATGATCTGGGGACCAGACATAACTAAGGTTCTATTTAACACTTTGTACAAATATTAATTTCTATAAGGTAAGTGGTCCGAGTAGCCAGACATGACCAAATTTTTATCTGATACTTAGTAAAATAAAATAAAATGTTAATTTTTCCAAAGTAGATGAGCTGGAGACCAGACATAACTCAGGTTCTATTTAACACTTTGTACAAATATCAATTTCTACAATGAATATTGTCTGAGAAGCCAGGCTTGACCAAGTTTCTGTTTGATACTTAGTAAAATGAAATAAAATTTTAATTTTTTCAATGTAGATGATCTGAGGACCAGACGTAATTAAGGTTCTATTTAACGCTTAGTACAAATATCAGTTTCTACAAGGTATGGGGTTCGAGGAGGCAGACATGACCAAGTTTCTATTTGATACTTAGTAAAATAAAATAAATGTTAATTTCTCCAAAGCAGATGATCTGGGGACCAGACATGACTAAGGTTTGTTTAACACTTAGTACAAATATCGATTTCTACAAGGTATGTTGTTTGAGGAGCCAGGCATGACCAAAAGTCAATTCGATACTTACTAAAATGAAATAAAATGTTAATTTCTCCAAACTAGATGATCTGAGGACCAGACGTAGCTAAGGTTCTGTTTAACACTTAGTACAAATATCAATTTTTACAAGGTATGCGGTCCGAGGAGCCAAACATGACCGAGTTTCTGTTTGATACTTATTAAAATAAAATAAAATGTCAATTTCTCCAAAGTAGATGATCTAAGGATTAGATGTAACTAAGATGTTTAACACTTAGTACAAATATCAATTTCTACAAGGTATGTGGTCCGAGGAGCTAAACATGACCAAGTTTCTGTTCGATACTTATTAAAATAAAATAAAATGTTAATTTCCCCAAATTAGATAATCCGAGGACTAGAGGTAACTAAAATTTTGTTTAACACTTAGTACAAATATCAATTTCTACAAGGTATGTGGTCCGAGGAGCCAAACATGACCAAATTTCTTTTTGATACTTATTAAAATAAAATAAAATGTTAATTTCCCCGAAGTAGAGGATCTAAGGACCAGACGTAACTATGGTTCTGTTTAACACTTTGTACAAATATCAATTTCTACAAGGTATAAGGTCCGAGGAGACAGACGTGACCAAGTTTTTGTTTGATACTTAGTAAAATGAAATAAAATATTAATATTTCCCAAGTAGATGATCCAAGGACCAAACGTAACTAAGCTTTTGTTTAACACTTAGTACAAATATCAATTTCTACAAGGTATATGGTCCGAAGAGCCAGGCATGACCAAGTTTCTGTTTGATACTTATTTAAATGAAATAAAATGTTAAGTTCCCCAAAGTAGATGATTCGAGTATTAGACGTAACTAAGGTTCTGCTTAACACTTAGTACAAATATCAATTTCTATAAGTTATGTGGTTCGAGGAGTCAGGCATGACCAAGTTTCTGTTTGATACTTAATAAAATGAAATAAAATGTTAATTTCCAAAAAGTAGATAATCCGAGGACCTGACGTAACTAAGGTACTGTTTAACACTTAGTACAAATATTAATTTCTATAAGGTACGTGGTCCAAGGAGTCAAGCATGACCAAGTTTCTCTTTGATACTTAGTAAAGTGTAATAAAATGCTAATTTCTCCAAAGTAGATGATCCGAGGACTAGACGTAACTAAGCTTCTGTTTAACACTTAGTACAAATATCAATTTCTACATGGTATGTGGTCCGAGGAGCTAAACATGACCAAGTTTCTGTTCGATACTTATTAAAATAAAATAAAATGTTAATTTCCCCAAATTAGATAATCCGAGGACTAGAGGTAACTAAAATTTTGTTTAACACTTAGTACAAATATCAATTTCTACAAGGTATGTTGTCCGAGCAGCCAAACATGACCAAATTTCTTTTTGATACTTATTAAAATAAAATAAAATGTTAATTTCCCCGAAGTAGAGGATCTAAGGACCAGACGTAACTAAGGTTCTGTTTAACACTTTGTACAAATATCAATTTCTACAAGGTATAAGGTCCGAGGAGACAGACGTGACCAAGTTTTTGTTTGATACTTAGTAAAATGAAATAAAATATTAATATTTCCCAAGTAGATGATCCAAGGACCAAACGTAACTAAGCTTTTGTTTAACACTTAGTACAAATATCAATTTCTACAAGGTTTGTGGTCCGAGGAGCCAGGCATGACCAAGTTTCTGTTTGATACTTATTTAAATGAAATAAAATGTCAAGTTCCCCAAAGTAGATGATCCGAGTATTAGACGTAACTAAGGTTCTGCTTAACACTTAGTACAAATATCAATTTCTATAAGGTATGCGGTTCGAGGAGTCAGGCATGACCAAGTTTCTGTTTGATACTTAATAAAATGAAATAAAATGTTAATTTCCAAAAAGTAGATAATCCGAGGACCTGACGTAACTAAGGTACTGTTTAACACTTAGTACAAATATTAATTTCTATAAGGTACGTGGTCCAAGGAGTCAAGCATGACCAAGTTTCTCTTTGATACTTAGTAAAGTGTAATAAAATGCTAATTTCTCCAAAGTAGATGATCCGAGGACTAGACGTAACTAAGCTTCTGTTTAACACTTAGTACAAATATCAATTTCTACATGGTATGTGGTCCTGGGAGCTAGGCATGACCAAGTTTCTATTTGATTCTTATTAAAATAAAATAAAGTGTTAATTTCTCCAAAGAAGACGATCCGAGGACCAGACGTAACTAAGGTTTTGTTTAACACTTAGTGCAAATATCAATTTCTATAAAGTATGTCGTCCGAGGAGCCAGACATGACCAAGTTTTTATCTGATACTTAGTAAAATAAAATAAAATGTTAATTTTCTCAAAGTAGATGATCTGGGGACCAGACATAACTAAGGTTTTATTTAACACTTAGTGCAAATATCAATTTCTACAATGAATGTTGTCTGAGAAGCTAGGCATGACCAAGTTTCTGTTTGATACTTAGTAAAATGAAATAAAATGTTAATTTCTCCAAAGTAGATGATCTGAGGACCAGACGTAACTAAGGTTCTGTTTAACACTTAGTACAAATGTCAATTTCTACAAGGTATGGGGTTCGAGGAGCCAGACATGACCAAGTTTCTATTTGATACTTAGTAAAATAAAATAAAATGTTAATTTCTCCAATGTAGATGATCTGGGGACCAGATATAACTAAGGTTTTGTGTAACACTTAGTACAAATATCAATTTCTACAAGGCATGTTGTCTGAGGAGCCAGGCATGACCAAAAGTCTATTTGATAATTACTAAAATGAAATAAAATGTTAATTTCCCCAAAGTAGATGATCTGAGGACCAGACGTAACTAAGGTTCTGTTTAACACTTAGTACAGCTATCAATTTTTACAAGGTTTGTGGTCTGAGGAGCCAAGCATGACGAAGTTTATGTTTGATGCTTATTAAAATGAAATAAATTGTTAAGTTCCCTAAAGTAGATGATCTGAGTATTAGACGTAATTAAGGTTCTGCTTAACACTTAGTACAAATATCAATTTCTATAAGGTATGTGGTTCGAGGAGTCAGGCACGACCAAGTTTCTGTTTGATACTTAATAAAATGAAATAAAATGTTAATTTCCCAAAAGTAGATGATCCGAGGACCTGACGTAACTAAGGTACTGTTTAACACCTAGTACAAATATCAATTTCTATAAGGTACGGGGTCCGAGGAGTCAAGGATGACCAAGTTTCTGTTTGATACTTAGTAAAGTGAAATAAAATGTTAATTTCTCCAAAGTAGATGATCCGAGGACTAGACGTAACTAGGATTCTGTTTAACACTTAGTACAAATATCAATTTTTACAAGGTATGTGGTCTGAGGAGCCAGGCATGACCGAGTTTCTGTTTGACTCTTATTAAAATTAAATAAAATGTTAAGTTCCCTAAAGTATATGATCTGAGTATTAGACGTAACTAATGTTTTGTTTAACACTTAGTACAAATATCAATTTTTACAAGGTATGTGGTCCGAGGAGCCAGACATGACCAAGTTTTTATCTGATACTTAGTAAAATAAAATAAAATGTTAATTTTTTCAAAGTAGATGATCTGGGGACCAGACATAACTGAGGTTCTATTTAACACTTTGTACAAATATCAATTTCTATAAGGTATGTGGTCCGAGTAGCCAGACATAACCAAATTTTTATCTGATACTTAGTAAAATAAAATAAAATGTTAATTTTTCCAAAGTAGATGATCTGGAGACCAGACATAACTCAGCTTCTATTTAACACTTTGTACAAATATCAATTTCTGCAATGAATATTGTCTGAGAAGCCAGGCTTGACCAAGTTTCTGTTTGATTCTTAGTAAAATGAAATAAAATGTTAATTTTTCCAATGTAGATGATCTGAGGACCAGACGTAATTAAGGGTCTATTTAATACTTAGTACAAATATCAGTTTCTACAAGGTATGGGGTTCGAGGAGGCAGACATGGCCAAGTTTCTATTTGATACTTAGTAAAATAAAATAAAATGTTAATTTCTCCAAAACAGATGATCTGGGAACCAGACATAACTAAGGTTTTGTTTAACACTTAGTACAAATATCGATTTCTACAAGGTATGTTGTCTGAGGAGCCAGGCATGACCAAAAGTCAATTCGATACTTACTAAAATGAAATAAAATGTTAATTTCCCCAAAGTAGATGATCTGAGGACCAGACGTAGCTAAGGTTCTGTTTAACACTTAGTACAAATATCAATTTTTACAAGGGATGCGGTCCAATGAGCCAAACATGACCAAGTTTCTGTTTGATACTTATTAAAATAAAATAAAATGTTAATTTCTCCAAAGTAGATGATCTAAGGATTAGATGTAACTAAGATTTTGTTTAACACTTAGTACAAATATCAATTTCTACAAGGTATGTGGTCCGAGGAGCCAAACATGACCAAATTTCTTTTTGATACTTATTAAAATAAAATAAAATGTTAATTTCCCCGAAGTAGAGGATCTAAGGACCAGACGTAACTAAGGTTCTGTTTAACACTTTGTACAAATATCAATTTCTACAAGGTATGAGGTCCGAGGAGACAGACGTGACCAAGTTTTTGTTTGATACTTAGTAAAATGAAATAAAATATTAATATTTCCCAAGTAGATGATCCAAGGACCAAACGTAACTAAGCTTTTGTTTAACACTTAGTTCAAATATCAATTTCTACAAGGTTTGTGGTCCGAGGAGCCAGGCATGACCAAGTTTCTGTTTGATACTTATTTAAATGAAATAAAATGTTAAGTTCCCCAAAGTAGATGATCCGAGTATTAGACGTAACTAAGGTTCTGCTTAACACTTAGTACAAATATCAATTTCTATAAGGTATGTGGTTCGAGGAGTCAGGCATGACCAAGTTTCTGTTTGATACTTAATAAAATGAAATAAAATGTTAATTTCCCAAAAGTAGATAATCCGAGGACCTGACGTAACTAAGGTACTGTTTAACACTTAGTGCAAATATCAATTTCTACAATGTATGGGGTTCGAGGAGCCAGACATGACCAAGTTTCTATTTGATACTTAGTAAAATAAAATAAAATGTTAATTTCTCCGATGTAGATGATCTGGGGAAGAGATATAACTAAGGTTTTGTGTAACACTTAGTACAAATATCAATTTCTACAAGGCATGTTGTCTGAGGAGCCAGGCATGACCAAAAGTCTATTTGATACTTACTAAACTGAAATAAAATGTTAATTTCCCCAAAGTAGATGATCTGAGGACCAGACGTAACTAAGGTTCTGTTTAACACTTAGTACAGATATCAATTTTTACAAGGTATGTGGTCTGAGGAGCCAGGCATGACCAATTTATGTTTGATACTTATTAAAATGAAATAAAATGTTAAGTTCCCTAAAGTAGATGATCTGAGTATTAGACGTAATTAAGGTTCTGCTTAACACTTAGTACAAATATCAATTTCTATAAGGTATGTGGTTCGAGGAGTCAGGCACGACCAAGTTTCTGTTTGATACTTAATAAAATGAAATAAAATGTTAATTTCCCAAAAGTAGATGATCCGAGGACCTGACGTAACTAAGGTACTGTTTAACACTTAGTACAAATATCAATTTCTATAAGGTACGGGGTCCGAGGAGTCAGGGATGACCAAGTTTCTGCTTGATACTTAGTAAAGTGAAATAAAATGTTAATTTCTCCAAAGTAGATGATCCGAGGACTAGACGTAACTAGGATTCTGTTTAACACTTAGTACAAATATCAATTTTTACAAGGTATGTGGTCTGAGGAGCCAGGCATGACCGAGTTTCTGTTTGATTCTTATTAAAATTAAATAAAATGTTAAGTTCCCTAAAGTGTATGATCTGAGTATTAGACGTAACTAAGGTTTTGTTTAACACTTAGTACAAATATCAATTTTTACAAGGTATGTGGTCCGAGGAGCCAGACATGACCAAGTTTTTATCTGATACTTAGTAAAATAAAATAAAATGTTAATTTTTCCAAAGTAGATGATCTGGGGACCAGACATAACTAGGGTTCTATTTAACACTTTGTACAAATATCAATTTCTATAAGGTATGTGGTCCGAGTAGCCAGACATGACCAAATTTTTATCTGATACTTAGTAAAATAAAATAAAATGTTAATTTTTCCAAAGTAGATGATCTGGAGACCAGACATAACTCAGGTTCTATTTAACACTTTGTACAAATATCAATTTCCACAATGAATATTGTCTGAGAAGCCAGGCATGACCAAGTTTCTGTTTGATACTTAGTAAAATGAAATAAAATGTTAATTTTTCCAATGTAGATGATCTGAGGACCAGACGTAATTAAGGGTCTATTTAACACTTAGTACAAATATCAGTTTCTACAAGGTATGGGGTTCGAGGAGGCAGACATGGCCAAGTTTCTATTTGATACTTAGTAAAATAAAATAAAATGTTAATTTCTCCAAAGCAGATGATCTGAGGACCAGACGTAACTAAGGTTCTGTTTAACACTTAGTACAAATATCAATTTCTACAAGGTATGTGGTCCGAGAAGCTAAACATGACCAAGTTTCTGTTTGATACTTATTAAAATAAAATAAAATGTTAATTTCCCCAAATTAGATAATCCGAGGACTAGACGTAACTAAAATTTTGTTTAACACTTAGTACAAATATCAATTTCTACAAGGTATGTGGTCCGAGGAGCCAAACATGACCAAATTTCTTTTTGATACTTATTAAAATAAAATAGAATGTTAATTTCCCCGAAGTAAAGGATCTAAGGATCAGACGTAACTAAAGTTCTGTTTAACACTTTGTACAAATATCAATTTCTACAAGGTATGAGGTCCGAGGAGCCAGACATGACCAAGTTTTGTTTGATACTTAGTAAAATGAAATAAAATATTAATATTTCCAAAGTAGATGATCCAATGACCAAACGTAACTAAGCTTCTGTTTAACACTTAGTACAAATATCAATTTCTACAAGATATGTGGTCCGAGGAGCCAAGCATGGCCAAGTTTCTGTTTGATACTTATTAAAATGAAATAAAATGTTAAGTTCCCCAAAGTAGATGATCCGAGTATTAGACGTAACTAAGGTTCTGCTTAACACTTAGTACAAATATCAATTTCTATAAGGTATGTGGTTCGAGGAGTCAGGCACGACCAAGTTTCTGTTTGATACTTAATAAAATGAAATAAAATGTTAATTTTCCAAAAGTAGATGATCCGAGGACCAGACGTAATAAGGTACTGTTTAACACTTAGTACAAATATCAATTTCTATAAGGTACGTGGTCTGAGGAGTCAGGCATGACCAAGTTTCTATTTGATACTTAGTAAAATTAAATAAAATGTTAATTTTCCCAAAGTAGATGATCTGAGTATTAGATGTAATTAAGGTTCTGCTTAACACTTAGTACAAATATCAATTTCTACAAGGTATGAGATCCGAGGAGCCTGACATGACCAAGTTTTTGTTTGATACTTAGTAGAATGAAATAAAATATTAATTTTTCCAAAGTAGATGATCCAAGGACCAAACGTAACTAAGCTTCTGTTTAACACTTAGTACAAATATCAATTTCTACAAGGTATGTGGTTCGAGGAACCAGGCATGACCAAGTTTCTGTTTGATACTTATTAAATTGAAATAAAATGTTAAGTTCCCCAAAGTAGATGATCCGAGTATTAGACGTAACTAAAGTTCTGCTTAACACTTAGCACAAATATCAATTTTTATATGGTATGTGGTTCGAGGAGTCTGGCATGACCAAGTTTCTGTTTGATACTTAGTAAAATGAAATAAAATGTTAATTTCTTCAAAGTAGATGATCCGAGGACTAGACGTAACTACGGTTCTGTTTAACACTTAGTACAAATATCAATTTCTACAAGGTATGTGGTCCGGGGAGCTAGGCATGACCAAATTTCTATTTGATACTTATTAAAATAGAATAAAATGTTAATTTCTCCAAAGTAGATGATCTGAGGACCAGACGTAACTAAGGTTCTGTTTAACACTTAGTACAAATATCAATTTCTATAAGGTATGTGGTCCGAGGAGCCAGACATGACCAAGTTTCTATCTGATACTTAGTAAAATAAAATAAAATGTTGATTTTCCCAAAGTAGATGATCTGGGGACTAGACATAACTAAGGTTCTATTTAACACTTAGTACAAATATCAATTTCTACAAGGTATGTTGTCTGAGGAGCCAGGCATGACCAAGTTTCTATTTGATACTTAGTAAAATGAAATAAAATGTTAATTTTCCCAAAGTAGATGATCTGAGGACCAGACGTAACTAAGGTTCTGTTTAACACTTAGTACAAATATCAATTTTTGCAAGGTATGGGGTTCGAGGAGCCAGACATGACCAAGTTTCTATCTGATACTTAGTAAAATAAAATAAAATGCTAATTTTCCCAAAGTAGATGATTTAGGGACTAGACATAACTAAGGTTCTATTTAACACTTAATACAAATATCAATTTCTACAAGGTATGTGGTCCAAGGAGCCAAGCATGACCAAGTTTCTGTTTGATACTTATTAAAATGAAATAAAATGTTAAGTTCCCCAAAGTGGATGATCCGAGTATTAGACGTAACAAAGGTTCTATTTAACACTTAGTACAAATATCAATTTCTACAAGGTATGTGATCTGAGGAACCAAGCATGATCAAGTTTCTGTTTGATACTTAGTAAAATGAATTAGAAATCTACACAGCACCATATCAACAGAAAAATAATAGCAAAATTGCTTTTCATTAATAATAATATGTTCGTAGGTTATTTACATTCCGAAGACGTTGTACAGCTTTTTCGTCTAAGTCTGCAAGATAATATGCTCCTATATCAACTACTGACGTAATATGATAAGGTCCCTCCCAGTTAGGTCCTAATTTTCCCATGCTGGGTTCTTGGCCGTACTCATGACTTTTCTTAATACCAAATCACCATGGGCTAATGGCCTCAACTTCACATGGGAATCATATCATTGTTTAAATTTTGCTGATAATAAGCCAACTGAACCATAGCATTCTTTCGTTGTTCCTCAACTAGGTCTAAGCCTTTTTCCAGTAAGCTATCATTACTGCTAGGTATGAAGGAGCTCGTTTTTAACGTTGGAAACCCAGTTTCTAAAGGGATTACATCCTCAGCTCCATAAGTCATAGAGAAAGGCGTCTCTCTAGTGGATCTTCGAGGTGTAGTTCGAAACGTCCACAAAACGAGCGGCAATTCTTCTACCCACTTCCCTTTGGAATCGTCTAGCTTTTTCTTCAGTCCACTAACAATAACTTTGTTTATGACCTCGACTTGCCCATTCCCTTGAGGATAAGCTGGAGTGGAATATCTATACGTGATGCCTAAATCACCACAATATCTTCTGAAAGATTTGCTATCAAACTGCAAACCATTATCTGAAATAAGAGTATGAGGGATTTCAAATCTAGTGCAATATTCTTCCACACAAACTTCTTTGCATCCATATCCCTGATGTTTGACAATGGTTCAGTTTCAACCCACTTAGTGAAGTAATCTGTTCCGACAAGCAATCATCTCCTATTCCCTGCTGGCTTTGGGAAAGGTCCTACAATGTCTAAGCCCCATTGAGCAAAATGCCAAGGACTGGAAAGAGGATTAAGGACACTCTCAGTTGATGAATGTTAGGAGCATACCTCTGACACTAGTCGCACTTTCTCGCATAGTCTTGTACTTTTCTCTGCATATTGGGCCACCAATATCCTTGGGTAAGAGCCCTATGTGCCAAAGACCTTCCTCCTATGTGACTTCCATAGATCCCTTCATGCAACTCCTCCAAAAGTAACTCCGTTGCTTCAGGATGCACACACAGAAAATATGGTCCTAAAAAGGAGCGTTTGTATAACTTTTGATTCTCGGATAACCAAAACCAAGGGGCCTTCCTGCATATTTTGTCTGCTTTGGATTTCTCCTCGGGCAAGACATCACTCCTAAGGAAGGACACTAAAGGATCCATACAACTAGGTCCTACCCTTATCTGATGAACCCGAATGGTGTCAACACTCATTCCACTGGGTTTGAACAAATCCTCAATGAGGATAACCCGAGGTAGAATTTGTGTCGAGGATGTTGCAAAGGTAGCCAGGGAATCAGCATGGGTATTCATACTTCTTGAGACATGCAACAAGATAAAAGATTCAAATTTTGATTGTAAATACCTGGCTCAGGTCAGATATTCCTGCATTCTTGGATCTCTAGCCTCCAATAGCCATTCTACTTAGCCTACGATTAATTGTGAATCTGAGAACATTTGCAGTGATTTTCCTTCCATTTTCTGAACCATATCCATTCTGACCAGTAAAGCCTTATATTCCGCCTTATTGTTGGTAGCCAAAAATCTCAATCTTAAGGACTTCTCAAATGTAAGCCCCTCCGAAGACACTAGAACTAGTCCCACACCAGATCCTCTTTGATTCGTTGCTCCATCAACATATACCTTCCATGTTGCAAGTTCCTTGCATGAGATCATGCCAACTAATTTTTCATCCATGTCCAGCCCCTTAGCGTTATCTTCTAATGAAGGCTCAACAAACTCTGCAACCAAATTAGCAAACACTTGACCTTTCATGGAGGTTCAAGGCATATACTTGATATCAAAAGCCCCCAAAATGGTGCCCCACTTAGCAATCCTACTCGTATAATCAACACTTTGAATCACAGATTTGAGGGGAAGTTGAGTCAGAATCACAACTGTATGAGATTAAAAATAGTGGGGAAGCTTATGCGTACTATGCACCACTGCGAGGATTGCCTTTTCCAATGGCAGATAATGTACCTCGACCTCATGTAAGGATTTGCTCGCATAATAAACCGGCTTCTGGAAAAATACATGTGCACAGCGGAAAAAATAAACGGATCTACTTCATTTATAAAAGTTAACATGTACTATATAAGTTTTAGAATTTAAGAACAAGAGAGTGTATTTTGGAGCAGTGAATTTCAAAATCTGAAGATCAAAATCTCTGGGGAACACTTTCAATCTTCACTCCAATTCCATTAACGCTCAAGATGTATGATCTCTCAATCAGTTTCAAAGGGAGAAGGTCAAGGAGTGTCTAACACTTCTTACACCACTTCACAATGGTGTTCTTACAAAATTCTCTTCAGAAAATTATGTATGTTTCTCATTTTGTGTCTAACCGATTATCTAATTGGGCTGACATTTTTGGCATTTCCAATTGGGCTTAAGTGTGTGGCTTGGAGTGGGACCAAAAAGGGACCAATAAGACACTAGCTTCAATAGGTCTTGGGTTTTTCTGTCAACTCTTGACAAGTCTAAAGTTACCATTAACTATATTTAATACCACTATATAAATATAGTTGCACTCTAGGCCTTATCTATAAATTATATCCCAAGACTTTATTGTACATGCAACCCCTTCATAAAATATTCGTAGTAACACAAAGTCATGAATGTAGACTGTCACTTTGTAAATTACTGCATCTTATCCTTGAGTACCCGGTTAAATCCTTTAAGTTATTCATCATATATTTATGAAATTCAATTTCATAAATATATACTTTAGTAACGATTTACTAAAGTAGTTAGGCCTAACATTCTGAATAACAAACCCATTAAACTTATCTCAAAGGAATATTTTGTATCTCCGTTATGAGACTATAAATTCCGTCTTGAGAATATATGTTTTATCAACACTAAATGTGGTTGCCCAACATGCTGAGGTTTTGATCGTTTCTTTAGACCTCACTCCTGATATATCAAAGTAACCTACACCTCATGATCAGGTCCATTATTCTCTCAGGATTAAGAGTTCATGTAAATATAAGTCGTGAGTTTATTATTCATTTGACAGTCATTAGGAGAATAATAAATTTCACACTAGTCCAGTTCAATATGTTCTAACTCTTAAAACATATCAATATATCAACTAGAAATCTCCATTTCCATGATCAAGACAAATCATCTTAGTTGATATGTTATAGTCTTCGCAGATGAAATGCCCAATTTCATCACCGACTACGAACTAAAATTCTGAGTTTACAAAGAACTTGTGATTTATATCTTCTGTGACTGTTCACATAAATCACATACTATGCATCTCATGGACTATATGATAATGTTCCAATATTCATATTACCATTATTTTAGATAATAGCAAAACAACTTTATTAAACACAACATTAAGTCATATATAATGTCATACATAATAACGTACTTAGCATCATACAATAGGATTTAAGGGCACACATCCTAACACATTATTATCAACCCGTATTAGAACCAAACTAACAGCATGATCAGCTACAGCAATATACGCGAATAGAACCTCATCAATTTTTGGCCAAGACATAATGGGCGGACACGAAAGATATTCCTTAAGTTGTTGAAAAGCTGTAGCACACTCCTCGATCCATTCAAATCCTTTCCACTTATTCAGCAGCTGGAAGAAAGGCCTGCACCTATCTGCGAATCGTGAAATAAATCGGTTGAGGGCTGCGGTCATCCCTATCAACCTTTGAACCTCTTTTGGATTCCAAGGAGGTTGTAAGCTATTAATTGCCTTAACTTGAGCAGGATTTACTTCAATTCCTCTATGTGTTACCATATAACCCAGGAACTTACCAGATCCCACTCCAAAGGAGCACTTGGAAGCATTAAGGCGTAACTTGTACCTCCTTAACGTTTGAAAAGTGTCACTCAAATATGATATATGCATAGAAACCATTTTTACTTTTCCCCGCCATATCATCCACATACACTTTAATCGTTTTTCCCAACGGAGGCTCAAACATCCTAGTCATCATTCTTTGATAAGTAGCTCCTGCATTCTTCAAACCAAACGGCATCACCTTATAATGATAATTCCCAGTATGCCGTTTTCTCCTGATCCTCTAAAGCTAAGGGTATTTGGTGGTAACCCTAAAAAGCATCCAGAAAGTTCATCCGAGGATGTCCAACAATGGCATCCACCAACTGATTGATGTAAGGCATTGAGAATGAATCTTTAGGGCAAGCCTTGTTCAAATCTGTGAAGTTTACGCAAACTCTCCACTTCCCATTCTTCTTCTTCACTACCACCATGTGAGCCAACCATTCTGGACAAAATATTTCTTTAATAGCACCAGCCTCTTTGAGCTTAAGTACCTCTTCCTTGACAGCCTCAACATGCTCCTTATATGAGCGCCTAGGTGGTTGTTTCCTTGGCATCACGGACAGATTGATAGTCAAATGATAACAAATGAAACTTGGATCAACCCCTGGGGCCTCATAAGCATTCTATGCAAATATTTCCATATTCTTTTTCAAAAATATGACTAGCTCCTCCTTCTCCAGAGGTGGCAGCTGAATTCCTACCTGAAAGAATTTTTCAAGATCATCGCTGATAAGAACCTTTTCCAACTCTTCGCATGCATGCTCTTCTACCTCGGCCATCTTATGTGTGGCCGAGGACATTGATTGCTATGAACCCCCTTCAGCCGAGCTCGATAACTACTACTTAGTCTGACGAAGAATTGCAGCCATTATACACTGTCTAGCCACAGATTAACTCCTAATGATTTCCTTGACCAGCCCTTTAGATGGGAACTTTACCTTGACATGAACAGTTGAAGAAACAGCACCTAGTGCATGCAGCCAAGGCCTTGCCAAAATGGCCGTGTAGGGAGAATAAGCATCTACCACAATGAAATCTACATCTACAACCTCTAGACCCGATTGCACAAGTAGCCGTATTTGCCCTTTTGGAATGACAGCCTTCCCCTCAAAGCTTATGAGCGGTGAATCATAAGCCGTAAGATCCTCGAGCTTCAGGTTGAGCCCCTTGAACAAGTCAGGATACATAATGTCAGCCCCACTACCCTGATCAACCATTACCCTTCTCACATCATCCCCTATCCTAAGCGTAACAACCAAAGCATCGTCATGCGCTTGGATAGTCCCAACCTTATCTTCTTCCGAGAAACCTAGGGTAGGTGGAGTGTTCCCCCTAATCCTTTTTGGCTTGGAATGATACTCCTTGGCAAGAGTTTATGACACCGACATCACCTTAGTACACGTCCTTCCTAGAGCAGCAAAAATAATGTTGATCGTACCTAAAGGAGGCCTTGAAGCGTTATTGCCCTGATTTATTGAGCCCGAATGATCTCTCTACCCATTGGGCCGATATAAGAATTTCTTTAACCTTCCCTCCCTTACCAACTATTCCAAATGGTTCCACAAGGTCCTATAGTTCTTAATGGTATAACCTCTCTCTTGATGATAATGACAATGAAAATTCTGATTACGCTTCATGGGATCTCTGCCATTTTGTTGGGCCATTTAAAATATGATTCATGACGGATCTTCTCTAATATCTGCTGCACAAGTTCACGAAACACAGTATTCATTGCCTGAGGAGCGGCTGAACCAGATTGCTCAGCAAGATCTCTCCTCGGCCTATTGTTATTGTATCTATTCGACCTAAAATCCCTCATCTTTTGAAGGATAACCTTCGCCTTTCCCTTACCTTGTTGTTGATCTTCCTCAACCCGTTTGTATTCATCAATACGATCCATGAGCCGACGTACACTCCGTACAGGCTTTTTGGTCAGAGACTTCCTTAAGTCATGCTTAGTTGGAAGGCCCACCTTGAAAGTGTTAATCGCTACCTCATTAAAATCGCCATCGATTTCATTAAACATTTCACAGTATCTATCAGAATATGTTTTCAAGGTCTCTCCCTCCTTATGGCCATGGACAATAATGAGTCTAAAGGTCGAGAAACTCTATTGCAGGTGATGAAATGAAACCCAAATGCCCTAGTAAGTTCCATGAAGGAATCAATAGAACCTGCCTTTAGGCCATTAAACCATCTCATCGCAATAGGTCCCAAGCTAGAAGGGAAGACTTTGCACATTAAAGTTTCACTTTTAGAGTGTACTGCCATCCTCTTATTGAAATGACTCACGTGCTCCATAGGATCCGTTCGGCCATTATAAATGGTGAACGTGGGCTAAGTGAACCGTCGTGGAAGCTTTTCCTTCTCAACCCTACATGTGAAAGGTGACTTGGAGATTTGGTGCAATGCTCTGCTCATAGAATCGTTTCCCAAGCCCCTTAAGGAAGACTTCTTGCCCTTACGATCATGAAGATCATCCTTCTCATATGAGAAAGTTTCACTAGGAGGAGTCCTAGACCTCGGCCTGTAACTACTACCTTGGAAGCCTTCAGAAGAAGGATCAGAAAGAAAAGGTGTTCGCCTCTGCCTCGCACGGCGTAGCTTCTTCTTCAGGTGATCAATCTCCTTTTGCATGGCCTTCGCATCTTCCTCATGAGGAATTCTGCTTCCGCCTCGTGAACGACTCCTACCAGTGTACACACTGCCCTCTCGATCCCTTTCTCGCTCAAGATGTTAAAAATGATCTTCATGCTGGGATCCCAAAGACTCTGCATGGTGTGCACTCAAGCCTACCATCATGTTACCCTTCCTTTAACACAAGATTCCCCACAGACGACGCCAATTGTAAAGACATAATTTGCACCTAGATCTAACCGTGTGTAGGATGCAGGCCTAAATAGTCTTATACAATGAAATTTGTAGAGCGTGGGCTTGAAACCTAGGTTTTATGGATATTGGATTACAAGTATGGTGGGCTAGATTGCCAATACATGCACAATGAAAATGGTTTATGACAAAAACTCTCCTCGGACATAAGCCGATGATGAATTATATTTTTGTTTATTCTTTCCACAATAAATTGTATTTGAAGGTGGAGTGTACAGTCTTTTTCTCTTTCTTTTTCTTCCATTCCCCTGTTGAATGCCCTTCTTTTCCTTTTATATCATCTTCCTTCTCCCCACCATCTTCCACGTATGGACCAGATCACCAATCTCGATACTTGTCCCATCTACCGCCTTCTTGAAGTCCTCAAACAATAGCTGTAACGCTGCTCACCACTGTTCAGATGTCATTTCTCCATTAATGCAGCTAGAGAGGTAGGTGTAGAGTCTTTAATGCGGTGGTAGCAGCTTTCTCTAAGATATTTGTTATTCACTCCTTCTCCTTGTGCTCATGTAGAACACGTCCTCCTTCACCAGACCTCTTAGAATTCCCTTATATATATATATCAGGGTGGATGGCACAACCTTTACGTCATGTAGCCGAGGAGATCTCCCTCCTCAGACCGTTTTCACCAACTTCTTTCATAATGATTTGTTTGTAGGCTCCTATATTTAGTATAGTTATTATCACTAAGACCTCCTCGGACGAATTAATATCCTCGGACCAAGCCCAAGGCCCATGAACTTACCCTGACTATTCTGCCCCCACAACTAGCATGTAACCCATGCAAACACATGAATACATTTAAAATTAAACACAATTTTTAATATAAAAATATAAATAATTAGTCAAATTATTAAAATAAATAGTATGTAACACATGTATACGTATAGATATATTTAAAATTAAACACAATTTTTATTATAAAAATATAAATAATTAGTCAAATTATTATTTTCTTAAACGTAAACATAATTAGTCACATATTAAAATTCTTACCTTGATTTAATACTAATTATGATCATTTTTTTTTTCTAATTTTTAATAAGATAGAACATGTGGTGATCTTTGTTGTGTGGTGATTTTTATTGAGTATATGTGATTGATTATTTTATTTTATAGTTCATTAATGTTATATTCCTAGTATTTTGCACTCATTAACTCACTTGACACAAAGATTAAAAAATTTAAATAGACACATGACACAAACTTTAGTGAACTTTCTCTAAGTTATACCTATTAGAGCCAAATCTTTATTTGTCCCTTTGGTCGCATCCCAACCCACACACAATAGCCCAATTGAGTTGTCCCAAAAGATCAATCCAATTAGATAATCACTTAATTATTTAATAACAGTTATTAAATAAAATAACTGTCTAGGTAGTTATCAGTACCTACGAGTGAAAACAAAAGAAAAATTGCTTTTGGAAAGAACACAAGTTTTTTTGTGAAAAAAAAGGTGCATACAAAACTGGTTGAGAGATCACACACCTTGGACATGTGTAAAATTTTGGTAAAAATTGAAAGTCTTCCCAAGTTCAATCTTCTTTGTTTCTAAAATTCAGATATTTCATGTTTTCTCACATGAATGAAGTAGATCCATTAATTTCTGGTGCTTGTTTTGTATGAGATGCAAAACTATGTTTTCCAACACATTCTTCATGAGATGAAATAAATACAAACACAAAGAGGGCACCTAGCACTAGGTTTATGGCTTTTGTAGGATTTGTCCTATTTTAATTTTATTTTCTTGTTGAATTGGTCTGGCTTGTCCTGCGTCACCCACTCACCCGCTGTTATTATTCTAACAAATGCAACCAATCTTTTTGAAATTAACTAATGAGATCTAAAGAGGTGATGATTGAGTAATTTTTAGTGACTAAAGCTGACTTTTTGATGATTAATGACGCAAAAACTTTGGAGCACATTCTTCACGAAGTAAGCTTCCAGAGAGATGATTGATCTGGCTCTTAAGAGAGTTGAGCTGGACTTCGACGTGTTGATGATGAAGAGCTTATTTGCGCAGTTAGTTTGATTAAGTACAAAATAATGAAAAAAAGAGAGGAGATCGACGAAGTATAGCTTTTCACCAATAATCCTGACAAGAACATGATCCCTTAATAAAGTGATGGAACCGGTTTCGGTCATGGATGATGATTTCTCTATCAAATATATCTGAAACATGCTATATGAAACTATGACAGTCATGAATCTTATTGTCCTATTTTCAAGTTTAAGGAGTGCAATAGCAACGGCCAACTTCTCACTGTGATAACTTTTACCATGGTCCTCCTCTTCATTGTCATGTAGTACATCAGATGTATTATGTATAAGGGGTATACCTTGAACCTCCAAGCCTTAAATTTCCAATTATTGAAAATAAGAATTGTCTTGTCTACAGTCTACACTGATTCGAATGAGAACTATCCCCAGAAACAAACCCGTGAGTCACTTGGTCCAAATTAATTAAACTATAACCAGGTTTCTTGCTTACCCTTTTTTCCCTCATTGAATTCCTCATCACTTCCCTCTCATCCCATCTACCAACCCCACCGTATGCGTTTGATAAAAGCACATAATCACCGTCATGATAAGGGTCGAGCTCATAGATCCTCTGCTTCACTTTCTCTGCCAATTTAACATGGTTATGATTTACACATGCTCCAAGCAAAGTTCTCCAAATAACAGAGTTTGGCTTCATTGGCATTCTTTTCACAAAGTCATAGGCTTCATAGAGCAAGCCTGCACGGCCAAGGAGATCAACCATGCAACCATAATGTTCAAACAGTGGTTCCATGCCATACTCATTCCTAATGCTCCCAAAAACTCTCCAACCATCTTCAACAAGACCGCCATGGCTACAAGCAACTAAAATACCAGTGATGGTATTATAATCCGGGTGTAGGCCAGAATTCTTCATCTTGTAAAAAAACTTAAGAGCTTCTCCACTACGGCCATGCACTGCAAGGCCATTAATCATTGCTGACCATGTCAATAAATTTCTAACAGGCATTTCATTGAACACTCGAATTGATTCATCAACAGACCCACATCTTGAATACATATCAATGAGAGCAGTACCCAATGGAACAGTAAGCTCCATCCCAATTCTACGTATATAAGTATCAACCCATCGGCCCAATTCCAATTCCCCTAATCTTGAAACTGCAGATATCACGCTGATCATAGTGACATAATCGGGTTTCATATCCTCCTGAATCTGCATTTGTTGAAATAAAGCCAAAGCCTCATTATCAAAACCATTATTCACAAAGCAACCAATCATAGACGACCATGAAACCAAGTCTCTTTGAAGCATTTCATCAAACACCTTTAAGGCGTGATGAACAGACCCGCAACAACCATAGAAATTTATCAACGAGTTCTGAACATAAATGTCAGAATCAAAAGCCATCTTAAGGATGAGCGAGTGAAGCTCCTGACCAACCTGAAGGCGAGCACAGGCTGTGAGAACAAATGGGAAGGTGAATTTGTCGGGTGAGACGTCATGGTGGCGCATTTTAGAGAAGAACGAAAGGGCGTGAGAAGGAGAGGAGTGGGCATGAGCTCTGATGATGGTGTTGTAGGCAAAAGTGTCAGGCGAGGGAATGTGAGCGAAGAGGGACCGTGCATAGGTTAAGCTTTGAGGCGCAGCAGGGACGCACGATAGAAGGAGGTGTTGGAGAGATAGAGAATGATTGTGAAACCCAGTCTTGAGGAGGCGAGCGTGTAGCTTGAACGCATTAATCATTGCCTTCTCATTGTTGTTTCAGTTTTTACATTTTAAATAAATTTTACAATTAATTAACGACTCTTTGTTTCTCGGAAAACTTCTTTTTTTTTTTGTTTTGAGAAGGTTGTTTCTCGGAAAACTTAGGGTGATATGAAATGGCTTTTCGTATTTTCTAATATTCGGTAGTATTATAAGAAATATCTTATTTGGTCAAGAGAATAAAGTATTATTTATTGTTAGATTGTTTTCTACTAAAACTTTTTGGAAAACACTTTATTTCACAACAATCTAAGTAATGAAAATTAGAAAATTATTTTTCAATTCATTTCAAATTGTTATTAAATATGTTTCACAAAAAAAATGTTATCAAATATAAAAAAAATTAAATAATTTTATAAAAAAAAAACTTTTTGAAAAATAATTTATTTTTTAAAAAACATTATCACCAAAACGGAGTAAAATTCACTTTGCTCATGTTGCCGTGTAAATCCATGAAAAACATGAACTTGTTTATGATATAAAATAAATAAATAAAAGGTACGTGGTGAATAATAAATAAAATGTCATGCTAACGAGTGTCTTTTTTATATATATATAAGATAAAATTTCTACTATAGTCTAAGCTCTCTCTTGGAGAGTTGAATCTCGGCATTTCCCTCCCATACTCCACAAGTATTTATACTTGTAGAATAGTCACCGCACCAAGAGTAAGTTTTGATACTACTTTTATGATAAATAAAAAAAATTGTCAAAATATTAATTTTTTTTCCATAAAAAAACTCTTTAAATAGATGGTTAACTAATACTCTAAACAGGTTTCTTAGTATTTCCCATAAATAAATATAAATAAAAGTTATGTGTGTTTGTGGGCATGGGCTTTTATATTATGTATGGAAATTGGCTAGGCCCACATGGAGAAACTGCTACAGTTCTACTTCTTCGTACACTTTTTTGTTTTTGTTTTTGCTGAATAAGGCAAACTTCTACGTACACTCTGGTGAATTGTAACAGCTCACACTTCGTAAAGGGTTTTTTTTTCTTTTTTTAATTTTTTTTTAATAATTTTTATTGAGAGAAGTCATGCTTGGGGAATGACATGAATGAATCCAACCTCACGCAGCAGTGGCCCTTTATGAAACAGGTAACAGTCTCTATCCCCGCTCATAAAGTCCACAGATAAGGACTCCTTATTAGTTGTAACGCGTTGTGCGGGTCACTTGCTTTTGGAACATGACTGCCGATTAAATCCCCTCTGCTTGCTTTGCTCTTGCTAACATTGTCTCCATCAGTCACATGTCAACACAACAGCCAGAATATGGCAGCCACGACACAGTGGTTCATGGGCTGCAGTAATCAGGAATTAATGTCGTGTTTCAGAAACTGTTATTGCTCCATGAATGGCAGGCAAATAACCACACACTAGTTTGTTCGATGCAGTGCAATGACAAGACCTTACAGTGCATAACATCATGCTTTAAATCCATTGTACCGACGGTGTCATAGAGTTAGGATGAACATACCCGAAATTGGATTTAGACATTTAGTCCCGGACTTGCTATTAATTTAAAACACACTAGTTTGTATTATAAACTAAATGATTTATTTTTCCCCACAAAAGAGTTCAACCGATAGGGATGGCCATAGAGAGGGGCAGAGCTAAATTATGTGATCTTCACCCGTCACGTACCCTATTTCCACCCCGACTTGTCGAAAAACCTCCTTACTCTATCCCCACCCCTTGTAGCCCTGCAAGGACCTACCTTGCCACGTAAAATTATACTTCGTGTTAATTTTTCCCACAATTATTACAATCTTTTTTAATAAAACATGTTTCTTTAATATCCTTGAAATTAATGAAGTTGAAATTACAACTAAATTTATCCCATCAAATTAAACTAATTTTTAACAAGAATTGAATAATATTATTCAAGTGTTTAATAAAACAATATTATAACGAAAATACAAATCTTAATATCCATGTATTTAAATAGGCTAGTATTTACTTGTTTGTTTACATAATAGGGATTTAAGGTATGAAAAGTTTGCAATTATAGCCTTTATCAATGCAGGAATGAGGCAGGGATGGGGCAAGGGGGGGGGGGGGGAGGTAGGGTGTCAGGTAGTTAGTTAGTTAGGGGTGTAGTGCTTATATGGGAAGGGAGGTTATTGTAAATGACATTCAGGTAAGGATCTTCATTGCTTTGCCTCTCCACTCTCTCTCTCCTTCTTGTTCTCCAATTCTTAATTCATTCCTTCATCCATTGAATCTGTTAGAATCTTATCAATTGACATCAGAGCCCATTTCTATAACTATGACAGAAACTCGATCCGTAGTTGCCCTTACATAAAGGTTCAATACTCTGTCTAAGACTATAGAGCAACATGACAATAAATTCCAAGTTTTGCACCAAAAGATGGATGCCATGACAACCATGTTGCCAACCTTATCTGAGACAGTCCAAAATTTCTCTGAAGCTGGAAATAGATGGCAATCCAAGCCCAATTCTCCAACAAGGGCTTTCTCTCTAAGAGTGCAAGGACACCAAGACTCAGTATTAACCACTAAAAATGTAAAGCTAGATCCAAGGTTTAAAGGGGAGAATCCTTCGGGTTGGGTGTATAAAGCTCAACAATTTTTTCAATTGTACAATGTACCACTGAATTAGAGGATCTTGTTGGCTTCTCATCATATGGAGGATGAAGCTTTGGTCTGGTTCCATGATGTTGAGGATGCAGGGAAATTCACTAGCTGGGATGCATCCATCAGGGCTTTGCATATCAAATTTGACACTTCAGCCTATGATGACCCCATTGAAAGCTTTGTCAAGATTGAGGCAGGTCAGTTCAGTGGCTCAATATAAAAGGCAATTTGAGGCCTTATCCAATCGTATTAAGGAAATTCCAAACAAGCATAAGCTCTCATGTTTCTTGAGTGGCTTGAAGGAAGAGATTAGGCTTATTGTGAAGATGTTCAACCCTCCAAATCTTGGTGCTGCCTTTGGATTGGCTAAGATTCAAGAAGAGTGCCTTGATGCTATAAGAAAGGTACTAAGTCATGGGGTGAAGCTCAAGTAGCAAGACCTTAATTCTTGGTCCTCCACCTACTAAGATTGACTTCAAACCTTCTAAACCACCATTTCAGAAGGTCCCAACTGCTCAGATTGAAGATAGAAGAAGGAAAGGGCTATGTTTTTACCGTGATGAGAAGTGTGTTGCTAGGCATAAATGCAAGACTCCCAAGTTTTTCTTGATGGAAGGGGTGAAAGCTTTGGTGCAAGAAGTTGATATCTGTTCTGAAGAGATTCAAGTGGAGGAGTGCCTTGGTTCTGAGGTATCTTCTCATTTGATTAATTCTACTGCTGAAATCACATTATATGCCTTATTAGGCAGTCCATGGATTTGAGATCATTATGTTGGTGGTGGATAGATTGACCAAATATATGCATTTCATGCCTCTTTCTCATCCTTACACAGTTGTTAAGGTGGATGTTGTGTTTATGAAGGAGATTTTTAGGCTTCATGGCATGCCTCAATCCATTATGAGTGATAGAGATGATGTGTTTACTTCTAAGTTTTGGCAAGAACTCTTCAAACTTCAGGGCAGCAACCTGACCACGTCTTCAGCCTACCATCCTCAGACAGATGGTCAAACTGAGGTGGTTAATAGGAGGTTAGAAGGGTATCTTAGGGCCTTTGTCAATGACAAGCCTAACTCTTGGGTTGAATGGTTGCATTTGGTAGAGTTCTGGTTCAACACTAACTACCACACCTCTACCAAATTCACTCCTTATGAAACATTGTATGGTTGCCCTCCACCTAGGTA